>OX451736.1:835767714-836367714 GCA_948472305.1 Vicia faba | reverse complement strand
CCGAGGGGAATTACTCGGCGGGGGGGAGATATTCTGCTGAGATTTTAACGATAACTCCGCTGGGGATTCTGTTGATAAGCTCTATTGGGGATTTTGATGATGAGCTCCGCTGGGGATAGAAAGAACTTCGCTGGGAATGATCTTTCTGTTGCAACTTGCTTAGGATAACCCAGTTAGACTCTCGTGGGGATAACCTCTGAATTTGGCTGAGGAGATGCATTTGTATTCTGCAGGGGACAAGCTTCCAGAATCTACTGGGGAGATGATTCAACTCTGGAGGGGAAGCTTTTTGGACTGCACTGGGGAATGGCTCCACTGGGGGTATCCTGTATTCCGCCGGGGAACATTCTTATATCTCGTTGAGGAATATTAAGACTGTCGGGGATGCTTGCTGAGGAATATATGTATACTCCGCTGGGGCATATTACGACCTTCTGGGAATACCGAGCCTTTTCGGGACTGACGGTAGACTAACTATGCTTGGGGGAGAGTGTTGTACCCCAAAATTTTCCCTCCCATATTCTTCAAGATTTGTCAAGATCAATCTTCAAATTGTTCAAGATTTCTCAAGAGTTGTGCAGTTCAAACCACCTCCTAACACAGTCAAAATTAGGGTTTTGGTTCCTTCAATGAACTTGGAGTTTTCAATGGCTAAATCAAGTCTCATAAGCCTATATGCATCTTCAAGCACCTACATGCCAAGTTTCAAGACTCACAGTGTCAATTTGCACAGTCAAAAGCTCCATTTGACCTACAGTCAACTGCAGGGGTAAAATGGTCATTTTGCAGTCAAAAGTAAAAAAATTTGGTCAACATCTTATTTTGAGTACACAATCATCATGTGATCAAGTCTTGATCATGATTCCACAAGGATGGCTCAAAAATCATCAAGATGCAAAAGTTACTATTTTTGCACAACAGAAAAGTCAACTGTATCTTGACCAAGGCATAACTTTTTCATGGTTCATAAGAAAAATTCCATCCAATGCTCATTTTTAAGGCGATGACATTTCCTACAATTCATCTTCACATTCCAAGTCCAAGAAATGCTCTCATAAAAAGTTATCAATTTCTACATTATAGGTCAATTTCAAAAGTCAACAAAAATGGACTTTAAGTCAAAGAACATAACTTGAGATTGGAAAATCCAAATGACATGGGAACCAAGGGAATTGGTTAGAGGACTTCAAGACCTTTCCAAAATGTCCAAGAACATGTTCATATGATCAAAATTGAGCAAGATATGCATTGGAGAAGTTGGGAAATTTTTGTGAACTTGCAAAAGTCAACTTTGCTCAAAACACCTTGTTTTTGCCAATGGGCCTCAAATTTCTTATTGAAACTTTATCCATGGCCTATGCACGACCCATCAAGCTTAATTGAATTATTTTCTTATTTTTTATTAATTAATTGGATTTTTAATCAATATTAATTCATTTAATTAATTTAAATTGTAGGAAATACAAAGATTTGATTTTTTAATCTTTTTGTGAAGTAAGAATGACCTATAAAAGATGGCAATTTCGTGTACCAATCAAGGATGCAAATATCTCCCAATTTGGCAACTTTCTTCAATCAAAAAGATTCAAAAAGATGTGATTTCCAATCAAATATTCCATCATCATTCCATGGATTTTTTGTGCAAGATTTGACCTAAATTCAGTCCTCAATAAATACACAAGTGAACCCTAATCATGCACACGTGAGAAAACTGCAGAAAAGCCATAATCACATTCAAGAAAACTTGAAAATTGTTTTCTATATTCCAGGGCAATTCAAAGCAATTGGTTGATTCTAACACCTTGCAGGGGTTCCCAGGAACGTGTAGCAATTAAATTCACATGCTAAAGCTCAAGGAATCCAAGGAAACAGAATCACGGTTTGCACATCTTCTCCAGAATTGCAACTCATTATTCATGCGCATTTGACATATTTTGTTGATTGTTTTGTGTTAATAGGGACTGTACAAAACTAATGGTATAGTTTAATTGCATGGAAACACCCAGAATCCAAAGATGCCATGAACAAGGTTTAGGGTTCATAAGCTTTTAAATTAGGGCTTTCCAAATCCAGTAAAATTGGGACCTGTGAGATGGATCACTGAAATCGCGAGGCCAAAATGGTTGCAACCCACCCCTCGCGAAACATTTATGTTCACCCTATTTCTATTCGCTATTTTTGGTCACTGTAGGTTGTGGGGGTTAAAAACCCCCGCTATATAATTTATTTTTATGCAGGCGAAGGAAGAAGATGATGAGCTGGTGATGCATCATTGGTCCGTTTAAAATAGCGCGCGTGATTTTTTGTTTCCAGCATAATTGTTATTTTTTATATATTATATTCACTTGTCATTATATTAACAAAAGCAGGCAAATGGCGTAGTGGTTGATGTGCTGGCTGGAAATCATTGGGACCTGGGTTCGAGTCCCAGGTCCACCCCAAACGCTTATATTATTTTGTTTAACATGATAATATGCAGGCTTCTAAAAGCAATCCATCATGTGCCTCAAACGTCCAAGCGCCAAGTGGCTACAGTCACAGATCTAATGGTCAGGAGATGGTGATCATGGTACTCCCTAGTCAACCAACGCCTGGACAATCCAGAAAGTCAACAAGGGCTTGTGTGCAAATGGGCCAGAATTGCAATCAACACCTCCTAATGGCCCAGCACCCCCTGGTTTCTTTATTCTTTTTCTTTAACATTTTAGTTTCTATTTAATTGTTTTACTAACCATTATTATTATTATTATTATTATTATTATTATTATTATTATTATTATTATTTAATTAACATAATTAATTATTTTCATAATAAATTCAGAAAATAAAAATATTTTTATTATTATTATTATTTAATAATTTCACTATTAATTCATTATTTTTGTAAATAAATTTTAACATAGACTAATTTAGTTAATTAGGTCAACTTTAACTTTTTTTTCACAATAAATAAAATCCATGTAGAATTAGGTTAATTAATATGTTTAACTATTTTATTTTATTTTCATTAAAAACATAAAAAACTTAAAAAATATTTCTTTTATTTAATTAATTAGAATTAGGTTTAATTAAATGCAAAAAGGACTAAAATCTCATTCTTTCACAACAAAAGGGTCAAAACCCTAAAGGACTTCTCCGATTCAATTATTCTCGCGCATATGTTTATTTTTGATTAATTTTTTGATCATATTTATGTAATTGCTCCGAGGATGTAATAGCCTTAATTAGGACCTTTTATCGCTTTCTTTAATTTTCTCGCATTTACTTTTCAAGGGTTGTTTTTGGCGATGTAAATACCCGACGCCTTGTAATAGCGTAGATTTACTTTCCGCAATTTACTTTCCGCAATTATTAACTGCTACGCATGACAAGACTTGCCTGAAAATAAAATCAAAACGTAGCTCACCATGACATGTGCAAAGATAATTAAACTGAAACCTGACACACGTGCACATGCCACTCCTAGGGTACGTCTCACTTGGTTGCCTCGACGTGGTTATTGAGTATAGGGTGTTTTAGAGGTCGCCCTCCTGTCTAGAGATCCAAGTTGCCTCGAAACGGTTGCCTCGGATAAAAAGGATCTAGGACATTAGGGTTACCGCTAAGGCGTCCTACTATTGCTTTGGTGACCACACATGTCCCTATAATCGAATTGACCCGAATAACTCCAACGACGGTGCTACCTACTTCTCAATAGTGGGATAGTACTGTCTAAAGGACATTTACACAGCTTAATTTCTTTTGAGTAGGTAGAGGTTCTAAGGTACTTGCTCTTTCAAAACAAAAACAACTTTTCGCACTTACACTTTTCTGACAAAAGTTTTCAAACAAACGCTTCATACACTCTTGAGGACTGATACAAGAGCCAAAACGAAGTTTTCAAACAAACTTTTTTCAAAACCCACAAACACAAGAAAAGCAAACATTTTTGAAAACATAGTGAGCAAGTACCTAAGAGCCCGTGGATAACCACGGATAGAAAGGGTGCTAACACCTTCCCTTTCTATAATCTGCCTCCCGAACTGAGAAACATCTCGAAAAGGAATTTTGCTGTGCTTTTGTCCTTTCCTTGTTGGAGAAAATAAAAGACGGTGGCGACTCTTGCTTACCGCGACATTTCACGAACCAACATTCCGAAACAGTCAATTCTATTTCCATCGATCACAGAACTGGCGACTCTGCTGGGGACATATTGATAAGTGAGGTGTACCTTAGGATTAGATCATTCTATGTTTTCAATTGTATTGCCTTGTTTGCTTTAATATTGTGGGATTGCATCGGAGTTTCATAGATCCTAACCCGGATCTGGGGAATACCCTTTAGGTAGTAATAAACTGTGAGGGACCTGTCCGGCGTAGACCGACACGGGTGAAGCAGTAGCTACGTTGGTGTGACACCTTGGTCTGTACCGATATCCCTTGTGTTGGAACGAGGAGAATATGGGTCTTCTGAGGAGTCATTAAGCACCAACCTTAGAACCTTAAATTGACCCAACTTGGCCATAGAACAGTTGCAGTATGCTACACTCATTGAGGCTAAACTCTCGCGATGGTTCCGGCCGCAAGAAAAGGTTGCGAAGCTGGAGTTATGACCGATTGAGGGTAGTCAGTGATATTGAGATCCTCTAGAACCCGGTTACTATTTTTTAGGACAGGTCGTAACCAATTGAAACTGAAAGAGGGTAGTACCTAAACTTCATGCTGGCCTAAAATCTAAGGGTTGTCTTGTGTGACTTGTGTTCCTTACAATGTTTGCCTTTGGTGAATACTTGTGGTGTGCCTTTATCATAACATCATACCATCATACCATCATAACATTGCATACATCCTGCATAAGGACTAACTCATTTCAAATACAAAAGGGTTTCATCTTTGCTCTGTTTTGTAGGACATCATGATGCCCGTGCGAAGGAATACTATCCGGCTCAACTTTGTTCAACCACCTGATTTGCTTAAAGAATTGGTTGACAGGATTCCAAATACTACTTCCTTCATCAAGAGGCATGGTTCTCTTCTCGGTTTAGTCACTTCAAAGTGGGACCAACAACTGATGAGTGTCCTGACCCAGTTTTATGATCCCCTGTACCATTGCTTCACCTTTCAAGACTTCCAGCTGGTCTCTACCCTGGAAGAATTCTCTGATTTGCTTGGTATCCCTGTTTTGGAACAGACTCCATTCACTGGTTGGGAAAAGACTCTTAGGCTTGAGGAGATTGCTGCAACCCTTCCCTTGACCAACAAAGAGGTAATGGATAACTGGGAGACTAGAAGCGGAGTTAAGGGCTTTTTGGCTAAGTTTCTGATTAGAAAAGCTAATAGTTTCTGGAATGACTTAGACTTTAGGGCGTACGAAGAAATCCTGGCTCTCTTAATCTATGGTCTGGTATTGTTTCTAAATCCGGATACCTTTGTTAATGTCAACGCCATAAGAATCTTCATCTCTCGGAACCCTGTACCCACTCTCTTGGGTGATATCCTGCAACAACTCTATGCTCGTACTGCCCAAAGACGGGGAACTCTGTGGTGTTGTGCTCCTTTATTAGTGAGGTGGTTTATTTTGCACCTCCCTAAGTTCGTGCTGAAGAACAAAGAAGGAAGAGGCTGGGCTCATAGGATAATGTCTCTTACTGATAATGGCATCATTTGGACTCTCAGAGGATTAGATGAAGTGGCCGTTATTGATCGTTGCAGAGAGTATCCTAATGTTCAATTGATTGGTACCCAGGGAGGAATCTCTTATAACCCATGTTTAGCTCTCCGTCAGTTTGGAAGAGCCAGAAGAGCAGGGCCTCATGAGATGTTGATACCTCACATCAGTTTCGAGTTTCAGGTAGACGGTGACGAGTTGCGTCATAGATTCATCCGGGCTTGGGACAGAATTCACAAAGCTGACCCACATGAGTTGGGACCGAAGACTTCTCTACCAATGGAATCCTATTATAGATGGGTCCGCATTCGTGCTCAGAAGTTAGGTATGCCATACGAAGCTGTCAGGCCTATTATTCTTGAATTTCCTGATAGAAACGGGGTTCCTCCAACTGTTATCCATCCTCAGATACCCACTGATGTTAATACACTGAAGAGGTCTTGGGCACAACTGCAGGAAGAACGGGATTCTTATCGGGAAAGGTTCAATAAACAAGAACAGAAAATCCAGAAGCTGACCAAGCAATTGGAGAACGAGCGGATCTTAAATGACTATATCCGTACTGAGAAGAGAAGACCATGGGAGCAGTGATGAACCTTGGATGTTTCCTTTACAGCTTTTATTTACTTTTCAGTTTTCATTCTTGTAATGCCTAAGGGCTATTTGTTGAACAATTTAATTTCTAAAGTTGAATCTAATAAAGTGTGTTTCCTCTTTGTCTATAAAGTTGAATCCCAATTGTCTTTGAAAACATAAATCATATGCATCTCATTTCATCATATGCATAACAGGTACCCCTTTTTCAGGTCACTTATCTTCTTCGCTAATTATTTCAGCAATCATCATGACTTTTGAACCTACTACTGAACAAGCTATCAAGGCCCTCCAGGCCCAGAATGCCCAGTTCCAAGAGTTGGTTATGATCCTAGCCCAGGGTCAACAGGAGTTGAAGACTCTGATTCTGAAGAAGAAGAAGAAGAGGACTGTGCTGTTCAACACTGGACGCATATTCGGGAATGGACTACAAAATGAGGTTGATCTGACTACTTCCTCTGTAGGGAAAGACAGTCCCCAAGAGAGAAGGGTTCCTAGTCCCGTGGTCTCCGACAATGAGACGGATTACAATGATGAACAGTACCCTCCTGCTGAGGATAGGTACAAACAGCTGGAAGACCGCTTAAGTGCTATGGAGATTTAACATGTGCCCGGGTTGGACTTTGGAGACCTAGGCTTATCCTCTGGGGTGGTGATCGCCCATAAGTTCAAGGCGCCTGCTTTTGCAAAGTACGACGGAGCTTCCTGTCCCAAGCTGCACCTCTGATTGTATGTAAGGAAGATCCAACCTTACACTGCTGACAAGAATTTGTGGATCCATTTCTTCCAGGATAGTCTTTCAGGGGCTCAACTCGAATGGTTCTATCAGCTGGATGGAGCCAGTATTCGTAACTGGGAGGATTTGGCTACTGCGTTTTATAAGCAGTATCAGTATAATTCCGACCTCGCTCGTACGCGTACCCAACTCCAGGGTATGTCACTAAGGACAGGTGAAGGATTTAAGGAGTACGCTTAAATGTGGAGAGACCTGGCTGGAAGGGTGCATCCACCTTTGACTGACCGTGAGCTTGTTGATATATTCTTGGGGACCCTGTCTGGTCCGTTCTTTAACCACCTGATTGGGAATTCTTCTGCCGGGTTTACAGAACTTATCTTGACTGGTGAGAGGATAAAAGCTGGTATCAAGTCTGGAAAGATACAAAAAGGTGCCTCCTCAAGCACTAAAAAGAAGCCCTTCAAGAAAGAATCTAGTGCTGTCTATGGTTCAAGGAGACAGAATAAACCGGAACACCGCCAAGCTGTCAACGCGGTGGTAATTTCAAAGCCTGCTGCTGCTCCTCTGCAATATAACCAACAAAGGGGTGAGAGACCCAGAAGGCAGTTTACTCGTCTCAGTATGACCTTGTCCCAGATATTGCCGCAACTACTGAAAACCAATCTGGTAACTATAAAAGAAGTTCCGAAGGTTGTAAACACAACATCTCCAAAGTACAATCCCAACGCCCGCTGCGCTTATCACTCTGACAGCCCGGGCATACTACGGATGATTGTTGGGCTCTGAAGAATAAGGTTCAGGACCTTATTGATGCTAAAGAGATAGAGTTCGAGGCGCCCGAAAGGCCCAATGTTGTGACTGCTCCCATGCCCAAGCATGGAGCGAATGCTGTAGAGGAAGATCTGTGTGTAGCCTCTGTGGACGATATTGTTACTCCGCTATTAACTGTCAAAAGGAACCTGTTGCTAGCCGGTTTATTTCCGGGATATAGTAAAGGTTGTCATCTATGTTTTGTTTCACCTGTTGGTTGTCCTTTGTTGAAGTCGGGCATCCAAAACCTGATGGATAACAAAGAGATCTTATTCGAGAAGATTGCTGTTCCTGCTATCCTTACTGAAGAAGTTTCCATCGTTACTATTTTCAACAACTCTCCTAAGGCTCCCTCAAAGAAGCCTGTCAAAATCATGTCTACTCAGAAGGTTGCGCCTATAATCATCACTGTTCCGGGGTCCATCTCCTATGCATCTGACAAAGCTTTCCCTTGGCACTATGGGGCAGATGTTTATGTTCTCGAAGTAAAACAAGAGTTTGATACTAATAAGGGCGTCAGCAACATCACCGGGCCTACCAAAGTCACCCGCAGCGGTAGGCTCTTCTCACCTGATATTGCTCCACCAACAATCCAGAGACCTATTGTCATCACACCTGCAAGTGTGCCTGCTTCCCTTCCTGATCAAGTTCTTATTTCTACCCCTGTTGCCAAGTCATCTGACGCTCGGGGCAAAGGGATTGCTACTGATATGCCTGCCCAGACGGAGGCACCGAAGACCACCACTGTTGAAGCTTCCAAGCAGGAGATGGAAGAGATCCTTAAGATTGTCAAGAAGAGTGATTTCAACGTAGTTGAGCAGCTGGGGCACACCCCATCTAAGATTTCTATGCTATCAATGTTGTTGTGTTCATAGGCACATGCCAAAGCCCTTATTACCTTCCTGAAGACGGCCCACGTGCCACAAGAGACGTCAGCTGATCAGTTTACCGATTGTGTGGCCAACTTAACTGTTGATAATGGTTTGGGTTTCTCCGACGCTGATCTGACTGCTAAGGGGAAGAACCATAACGATGCCCTGCATGTCTCCATTGAATGCAGGGGCACTACTCTTGCCCATGTGCTGGTTGACACTGGTTCCTCGTTGAATGTATTGCCCAAGAAAGCTCTAGACAGGTTGGATTACGAGGGTCTGGAACTAAAGCCAAGTAGCATTGTTGTCCGGGCCTTTGACGGGTCCAAAAGGATGGTACATGGTGAAGTTGACATTCCAATCAGGGTTGGTTCTCAGGTCTTTGACTCTACATTCTATGTGATGGACATCCGACCATCCTATTCTTGTCTGCTGGGCCGTCCTTGGATCCACAAGGCTGGAGCTGTGACCTCCACACTATATCAGAAGCTGAAGTACCCAGTCAAGGGAAAGATTGTGACAGTGCAGGGGGAGGAAGAGTACATGGTCAGCCACCTTAACTCGTTCCGGTACATAGAAATGGATGGGGAGTTCATTGAGACCCCATTTCATCACTTTGAAGAGGTTACTCAGACGCTGGAATCAACAGAGACTGTGACTGAAGAGGATTCTCCGTTGAAGATGGCTTCCTTAAAGGATGCCTGGGCTGTTATTGAGAAGGGTGAGTATGCAAACTGGGGCCGACTGCCTGATTTCACTCCGAAGACTGACAAGTTTGGTTTGGATTTCACTGTAGAAGCTCAGAGGGTTGTTCGTAAGATAGGGATTGGAAGACCCTCTGTATTCATCAGTAATCCGGGAGTCAATGCCATCGAAGACGACATGGAGGAATCTGAATTCAACAGTTGGATCTACCCTACGACCAATGGTGGACCGAACAACTGGACCGCAAAAGACTCCGTACCTATTACTTTTGTCACTCAGTAATGAACTCCTTTGAATTTGTAAACAGACAATAATTTGAAACTTTATGGCCCGATGTCTTACCTGGGGCACCGTGGCTTCATTTGTGAGGGCTTTTGTGTGTCATTTTCATATATCATTAATAAAAGCATTGGACGTTTTTTTGCATTTCAAATCTTGCGCTCCTTGTCTTTCTTTATTATATATTGCAAAACAACTATATTTACACACACTCACATATACAGGTCCCAATCCACTCTAGATCTCACTGGTAACGACTCCACTACTGCCATTTATGACTTCGAAAATCCGATCAACTTAGCTGAAGATGAAGGAGAAGATGATTGCGAAGTGCCTGGTGAACTTGCAAGACTGCTACTCCAGGAAGAGAGGGCCATTCAGCCACATGAAGAGCCAGTGGAAACGGTAAATTTGGGTACTGAGATAGACAGAAAGGAAGTCAAGATTGGTGCCAATCTGGAGTCTAGTGTGAAACAACGGTTGGTTCAGATGCTGCATGACTACGGGGAAATCTTTGCCTGGTCTTACGAAGATATGCCTGGGTTGGATACCGACATTGTGGTTCATCACCTGCCTACTAAGGAAGATTGCCCTCCGGTAAAATAGAAGGTTCACCGTATGCGCCCTGAGATATCCTAGAAAAAGCTGAGGTTATGAAACAATTTGACGCCGGTTTTCTAGCAGTGACTTCTTACCCTCAGTGGGTTGCCAACGTGGTTCCAGTACCGAAGAAAGATGGCAAGGTCAGAATGTGTGTTGATTACAGGGATTTGAACAGGGCGATCCCCAAGGATGACTTCCCTCTACCTCACATCGACGTTCTGGTTGACAACACTGCACAGCACAAGGTATTCTCCTTCATGGACGGTTTCTCCGGTTATAATCAAATCAAGATGGCTCCTGAAGACATGGAGAAGACCACCTTTGTTACTCAGTGGGGCACGTTTTGCTACAAGGTCATGCCTTTTGGGTTGAAAAATCCTGGGGCAACCTACCAACGTGCCATGGTTGCTTTGTTTCATGACATGATCCATTATGAAATCGAAGTATACGTCGACGATATATTGCCAGGTCCCAGACTAAGGAGGAACACCTTGACCATCTATAGAAGCTGTTTGACCGGTTGAAGTTGTACAAGCTGAGGTTGAACCCGAACAAGTGCACCTTCGGGGTAAGATCTGGAAAACTGCTAGGCTTCGTCGTGAGCGACAAAGGTATTCAAGTGGACCCTTCCAAAGTGAAAGACATACAAGAGATGCCAGTTCCCAAGATAGAGAAAGAAGTCAGAGGTTTTCTAGGACGGCTGAACTACATTGCCCGATTCGTCTCACACCTAACTGCTACCTGTGAACCAATCTTCAAGTTGCTGAAGAAAGATCAAGTAGTACGTTGGAACGATGAATGTCAGGCTGCTTTCGAAAGAATCAAAGAGTATCTCCAAGAGCCACCCATTCTAATGCCACCGGTTGAAAGGAGACCTCTAATCTTATACTTGACAGTATTGGACAACTCAATGGGATGTGTGTTGGGGCAGCATGACGAGTCTGGCCGAAAAGAGCATGCTATTTATTACCTTAGCAAAAAGTTTACCGACTGTGAGACCCGATACTCACTGCTCGAGAAAACTTGTTGCGCTTTGGTATGGGCTGCTCGCCGGCTGAGACAGTATATGTTGACTCACACTACTCTGTTGATTTCAAAAATGGATCCAATCAAGTACATCTTCGAAAAGTCTGCCTTGTCCGGAAGAATAGCGAGATGGCAGATGATCTTGACTGAGTACGATATCCAGTACACGACGCAAAAAGCAATCAAGGGAAGTGTATTGGCAGACCATTTGGAACATCAGGCAGTGGACGATTACTAGTCTATGAACTTTGAATTTCCAGACGAGAATATCATGGTAGTAACTGACTGTGAAGTACCTGGACCGGATGAAGGACCTAAGGAAGGATCCCGATGGTCTATGCACTTTGACAGAGCCTCAAACGCTTTGGGTAACGGTATTGGCGCTGTGATCATATCTCCTAAAGGCTCTCATACTCCACTTACTGCCCGACTATGTTTTAACTGCACCAACAACATGGCGGAGTATGAAGCATGCATCATGGGTCTTCGAGCTACAATTGACCTAAGGATCAAGTTTCTGAGTGTCTTCGGAGATTCCTCTCTCGTGATCAGTCAAATCAAAGGCGAGTGGGATACGAAACACCCAAATCTTATCCCTTACAAGGAGTATGTATTGACATTAATTCCCCATTTCGAGGAGATAACTTTTGAACACTTCCCAAGAGAGGAGAATCAGTTGGCGGACGCGTTGGCTACGATGTCTTCTATGTTCAAAGTCAAAAGGGACAACAAGGCTCCCCGGATCATTATTTGGAAGTTGGATGAACCTGCACATTGTTGCGATCTTGAGACCGAAGAGGTAACAGAAAAACCTTGGTATCATGAAGTTAAGAGGTACCTTGAAGCTCAAGAATATCCCGAGGGCGCGTCTGTTAAGGACAAGAAGTTTCTGAGAAGGTTCGCGGATAATTTCTTCCTCAGCAATGACATTCTGTACAAACGAAACCATGATTCGACCTTACTGCGTTGTGTGGATAAGACTGAAGCAGAAAGGATCATGGCAGAGCTGCATGAAGGTACCTTCGGAACTCATTCCAGTGGACATACCATGGCAAAGAAAATCCTTCGGGCAGGATATTATTGGTCCATAATGGAAGCCGACTGTTATCAACATTCTCGGACATGTCACAAGTGCCAGATCTATGCTGATAAGGTGCACATTCCTCCAGTTCCTTTGAACGTCTTAACAACACCTTGGCCTTTTGCAATGTGGGGCATTGATATGATCGGCGAGATCATACCTATGGCATCCAACGGGCATCGCTTCATCCTGGTAGCGATTGATTACTTTACGAAGTTGGTTGAAGCAGCTTCCTTTGCCACCGTAACCAAGAATGTCGTGGCACGGTTCATTCGGCACAACCTGATCTGTCGATACGGTGTACCAGAGAGGATCATTACAGACAATGGTACCAATCTTAACAACAAGATGATCACTGAGCTGTGAGCAATTCAAGATACAACATCACAACTCTTCTCCTTACCAACCGAAGATGAATGGGGTTGTCGAAGCGGCCAATAAGAACATCAAGAAGATTGTGCAGAAGATGACAGTGACCTACAAAGATTGGCACGAGATGTTACCGTTTTCCCTTCATGGGTACCGTACCTCAGCACGGACGTCAACAGGGGCAACACCCTTTTCCTTGGTATACGGCATGGAGGCAGTCCTGCCCATTGAAGTTCAGATACCCTCTCTCCGGATAATGAAGGATGCAGGTTTGAGCGAAGATGACTGGATCTAGACCCGGCTTGATCAATTAAACCTAATCGACGAAAAGAGACTCACTGCTATGTGTCATGGTCAGACGTACCAAAAACGGATGATCAAGGCATTTAACAAGAAAGTCATACGACAAGAGTATCAAGTCGGAGACCTGGTAATCAAGCGCATCATTCTACCTCAAAGTGATCCCAGGGGAAAATGGACCCCTACGTACGAAGGGCCATTTGTGGTTAAGAACATCTTCTCAGGAGGTGCGATGATTCTAACCACCATGGATGGTGACGACCTTCCTCACCCCGCCAATGCAGACATAGTAAAAAGATACTACGCATGATTAAAGACCCGCTAGGTCGACTGGCCTAGGAAAAAATAAGGGCTTCCCGGCGAACCAAAAGGGCTCGGGCAAAAATAAGGGATGAAATGAAAAATATGTACACCCGGCAAGTCGAAAACCTGAAAAGGCGGCTTAGGCAAAAATGGGTATCCCGGTAGACTGAAAACCCGAAAGGGCGGTCCAGGCAAAAGTTAGGGATAAGCGTAATACTATGTCTCATTGGATCACCTTGCATCCAGACTTTGGTATCAAATATCAGGCTCGGACGGCACCAATCAATCAGCTTCATCTCCAACTAAGCAGCAAAGGGATGAGACGCTTGAAGACATAAAGGCGATAACAGAGTTGGAACCCAGTGGGATTTTTTCACATAGCTGGTTTGTTTTCCTTTTCACAAATTGTATATACTCTATTTTGTTCGGCGGCGTTCTCTTTCTAGGACGTCAGCCTCCTGTACAAAAAACGCCTATTTACAAGCAAATTTCAAAATCAATACAAGTCTATTTTTCAGACAAATCGCCGATTGTTTTTTTGTTATCTGTTTTGTCTTGCAAAGAACGTCCAATATTCAATTTTGATATATGCATTTGACATTAATTGTTGTTCATAAAAATTTTCATGCGAAACAAAGGACTAATTACAGGTGACATCATAAACAAGGGCAATAAGAATTGTCTAAGCGATCTAGTTGCTCTGTCCATCAAGGTACCAAGGTAGGTTCGGCTGAAGAATATGACCAAGATGCCTTCACTCCCCGCAGAGTAAGACAAGATTCAGCAATACTCTTCCCCAAGCAGAGTTGGTCTACCATCAGCCCTAAAAAGGCACAGTATCTCCAGCAAGTCAGCAATACTCTCCCCCGAGCAGAGTTCGTCTACCATCAGTCCTGGAAAAGTTGGGTATCCCCAGAAGATCTTAATATTCCCTAACAGAGTATATAAATATTCCTCAGCAAGCATCCCCAGCAGTCTTAATATTCCTCGACAGAAATATAAGATTGTTCCCCGGCGGAATACAAGGTACCCCCAGTGGAGCCATTTCCCTAGCGCAGTCTAAAAGGATTCCCCAGGAGAATTGAACCATCTCCCCAGTAGATGCTGGAAGCTTATCACCTGCAGAGTACAAATGCGTCCCCAGCCATATTCAGAGGTTATTCCCCACCAGAGCCTAACTGGGTTATCCTCAGCATTGCAACGGAAATATCGTCCTCAGCAAAGTTCTTCCTATCCCCAGCGGAGTTCATCAAATTCCACAACAGAGCTTATCAACGGAATCCCCAGCGGAGTTATCATTAAAACCTCAACGAAGCATCTCTTCCCACAGAGTAATTCCCCGCAGAGTAATCTCTTCATCAAGTTTATTCCTCAATGGAGTCATCTTCTCCTACAGGTTTATTTTTGCAATCATCTTCGTTCTTCATCCCCCGCGGAAGCGAAGAACCCTACTCTTCAACATCGGCCCAAGATTTAACAAACTTCCCGACATTCGTCAAGGATTTATTTTCCCAGACAAAGATACATCTATAAACTCATCACATTGCCAGACATCATGATGCATACATATACGCATCATACGACACAATCTCATTTAGTTTTGAGAACATCATGGCATCATGCATTTCATACATCATGACATTACATACAACTAATGTTTCGCCTTTTCAGGAAAAAGTCAATCAAAGGATGATTTCCATCAACCTTTTTGGAGTTCCAGATCAACACCTGTATCTAGCCAGGAAATATCTGTGAGCGATTGATTATAGATTCGATACCTGTATCTAGCCAGGAAAGTTATCTACATGAAGAGATTGAAGATCAATACCTGTATCTATCCAGGAAACCATCTTTCATTCTCAGGTCAGAGGTCTACACCTGTATCCAGCCAGGAAAGCTATCTCGACCAACCTTTTTTTAAGTCCCAGATCAACACCTGTATCTAGCCAGGAAATATCTGCGAGCAATTGATTGTAGATTCGATACCTGTAACAGGCCAGGAAATTATCTTTCATTCTCAGGTCAGAGATCAACACCTGTATCTAGCCAGGAAATATCTGTGAGCGGTTGATTGTAGATCTACACCTGTATCTAGCCAGGAAAGTATCTGCATGAAGAGATTGAAGATCAACACCTGTAACAGGCCAGGAAATTATCTTTCATTCTCAGGTTAGAGATCTACACCTGTAACCAGATAGGAAAGTTATCTACATGGAAGAGATTGAAGATTAATACCTGAAACCAAACGGGAAAACTATCTTTCTTTCTCAAGTATGCAAGTTCTCGCTAAGGAATCTCTTACGCGATCGACACCCATGGATGGCATCTTTAAGCCCATCTCCACAAATATTCAACAAACATTTCCAGATGGAATCTATAAGCCCATCCTCCTATTCATCATATCTCCAAATGGCATCTTTAAGCCCATTCTCGACATCACATTGCTGATACTACACTATGCGAGTGCAAATTTCTGGGCACTTTAGTGTTCAATCATCTTCCACCTTCGGATCACGAAAGGCACGCAAGCCAATCTACATCCTCAGGTTTAAGAAGATTGAACAGGGGCAACTGTTGTACCCCAAAATTTGCTCTCCCATATTCTTCAATATTTGTCAAGGTCAATCTTCAAATTGTTCAAGATTTCTCAAGAGTTGTGCAGTTCAAACCACCTCCTAACACAGTCAAAATTAAGGTTTTGGTTCCTTCAATGAACTTGGAGTTTTCAATGGCTAAATAAAGTCTCATAAGCCTATATGCATCTTCAAGCACCTACATGCCAAGTTTCAAGACTCATAGTGTCAATTTGCACAGTCAAAAGCTCCATTTGACCTACAGTCAACTGCAGGGGTAAAATGGTCATTTTGCAGTCAAAAGTCAAAAATTTTGGTCAACATCTTATTTTGAGTACACAATCATCATGTTATCAAGTCTTGATCATGATTCCACAAGGATGGCTCAAAAATCATCAAGATGCAAAAGTTACTATTTTTGGACAGCAGAAAAGTCAATTGTATCTTGACCAAGGCATAACTTTTTCATGGTTCATAAGAAAAATTTCATCCAATGATATTTTGAAGGGGATGACATTTCCTACAATTCATCTTCACATTCCAAGTCCAAGAAATGCTCTCATAAAAAGTTATCAATTTCTACATTATAGGTCAATTTCAAAAGTCAACAAAAATGGACTTTAAGTCAAAGACCATAACTTGATATTGGTAAATCCAAATGACATGGGACCAAAGGAATTTGTTAGAGGACTTCAAGACCTTTCCAAAATGTCCAAGAACATGTTAATATGATCAAAATTGAGCAAGATATGCATTGGAGAAGTTGGGAAATTTTTGTGAACTTGCAAAAGTCAACTTTGCTCAAAACACCTTGTTTTTGCTAATGGGCCTCAAATTTCTTCTTGAAACTTTATCCATGGCCTATGCACGACCCATCAAGCTTAATTGAATTATTTTATTATTTTTTATTAATTAATTGGATTTTTAATCAATATTAATTCATTTAATTAATTTAAATTGTAGGAAATATAAAGATTTGATTTTTTAATCTTTTTGTGAAGCAAGAATGACCTAAAAAAGCTGGCAATTTCGTGTACCAATCAAGGATGCAAATATCTCCCAATTTGGCAACTTTCTTCAATAAAAAAGATTCAAAAAGATGTGATTTCCAATCAAATATTCCATCATCATTCCATGGATTTTTTGTGCAAGATTTGACCTAAATTCAGTCCTCTATAAATACATAAGTGAACCCTAATCATGCACACGTGAGAAAACTGCAGAAAAGCCATAATCACATTCAAGAAAATTCAAGAAAACTTGAAAACTGTTTTCTATATTCCAGGGCAATTCAAAGCAATTGGTTGATTCTAACACCTTGCAGGGGTTCCCAGGAACGTGTAGAAATTAAATTCACACGCTAAAGCTCAAGGAATCCAAGGAAACAGAATCACGGTTTGCACATCTTTTCCAGAATTACAACTCATTATTCATGCGCATTTGACATATTTTGTTGATTGTTTTGTGTTAATAGGGACTGTACAAAACTAATGGTATAGTTTAATTGCATGGAAACGCCCAGAATCCAAAGATGCCATGAACAAGTTTTAGGGTTCATAAGCTTTTAAATTAGGGCTTTCCAAATCCAGTAAAATTGGGACCTGTGAGATGGATCACTGAAATCGCGAGGCCAAAACGGTTGCAACCCACCCCTCGCGAAACATTTATGTTCACCCTATTTTTATTCGCTATTTTTTGTCACTGTAGGTTGTGGGGGTTAAAAACCCCCGCTATCTAATGTATTTTTATGCAGGCGAAGGAAGAAGATGATGAGCTGGTGATGCATCATTGGTCCGTTTAAAATAGCACGCGTGCTTTTGTTGTTTCCAGCATAATTGTTATTTTTTATATATTATATTCACTTGTCATTATATTAACAAAAGCAGGCAAATGGCGTAGTGGTTGATGTGCTGGCTGGAAATCATTGGGACCTGGGTTCGAGTCCCAGGTCCACCCCAAACGCTTATATTATTTTGTTTAACATGATCATATGCAGGCTTCTAAAAGCAGTCCATCATGTGCCTCAAACGTCCAAGCGCCAAGTGGCCACAGTCACAGATCTAATGGTCAGGAGATGGTGATCATGGTACTCCCTAGTCAACCAATGCCTGGACAATCCAGAAAGTCAACAAGGGCTTGTGTGCAAATGGGCCAGAATTGCAATCAACACCTCCTAATGGCCCAGCACCCCCTGGTTTCTTTATTCTGTTTCTTTAACATTTTAGTTTCTATTTAATTGTTTTACTAACCATTATTATTATTATTATTATTATTATTATTATTTAATTAACATAATTAATTATTTTCATAATAAATTAAGAAAATAAAAATATTTTTATTATTATTATTATTTAATAATTTCACTATTAATTCATTATTTTTGTAAATAAATTTTAACATAGACTAATTTAGTTAATTAGGTCAACTTTAACTTTTTTTTCACAATAAATAAAATCCATGTAGAATTAGGTTAATTAATATGTTTAACTATTTTATTTTATTTTCATTAAAAACATAAAAAACTTAAAAAATATTTCTTTTATTTAATTAATTAGAATTGGGTTTAATTAAATGCAAAAAGGACTAAAATCTCATTCTTTCACAACAAAAGGGTCAAAACCCTAAAGGACTTCTCCGATTCAATTATTCTCGCGCATATGTTTATTTTTGATTAATTTTTTGATCATATTTATGTAATTGCTCCGAGGATGTAATAGCCTTAATTAGGACCTTTTATCGCTTTCTTTAATTTTCTCGCATTTACTTTTCAAGGGTTGTTTTTGGCGATGTAAATACCTGACGCCTTGTAATAGCGTAGATTTACTTTCCGCAATTTACTTTCCGCAATTATTAACTGCTACGCATGACAAGACTTGCCTGAAAATAAAATCAAAACGTAGCTCACCATGACATGTGCAAAGATAATTAAACTGAAACCTGACACACGTGCACATGCCACTCCTAGGGTACGCCTCACTTGGTTGCCTCGACGTGGTTATTGAGTATAGGGTGTTTTAGAGGTCGCCCTCCTGTCTAGAGATCCAAGTTGCCTCGAAACAGTTGCCTCGGATAAAAAGGATCTAGGACATTAGGGTTACCGCTAAGGCGTCCTACTATTGCTTTGGTGACCACACATATCCCTATAATCGAATTGACCCGAATAACTCCAACGACGGTGCTACCTACTTCTCAATAGTGGGATAGTACTGTCTAAAGGACATTTACACACCTTAATTTCTTTTGAGTAGGTAGAGGTTCTAAGGTACTTGCTCTTTCAAAACAAAAACAACTTTTCGCACTTACACTTTTCTGACAAAAGTTTTCAAACAAACGCTTCATACACTCTTGAGGACTGATACAAGAGCCAAAACGAAGTTTTCAAACAAACTTTTTTCAAAACCCACAAACACAAGAAAAGCAAACATTTTTGAAAACATAGTGAGCAAGTACCTAAGAGCCCGTGGATAACCACGGATAGAAAGGGTGCTAACACCTTCCCTTTCTATAATCTGCCTCCCGAACTGAGAAACATCTCGAAAAGGAATTTTGCTGTGCTTTTGTCCTTTCCTTGTTGGAGAAAATAAAAGACGGTGGCGACTCTTGCTTACCGCAACATTTCGCGAACCAGCATTCCGAAACAGTCAGTTCTATTTCCATCGATCACAGAACTGGCGACTCTGCTGGGGACATATTGATAAGTGAGGTGTACCTTAGGATTAGATCATTCTATGTTTTCAATTGTATTGCCTTGTTTGCTTTAATATTGTGGGATTGCATCAGAGTTTCATAGATCCTAACCCGGATCTGGGGAATACCCTTTAGGTAGTAATAAACTGTGAGGGACCTGTCCGGCGTAGACCGACACGGGTGAAGCAGTAGCTACGTTGGTGTGACACCTTGGTCTGTACCGATATCCCTTGTGTTGGAACGAGGAGAATATGGGTCTTCTGAGGAGTCATTAAGCACCAACCTTAGAACCTTAAATTGACCCAACTTGGCCATAGAACAGTTGCAGTATGCTACACTCATTGAGGCTAAACTCTCGCGATGGTTCCGGCCGCAAGAAAAGGTTGCGAAGCTGGAGTTATGACCGATTGAGGGTAGTCAGTGATATTGAGATCCTCTAGAACCCGGTTACTATTTTTTAGGACAGGTCTTAACCAACTGAAACTGAAAGAGGGTAGTACCTAAACTTCATGCTGGCCTAAAATCTAAGGGCTGTCTTGTGTGACTTGTGTGCCTTACAATGTTTGCCTTTGGTGAATACTTGTGGTGTGCCTTTATCATAACATCATACCATCATACCATCATAACATTGCATACATCCTGCATAAGGACTAACCCATTTCAAATACAAGAGGGTTTCATCTTTGCTCTATTTTGTAGGACATCATGATGCCCGTGCGAAGGTATACTATCCGGCCCAACTTTGTTCAACCACCTGATTTGCTTAAAGAATTGGTTGACAGGATTCCAAATACTACTTCCTTCATCAAGAGGCATGGTTCTCTTCTCGGTTTAGTCACTTCAAAGTGGGACCAACAACTGATGAGTGTCCTGACCCAGTTTTATGATCCCCTGTACCATTGTTTCACCTTTTAAGACTTCCAGCTGGTCCCTACCCTGGAAGAATTCTCTGATTTGCTTGGTATCCCTGTTTTGGAACAGACTCCATTCACTGGTTGGGAAAAGACTCTTAGGCTTGAGGAGATTGCTGCAACCCTTCCCTTGACCAACAAAGAGGTAATGGATAACTGGGAGACTAGAAGCGGAGTTAAGGGCTTTTTGGCTAAGTTTCTGATTAGCAAAGCTAATATTTTCTGGAATGACTTAGACTTTAGGGCGTACGAAGAAATCCTGGCTCTCTTAATCTATGGTCTGGTATTGTTTCCAAATTCGGATACCTTTGTTAATGTCAACGCCATAAGAATCGTCATCTCTCGGAACCCTGTACCCACTCTCTTGGGTGATATCCTGCAACAACTCTATGCTCGTACTGCCCAAAGACGGGGAACTCTGTGGTGTTGTGCTCCTTTATTAGTGAGGTGGTTTATTTTGCACCTCCCTAAGTTCGTGCTGAAGAAAAAAGAAGGAAGAGGCTGGGCTCATAGGATAATGTCTCTTACTGATAATGACATCATTTGGACTCTCAGAGGATTAGATGAAGTGACCGTTATTGATCGTTGCAGAGAGTATCCTAATGTTCAATTGATTGGTACCCAGGGAGGAATCTCTTATAACCCATGTTTAGCTCTCCGTCAGTTTGGAAGAGCCAGAAGAGCAGGGCCTCATGAGATGTTGATACCTCACATCAGTTTCGAGTTTCAGGTAGACGGTGACGAGCTGCGTCATAGATTCATCCGGGCTTGGGACAGAATTCACAAAGCTGACCCACATGAGTTGGGACCGAAGACTTCTCTACCAATGGAATCCTATTATAGATGGGTCCGCATTCGTGCTCAGAAGTTAGGTATTCCATACGAAGCTGTCAGGCCTATTATTCTTGAATTTCCTGATAGAGACGGGGTTCCTCCAACTGTTATCCATCCTCAGATACCCACTGATGTTAATACACTGAAGAGGTCTTGGGCACAACTGCAGGAAGAACGGGATTCTTATCGGGAAAGGTTCAATAAACAAGAACAGAAAATCCAGAAGCTGACCAAGCAATTGGAGAACGAGCGGATCTTAAATGACTATATCCGTACTGAGAAGAGAAGACCATGGGAGCAGTGATGAACCTTGGATGTTTCCTTTACAGCTTTTATTTACTTTTCAGTTTTCATTCTTGTAATGCCTAAGGGCTATTTGTTGAACAATTTAATTTCTAAAGTTGAATCTAATAAAGTGTGTTTCCTCTTTGTCTATAAAGTTGAATCCCAATTGTCTTTGAAAACATAAATCATACGCATCTCATTTCATCATATGCATAACAGGTACCCCTTTTTCAGGTCACTTATCTTCTTCGCTAATTATTTCAGCAATCATCATGACTTCTGAACCTACTACTGAACAAGCTATCAAGGCCCTCCAGGCCCAGAATGCCCAGTTCCAAGAGTTGATTATGAGCCTAGCCCAGGGTCAACAGGAGTTGAAGACTCTGATTCTGAAGAAGAAGAAGAAGAGGACTGTGCTGTTCAACACTGGACGCATATTCGGGAATGGACTACAAAATGAGGTTGATCTGAGTACTTCCTCTGTAGGGAAAGACAGTCCCCAAGAGAGAAGGGTTCCTAGTCCCGTGGTCTCCGACAATGAGACGGATTACAATGATGAACAGTACCCTCCTGCTGAGTATAGGTACAAATAGCTGGAAGACCGCTTAAGTGCTATGGAGATTTAACATGTGCCCGGGTTGGACTTTGGAGACCTAGGCTTATCCTCTGGGGTGGTGATCGCCCATAAGTTCAAGGCGCCTGCTTTTGCAAAGTACGACGGAGCTTCCTGTCCCAAGCTGCACCTCTGATTGTATGTAAGGAAGATCCAACCTTACACTGCTGACAAGAATTTGTGGATCCATTTCTTCCAGGATAGTCTTTCAGGGGCTCAACTCGAATGGTTCTATCAGCTGGATGGAGCCAGTATTCGTAACTGGGAGGATTTGGCTACTGCGTTTTATAAGTAGTATCAGTACAATTCCGACCTCGCTCCTACGCGTACCCAACTCCAGGGTATGTCACTAAGGACGGGTGAAGGATTTAAGGAGTACGCTTAAAAGTGGAGAGACCTGGCTGGAAGGGTGCAACCACCTTTGACTGACCGTGAGCTTGTTGATATATTCTTGGGGACCCTGTCTGGTCCGTTCTTCAACCACCTGATTGGGAATTCTTCTGCCGGGTTTATAGAACTTATCTTGACTGGTGAGAGGATAAAAGCTGGTATCAAGTCTGGAAAGATACAAAAAGGTGCCTCCTCGAGCACTGAAAAGAAGCCCTTCAAGAAAGAATCTAGTGCTGTCTATGGTTCAAGGAGACAGAATAAACCGGAACACCGCCAAGCTGTCAACGCGGTGGTAATTTCAAAGCCTGCTGCTGCTCCTCTGCAATATAACCAACAAAGGGGTGAGAGACCCAGAAGGCAGTTTACTCGTCTCAGTATGACCTTGTCCTAGATATTGCCGCAACTACTGAAAACCAATCTGGTAACTATAAAAGAAGTTCCGAAGGTTGTAAACACAACATCTCCAAAGTACAATCCCAACGCCCGCTGCGCTTATCACTCTGACAGCCCGGGGCATACTACGGATGATTGTTGGGCTCTGAAGAATAAGGTTCAAGACCTTATTGATGCTAAAGAGATAGATTTCGAGGCGCCCGAAAGGCCCAATGTTGTGACTGCTCCCATGCCCAAGCATGGAGCGAATGCTGTAGAGGAAGATCTGTGTGTAGCCTCTGTGGACGATATTGTTACTCCGCTATTAACTGTCAAAAGGAACCTGTTGCTAGCCGGTTTATTTCCGGGATATAGTAAAGGTTGTCATCTATGTTTTGTTTCACCTGTTGGTTGTCCTTTGTTGAAGTCAGGCATCCAAAACCTGATGGATAACAAAGAGATCTTATTCGAGAAGATTGTTGTTCCTGCTATCCCTACTGAAGAAGTTTCCATCGTTACTATTTTCAACAACTCTCCTAAGGCTCCCTCAAAGAAGCCTGTCAAAATCATGTCTACTCAGAAGGTTGCGCCTATAATCATCACTGTTCCGGGGCCCATCTCCTATGCATCTGACAAAGCTTTCCCTTGGTACTATGGGGCAGATGTTTATGTTCTCGGAGTAAAACAAGAGTTTGATACTAATAAGGGCGTCAGCAACATCACTGGGCCTACCAAAGTCACCCGCAGCGGTAGGCTCTTCTCACCTGATATTGCTCCACCAACAATCCAGAGACCTATTGTCATCACACCTGCAAGTGTGCCTGCTTCCCTTCCTGATCAAGTTCTTATTTCTACCCCTGTTGCCAAGTCATCTGACGCTCGGGGCAAAGAGATTGCTACTGATATGCCTGCCCAGACGGAGGCACCGAAGACCACCACTGTTGAAGCTTCCAAGCAGGAGATGGAAGAGATCCTTAAGATTATCAAGAAGAGTGATTTCAACGTAGTTGAGCAGCTGGGGCACACCCCATCTAAGATTTCTATGCTATCACTATTGTTGTGTTCATAGGCCCATGCCAAAGCCCTGATTACCTTCCTGAAGACGGCCCACGTGCCACAAGAGACGTCAGCTGATCAGTTTACCGATTGTGTGGCCAACTTAACTGTTGATAATGGTTTGGGTTTCTCCGACGCTGATCTGACTGCTAAGGGGAAGAACCATAACGATGCCCTGCATGTCTCCATTGAATGCAGGGGCACTACTCTTGCCCATGTGCTGGTTGACACTGGTTCCTCGTTGAATGTATTGCCCAAGAAAGCTCTAGACGGGTTGGATTACGAGGGTCTGGAACTAAAGCCAAGTAACATTGTTGTCCGGGCCTTTGACGGGTCCAAAAGGATGGTACATGGTGAAGTTGACATTCCAATCAGGGTTGGTTCTCAGGTCTTTGACTCTACATTCTATGTGATGGACATCTGACCATCCTATTCTTGTCTGCTGGGTCGTCCTTGGATCCACAAGGCTGGAGCTGTGACCTCCACACTATATCAGAAGCTGAAGTACCCAGTCAAGGGAAAGATTGTGACAGTGCAGGGGGAGGAAGAGTACATGGTCAGCCACCTTAACTCGTTCCGGTACATAGAAATGGATGGGGAGTTCATTGAGACCCCATTTCAGCACTTTGAAGAGGTTACTCAGACGCTGGAATCAACAGAGACCGTGACTGAAGAGGATTCTCCGTTGAAGATGGCTTCCTTAAAGGATGCCCGGGCTGTTATTGAGAAGGGTGAGTATGCAAACTGGGGCCGACTTCCTAATTTCACTCCGAAGACTGACAAGTTTGGTTTGGGTTTCACTGCAGAAGCTCAGAGGGTTGTTCGTAAGATAAGGATTGGAAGACCCTCTGTATTCATCAGCAATCCGGGAGTCAATGCCATCGAAGACGACATGGAGGAATCTGAATTCAACAGTTGGATCTACCCTACGACCAATGGTGGACCGAACAACTGGACTGCAAAAGACTTCGTACCTATTACTTTTGTCACTCAGTAATGAACTCCTTTGAATTTGTAAACAGACAATAATTTGAAACTTTATGGCCCCATGTCTTACCTGGGGCACCGTGGCTTCATTTGTGAGGGCTTTTGTGTGTCACTTTCATATATCATTAATAAAAGCATTGGACGTTTTTTTGCATTTCAAATCTTGCGCTCCTTGTCTTTCTTTATTATATATTGCAAAACAACTATATTTACACACACTCACATATACAGGTCCCAATCCACTCTGGATCTCACTGGTAACGACTCCACTACTGCCAGTTATGACTTCGAAAATCCGATCAACTTAGCTGAAGATGAAGGAGAAGATGATTGAGAAGTGCCTGGTGAACTTGCAAGACTGCTACTCCAGGAAGAGAGGGCCATTCAGCCACATGAAGAGCCAGTGGAAACGGTAAATTTGGGTACTGAGATAGACAGAAAGGAAGTCAAGATTGGTGCCAATCTGGAGTCTAGTGTGAAACAACGGTTGGTTCCGATGCTGCATGACTACGGGGAAATCTTTGCCTGGTCTTACGAAGATATGCCTGGGTTGGATACCGACATTATGGTTCATCACCTGCCTACTAAGGAAGATTGCCCTCCGGTAAAATAGAAGGTTCACCGTATGCGCCCTGAGATATCCTAGAAAAAGCTGAGGTTATGAAACAATTTGACGCCGGTTTTCTAGCAGTGACTTCTTACCCTCAGTGGGTTGCCAACGTGGTTCCAGTACCGAAGAAAGATGGCAAGGTCAGAATGTGTGTTGATTACAGGGATTTGAACAGGGCGAGCCCCAAGGATGACTTCCCTCTACCTCACATCGACGTTCTGGTTGACAACACTGCGCAGCACAATGTATTCTCCTTCATGGACGGTTTCTCCGGTTATAATCAAATCAAGATGACTCCTGAAGACATGGAGAAGACCACCTTTGTTACTCAGTGGGGCACGTTTTTCTACAAGGTCATGCCTTTTGGGTTGAAAAATCCTGGGGCAACCTACCAACGTGCCATGGTTGCTTTGTTTCATGACATTATCCATTATGAAATCGAAGTATACGTCGACGATATATTGCCAGGTCCCAGACTAAGGAGGAACACCTTGACCATCTATAGAAGCTGTTTGACCGGTTGAAGTTGTACAAGCTGAGGTTGAACCCGAAAAAGTGCACCTTCGGGGTAAGATCTGGAAAACTGCTAGGCTTCGTCGTGAGCGACAAAGGTATTCAAGTGGACCCTGCCAAAGTGAAAGACATACAAGAGATGCCAGTTCCCAAGATAGAGAAAGAAGTCAGAGGTTTTCTAGGACGGCTGAACTACATTGCCCGATTCGTCTCACACCTAACTGCTACCTGTGAACCAATCTTCAAGCTGCTGAAGAAAGATCAAGTAGTACATTGGAACGATGAATGTCAGGCCGCTTTCGAAAGAATCAAAGAGTATCTCCAAGAGCCACCCATTCTAATGCCACCGGTTGAAAGGAGACCTCTAATCTTATACTTGACAGTATTGGACAACTCAATGGGATGTGTGCTGGGGCAGCATGACGAGTCTGGCCGAAAAGAGCATGCTATTTATTACCTTAGCAAAAAGTTTACCGACTGTGAGACCCGATACTCACTGCTCGAGAAAACTTGTTGCGCTTTGGTATGGGCTGCTCGCCGGCTGAGACAGTATATGTTGACTCACACTACTCTGTTGATTTCAAAAATGGATCCAATCAAGTACATCTTCGAAAAGTCTGCCTTGTCCGGAAGAATAGCGAGATGGAAGATGATCTTGACTGAGTACGATATCCAGTACACGACGCAAAAAGCAATCAAGGGAAGTGTATTGGCAGACCATTTGGAACATCAGGCAGTGGATGATTACTAGTCTATGAACTTTGAATTTCCAGACGAGAATATCATGGTAGTAACTGACTGTGAAGTTACTGGACCAGATGAAGGACCTGAGGAAGGATCCCGATGGTCTATGCACTTTGACAGAGCCTCAAACGCTTTGGGTAACGGTATTGGCGTTGTGATCATATCTCCTAAAGGCTCTCATACTCCACTTACTTCCCGACTATGTTTTAACTGCACCAACAACATGGCGGAGTATGAAGCATGCATCATGGGTCTTCGAGCTACAATTGACCTAAGGATCAAGTTTCTGAGTGTCTTCGGAGATTCCTCTCTCGTGATCAGTCAAATCAAAGGCGAGTGGGATACGAAACACCCAAATCTTATCCCTTACAAGGAGTATGTATTGACATTAATTCCCCATTTCGAGGAGATAACTTTTGAACACTTCCCAAGAGAGGAGAATCAGTTGGCGGACGCATTGGCTACGATGTCTTCTATGTTCAAAGTCAAATGGGACAACAAGGCTCCCCAGATCATTATTTGGAAGTTGGATGAACCTGCACATTGTTGCGATCTTGAGACCGAAGAGGTAACAGAAAAACCTTGGTATCATGAAGTTAAGAGGTACCTTGAAGCTCAAGAATATACCGAGGGCGCGTCTGTTAAGGACAAGAAGTTTCTGAGAAGGTTCGTGGAAAATTTCTTCCTCAGCAATGACATTCTGTACAAACGAAACCATGATTCGACCTTACTGCGTTGTGTGGATAAGACTGAAGCAGAAAGGATCATGGCAGAGCTGCATGAAGGTACCTTCGGAACTCATTCCAGTGGACATACCATGGCAAAGAAAATCCTTCGGGCAGGATATTATTGGTCCATAATGGAAGCCGACTGTTATCAACATTCTCGGACATGTCACAAGTGCCAGATCTATGCTGATAAGGTGCACATTCCTCCAGTTCCTTTGAACGTCTTAACAACACCTTGGCCTTTTGCAATGTGGGGCATTGATATGATCGGCGAGATCATACCTACGGCATCCAACGGGCATCGCTTCATCCTGGTAGCGATTGATTACTTTACGAAGTTGGTTGAAGCAGCTTCCTTTGCCACCGTAACCAAGAATGTCGTGGCACGGTTCATTCGGCACAACCTGATCTGTCAATACAGTGTACCAGAGAGGATCATTACAGACAATGGTACCAATCTTAACAACAAGATGATCACTGAGCTGTGAGCAATTCAAGATACAACATCACAACTCTTCTCCTTACCAACCGAAGATGAATGGGGCTGTCGAAGCGGCCAATAAGAACATCAAGAAGATTGTGCAGAAGATGACAGTGACCTACAAAGATTGGCACGAGATGTTACCGTTTTCCCTTCATGGGTACCGTACCTCAGCACGGACGTCAACAGGGGCAACACCCTTTTCCTTGGTATACGGCATGGAGGCAGTCCTGCCCATTGAAGTTCAGATACCCTCTCTCCGGATAATGAAGGATGCAGGTTTGAGCGAAGATGACTGGATCCAGACCCGGATTGATCAATTAAACCTAATCGACAAAAAGAGACTCACTGCTATGTGTCATGGTCAGACGTACCAAAAACGGATGATCAAGGCATTTAACAAGAAAGTCATACGACAAGAGTATCAAGTCGGAGACCTGGTAATCAAGCGCATCATTCTACCTCAAAGTGATCCCAGGGGAAAATGGACCCCTACGTACGAAGGGCCATTTGTGGTTAAGAACATCTTCTCAGGAGGTGCGATGATTCTAACCACCATGGATGGTGACGACCTTCCTCACCCCGCCAATGTAGACATAGTAAAAAGATACTACGCATGATTAAAGACCCGCTAGGTCGACTGGCCTAGGCAAAAATAAGGGCTTCCCGGCGAACCAAAAGGGCTCGGGAAAAAATAAGGGATGAAATGAAAAATATGTACACCCGGCAAGTCGAAAACCTGAAAAGGCGGCTTGGGCAAAAATGGGTATCCTGGTAGACTGAAAACCCGAAAGGGCGGTCCAGGCAAAAGTTAGGGATAAGCGTAATACTATGTCTCATTGGATCACCTTGCATCCAGACTTTGGTATCAAATATCAGGCTCGGACGGCACCAATCAATCAGCTTCATCTCCAACTAAGCAGCAAAGGGATGAGACGCTTGAAGACATAAAGGCGATAACAGAGTTGGAACCCAGTGGGATTTTTTCACATAGCTATTTTGTTTTCCTTTTCACAAATTGTATATACTCTATTTTGTTCGGCGGCGTTCTCTTTCTAGGACGTCAGCCTCCTGTACAAAAAACGCCTATTTACAAGCAAATTTCAAAATCAATACAAGTCTATTTTTCAGAAAAATCGCCGATTGTTTTTTCTTTATCTGTTTTGTCTTGCAAAGAACGTCCAATGTTCAATTTTGATATATGCATTTGACATTAATTGCTGTTCATAAAAATTTTCATGCGAAACAAAGGACTAATTACAGGTGACATCATAAACAAGGGCAATAAGAATTGTCTAAGCGATCTAGTTGCTCTGTCCATCAAGGTACCAAGGTAGGTTCGGCTGAAGAATATGACCAAGATGCCTTCACTCCCCGCAGAGTAAGACAAGATTCAGCAATACTCTTCCCCAAGCAGAGTTGGTCTACCATCAGCCCTAAAAAGGCACAGTATCTCCAGCAAGTCAGCAATACTCTCCCCCGAGCAGAGTTCGTCTACCATCAGTCCTGGAAAAGTTGGGTATCCCTAGAAGATCTTAATATTCCCTAACAGAGTATATAGATATTCCTCAGCAAGCATCCCCAGCAGTCTTAATATTCCTCGACAGAAATATAAGATTGTTCCCCGGCGGAATACAAGGTACCCCCAGTGGAGCCATTTCCCTAGCGCAGTCTAAAAGGTTTCCCCAGGAGAATTGAACCATCTCCCCAGTAGATGCTGGAAGCTTATCACCTGCAGAGTACAAATGCGTCCCCAGCCATATTCAGAGGTTATTCCCCACCAGAGCCTAACTGGGTTATCCTCAGCATTGCAACGGAAATATCGTCCTCAGCAAAGTTCTTCCTATCCCCAGCGGAGTTCATCAAATTCCACAACAAAGCTTATCAACGGAATCCCCAGCGGAGTTATCATTAAAACCTCAACGAAGCATCTCTTCCCACAGAGTAATTCCCCGCAGAGTAATCTCTTCATCAAGTTTATTCCTCAATGGAGTCATCTTCTCCTACAGGTTTATTTTTGCAATCATCTTCGTTCTTCATCCCCCGCGGAAGCGAAGAACCCTACTCTTCAACATCGGCCCAAGATTTAACAAACTTCCCGGCATTCGTCAAGGATTTATTTTCCCAGACAAAGATACATCTATAAACACATCACATTGTCAGACATCATGATGCATACATATACGCATCATACGACACAATCTCATTTAGTTTTGAGAACATCATGGCATCATGCATTTCATACATCATGACATTACATACAACTAATGTTTCGCCTTGTCAGGAAAAAGTCAATCAAAGGATGATTTCCATCAACCTTTTTGGAGTTCCAGATCAACACCTGTATCTAGCCAGGAAATATCTGTGAGCGATTGATTGTAGATTCGATACCTGTATCTAGCCAGGAAAGTTATCTACATGAAGAGATTGAAGATCAATACCTGTATCTATCCAGGAAACCATCTTTCATTCTCAGGTCAGAGGTCTACACCTGTATCCAGCCAGGAAAGCTATCTCGACCAACCTTTTTTTAAGTCCCAGATCAACACCTGTATCTAGCCAGGAAATATCTGCGAGAAATTGATTGTAGATTCGATACCGGTAACAGGCCAGGAAATTATCTTTCATTCTCAGGTCAGAGATCAACACCTGTATCTAGCCAGGAAATATCTGTGAGCGGTTGATTGTAGATCTACACCTGTATCTAGCCAGGAAAGTATCTGCATGAAGAGATTGAAGATCAACACCTGTAACAGGCCAGGAAATTATCTTTCATTCTCAGGTTAGAGATCTACACCTGTAACCAGATAGGAAAGTTATCTACATGGAAGAGATTGAAGATTAATACCTGAAACCAAACGGGAAAACTATCTTTCTTTCTCAAGTATGCAAGTTCTCGCTAAGGAATCTCTTACGCGATCGACACCCATGGATGGCATCTTTAAGCCCATCTCCACAAATATTCAACAAAAATTTCAAGATGGCATCTATAAGCCCATCCTCCTATTCATCATATCTCCAAATGGCATCTTTAAGCCCATTCCCGGCATCACATTGCTGATACTACACTATGCGAGTGCAAATTTCTGGGCACTTTAGTGTTCAATCATCTTCCACCTTCGGATCACGAAAGGCACGCAAGCCAATCTACATCCTCAGGTTTAAGAAGATTGAACAGGGGCAACTGTTGTACCCCAAAATTTGCTCTCCCATATTCTTCAATATTTGTCAAGATCAATCTTCAAATTGTTCAAGATTTCTCAAGAGTTGTGCAGTTCAAACCACCTCCTAACACAGTCAAAATTAGGGTTTTGGTTCCTTCAATGAACTTGGAGTTTTCAATGGCTAAATCAAGTCTCATAAGCCTATATGCATCTTCAAGCACCTACATGCCAAGTTTCAAGACTCATAGTGTCAATTTGCACAGTCAAAAGCTCCATTTGACCTACAGTCAACTGTAGGGGTAAAATGGTCATTTTGCAGTCAAAAGTCAAAAATTTTGGTCAACATCTTATTTTGAGTACACAATCATCATGTTATCAAGTCTTGATCATGATTCCACAAGGATGGCTCAAAAATCATCAAGATGCAAAAGTTACTATTTTTGGACAACAGAAAAGTCAATTGTATCTTGACCAAGGCATAACTTTTTCATGGTTCATAAGAAAAATTTCATCCAATGCTATTTTGAAGGGGATGACATTTCCTACAATTCATCTTCACATTCCAAGTCCAAGAAATGCTCTCATAAAAAGTTATCAATTTCTACATTATAGGTCAATTTCAAAAGTCAACAAAAATGGACTTTAAGTCAAAGACCATAACTTGATATTGGTAAATCCAAATGACATGGGACCAAAGGAATTGGTTATAGGACCTCAAGACCTTTCCAAAATGTCCAAGAACATGTTAATATGATCAAAATTGAGCAAGATATGCATTGGAGAAGTTGGGAAATTTTTGTGAACTTGCAAAAGTCAACTTTGCTCAAAACACCTTGTTTTTGCTAATGGGCCTCAAATTTCTTCTTGAAACTTTATCCATGGCCTATGCACGACCCATCAAGCTTAATTGAATTATTTTCTTATTTTTTATTAATTAATTGGATTTTTAATCAATATTAATTCATTTAATTAATTTAAATTGTAGGAAATATAAAGATTTGATTTTTTAATCTTTTTGTGAAGCAAGAATGACCTAAAAAAGCTGGCAATTTCGTGTACCAATCAAGGATGCAAATATCTCCCAATTTGGCAACTTTCTTCAATCAAAAAGATTCAAAAAGATGTGATTTCCAATCAAATATTCCATCATCATTCCATGGATTTTTTGTGCAAGATTTGACCTAAATTCAGTCCTCTATAAATACATAAGTGAACCCTAATCATGCACACGTGAGAAAACTGCAGAAAAGCCATAATCACATTCAAGAAAATTCAAGAAAACTTGAAAACTGTTTTCTATATTCCAGGGCAATTCAAAGCAATTGGTTGATTCTAACACCTTGCAGGGGTTCCCAGGAACGTGTAGAAATTAAATTCACACGCTAAAGCTCAAGGAATCCAAGGAAACAGAATCACGATTTGCACATCTTTTCCAGAATTACAACTCATTATTCATGCGCATTTGACATATTTTGTTGATTGTTTTGTGTTAATAGGGACTGTACAAAACTAATGGTATAGTTTAATTGCATGGAAACGCCCAGAATCCAAAGATGCCATGAACAAGTTTTAGGGTTCATAAGCTTTTAAATTAGGGCTTTCCAAATCCAGTAAAATTGGGACCTGTGAGATGGATCACTGAAATCGCGAGGCCAAAACGGTTGCAACCCACCCCTCCCGAAACATTTATGTTCACCCTATTTTTATTCGCTATTTTTTGTCACTGTAGGTTGTGGGGGTTAAAAACCCCCGCTATCTAATGTATTTTTATGCAGGCGAAGGAAGAAGATGATGAGCTGGTGATGCATCATTGGTCCGTTTAAAATAGCACGCGTGCTTTTGTTGTTTCCAGCATAATTATTATTTTTTATATATTATATTCACTTGTCATTATATTAACAAAAGCAGGCAAATGGCGTAGTGGTTGATGTGCTGGCTGGAAATCATTGGGACCTGGGTTCGAGTCCCAGGTCCACCCCAAACGCTTATATTATTTTGTTTAACATGATCATATGCAGGCTTCTAAAAGCAGTCCATCATGTGCCTCAAACGTCCAAGCGCCAAGTGGCCACAGTCACAGATCTAATGGTCAGGAGATGGTGATCATGGTACTCCCTAGTCAACCAACGCCTGGACAATCCAGAAAGTCAACAAGGGCTTGTGTGCAAATGGGCCAGAATTGCAATCAACACCTCCTAATGGCCCAGCACCCCCTGGTTTCTTTATTCTTTTTCTTTTACATTTTAGTTTCTATTTAATTGTTTTACTAACCATTATTATTATTATTATTATTATTATTTAATTAACATAATTAATTATTTTCATAATAAATTTAGAAAATAAAAATATTTTTATTATTATTATTATTTAATAATTTCACTATTAATTCATTATTTTTGTAAATAAATTTTAACATAGACTAATTTAGTTAATTAGGTCAACTTTAACTTTTTTTTCACAATAAATAAAATCCATGTAGAATTAGGTTAATTAATATGTTTAACTATTTTATTTTATTTTCATTAAAAACATAAAAAACTTAAAAAATATTTCTTTTATTTAATTAATTAGAATTAGGTTTAATTAAATGCAAAAAGGATTAAAATCTCATTCTTTCACAACAAAAGGGTCAAAACCCTAAAGGACTTCTCCGATTCAATTATTCTCGCGCATATGTTTATTTTTGATTAATTTTTTGATCATATTTATGTAATTGCTCCGAGGATGTAATAGCCTTAATTAGGACCTTTTATCGCTTTCTTTAATTTTCTCGCATTTACTTTTCAAGGGTTGTTTTTGGCGATGTAAATACCCGACGCCTTGTAATAGCGTAGATTTACTTTCTGCAATTTACTTTCCACAATTATTAACTGCTACGCATGACAAGACTAGCCTGAAAATAAAATCAAAACGTAGCTCACCATGACATGTGCAAAGATAATTAAACTAAAACCTGACACACGTGCACATGCCACTCCTAGGGTACGCCTCACTTGGTTGCCTCGACGTGGTCATTGAGTATAGGGTGTTTTAGAGGTCGCCCTCCTGTCTAGAGATCCAAGTTGCCTCGAAACAGTTGCCTCGGATAAAAAGGATCTAGGACATTTGGGTTACCGCTAAGGCGTTCTACTATTTCTTTGGTGACCACACATGTCCCTATAATCGAATTGACCCGAATAACTCCAACGACGGTGCTACCTACTTCTCAATAGTGGGATAGTACTGTCTAAAGGACATTTACACAGCTTAATTTCTTTTGAGTAGGTAGAGGTTCTAAGGTACTTGCTCTTTCAAAACAAAAATAACTTTTCGCACTTACACTTTTCTGACAAAAGTTTTCAAACAAACGCTTCATACACTCTTGAGGACTGATACAAGAGTCAAAACAAAGTTTTCAAACAAACTTTTTTCAAAACCCACAAACACAAGAAAAGCAAACATTTTTGAAAACATAGTGAGCAAGTACCTAAGAGCCCGTGGATAACCACGGATAGAAAGGGTGCTAACACCTTCCCTTTCTATAATCTACCTCCCGAACCGAGAAACATCTCGAAAAGGAATTTTGCTGTGCTTTTGTCCTTTCCTTGTTGGAGAAAATAAAAGACGGTGGCGACTCTTGCTTACCGCGACATTTTGTGAACCAGCATTCCAAAACAGTCAGTTCTATTTCCACCGATCACAGAGAGTATTGCTGATTCATTCATAGTTGCGAGTCTCAGTGGGGGAGAGCTTCCATTGATGTCTTACTCTGAGAGAAGTGAAGGTATCTTAGCCATATTCTTCAGCTGAATCTACCTTTATCCCTGGTGAGAAGAGCGGCTGTACAGTTTGGACAATTTTATTGCCCCAATTTCTGCGGGATAAGAAGGACTATGAGGTGATTGATAACTTCCCATAGACAAATCTTCTTCTGGTAGGCAAGTGACGAGATGACGGAACATAGTCGTACGCTTTGATCCCTAACTTTTTCCTGGACCGCCCTTTCGGGTTTTCAGTCCATCGGGATACCCTTTTTTGCCCAAGCCGCCTTTTCAGGTTTTCGACTTGCCAGGTGTGCAGATTTTTCATTTTCATCCCTCATTTTTCCCGAACCCTTTTGGTTCGCCGGGAAGTCCTTATTTTTTCCTAGGCCAGTCGACCTAGCGGGTCTTTGATTATGCGTATAATTTTTTTTGACTATGTCCATGCTCTCAGGATGTAGGGAGTTGTCACTGTCGGTAGTATTGTGTTGCCATACCACAAGAAGATGTTTGATCATGCAAGATTCGTTGCTGGAATTCATGTCCAATGCCCCAAGTGACTCAGACGAAGATTTGCCCCTGGCTATTTGGCGTCTTGAGAGATTCCTTGAATCTTGACTTGAATGCCCCAGATGATGGACAATGGTTATGTCTGCCCCTTGGTTGGAAGTGTTTTTCCACTTGAGGTGATCCTTTTTATTGAAAAGGTTTTTTGTTCACTAGATATTCGTCGTGCGAATTTCTCTGCTGTTTAAAAAAATAGTCATATGCAAACAATGTTATTTTAAGAATGCAAAGCTTATGTCTGTCTTGAAGTTTTTGAAAATGCATTTTTCAGTAAAGCAGGCAAATTTTGTAAAATGTGATGTCAACTCATGATTTTACAGCAAGCCCTACAGGAGTCAGGATACCTTTTGTAACAATATGCTTTCGAACTAACCCGTGCCTCAGCTAGGACTTTTAAGGGTTATAACATGGCCTAGTTCACGGTTTAAGAAACAAAGGATAAAGACTCAAATTTTATTTGTACCCAACCGCTCTTCGTGATGTTCTTCGATCTTAAACTCAGCTAACCGTGCATTTAGATCCTGTCTGAATCTTTGCTCTGATATTCCAATGATGGTTCAGATACTGACAGTTTATTTTGAACACGCAATCATTTTTATTGAGAGCTTGTAGGATCTCTTTCTTTTTTATTTTATTATCCCTGTCTTTTTCCTGAACTGTTTCTTTTTGTGACTATAGTCAGCGGGATGCCCCAGTTTTTCTAAAGTCTCCTTCATAGGTTTTGACTTATTGGGCTTTTCTTTCGAGAGATAATGACTGCCTGTCCTTACGATTATATGGAACTAACACCGTCTTTTATTCCGGAAGGACTCCTTTGATGCCATTTGTTGTGCACCTGGATCAACTGAGAGAACTACCCTGTCCCAGGTTATAATTAAGGGTTTTAATTTTTGAAAAGAAAAACTCCAACTTCTTTGGCTCAAAGGGGTTGACGAGGGATTATCTTCCTTATAACTCCACTGTTTAGGATTTGAAACAATGCCTGTACTTCATCAGTGGGGTCTGTTCAAAAGCATACTGTAAAGATCGTGGTATCGTTTTCGTCATCCTCCCTCAAAAGGTTTAGAATTTTTTATTCGAGAGTTGAACATCACAAAAAAATGAAAGCAATTTGAATATAGTGAATACGAATGGATTGATTCAAAACAGACATATGCGATGCATTAATGAAATAAAAAAGTTTTCCATGACAATAATTGTTTGATTAAGCAAAGAAAAATACAACTTGAAAATTCAAATAAAACAAAAGCCTTCAATGATTTGGCATAGGAGCAGTGATTATGTTTGGAGTCTCTGGAGGGTCAAACTGGATTTATTTGGCATCAATCATGTCTTGAACCTTATTCTTCAGGGCCCAACAGTTGTTTGTGTCATGTCCCGGACTGTCAGAGTGGTATGCACACCTTTCATTGGGATGATAGGTAGGAGCAGAAGTGTTTGGATTCTGGAGAGGAGCCCTTAATGTAATCAGCCCTGCCTTCAACATTTGCTGTAGCGCTTGAGTCAGTGACATGTTGATCTTAGTGAATTGTCTTTTAGGTGCGACCTCCTTACGTTGATGCCCCTGTCTTTGTTGAGCCAGCGTAGGATTAGAGATCAAGATTTCTCCTACGCGTTGGTCATGATGACTCTTTTGACCATACACAGCATTGGACTCTTTCTTCCCATTGTAGGGATTTTTCTGAGCATCGGAAGGTGTAGCTTCTTGAGTCTTCCCGCTTTTGATGCCAGCTTCAATTCTTTCACCAGTCAAGATAAGGTCTGTGAACCCGGCTGAAGAATTTCCAATCAAATGGTTAAAGAATGGACCAGACAGGGTCCCCAGAAACATATCAACAAGTTCACGATCAGTTAAAGGTGGCTGCACCCTTCCGGCAAGGTCTCTCCACTTTTGAGCATACTCTTTAAATCCTTCACCCGTCCCCATTGACATACCCTGGAGTTGGGTACGCGTAGGAGCGAGGTCGGAATTATACTGATACTGCTTATAGAACACAGTAGCCAAATCTTCCCAATTATGGATACTGGCTCCATCCAGCTGATAGAACCACTTAAGCTGAGTCCCTAAAAGACTATCCTGGAAGAAATGGATCCACAAATTCTTGTAAGCTGTGTAAGGCTGGATCTTCCTTACATACGACCGGAGGTGCAACTTTGGGTAGGAAGTTCCGTCGTATTTGGCGAAGGCAGGTTCCTTGAACTTATGGGGAATCACCACCCCAGAGGATAAGCCTAGGTCTCCAAAGTCCAATCCGGGCACATTCTGTATCTCCATGGCACTCAAACGGTCCTCCAACTGCTTATACCTATCCTCAGCAGGAGGATACTGTTCTTCATCATAATCTGTCTCGTTGTCGGAGACCACGGGGCTAGGAACCCTTCTCTCTTGGGGGCTGTCTTTTCCTACAGATGAGGTAGTCAGCTCAGCCTCATTCTGTAATCCATTCCTAAATCTGCGTCCAGTGTTGAACAAAATGGTCCTCTTCTTCTTCTTCTTCCTCTCTTTCAGAATCAGAGTCTTCAAATCCCGTTGACCCTGGGCTAGGCTCATAACCTACTCTTGGAACTGGGCGTTCTGGGCCTGGAGGGCCTTGGTTGCTTGTTCAGTGGAATGTTCAGTAGACATGATGATTGCTGAAATAAACAGCGAAGAAGATAAGTGACATGTGATGGTACCTGTAATGCAATGATATGTATGATATATGTATGTAATGTTTTCAAGGATCTCGTGGGGTAAATAAAGAAACTTGTTAGAATTTGAATTTTGCAGCTTGATTGAAGGAACTTCATGTTGCTGAGAGTCCTTCTTCAAGAGTCAAGCTCACCATATCGAGTGGGTCATAGCCCGTGACTCACGCTATCATGTCTTGATCTCCAAACAACCTTGGCTAGAGGAAAATAAATCCCCTTTGCCCCTTGCTAAACATTTTGTTCATCATGACCTGCATCACAAGCCCTTGAGATCCTTGAGATGGGTTAGTCCTTATGCAAGATGTCTGCGATGTTATGATGTTATGATGTTATGATGTTATGATGTCATGGTAAAGGCACACCACAAGTATTCACAAAAGGCAAACATGGTAAAGGCACACAAGTCACACAAAAGAGCCCTTAGATTTCAGGTTGGCATGAAGTTTAGGTACTACCCTCTTTCAGTTTCAGTTGGTTAAGACTTGTCCTAAAAATAGTAACCGGGTTCTAGAGGATCTCAATATCACTGACTACCCTCGATCGGTCATAATTCCAGTTTGGCAACCTTTTCTTGCGGCCGAAACCATCGCGAGAGTTTAGCCTCAATGAGCGTAGCATACTGCTACTGTTCTATGGCCAAGTTGGTCAATTTAAGGTTCTAAGGTCAGTTGGTGCTTAATGACTCCTCAGAAGACCCATATTCTCCTCGTTCCAACACAAGGGATATCGATAAAGACCAAGGTGTCACACCAATGTAGCTACTGCTTCACCCATTTCGGTCTACGCCGGACAGGTCCCTCACAGTTTATTGCTACTTACCTAAAAAGGGTACCCCCAGATCCGTGTTAGGATCTATAAAACTCCGATACAAGCCCATAAAGTTTAAAGCATACAAAGCAATACAATTGAAAACACAAGTGATCTAATCCTAAGGTACACCTCACTTATAGATCTCCCCAACAGAGTCTCCAGTTCTGTGATCGGTGGAAATAGAACTGACTGTTTTTTAATGCTGGTTCGCGTTTGCGTTTCGCAAAATGTCGCGGTAAGCAAGAGTCGCCACCGTCTTTTATTTTCTCCAACAAGGAAAGGACAAAAGCACATCAAAATTCCTTTTCGAGATGTTTCTCGGGTTTGGGAGGTAGATTATAGAAAGGGAAGGTGTTAGCACCCTTTCTATCCGTGGTTATCCACGGGCTCTTAGGTACTTGCTCACTATGTTTTCAAAAAGTTTTTCTTTTCTTGTGTTTATGGGTTTTGAAAAGAGTTTTTGTTTGAAAACTTCGACTTAACTCTTGTGTCTGTCCTCAAGAGTGTATGAAGTGTTGTTTGAAAACTTTGTTTGAAAAGTGTAAGTGCGAAAAGTATTTTTGTTTTGAAAGAGCAAGTACCTGAGAACCTCTACCTACTCAAAATAAATTAAGCTGTGTAAATGTCCTTTAGACAGCGCCATCCCACTATTGAGGAGTAGGTAGCACCGTCATTGGAGTTTCGGGTCAATTCGATTTTAGGGACACGTGGTCACTAAAGCAATGGTAGGACGCCTTAGCGGTAACCCTAATGTCCTAGATCATTTTTTATCTAGGCAACCGTTTTGAGGCAACTTTGATCTTTAGACAGGAGGGCGACCTCTAAAACACCCTATACTTAATGACCACGTCGAGGCAACCAAGTGAGGCGTACCCTAGGAGTGGCATGTGCGAGTGTGTCAGGTTTAAATTATGTTATCTTTGTACATGTTATGGTGAGCTACGATTGATTTTATTTTGAGAGAAATCTTGACATGCATAGCCTAGTTAGCATACATCTAGCAGTTAATAGTTGCGGAAAGTAAAGCTAAACTATTACAAGGCGTCGGGTATTTACATCGCCAAAAACAACCCTTGAAAAGTAAATTGCGGGAAAATAAATAAAAGCGATAAATAGTCCTAATTAAAGCTATTACATCCTCGGAACAATTACATAATAATGTATCAAAAATATGAATCGAAAATAATCACGCGCGCGAGAAAAATTGGATCGGAGAGTTTTTTAGGGTTTTGACCCTTTTTTGAGAAAGAAGGAAGTTTTGTTATTTTGCATTTAATTAAACCTAAGCTAATTAATTAATTAAAAAGAAATATTTTTTTTTGGTTTTTTGATGTTTTAAGAAAATAAAAATAAAAGGATTAAAATTGTCAAGAAACCCTAATTCTACATTGATTTTATTTATTATGAAAAAAGTTAAAAATAACCTAATTAAAACTAAACAAATTATATTAGTATTTATTTACAAAATAACTAATTAAATTTAATAAATAAAAATATTATTATTTTTTAGGTTTTCTGAATTTATTATGAAAAAATTAATTAATTTGTTAGTGAAAATAATAATTATAATAAATAATTGAAATAAAAGAAATAAAAAATAGAAAAGAGAAGGAATAAACTTGAAGGGGGTATTGGGCTTAATTCTGGAGGTGTTTCTGGAATTCTCAAGGCCCAACTGCTGTAAGCCTGTTTGACTTTTGTGATCATCTACACGCCTGTTGACTAAAGCGTATGGTGATCTCCCACTCATGTCCACTGGATCTATGCTTGAAGCCACATGGCGCATTGATATTTGAGGTCTATGGTGGACTCCCTCTTGAACCATGCATGTGAATACCTGTGAGATAAAAATAATAATGTTTTGGGGGGACCTGGGATTCGAACCCAGGTCCCAATGCTTCCAGGCCAACGCACCAACCACTCCACTACGCTGCTTCAATTGTTAGTAAAATAAGAAGCAATTATTATATTGGGAAATTAATCAATATGCTGTAAAATAAAAAAACAAACGTGCGCTTTTTCAAATTAACCACTCAGATGCTAACACCTCATCATCTTCTTCATTTTTCCTGTGTAAATAACATCAGATAGCGGGGGTTTTTAACCCCCACTAACCCCATCAAGGAAAAATAGCGATTAGACGCACAGTGCATATAAATATTTCGCGAGGTATGGTTCTTGTTCGTCTTGGTCTCATGATCTCAACCATGTGTCTCACTAGTCCTAATTTTCCCTGGTTCAGAAAGCCCTAATTCAAAGCTCAAGAACCCTAGAAATTTGATCATGGTATCTTTTGATTCAGGGCGTTATAGCTCAATTAAACCATGCCATTAGCTTTGCATGGTTCCTAGCAATGCAAAACAATCATGAAAACGTGTTAAATGCGCATGAATCAAGATATATAATTTTGAACAAGAAAGGCAAACTGTGGTTCTGTATATGACGATTCTTTGAGCTTTAATGCCTGAGTTTGATTGCAAAACACTCCTGACACTTCCTGCAATGTGTTTGAATGAATAAATCGCCTTGAATTGGTCTGGAATGCAAGAATAGGTTTTCACTTTTCTTGGAAATTCTTGGAATTGGACAGGGTGGTTTCAGCAGTTTTTTCACGTCCATTAGGTCAGGGTTAGCTTGCTTATGTATATGGCAATTGAATTAGGTCAAAAAGCTGGGCCAATATCCATTGCATTGATGATTGAATCCTTGATTGAAAAATCAAATATCCTTGATTTTCATGATTGAACAAACTTGCCAAAATTGGATTTTTTGATATCTTTGACTTGTGCACGAATTGGCCAGCATGTTTAGGTCATATTTGCTTCACAAAAAGATTTAAAAAACAAATCTTCTATTTTCTTATGATTTAAATTGATTAAATGAATTAATATTAATTAAAAATCCAGTTAATTAATAAAAATAAGAAAATAAATCCAATTAATCTTGATGGGTCGTGCATAGGTCATGGGTGAAGTTTCAAGAAGAGATTTGAGGCCCATTAGCAAAAATAAGGTGTTTTGAGCAAAGTTTACTTTTGGAAATTCATAAAAATTTCCCAACTTCTCCAATGCACAACTTGCTCAATTTTGATCATATGACCATTTTCTTGGACATTTAGGAAAGCTCTTGAAGTCATCTAACCAATGCCTTTGGTCCCATGTCATTTGGATTTACCAATCTCAAGTTATGGCCTTTGACTCAAAGTGTACTTTTGTTGACTTTTGAATTTGACCTATAATGTAAAAATTGGTAACTTCTTGTGAGAGCATTTCTTGAACTTGGAGTGTGAAGATGGATTATAGGAAATTGCATTCCCTTCAAAATGAGCACTGGATGGAATTTTTCTGATAAACCATGAAAGAGTTATGCCCTAGTCAAAGTACAGTTGACTTTTCTACTATCCAAAAATAGTAACTTTTGCATGTTGATGATTTTTGAGCTATTCTTGTGGAATCATGATCAAGGCTTTATCCAATGATGATTGTGTGCTCAAAATAAGATGTTGACCAAAAATTCTGACTTTTGACTACAAAATGACCATTTTGCCCTTGCAGTTGACTATAGATCAAATGGGGCTTTTGACTGTGCAAATTGACACTGTGAGGCTTGAAACTTTGCTTGCAGGTGATAGAGAATGCATATAGGCCTATGAGACTTGATTGAACCATTGAGAACCCCAACTTCTTTGAAAGAACCAAAACCCTAATTTCAACTGTCTTAGGAGGTGGTTTAACTATACATCCCTTGAGCAATCTTGAGTAATTTGAAGATTATTCTTGACAAATCTTGAGGAATATGGGAGGGAAAATTTTGGGTACAACAGATAGAATCAAGGAATACCTTCAAGAGCCTCTGATTCTGATGCCGCCGATTGAAGAAGACCTTTGATAATGTACTTAACAGTGTTAGATAATTCCATGGGGTGTGTGTTGGGGCAGCATGATGAGTCCGGTCAAAAAGAGAATGCAATATACTACCTTAGAAAAAAGTTTACCGACTGTGAAACAAGATACTCACTGCTCGAGAAACTTGCTGCGCTTTGGCATGGGCTACTCGCCGACTAAGACAGTATATGTTGACCCACATTACTTTGTTGATATCTAAGATGGATCCGATCAAGTACATCTTCGAGAAGCCCACTCTCTCCGGAAGAATAGCAAGATGGAAAATGATCTTGACCGAATGTGATATTTAATACACGATCCAAAAAGCAATCAAGGGAAGTATATTAGCTGATCATTTGGCTCATCAGGCCATGGATGACTACCAATCCATTAACTTTGAGTTCCCGGATGAGAATATCATGTTAATAACTAATTGTGAAGAACCTGGACCAGATGAAGGACCTAAGGAAGGATCCCAATGGACCATGGTTTTCAATGGAGCTTCCCATGCACTCGACAATGGCATCGGTGCTGTAATCATATCTCCCGAGGGCTGTCATACTCCTTTCACCGCCAAATCATGTTTCAATTGCACCAACAATATGGCTGAGTATGAAGCATGCATCATGGGTCTCAAAGCTGCTATTGACCTAAGGATCAAGTTCTTGAGAGTTTTCGATGATTCAGCTATGGTAATAAGTCAAATCAAAGGAGAGTGGGACACGAATCACCCTAATCTCATCCCTTACAAAGAACATGTGTTGACATTTCTTCCACACTTTGAAGAAGTCACCTTTGAACATTTTCCACGAGAAGAGAATCAGTAAGCGGACGCGCTAGCTGCTATGTCATCTATGTTCAAAGTCAGGTGAGACAATGAGGCTCCTCAGATTACTATTGAGAGATTGGTTGAACCAGCATACTGCTATGAGATTGATACTGAAGAAGTAGCAGACAAACCTTGGTTCCATGAAGTGAAAAGGTATCTCGAGGCTCAAGAATATCCTGAGAGAGCATGTGTCAATGATAAGAAGTTTCTGAGAAGGTTCTCTGCAAAGTTATTCCTCAGTAATGGAATCCTCTACAAGCATAACCATGACTCTACTTTACTTCGGTGTGTAGACAAGAGTGAAGCAGAGAGGATTATGGAAGATTTACACGAAGGTAACTTTGGCACCCACTCTAGCGGACATACCATGGCTAAAAATTTCCTACGGGTAGGATATTACTGGTCCATTATCGAAGCAGACTATTATCAGCATTCCCGAACTTGTCATAAATGTCATATCTATGCTGATAAAGTGCATGTACCTCTGGTTCCCTTGAATGTCTTGATGGCTCCCTGGCCCTTTGCAATGTGGGGCATTAACATGATTAAAGAGATTAGACCTATCGCTTCTAATGGGAATCGCTTCATCTGAGTGGCCATTGATTACTTCACAAAGTGGGTTGAGGTTGCCTCTTTTGCTACTGTTAACAAGAATGTTGTGGCGTGGTGTATCAAGCATAACCTTATCTGTAGGTATGGTGTTCCAGAAAGAATCATTATAGATAATGGAATGAATCTCAATAACACTATGATCACCGAACTCTGTAAGCAATTCAAGATCCAGCATCATAACTCTTCTCCTTACCGACCGAAGATGAATGGCCTTGTAGAAGCTGCTAATAAGAACATTAAGAAAATCATACAAAAGATGATGGTGACATACAAAGATTGGCATGAGATGTTACCATTTTCTCTTCATGGTTACCGCACCTCAGCACGTACGTCAACAGGGGTGACACCTTATTCTCTGGTGTATGGTATGAAGGTTGTCTTACCTATCGAAGTCCAAATCCCTTCTTTGAGGATCATGGAGGATGCGGGTTTGAACGAATATGATTGGATCCAAACTCGACTTGATCAACTGAATTTGATTGACGAGAAAAGGCTTGTTGTTGTCTGTCATGGTCAGATGTACCAAAAGAAAATGATCAAAGCTTTCAACAAAAAGGTCAGACATCAGGTATATAAAGTGGGTGATCTACTAATCAAGTGCATCATACTTCCACAAGGTGATCCCAGAGGCAAATGGACTCCCACGTATGAAGGGCCATTTGTAATCAAGAGCATATTTTCCTGTGGAGCCATGATTCTAACCACCATGGATAGTGACGACCTTCCTCACCCTGTGAATGCAGACATAGTGAAAATATATTATGCATGAATAAAGACCCGTTAGGTTGACTGAAGAGGCAAAAATAAGGGCATCTCGGTGAACCAAAATTGTTCGGGAAAAAATTAGGGATAAATACAAAAAAAAATGTACACTCGACAAGTCGAAAACCTGAAAAGGCGGCTTGGGCAAAAAAGGGTATCCCGGTGGACTGAAAACCCGAAAGGGTGGTCCAGGAAAAAGTTAGGGATTTAAAGCATATAACTTTGTCCCATTGGATCACCTTGCGACCAGACTTCAATATTAACTATCAAGCTCAAACAATACCAATCAATCTAGTTAGCTTCGGACAAGTAGCAAAGTGATGAGACGCTGAGAGACATAAGGGTAATAGTAGAATTGAAATTCGGTGGGATTATTACACATAGCTGTTTCTCTTTTTACACTATTTTGTATAGTTTTTATTTTCACGACAACGTTCTCCTACTAGAATGTCAGTCTCTTTGTACCAAAATGCCTGTTATAGGCAAACTTCAAAACCAATGCAAATTATTTCTTTGAAACTACAAAACTATTTGTTTTCTATTTTTCTGCTTTTTTTTGCAAAAACGTCCAGTGATTATTTTTGACATATGCATTTGAGTATGATTACTGTTTACAAATACTTGCATAAGAAACAGAAAGACAGTTGTTGCTGACTTCAAGAAACAGGGAAAAGAAAGGCCATTTATAGTCCTGACAATTACTCTTTCCAACAGGTACAGAGGAAGAGACGCCTTGAGACGAAGCCACCGTCACATCCTTGGCATACGACCCAGTGACGTCTATGTTTCCCACAGGGTGGAAACAACCAAAGTTTTGATCTCTTCTTCCCAAAGCAGGAATTACCTCCCCTAGTAAAGTTCCCCCAGAGAGGTTAACTCAAAGATCCCCAGCTGAGTTTTTATAATCTCGAGCAATTTATAAAGCCTTATCCCCAGGTAGAGTTAATTTCTCTAGCTGCGGAAGTTTATCCCCCAACATAGTTTATTCCTCTACATCGGTAAAATCTTCCAACAGAGCATCTTTTTCCCACTGAGTCATTCTCAAGCATGAGTCAAGATCCCCGGCAGAATATCCTCAAACAAAAAGTGGTAATCCCCAGCGAAGATGAAAGAATCACTTTCCTCATCTACCAAATAGAAGTCAGGGATTCGTCTTCTCAGTGCTCTCCAACAGCACTCAGGGATTTACTTTCCCAGACTAGGAGATATCGCAACAACATTCCATACTCATATATCATGGCATGCACATACACATCGCATAATCTCATTTATTTTGAGAACATCATTACACAATGCATCTCATACATCATGACATTGCACACGACTAACTCTTTACCTTTTCAGGAAAGATCAAATTAATAAATATTGTTGATTTCTTATATGACCTAGTAGTCTTCTCAAAGGCCATGTCTGACGAAGGGCTATTTCAGCATCTTCCTCAGAGAGATCATTCTCAAAAAACCTTCTCTCGTTCAGTTAAATCGACACTAATATTTTTTTGATTTCTATTCCAGTTGAAGATAATTCAAGACCTTCTCTGGTTCAGTTAAATGGATACTAAGATTTTTCTAATTTCCATTAAAGTCAAAGTTAATCTAAGACCTTTTTCTAGTTCAGTTAAATCGACACTAAGATTTTTCTGATTTCCATTCCAGTCAAAGATAACTCAAGACCTCGGCTGGTTCAGTTTAAATCGACCATTGATTTATTACTAATTCTTTATCCGTAGATACTTTCTCTAGTTTAGTTAAATCGACCCTAAGATTTTTCTGATTCTTATCCAGTCAAAGATAACTCAAGACCTCTGTTGGTTCAGTTTAAATCGACCATTGATTTATTACTGATTCTTTTCTGATAGATACTTTCTCTGGTTCAGTTAAATCGACCCTAAGATTTTTCTGATTCTTTTCCAGTCAAAGATAACTCAAGACCCCTGCTGGTTCAGTTTAAATCGACCATTGATTTATTACTGATTCTTTTCTTGTAGATACTTTCTCTGGTTTAGTTAAATCGACCCTAAGATTTTTCTGATTCTTATCCAGTCAAAGATAACTCAAGACCTCTGCTGGTTCAGTTTAAATCGACCATTGATTTATTATTGATTCTTTTCCGGTAGATACTTTCTCTGGTTCAGTTAAATCGTCCCTAAGATTTTTCTGATTCTTTTCCAGTCAAAGATAACTCAAGACCCCTGCTGGTTCAGTTTAAATTGACCATTAATTTATTACTGATTCTTTTCTGATAGATACTTTCTCTGGTTCAGTTAAATCGACCCTAAGATTTTCTGATTCTTATCCAGTTAAAGATACTGTAAAGCCTGGAGTCTGACCAGATAGCAGTTTATTAATTACTATGAAGCCTGGACCCGACCAGATGATAGTATAACCTATGACACTGAAGCCTGGACTCGACCAGATAACGGTATACCTCAGATTCAAGTTGAAGCCTGGACCCGACCACATAACAACTTAATTTCTTCAAACCACTGATGCTTGGATACAACCAGATAACAGTTCAATGTATACAATTACTGCAAAGCATGGAACTGACCAGATAGAAGTTAATTTCATATTCTCCAATAAGTCGCTGTGAAGCCTGGAATACGACTAGATAGCAGTCAGTCTTATTTTCCTCAACAAGTTGCTGTGAAGCCTAGATCCCGACCAGATAACAACTCGCTTTTAAGAGATAACTCCCCAATAGAGTAATGGACAGTCGAACCTCCTAGACTATATTCCCCTAAAACATTCCCCAGCGGACTCCTCCTCAGACAGCAGGAGCAGGAAACCCCATAAATAAAGTTCTTATGAAGTCAAAATCTACTTTGGATGGCATCTCTAAGCCCATCTTAGACGACTCTTCATCATGTTTTGTGGATGGCATTTTTAAGCCCATCTCCGACAGTCTTCTGTCATCTTTTCCAAATGGCATCTGTAAGCCTATTCCCGATATTATTCACCAACAGTATCACTTCAGACGAGTGGAAATTTCTGGGCACTCTAGTGTTCAATCATCTTCTACCTTCAGATCACGAAAGGCAAACAAGCCAATCTACATCCTCAGGTCCAAGAAGATTGAACAGGGGCAGTTGTTGTACCCCAAAATTTTCCCTCCCTATTTACTCAACACATGCCCATTGAGGTACCCAAATTGCTTAAGGATGACTAAGAATGGACCAGCCAAATTCTCCTCCTAAGCATTGGCCTTCCAACTAGGGTTTCATTTTTCACCAAGATGTGTGAGCTTTAAAGGTCTAAAATGCTTCCCATGGTCCTAATATGCCTTAAATATTATCCATGACAAATTCAATGCCTTGCACAATAATTTTTCTCAGTCAATTGCTCAAATGCTTGAAAATCAACTATACTAGGTCAAAAGTCAACTGTGGCCCATGTACAGTCAAACTTCAAGGTTTTTGGTCAAAATCAATATTTTGAAGTTATATCCATCATTTGATCAAGGATTGATCATGATTCCTCAAGAAATTCTCCTAATTCATCAAATGTCAAGAATTGCTAAATTAGGGTTTCTATAGGAAAAGTGAACCAAACTTTGACCAAGCATAACTTTCTCATACTTTATCAGGAATTTTCCTACCAAATCTCATGTTAAAGAGAATCCAATCCCCTACGACTTCTCTTCATCTCACAAGTTAAAGAGATTCACCATTTGGAAGATATAAGCTCATACATTATAGGTCATTTTCAAAAAGTCAACAAAAGACACTTTTTCCAAGACCTTTTACATCTAGATAAAATATTCAAATTTAAAATTGGTCAAAAGAGATATTGAAGTAGACATCTTGGGCTTTCCAAAATGTCAAATATCATCATAATGAGATAAACATTGAGCAAGTTATGGCTTGCCCAAGTTGGGAAAATTTTGGAAAATTTAAGAATGGTGCATTGAGCAAATTTGAACTTTTAGGGCAATGGCCTAACTTTTTGTACTTCAAACACTCTCATGACCTTATGAAGGACCTCTAAATACATTTTTGTATGCCTTTGATCTTATTTACATTTATTTTGATTTTTTTTAATTTAAAAATTAAATAAATACAAAATAAATGCATAAAATAATAGGTTAATATTTTGGACATGTGGGCTAGTGTTTTGGGTCAGTATTGAGGCCCATCTTTTGTGCACAAATGTCTAGATACATTCTAGCATGGAAAGGGAAAGTTTTGGCAAATTTGGAAGCTTTTTAATTTGTTGGATTTTGGTTTGAAAACATGAGTTATGGCATTGATTCTTTCCATATAAGCTTGTCTCTCCCTTCTACCCTATAAATACATCACCTTGGCAAGCCAAATGCTTGCAGATATACTGTACTAAAAGCTCTACCAAATTTGCAAAAATCATCCAAATAGTGAAAATCCAAACAGACATTCCCATCCTGTTTCAGTCTAGCATAAGCCCTTCATCCACGTCCAGAAATTCCCAATAGCGCGTATCAATCTTTGTTCAAGAAATATCACACCCAGAAGCGCCAAACTGAAACACTCATCGTTGGTAACTTTTTGAATTCATATTTTTTATTTTCATGATGAACTAACCTCTTTCAGTGTTTGATTTTTATTCAGGGTAGCCTATAGGACAGGTCTAACGTAAAGTATATGAGGAAGGGGGCCAAAAATATATTATCATGCCATTTCTAGGGCACGATCTATGTTCTTCATTATACCTCCTAATTCAGGCCGTTTCAGGATAAACAAACACCAGAAATGGAATCAGGAGGGTTCATTGGGGGGGGGGGGGGGGTAGCCTTGATTTTAGGCTTTGATCTTTCCATTTTTGCAGGTTTTACATTTTGCCATCCCGGAGAAGACGACTGGAGTTTGAATTCGGCGTCCCCCCGGCCAGTTGACTTAGGTAGGAGCATGCGAGGCTGGATCAGCATCTCTGATTGGTTCATTTAAACTTCAGGGTCCTACCTGGAGCGCATGCGTGTACAACTTAGCATAATCCACTTGCTTCATATATATATATATATATATATATATATATATATATATATATATATATATATATATATATATATATATATATATATATATATATATATATATATATATATATATATATATATATATATTATTGTTCTCGTTTATATACATGAATGATAAATTGGTCTGTTGGTGAAGCGTGTGTATGTATGGCTAGAGGTCCTGGGTTCAACCCCAGATTGCTGCATTTTGTTTTATTTCTTTTGACATTTCTTTTTTGCAGATTTTTCGAGCAAGGTGGGCTTTCCATTGGGCCCAACTCCTTTTTTAAACAACACACCCCCAGTTTTACTAATCAGCCTGGCCCATTCATTTGTTTTTTTCTATTTCTTTTAGTTTATTAATTTCAAAATAAATTTTTATTTAATTATAAAATCACATAAATATTTAGGATTTAGATTTTTTTAAATAATTAATTTTGAATTCAATTAATTAATTAAACCTTAACCCTTTTTTTAAATTAAAATGAATTAGAATTAGGATTAATTTTATTTATATCATTTTCTTTTTATTATAAAAAAACTTAGATGTTAATTTTTTCTTAGTTAATTTACTTTTCTAATTAAATTTTAGGTATCAATTAACTTAGTTATTTTAGTTTGTTTTATAATTTTAAAAATAATTAGACATAAGTTTTCTTTTGACCCCGTTAATTTTTAAATAAATGTCAAATATATTAGGATAGTTTAGAATTAATTTTTAATAATTTCTTTTTTTCTTTTAATTAATTAATTAGATTTAATTTAGCTTATTATTTTTTTTAAAAAAATAAACAAAAGCAAACAAAAAGAATTTTTTATTTTTATAGTTCTTAGACTTGTAGACGTCTTTTCAATTTCGCGCGCATTTATTCTATTCTCGCATTTTTTGTAATAATGTAATTGATTATGGGATGTAATAGTTTAGATTTAAAATTCCGCATTTCATTTTCATGCACTCTTTTTTTTTTGTAACTCTGCCAAAGCCGTGTAATAGTTTAGGATTTACTTTTTCTGTATTTTATTTTCCGCACATTTACTGCTTTATTATTTTGCCATATTATTGTTAGTAAATCGGCGTGTATGGAATGATTGCAAATTAAAACGTTATCTAACCTAATAAAAAAGATAAAAAATAACTGAATTGAACACATATGCACATATGCACCTCTAGGGTATCCCCGCTTCGGTTGCCTTTCAGAAAATAAAGCAGTCATGTCCCTCGAGAATGGGGACACTTTAGCAAAGACCCGTAAAGTTCAAAAGATCATAATCCCTCGATGACCCTATGTTGTTGCCTTTCGGTAAATGATCTCGTCCCTTAAATGAAATTCCTAAAGCGTCTCAATATGTTGCCTTTATGACTGTAAGATGTCCCTTCGATTATCCCTTAACATCCAACGATAAGGCTACCTACTCACTAATAGTAGGATAGCATTGTCTAAAGGAAAAGAGGAAAAGAACGACCCTTTTCGAGTAATAAAGTAGATAGATGTTATAAGTTTGCTCAAACATCTTGCACTTTGTTGTACCCCAAAATTTACCCTCTCATTTATCAAGTAATCTCTCACAAGATCTCCTTTGGTTCAACACTGCACAAGGGTTCATCAGCTCAAGACACTTCCTTTAGCACTGATGACTAAAAATTAGGGTTTGAGTTTGCACAAGGTAAAATGGACTTTTTATGCCTCATATGACTTTCATGGATCATTTTGGATTCTCAAGATTGCTCATGTCAATTTTCAAGTCTTGGATCACATTTTTGCTCAATCAATTGATCAGTTGACCTAAAATCAGCTCTATTGGGGAAAAAGTCAACTGTTGTTAATTTACAGTCAAACTTCATAATTTTTTATCCATATAAAAATTAGGAATTAATATATGTCATTTGATAATGTTTGGATCATAATTCCTCAAGAAATTTGCTCAGATCATCAAAATGGCAAAATGGCCAAAATTAGGGTTTTGACTGAGAAGGGGCAATTTATGATTTCTGACCTAGAAAAAGATTGATTGGTTTGAGACATGATATCAAGGCTTCAAATACTTCATTTTGACCCAATGGCATGTCTCAAAACATTCCTCAAGATCAATTGATTGACAGTTGATTTTCAGTCAACTGATCAAAAGTCAACTGTACACTGAAAAGTCAAACTTTGACTTTTTGGTCAAAATCAAGTGTCAAAGATTAACATTCATCAAAACATGTAAAAATATGAAACTTGTTCATCAAGAAATAAAAAAGTCAAGATTTCATTTTGAAAAGTCAAAATTTCTAAACTTAGAAATTTTTCTAAGTGTTGGAAAATTCATTTTTTTCATAACTTTAAGCCAAATTTTCACCATGATGCAAGATGATTCAAAGGAAACTTCCAACATGAAAGTGATATATCTAAATGAGATCTAAAACATTGTAGAACACAACCTCTCCTAGAAATTCATGGATTTCAAGTTATGATTTTAAGAAGACATGTTCATGAAACTTGGAAACTTAGTGAAATTTTGCCCTAGATTAGGCAGGATTTTGACCTAACTTCATGGAAATTTTTCACATAGTTCCAAGATGAATCTTCAAAATGTCCAACATAGAGGTTGTATAGGATGTTACAAGCTTTCCAAAATTTCCAAGAACTCATTGAGATCATGTTTGAGCAAGGAGAATCGAAGGCAAGAAGTTAGGGTTTCATTCTTGAATTACAAGTCATTTCTTGATGAACACATAACCCAAGTTGAATGTTAGGCTGCATAATCTTTCTTAGCAGGCCTTCTAACTTGTGTATCTATCCATCGTTAATGGATTACATAAACTTTTGAGCTATAATCCAAGTGTTTTAAGCTTTATCCAATTTACATTGCCATTTTGGGAAGAAAGTGAAGAATGCCATTCTTGAAAAGCAAGCTTTATACACAAAGTCAATTCTTGAGCCTCTAACTTTTTCCCTCTGATCACACTCCATCTACAAATTCAGAAGCAAACCTATATAAAGCATAATCACTCTACATTATCATGTACACAAGACTTTGAAACTTGGATTTCTCAAAAATCACATGTTGAACTTAAGCATTTGCTTTTGAATTCTGATCAACAACAAGTCTCCAAACTTGTTGCTTATAAATAGAGTCATTATTTGTAAGCTAGAACACGATAATTAACACCCTGAAACACTCCCAAACTCTCTCAAATTAGAAATTTCCTAAAAACTCCATTGTTCCACAGTTTCTGACCTTGGACTTGTAACTCATATTTCCCTCGTGCGTTCTTTGGCCTTTTAGTTCCTAAAGCTTCCTTACATCAAATACAACTCATCCCTGACCTTGTTTCGTCACTGTAACACCATTTCCACCAAACTCCATAACCAAAAACAAAGCATTGCAGTTTGAGTTCTCCAAGCCATTCTAGCCATCCATTGCTCAAGCTAATCATTGCATTAGCTTCCTGGGAACATGAGGAAGCTAACTTGATCATTGCAGCACCTTAAATCAAGCTCAAAATCATTTCACGATTTCCAATTTTGAGGTATATTTTCTAAACTTCTATCTTCTCATTTAGGCTTTATTAGGCTTGCATTTGTGAAGATAAAATGTAGACATCATTGCCCTAAAACTATACATGTCCATAGATTTCATTTATATTGCTTGAGTAGTGAGAATTTTGAGTTTGGACTTTCTGAAATAATTAGGTTAGAATTTGATACTTTTAGAAATTCTCATTCATCTCTGATTTATAGCTTATGATATTTATATGGTTGGATTCGTATGGAAAAATGGAGCAACTTTCATGTTTACATATTTCATTTTTGTTGAGAAATGGTGAAGTTACAGGATCCATGGCTGGAGGTTGAAGATGAAGTTCATTTATGGAACTTGTTTTGTATAATGTATTTATTATTTCAGTTAAGTTAACGGATGTATCACCACCCCAATGGTTACAGCGCGCGCCTTTCACCTTTAGGACCTGGGTTCGAGCCCCAACGTCCGTTTTGTTATTTTTCCTATTTTCTGTTTCTTTTTTTGTTTGCAGCCATATGCTCTGGGCCTCCAAACAGTTGGGCTTTGGTCTTTTTGCTGGCTTCTAATCCCCTGCCTTTTGTTTGCACCCCTGGCCCATTATTTTCTTTATTATTTCATTTCCTTTTTTATTTATTTTTATTTTCATTTCATATTTTCTTTATTATTTTTTTTATTATTATTATTATTATTATTAATGAAAAATATAAAAATATTTTTATTTATTATTTACACTTATTTATTTTATTTTCTTATAAAACAAAAAGACTAAAAACATTTTCTTAACAAATTAATTTATTTTCTTAAATAATTAATATTTAGAATTAGGTTTAATTATTATTTTATTTTATTTTTTTAATTAAAATTAACTTAGAATTTAGTTTTCTTTTAGTTAATTAATTTCATATTATTTTTATTAATTTAAAACCTTTCCATATAAAAAACCCTAAAAAATGTTTTAACTTAATTTCTTTCTTAATTAGTTTAAGTTTAATTTTGTTTAATTTTAATTAAATAATTTTTTCTTTAATTAGGTTAAAACCCTTTCATAAAAATCCAAACAAAAATCATTTCTTTTTCCATTTGCCTTTGTACATTTATTATTTATTCAATTCTTGTACATTTATTCAATATGGTTGTAATACATAATTAGGTTTAATTTTCTTGCAAAATCCCCATTTGTAAATTTGTATATCCCCTCCCCTAATGATGTAATAACTTAGTAATTCTACTTTCCGCAATTTACTGCTTTATATAAATGCAAGTAAATTAAGGTTTGTATGGAAAGTTAAAATCAACAAGTTAGAAAACCCTAATTCAAGATAAACAATGCATGTAAATCAAACACATTTGCACACTTGCACCCTTAGGGTAATTCCACTTTGTTGCCTTACAAAAATGGCCACGTTATGCATGTGGGGTGTCTTAGCAAAATAAAAATAAAAAATACAAGATCATAGTCCCTCGATGACGCTATCAATTTTGCCTTTCAAAATGATCTTAGTCCCTCAAAGAAAAATGCTAAGATATCTCACAACATTGCTATCATGGCTATACGATGGCCCACGCCCATCCCTTTATATCCAAAGATAAGGCTTCTTACCAATCAATGGTAAGATAGAAAATATCAAAGAAAATGAAGAAATGAACTAAGACTTTTGAGTAGGTAGATTGTTCATAGTTGCTTGCTCAATTTCAAATCAAACATCCTTCCTTATTTTCAAAAACAAACACCAAAACACTTTCAAAAACACTTTCAAAATATTTTCCAAACTTAAAACATTTTCAAAATCTCAACACTTTGTATACGTTCTTACGAACGAGAACTATTACAAAGTTTGCCTAAACGAAGGCGCCTTTTCAAAATACTTTCAAAAACGACACAAAGCACATTTTCAAACAAAAGAAAGTGATCTAGCAAGCAACTAAGAGCCCATATATAACTATGGATGAAAAGGGTGCTAACACCTTCCCTTTTCATAATCTACCCCCGAACTCAAGAAACAATCTCAAAGGTCTTTCCTGTTCTTTTCAGCCATTCCTTTTGGATAAAAGAAAAGTCGGTGGCGACTCTTGCTAACTGCAACATTTGCGATAAAATGCAAAACCCCCAAGTCAGTTCTCCCACAGTATCACACACTTACACAAAAAAACTTCTTTTCAAAAATAATTTCAAAAAACTTTGTATACTTTCTCCACTATCCCGAGAAACATTACAAAGTTTGTCGTACTAAGGAGTTTTCGAAACATTTTCTAACACACAAAGCACAAAGGTATTTCAAAATGAGAAAACCTATAAGAGCCCGTGGAAAACCACAGATGGAAAGGGTGCTAACACCTTTCCTTTCCATAATCTACCCCTTACTCAGAAAACATCTCGAAAAGGTCTTTTTATGTTCTTTTCACCCTTTCCTTTGTTGGATAAAAGAAAAGACGGTGGCGACTCTTGTTTATCGCACATTTGTGAATACAAAATGCAAAATCAGTATATAACAATCGGTTCTGCCACCGTATCACACCAGTCTATAATAATTTTATAAATAGACTGGTGTATACCTAGTTTTAGGTGGAACTTATGTGTGTATTTTGTTAGGGTTTTAGAAATCCTTATTGTTGGGTTTTAAGTTCCTTGTTAGATGTTCTAAATATTTTAAGCATAGAACATTTGTGTGTCAGGTACTCACAAGTTGTGAAGCGTTGAGTACTTCTGTGTCATTTCTCATAAGATTTTAAGCATTGATTTTTATGTGTCTTAGAAGAGTGGCTTATGTTTTTGTTCTCTACTTCTGTTAGAGTGTCTCCAATTGCAGAGTGTAATTAAAGAGGGATTAAGTGTGTAGGCTGTAAACTATGATTTTGCTGTGATGTCTACAAATTGATATTATCTAGTTAATTTCTTCCCTGATTTGGTAGCCCTCAGAGTAGTAGTTGTTGTATCTGAACTGGGTAAACATATCATGTGTTATTTAGTTTCAACATTGTTTTATTTTCCTATACATCTTGTTGTTGTTTGTTAAGTCGGATCCGGTGTCTCGACATCTATTAGGATATCCGAGATCAGACAACCAGAATTTCAATTGGTATCAGAGCAGGCATCCTTCTCTAGCTCTAGGTGAGATTCAGATAAGTTACTTTCTGGCGCAGTGGATAAGGATCTTAGAATTGTGGTTAAAATACCAATTCTTGATGGTACCAACTATGATAGTTGGAAACCTCGTATAGAAACCTTCATAAAATACTTGGGTGACAAGGCTTGGAGAAATGTTATCAAAGAATGGGATCCTCAAAAGGTTTTGAATGCAGATGATAAGGCAACTGATGTTTTGAACCCTGAAGAAGATTGGGATGATGCTGATGAGTTATCAGCTCAAGAGGACTCCAAAGCTCTGAATGCCATCTTCAATGGAGTGGATAGAAATATTTTTAAGATGATAAAGAATTGTAAACATGCAAAAGTTGCATGGGAAATTCTGAAGAAGGTGCATGAAGGAAACCCTAAGGTTAAAAAGGCAAAGCTTCAACTTCTCTCAACAAAATTTGAGAATTTAAAGATGAATGAGGATGAAAGTATCAAGGATTTTCACATGATTATTTTAGATATTGCAAATGATTCAGAGGATTTGGGAGAGAAGATATCTAAAGATAAGTTAATCAGGAAGATGCTTAGGTCTCTTCCAAGGATGTTTGACATGAAAGTCATTATCATCTAAGAACCCCATAATATAAGCACTATGACCGTGGATGAACTGGTAGGCTCTCTTAAGACCTTTGAATATAGGTCTGAGAAGAAGAAGAATATAACATTTTCCTCTAGTATTGAAAACTCAGATAATGATAGTGAGTTGAACTTAGAGGGAGTATCTGAAGATCTTGGGTTACTTGGAACATAAAATCAGGACAATGAAGATAATCCAACCCATGTAAAAGGAGTTCGGGCTATGAATGTGAGGGATTCAGTCACATAAAATCTAAGTGTGCCACATTTTTAAAGAAGCTGAAGAAAGGTCTATATGTGTCTTGGTCAGAAGGAGACTCTGAAAGAGATCATGAAGAAGAATATGCTAAAAAGGTGAATGCCCTGACTAGAGTTTATGAGTATGATGAAGAATCAGATAATGAAGATCTTACTTTTGAGGAACTCGTTGAATCATACAGAGAGTTATGTATCAGAAGTGAAGAAGTATGCCTACAAGGAGAAAAGAAAAAAAATGGTTTCCCAGCTACAGGCTAAGGAAGTAGAGCATTTAGCCATTATTAATGATCTAAAAGAGAAATTTGTATTGCTAAACTCGAAACTAGACAATATGACTAAATCTGTTAGAATGTTAAATAACAGTTCAGATACTCTAGTTAAGATTCTTGAAGCTGGGAGAAATTTTGGAAATGATAGAGGTCTTGGATATGAAGGTCAATGTATGAAGAACAAAAAGGGAAAGTCAGTGATACAGTTTGTACCTTTAAAAAAGGATCAAGAATAGAAGAAGTTAAATCTCGTGCCTCGACATTAACGAGGACATCAAACAATGTACAAGGGAGGCAAGAACCAAAGATGGAAATGTTTGTATTGTAGAAAGGTTGACAACTTAAAACATTATTTCTACAATTATATGGCTATCCAAAATCTTATCCAAAACTTGGAAGAAGGTAAAATTGGAATGAACAGAAAGAATGGATTCCTAAAGATAATAGGCCTAAGGAAGTCACTCACATCTCTCTCAAAGCATCAGCTGAAGAAGCTTGGTACTTTTATAGCGGATTCTCTAGGCACATGACTAGTGTCAAGAAATTCTTAGTAGGCATAAAAACATATTTAACTAAAATTGTTACCTATGGAGATGTATCAAAATATAGAGTAATAGTTGTTGGAAAGTTGGATTATACAGGACAACCTAATCTTGATAATGTTCTATTTGTAGAAGGATTAGATGTTAATATGATAAGTATAAGTCAACTATGTGATCAAGGTCTCAGAGTTAACTTTACAAATTCTGAATGTCTGATAATAAATGAGAAGGATGAGGTTGTCATGAAAGGATACAGATCAAAGGATAATTGCTATCTACGGAATTCTGAGGAAGCAAAGTGTTCTACAATATGCCAGATGGTGAAAAATGTTGAGCCATAACAGAGGTTATATGCTTATAAAGTCACATAAGATGTCAGAACATTGTATTGTGAGAACTTAAGCATAACAAAATGTGATAAACACCTCTTTCACCAAAGAAATAATGAGGTCACAAATGTCAAGACACATGAGATGGAAGATCAAGTCAGAATGGAAGACTTAAGTATTAAATGTGAAAACTTTAAAAATTTAAGACAGAAATTTAATGTGCACAAGTATAGGAAATTGCAGCAGGTATTTCTATTTTCGTGGGCCAATCGAAACCTCAAATATTATGACTCTAACGCGTACTTAAGCCCATTCTTTCAAAGTCTAGTAAGTTGGATAAACTATTTACAACAAGCCTATTGGTTCCTAAAAATTCTTGTATTCAGTCTCAAAAAATTCTGGTCATTGCACTCACCTAAGATTTTACTCCAACAAAAATCAAAGATGTCTCAATATCTGCCATTTGATTTCGTGCATGCTTTGACTGAAGATCATGAATCATCTCAGTTAATACCTAGGTTTGATGATAGGATTCAAATGGTTAAACTATCTTACCTCGTTTTGGATATTCTTCCTTTATCCATCGTTCCAGAATCTACCCAAGAGAAAGCAAGATCGTCTTCCTCAAAGGTTGTTAGGACTTATGGTAAGTATTCTCTATGTAATAATAGGAATGATAGGTCTAATATGGACTTAGGAAAGGATTCTGAGAGGATGAACCCTATTAAGCAGTTATTGTTGATGATAATATTGTTGAAAATGATGACGACAACCTTAAGAGTAGAAGGCTTGTTTACAAGGTGTTGAAGGAAGCTGGCATTTTGTCAAATGTTCAGATATATGAGGAAGAATAAACTAGGGTTTTTAAGATCTCTATTGCAGACCCAGATAAATCTATTCCTGAGCAAGTTGCTCGTGAAAGAAGAAGCAAGAAGAAGTCTGATGTAAATGAGTTTGATGATGAGCCTATTACCAAATGTTTGGCTCTTGAAGTTGCAAAAAGGCTCAAGAAAAGAAGAAGTAAAGGTATGATGATTGACAATTCTCCTTCTAGAATGTCTAAAGAATTGAAGGGAACTACTGCTAAGAGGTCTAAAATAATCCCATTGGTTGGGCCTGTGAGTAAGGTGGTGGTTTCCACTAAGAAGAGGAAAGAAGTTGACACAAGTGAATCTGAGTTTGATGTTGGAGAAGATGTCCAGAACATCATTCCTCCCAAAAGAGCCACTTTGAAGAAAACTTGTGACAGACCACAAGACTCTAACAGAAAAATTTTACTTCTATTATAAAGAGAATGTTGATAAGTTGGTGTATATAGAGCAAAGGAGGGTTGGTCTAGAAAGGGCCTTAGGAAAGGATTTTCATAAAGTTTCAAAAATTATAGAACTCATTGAGGATGCTGGGCTAATGAAAATGATTACCAATTTGGTCCATGCTATGAAAGACTGGTCAGGGAGTCTGTTGTGAATATTCCTGATGAGTGCAATGATGAAAATTGTAAAGACTACAAGAAGGTTAATTTAAGAAGAAAAGTTGTAGATTTCTCTCCTATGGTCATCAACAAATTTTTGGGCAGAGATGAAGAAGCTCAAGCTAAGCTCGAAGATTTAGATGATCAATATGTAAGGAAATCACTGGTGGCAGTATAAAGCACTAGTCTATAAATGGGAAGGTGTCCTATGGTAGAATCACTGTGAAATATGCAATCCTCCACAGAGTTTCTATGGTGAACTGGGTGCCTACTCAGCATACTTCTACTATTTCTATTAGTCCTAGTAAATTCATTTTTGTTGTAGGTACTAGAAGAATATTTAATTATGGAAATTATATCTTTGATCAAATCTTGAAGCATTCCACATCAACTGCTACAAAGAGGCCCATCTGCTTTCCTCACTCTCATATATGGGATAATGCTGAATCAGCATCCTGGAATAATATTTCCTAATGACAATGTGAAGCCAAGGAAATATCCTTTTGTCCCTGCATCATAGAATTTTTAGTGGAACACATTGTTGTACCCCAAAATTTTCCCTCCCATATTCTTCAAGATTTGCCAAGTCAAAGCTTCAAAATTCCCCAAGGGTTGCACAGTTCAAGGGCCTCCTAACAGTCAAAAATTAGGGTTTTGGTTCTGACAAAGAAAATGAAGTTTCCAAGGGTCCAATCAAGTCCCACATGCCTACAAACATGGTCAAGCATCCTCATACCAAGTTTCAAGACTCACAGCACAAAGTTGAACAGTCAAAAACCCTAATTGCCCTACAGTCAACTGCAGGGGCAAAATGGTCATTTGACAGTCAAAAGTTCAAATTTTTGGTCAACATCTCATTTTGAAGCCACAAAAACCATTTGATCAATGCTTGATCATAATTCTCAAAGCTTGGCTCAAAAAGTCTCAAGATGCAAAAGTTTCCATATTTGGACAATTGAAAAAGTCAACTGTAACTTGACCAAGGCATAACTTCCACATGGTTTATCAGAAAAATTCCATACAAAGCTCATTTTGAATAGAAAGACATTTCCTACAACTCTTATTCACACTTCAAGTCCAAGAAATGCTCTCACAAAAAGTTACCAATTTCAACATTATAGGTCATTTTCAAAAGTCAACAAAAAGGGACTTTAAGTCAAAGGCCATAACTTGGAATTGGTACATCAAAATGACATGGTACCAAAGGCATTGGTTAGAGGACTTCAACACCTTTCCAAAATGTCCAAGAACATGAGCAAAGATTAAAAATTGAGCAAGATATGCCTTGTGGAAGTTGGGAAATTTTTGGGTATTTTGAAAAGTCAACTTTGCTTCAAATGCCTTAAAATTGCTAATGGGCCTCTTTTTCTTCCAAGATTCATCATCCAAAACATGTGCACGACCATTTGGCCCAAAGGGAATTTATTCATCATTTTTATTTATTTATTTGAATTTTTAATTGCTAATAATTCATTTAATTAATTAAAATATGGAAAAAATACCAAAGCAAGCTTTTCAAATCTTTTTATGCATGAAATATCTTCAAGATTTCGTGCATTATCTGATATGGAAAGAATCAAGTTGATTGGACATGATTGGAATCAAAAACATGTGAAAAAGATTGGAAAAATTATGCATGAAAATCAAATATCCATTCCATCAATGCAAAGGTTTTTTGGATCCAAATCTTTACCCTAATCATTCCACACATAAGCCAGAAGCAAACCCTAGTGCAAGAGACCTCTAAGCTGCGCCAGACAACAAGAACAAAGTTTGTGTTTTTTGTCAAAAATTCAAAAACTGAAAACGTGATTCCAAGGCATTTCAAGGCAAGAAAACTACCCTATTACATTCCTGAGGCTTCAAGGAACGTGTCTGAATCAAAATCATCAACTCTAACATCAAGAAACGGTAGAACTAAGTGATCCTGTTTCAAATTTTATACATATTCGTGTTTCAGTTTTCAAGCATTCTCATTGCATTTTTTTTGTGGATTTATACTAATTGATTGATTCTAAAGCTAACCCTATACTTTAATTGAGTTTTCGTGCAAAATTGGAGGATCCACCATTGAAGCTTTCTAGGTTTTCAGAAACCTTGAATTGGGGATTCTAGCATAGGGTAAAATCAGAACACGAGACTTAGGCCATTAAAATCAGGACCTTCAGACGAACTCAATGCTTAGGTCGCGCCTAATTTATGATCCAGAGATTTCTATTCGCTATTTTCTTACACAGCATATAGTGGGGGTTTAAAACCCCCGCAATCTTGTTTATGTTTTTTCAGTCAAACGCAGGACACTTGGGGAAGAAGGTGATGTGTAGGTCAACGAGTGGTGTATTCAAATTTCGCGCGAAAATTGTCCACTAACTCATGATTTGTATTATATTATTTGTTTTCTATACTATAACTAAAACGCGTGAACGGCTCGGTGGCAAGGCACATGGTGTGGTAAGCGATAGGACCTGGGTTCGAATCCCAGGTCCCCCTTTCTTGTTCCATATTATTTTTCTAATCATGCTTCTGTGTAGTTCGCTTCCAGAGGTTCAGCGTACACTCCATAATCCAAGAGCGCCACATGGCCACTGAGGGTAATCCAAGGGCCAATGTTTGAAGAGCACCATGGGCGTTGGTCAACGAGTCCACACGTAATTGCCAGAAGTCAACAAAGGCCTTAAACGTTGGGCCATAATTATTGGGTCATACCCCCAGTTTGAAGACAGAACCCCCCATTGGTTTGTTTTTCATTCTTTTTTCATATTTTTCTATTTTATTTGTTTTAATTAGTTTTAATGTAATTCGTTAAATTAATTTATTTTCATACAATATAAAAATAGTATAAAAACCAGAAAAGACAAAAAAAAACAAAAAAATATTTTATTTTGATATCTTTGTAAATAAATTGTATCAATTAATTTAGTTTTAAATTCTAGGATTAATGTTAATATTTTCTAATAAACTTAAAATTTGTAGAATTAGGGTTTTGATTATTTTTATCTTTTCTTTTTCACCAAATTAATGATTAATTATATATTTTTGTAAACAAAATTGAATTAATTAATTAGGTTAATTTTAGGTTCAATTTTAATATTTTTTTCTTAATAAATAAAAATAGTTAGAATTAGGGTTAATTAATTTCTTAATTTCATTTAACTCTCTCATAAAAATCCATAAATACAAAAAACTCAAAAAAATCTTTTTCTGTTTATTTTAATTTAATTAATTTGTTAATCATAATTTAATTTCGTTAAAAAGGGTCCAACGCCCTCGTATTCGATAGTAATTCCGATTCGCGCATTTATTTCTTTTCTTATAATTTTTATGTAATTCTCCCAAAGCCGTGTAAATTAAACACTTATATTTCTCGCATCTTTATCTTATGTCAAATCGGGTCCTGGATTTAATTTGGCGATGTGGACCCGCACCTTTGTAATAGTTAGGAACTTTATATTTCTCGCAACTTTTTTAACTGCTAATAATTTGCATGCAAGAATGAATGTCAAAATAAAAGCAAAGCGTAGATCACCCATGACATGAACAAGACAAAAATAAATGAACATGACACACAAATCACACACCACCCCTAGGGTACGCTTCACTGTTGCCTTGCCCCTCGAAAGGTGATCGTCGAGTAGAGGATGTTTTAGTAAGTCCTCATGATCCGGGAACCTGGCATGAGGGTAGCTTCTAAGGTGTCTTCCTATTGCTCTGGTGATCACCATGTCCCGAACCTTCGAATTGACCCAAACACCTCCAATGGTGGTGCTACCTACCTCTCAATGGTGGGATGGCACTACTTTAAAGGATATTTACACAGACGAATTCCTTAGGGTAGGTAGACAACTCGTAGATACTTGCTCTAATTTCAAAACAAATCAAAAATACTTTTCACACCGACACCTTTTCAAAAACTTTCGAAAGCAATTTTTCAATCACTCTTGAGGACCGGTACAAGAGTCGAACTGGAATTTTCAAAGAAACTTTTTTTAAAACCCACAGTTGAAAAGCAAGCAAACCATTTTTGAAAACACAATGAGCAAGTATCTAAGAGCCCATGGATAACCATGGATAAAAAGGGTGCTAACACCTTCCCTTTCTATAAATCTACCTCCCGAACCGAGAGCAATCTCTATAAGGAATTTTTATGTGCTTTTGTCCTTTCCATTTGGAGAAAATAAAAGACGATGGCGACTCTTGCTTCCGCGACATTTCGCGAACCAGCGTTAAACAGTCAGTTCCAGATCCACCGATCACAGAACTGGCGACTCTGCTGGGGAATTCTCTATAAAGTGAGGTGTACCTTAGGGATAGTTCATAACTGTGTTTTCAATTGTATTGATTTGCTTGCTTTATTATTGTGGGACTGTCTCGGGAGTTCTATAGATCCTAACTCGGATCTGGGGATACCTTCTTAGAAAGTAGCAACAAGGCTGTGAGGGAACTGTGCGGGGTATACCGACATGGTTGAAACAGTCTGCTACGTTGATGTGGCACTTTGGTGTGTACCGGTAACCCTTGAGTTCAGTCAAGGAGAGTACGGGGCCTCCGCGTGGTGTCGTGAAGCATCAACAGACCTTAGGAATCTTAATTGAACTATCTTGGCCTCTTTAGGGTAGTGAGATAACTGACTTTGGTGCAGTCCGAGGTTGGTTGATACTCGATACTACACTCAATTGAGGGTTGCTTTCCTGGAATATTTCGGTCGCCAGTTCAGTGGCTAAATCGAAACGATGAACAATGAAAGCAATCCCGTGATATTGGGACCCTTAGAACCCGGTTACTTCTAATAGGACAGGTTGAGCCCACCAACTTCAAGAGGGTAATACCCAGACCCCATGCTGGCCTAAACCTTAAGGGCTTGTCTTGTGTGACTTATGTGCCTTACATGTTTGTCTTTGTAAATATCTGTGGTGTGTTTAATCATAACATCATGACATCATCCAGCATCATATGCATTGACTAACCATTTCAGGGGTTCGAATCTTCATCTTTGTTCTTTGTTTTGTAGGACATGGAAACTGTTCGCAGAAAGACAATTCAAATCAGCCTTGTAAGGATCCCTCCTCAGCTTAAGGAGCTTATATCCAGGATTCCCGAGGGCTCTTCATTCAGTGAGAGACATGGAAGACTCATCAGCTTGGTCAATACCAACATTGAGGAAGATATGATAAAGGTCCTGTTCCAGTTCTTTGACCCTCTGCATCACTGTTTCACCTTCTTGGATTATCAGCTGGTACCTACATTGGAGGAGTTCTCCCGGCTCCTGAAGATCCCTATCCTTGATCAACTACCCTACAACGGTACAGAAAAGGAACCCAAGCTTGAAGAGATTGCTAAAGCCTTACACCTACAATCATCTGACCTCAAGGGACATTGGGAAGTTAGAAGTGGTATCAAAGGGTTCTTAGCCAGGTTTCTGTTTGAAAAGGCCCATGAATGTTGGAACTTCCTTGACTTACAAGCTTTTGAAGAAGTTGTGGCCCTCCTTGTCTATGGTTTGGTGTTGTTCCCTAACCCAGATCAGCTTATAGATATCAGTGCTGTCCAGATCTTCATGTCCAGGAATCCTATACCTACATTGCTGGGGGACATCCTTCACTCATGTTACACTCGAACCATGAGAAAAAGAGGTGTCCTTATGTGTTGCACTCCTCTCCTGGGAAGGTGGTTTATTTCGCACCTTCCACAATCAGCTTTGAAGAACGAGCGGGGTTTGAGATGGTCACAACGATTGATGACTCTTACACATGCAGATATACATTGGTGCCCTCGGTCCAGAGAGGATGTCACTATCATTGATCGTTGCGGGGAGTACCCTAATGTTCCTTTACTTGGAATCAGAGGAGGTATTACTTACAACCCATTCCTGGCTTGGAGACAGTTTGGTTATGCTCGGAGGGATGGCCCTCACGATATGTTAATTCCTGACATAGTTTTTGACTTCGACAACGATGCCCAAGGACTTCGCCAGAGATTTATCAGAGCTTGGAGGATGCCAAGTAGGATAGACAGCAAGACATTGGGGCACAAGAATTCCATCCCATTGGAACCTTATCTCAAGTGGGTACGCGCCCGCTCCCAGAAGTTAGTGATGCCATATCCTCATATGCTCCCTGTGATCAAAGAGCCAGTCTTGGAAGGAGAGGTGTCCTACACCATTCAGCATCCTGACATGCCCACGTCCTGGGAAGAGATGCAGAAGAGCTGGATCCAGCTTAAGGAAGAACGGAATTCTCTTGAGACCAGTCTACATGCTAGTGAAAGGAAGGTCTTGGAACTCACCCGCCTTTTGCATGAGGAGAGGAATCTCAACACCTACATAGCTCCAAAGAGGATGCGTAGTGTCTTTTGGGATTGATTTGCTTTGTAATTTGTGCCCATGAGGCTTTGATGTACTGAATAATTATTTCCTTAATGATAACGTGTGTTCCTTTTTGTCTACAACAAATTTGAACTTTCGAACCCTTGAATGCATTGCATAAACACATATCATTCATCATGTGCATAGCAGGTTTTCTTCTTTTTCAGGTTGCTTACCGTTCTTCGCTGTTTATTTCAGCATCATGAATCCTGACTCATCATCAACTGAGATGTCCATCAAGGCTCTTCAGGCGCAGAATGCGCAATTTCAGGAACTAATCATGGGTTTGGCTCAGAGCCAAGAAGAGCTGAAGGATCTGCTTTTGAAGAAGGAGAAGAAGAAGAAGAGGAGAACTGTTCTTTTTAACTCGGGCCGAAGGTTTGGCAACACTCTGCAGAATGAAGAGGCTGGTTCTTCTATAGGCAAGAGTAGTCCCCAAGGGGGAAAAGGTCCTAGTCCGGTAGTCTCTGACAACGAGACTGATTTTGATGAGGAACAATATCCTCCTGCAGAAGACAAATATAAGCAGTTGGAAGACAGATTGAATGCTATGGAGATCCAACAAGTGCCTGGGCTGGATTTTGGAGACTTGGGTTTGTCTACTGGTGTGATCATTCCTCATAAGTTCAAAGCACCATCTTTTACCAAGTATGACGGGGCGTCTTGTCCCAAGCTACACCTCAGGTCTTATGTGCGGAAGATTCAACTGTACTCAGTGGACAAGAACTTGTGGATCCACTTCTTCCAGGAGAGTCTTTCAGGGACTCATCTCGAATGGTTCTATCAGCTGGATGGGACCAAGGTTCGTAACTGGGAGGAGTTGGCTACTGCTTTCTATAAACAGTATCAGTATAATGCCGACCTTGCCCCTACACGTACCCAACTCCAGGGTATGTCTCTAGGGTCAAGCGAAGGTTTTAAAGAATACGCACAGAAGTGGAGGGATCTGGCTGGCAGGGTGCAGCCTCCGTTGACTGACCGGGAGTTGGTAGACATGTTCTTGGGGACCCTATCTGGGCCATTTTTCAACCATCTTATCGGGAATTCGTCTGCAGGGTTCACTGATCTTATTCTGACTGGAGAGAGAATTGAGGCTGGGATGAAGTCTGGTAAAATTCAGAAGGGTGCATCTACAAGTTCTGAGAAGAAGCCCTTTAAAAAGGAGGCCAGTGCTGTATATGGGTCTAGAAGACAAGAGAAACCTGAGCGCCGCCAATCTGTCAACGCGGTGATGATTGCTAAGCCTGCTGCCGCTCCTCGGCAAACCAATCCTCAAAGGGCTGAAAGACCCAGGAGAGAGTTTACCCGTTTAAGCATGACTCTATCACAAATCTTGCCGCAGTTGCTGTCCACCAATCTAGTGACTGTCATAGAGGCCCCAAAGGTTGTGAACACTGCCTCCCCCAAATACAATCCAAATGCCCGCTGTGCTTATCACTCTGATAGCCCGGGGCATTCCACTGATGACTGTTGGGCCTTAAGGAATAAGGTGCAAGACCTTATTGACGCAAAAGAGATACAGTTTGAAGCGCCTGAGAGGCCGAATGTGGTGACGGCTCCTATGCCCCAACATGGAGTAAATGCTGTTGATGAAGATGTATACGCTGTTTCTGTGAATGATGTAGCTACTCCCTTAATGACTGTCAAGAGGAACCTACTGATGGCCGGTTTATTTCCGGGTTGTAGTGAAGGTTGCCTTTTCTATGCTGTTTCCCTATCTGGTTGTCCTTTGCTGAAGTTGGGCATCCAAAGCCTAATGGACAGCAAAGAGATTCTGTTCAAGAAGTCCGTTGTTCAGTTGGTTCTGGTAGAAGAAGTTTCTGTGGTTACAATCTTTAATAATCCAATCAGGGCTCTCCCAAGGAAGCCTGTTCAAATCATGACTGTTGCACCTGTTGTTATTACTGTTCCAGGGCCTCTCCCTTACGAATCTGATAAGGTTGTCCCCTGGCACTATGGGGCAGACGTGTATGTGAATGGAATCAAACAAGATTTCAACACTGGCACCAGTATCAACAATATCACTGGTCCAGCAAAGGTTACCCGCAGTGGCAGGCTCTTCTCGCCTGACATTGCACCGCCCGTTATTCGAAGACCCCTTACTATAACACCTATAAGTGTACTTGTTCCCAGTTCTGATCAAGTTGTTTTCCCTGCTGCCGAGTCATCCAATGCTCGGGGTAAAGGGATTGAAGATGAGCCTGCCCGGATGGAGGCACCAAGACCTGTAAATGCTGAGGCCTCCCAACAAGAGATGGAGGAAATCCTGAAAATAATCAAGAAGAGTGACTTTAATGTTGTCGAGCAGCTGGGGCATACGCCCTCCAAAATCTCCATGCTCTCCTTGCTCCTGTGCTCAGAGGCCCATGCTAAGGCCTTGATTTCATTTCTCAAGACGGCCCATGTGCCACAGGAGACATCTGCAGTCCATTTTACTAATTGCATGGCAAATCTGACAGCGGACAATGGTTTGGGTTTCTCGGATGCTGACCTTACTGCTAAGGGAAGAGACCACAATGATGCCCTGCATGTCTCTATTGAATGCAGGGGCACTACTCTGGCGAATGTGTTGGTGGACACTGGTTCTTCCCTAAATGTGCTACCCAAGAAGGCCTTGGACCGTTTGGATTGTGAAGGCCTGGAGCTGAAACCTAGCAACATCATCGTCAGAGCCTTTGACAGTTCCAAGAGGATGGTTCATGGAGAGGTAGACATTCCTATCCGGGTGGGTTCTCAGGTGTTCGACTCTACTTTCTATGTGATGGACATCCGTCCATCGTATTCCTGTCTACTGGGTCGACCTTGGATCCACAAAGCTGGGGCAGTGACCTCTACCTTGCACCAGAAGCTAAAATACCCTGTCAGAGGGAAGATCGTCACTGTGCAGGGAGAGGAGGAGTATATGGTGAGCCATTTGAATTCCTTCAGGTATATTGAGATGGACGGGGAGTTTATTGAAACCCCTTTTCAGCACTTCGAAGAGGTACCTCCGACCTTAGCAGCAGCAGAAACGGTGTTCGAAGAGGATGTTCCTTTGAAGATGGCTTCCTTGAAGGATGCCCGGGCTGTGGTTAAAAAAGGTGAATGTGCTAACTGGGGCAGGCTTCCTGACTTTACACAGAAAACTGACAAGTTCGGACTAGGTTTTACTGCAGAGGGTCAGAAAGCTATGCGGAAGGCAAAGACCAGAAGACCTCTTGTGCTTATTACCAACCCAGGAGTGAATGCTGTGGGAAATGAAGATGAAGTGGGAGAGTCAGAGTTCAATAGCTGGATCTACCCGACAACTGATGGCGGATTGACCAATTGGATTGCCAAAGATCATACTCCTGTTACTTTTGTTACGCAGTAATAAACTTCTTTGTTTTGTTATTTGTAATAAACAATTAAAACTCTATGGCCCGGTGTCTTACCCGGGGCATCGTGGCTTCATTTGTGAGGGCATATAAATTGTCATTTCATATATCATGAATAAAGACCTTGGACGTTTTCTCGCATTTCAAATCTTATGCTCCTTTTCTTTCTTTCCTTCCTTTATAAATTTCAAAAACAGCTGTATTTACACACACTCACTCATACAGGTTTCAATCCACTCTGGATCTCACTGGTAACGACTCTGCTACTTCCAGTTATGACTTCGAAAATCCGATCAACTTAGCCGAAGACGAAGGTGAAGATGATTGTGAAGTTCCTGGCAAGCTTGCAAGACTGTTACTCCAGGAAGAGAGGGAAATTCAACCACACGAAGAGCCGGTGGAAACAATAAATCTGGGTACTGATATAGACAAGAAGGAGGTAAAGATTGGTGCTAACCTAGAGCTCAGCATGAAGCAACGGTTGACTCAAATGTTACATGATCATATGGAGATCTTTGCCTGGTCCTACGAAGACATGCCCGGGTTGGATACCGATATTGTGGTCCATCACTTGCCTACTAAGGAAGACTGCCCTCCGGTTAAGCAAAAGGTCCACCGTATGCGTCCTGAGATGTCTGAGAAGATCAAAGCCGAGGTTATGAAACAGTTTGATGCCGGGTTCCTTGCAGTGACTTCTTACCCCCAGTGGGTTGCTAATGTGGTGCCGGTACCAAAGAAGGATGGAAAGGTCAGAATGTGTGTCGATTACAGGGATCTGAACAGGGCCAGCCCCAAGGATGACTTCCCTCTACCTCACATTGATGTCCTTGTTAACAATACAGCTCAGCATAAGGTGTTCTCTTTCATGGATGGTTTTTCAGGTTACAATCAGATCAAGATGGCCCCTGAAGACATGGAAAAGACTACATTTGTTACTCAGTGGGGCACCTTCTTCTACAAGGTCATGCCTTTTGGACTAAAGAACGCTGGGGCAACCTACCAACGTGCCATGGTTGCTTTATTTCATGACATGATCCATCATGAGATAGAAGTGTATGTTGACGACATGATCGCAAGGTCCCAGACTGAGGAAGAGCACCTAGATCATCTGCAGAAGTTGTTTGACCGTCTGAAGTTGTACAAGCTGAGGTTGAACCCGAACAAGTGCACCTTCGGGGTAAGATTTGGGAAGTTGCTAGGCTTCGTTGTAAGTGATAAGGGTATTCAAGTGGACCCTGCTAAGGTTAAAGCTATTCAAGAGATGCCAGTTCCTAAGACAGAGAAGGAAGTCAGGGGCTTTTTAGGACGCCTGAATTACATTGCTCGATTCATCTCACACCTGACTGCTACCTGTGAGCCAATCTTCAAGCTGCTGAAGAAAGATCAGGTAGTACGTTGGAATGATGAATGTCAGGCTGCTTTTGACAGAATCAAGGAGTATCTCCAAGAACCGCCCATCCTTATGCCACCGGTTGAGGGGAGACCTCTGATACTATACCTGACAGTGCTTGACAACTCCATGGGGTGTGTGCTGGGGCAGCATGACGAGTCTGGCCGAAAAGAGCACGCCATTTATTACCTTAGCAAAAAGTTTATCGACTGTGAGACCCGATACTCACTGCTTGAGAAAACTTGTTGCGCTTTGGTATGGGCTGCTCGCCGGCTGAGACAGTATATGCTGACTCACACTACCTTGTTGATTTCAAAGATGGATCCTATAAAGTACATATTTGAAACGCCTGCTCTGTCTGGGAGAATAGCAAGATGGCAAATGATCTTGACGGAATACGACATTCAGTACACCACTCAGAAAGCCATCAAGGGAAGTGTATTGGCATACCACTTGGCACATCAGGCCGTAGACGGCTATCAGTCAATGAACTTCGAGTTTCCGGACGAGAGCATCATGATAGTGACTGATTGTGAAGTACCTGGACCGGATGAAGGACCTGAGGAAGGATCCCGATGGTCTATGCACTTTGACGGAGCCTCCAACGCTTTGGGTAACGGCATCGGTGCTATAATAATATCCCCCCAAGGCACTCATACTCCACTCACTGCCCGGTTATGTTTCAACTGCACCAACAACATGGCGGAGTATGAGGCGTGCATCATGGGTCTTCAAGCTGCGATCGACCTAAGGATCAAGTTTCTGAGTGTCTTCAGAGATTCCGCCCTCGTGATCAATCAGATCAAAGGAGAGTGGGATACGAAACATCTGAATCTTATTCCTTACAGAGAATGTGTGTTGACCTTGATCCACCACTTCACGGAGATAACCTTTGAACATTTCCCAAGAGAGGTGAATCAGCTGGCGGACGCGTTAGCTACGATGTCTTCTATGTTCAAGGTCAAATGGGACAATGAGGCTCCCCGGATCATCATCTGGAAACTGGACGAATCGGCATACTGTTGTGATCTTGAGACTGAGTTGGTAACTGAGAAGCCTTGGTACCATGAGGTGAAGAGATATCTGGAAGCTCAGGAATACCCTGAAGGTGCTTCTGTCAACGATAAAAAGTTTCTAAGAAGATTCGCAGCCAAGTTTTTCCTTAGCAACGGCATCCTGTATAAGCGAAATCATGATTCGACCTTACTGCGTTGTGTGGATAAGAATGAAGCAGAAAGGATCATGGAAGAGCTACACGAAGGGACATTCGGAACACACTCCAGTGGGCACACTATGGCTAAGAAGATCCTTCGGGCAGGGTATTTCTGGTCCACAATGGAAGCTGACTGCTATCAACATTCTCGGACATGCCACAAATGCCAGATATATGCAGACAAGGTGCATGTTCCTCCAGTTCCTCTAAATGTTCTGACTGCGCCTTGGCCGTTTGCAATGTGGGGCATAGACATGATCAGTGAGATTAAACCTACGGCATCTAACGGTCATCGCTTCATCCTGGTATCGATTGATTACTTCACGAAGTGGGTTGAAGCAGCTTCCTACGCTACGGTAACCAAGACTGTTTTGGCACGGTTCATTCGGCATAATCTGATCTGTCGATACGGTGTCCCAGAAAGAATTATTACAGACAACGGTACCAATCTCAATAACAAGATGATCACTAAGCTCTGCGAGCAGTTTAAGATACAGCACCACAACTCTTCTCCTTACAGACCGAAGATGAATGGGGTTGTAGAAGCAGCAAATAAGAACATTAAGAAAATCGTGCAGAAAATGACAGTGACTTATAAAGATTGGCACGAGATGTTACCGTTCGCTCTACATGGGTACCGTACCTCATCCAGGACGTCAACCGGGGCAACTCCTTTCTCCTTGGTCTATGGTATGGAGGCAGTCTTACCGATCGAAGTGCAAATACCCTCTCTCCGGATAATGAAGGATGCAAATCTGAACGAAGATGATTGGATCCAGAAACGACTTGATCAGTTAAACCTCATTGATGAAAAAAGACTTGCTGCTATCTGTCATGGTCAGACGTATCAGAAACGGATGATCAGGGCATTTAACAAAAAAGTTAGACCACAGGAATATCAAGTTGGGGATCTGGTAATCAAACGAATCATCCTTCCTCAGAGTGATCCAAGGGGCAAATGGACCCCTACGTACGAAGGGCCATTTGTGGTTAAACATGTGTTCTCAGGAGGAGCCATGATTCTAACCAACTGGATGGTGACGACCTTCCTCACCTCGCCAATGCAGACATAGTAAAAAGATACTACGCATGAAAAAGACCCGCTAGGCTGACATGCCTAGGCAAAAATTAGGGCTTCCCGGCGAACCAAAAGGGTTCGGGAAAAATAAAGGGATGAAATGAAAAAAATCTGTACACCCGGCAAGTCGAAAACCTGAAAAGGCGGCTTGGGAAAAAATGGGTATCCCGGTGGACTGAAAACCCGAAAGGGCGGTCCAGGAAAAAGTTAGGGATAAAGCGTAATACTATGTCTCATTGGATCACTCTGCATCCAGAATCCGGTATCTGCATCAAGTTCAGACGGCATCGATCAGTCAGCTTCATCTTCAACCAAGGTCATCAAGTGATGAGACACTCGAAGATATAAGGGCAATAGCAGAGTTGAAACCCAGTGGGATCATTCATTTCACACAGCTGTTTTATTTTGTTTTGTACAAATTATATAAACTCTTTTGTTCGTCGGTGTTCTCTTACTAGGACGTCAGCCTCTTGTACATAAACGCCTATTTTACAGGCAAATTCAAAAAAAATCAATACAAATATACTTTTCAGTTAAAATTGCCAATTGTTTTTCCTTTGCTGTTTTGTTTTGCGAAGAACGTCCAAGGTTCAATTTGTGATATATGCATTGACAATAATTTGCTAACTCATGAATATTTGCATACGAAACAAAGGATTGATTACAGGTAACATTAGAAACAGGGGCAATAAAGAGTTGTCTAAGCAATCTAATTGTTCTGTCCTCCAAGGTACCAAGGTAGGTTCAGCTAAAGAACATAACCAGATATCTTAATTCCTCAGAGAGTGAGCCAGCAAGTCAGTGCCCTCTCCCCAAGCAAAGCTATTATCAAACTTAAGGAAGTTGGGTATCCTCCCGCAAGATATCAACATTCCCCCGCAATATATGTGCATTCTTAACAAGCATCCCCGACAATCCTGGCCTAAAGATTGTTCCCCGGTGGTATATCAAACATTCAATGGAATCACCTCCCCGGTACAGTTCAAGACTTCCCCAGGAGAGTCCAATCCAGTTTCCCCAGGAAAAGTTGGAATCCATCTCCCCAAGCAGTAAGCTTATCCCCAGTAGATTCTGGAAGCTTATCCTCGCAGAACACGAACGCGTCCCCCGACTTTATTCAAAGAGTTATTTCCCTACCAGGGTATAACTGGGTTATTTTCAGCAAAAAGCCATGAGAAGATCGTCCTCGGCGAAGTCCTCTTATCCCCAGCGAAGTCTATTAACACTTCCAACACAACAAGGGTATCCCCAACAAGTTATTATCAACATTTCAGTAAATTACCTCTCTCCCCACAGAGTTTTGTTTCCCAGCAAGATCGTTAGAGTACTTTTCTCCCCGCAGGGTAATCCATTTGTCAAGTTTATTCCCCAACGGAGTTATCTTCTCCTACCGGTATTCTTGCAACTATCATCCCCAGCGGAGGCAGAAATCTATTCTTCAACATCAGCCCAGGACATGGCTTCCCGGCACCCGTCAAGGATTTACTTTCCTAGACGACAAAGATACATTCATAAACATCACATCTCCATACATTATAGCATGCATATACGCATCACATCTTACAAATCTCATTTATGTTGAGAACATCATTGCGTGATCCATATCATGCATTGCATATGACTGACCTTTACCTTTCAGGAAAGATCCAGTTAAGTTCTCAGATACATTTCAAGACCTTGACCGGTTCAGTTAAATCGACCCAAAGATTTTTCTGTTTCTTATCCAGTCAAAGGCCTTCTCTGGTTCAGTCAGATCGACCCTAAGATCTCCCTGTTTCTTATCCAGTTGTAGATTTCAAGACCTAGACCGGTTCAGTTAAATCGACCCTAAGATTTTTCTGTTTCTTATCCAGTCAAAGGCCTTCTCTGGTTCAGTCAGATCAACCCTAAGATCTCCCTGTTTCTTATCCAGTTGAAGACATTCCAAGACCTAGACTGATTCAGTTAAATCGACCCTAAGATTTTTCTGTTTCTTATCCAGTCAAAGGCCTTCTCTGGTTCAGTCAGATCGACCCTAAGATCTCCATGTTTCTTATCCAGTTGAAGATTTCAAGACCTAGACCGGTTCAGTTAAATCGACCCTAAGATTTTTCTGTTTCTTATCCAGTCAAAGGCCTTCTCTGGTTTAGTTAGATCGACCCTAAGATCTCCCTGTTTCTTATCCAGTTGAAGATTTCAAGACCTAGACCGGTTCAGTTAAATCGACCCTAAGATTTTTCTGTTTCTTATCCAGTCAAAGGCCTTCTCTAGTCCAGTTAAATCGACCCCTAACAGATTTTCCTGATAAAGACTCAGTAGAAGATATCTAAGATTCTCTCAGCGTTACTGTTGAGGTAGTAATCGTCCCAAGATTCTCTCAGCGTTACTGTTGAGGTAGAAGTCGCCCAAGGTTCTCTCAGCGTTCCTGTTGAGGTAGTAATCGCCCAAGGTTCTCTCACCGTCCCGTTGAGGTAGTAACCATCCCTGGTTCATTCATCACCTTTTGAAGATCCAGATCCAGCTCCTGTAACCAGTCAGGACACATCTATACAAAGAATCTGAAGACCAGCTCCTGTAACAGGTCAGGTAATCATTTTCTTTTGCAGGTACGCAAGCTCTCGCTAAGGAATCTCTTATGCGATCGACATCCAGATGGCATCTATAAGCCCATCCACCTTCCATCAGCTCTCAGCATGGCATCTATAAGCCCATCATCCTATCCATCAACCTCCAAATGGCATCTATAAGCCCATTCCCCACATCACACTACTATGTGAGCGCAAATTTCTGGGCACTCTAGTGTTCAATCATTTTCTACCTTCGGATTACGAAAGGCATGTCAGCCAATCTGCATCCTCAGGTCTAAGAAGATTGAACAGGGGCAACTGTTGTACCCCAAAATTTGCCCTCCCATATTCTTCAAGATTTGCCAAGTCAAAGCTTCAAAATTCCCCAAGAGTTGCACAGTTCAAGGGCCTCCTAACAGTCAAAAATTAGGGTTTTGGTTCTGACAATGAAAATGAAGTTTCCAAGGGTCCAATCAAGTCCCACATGCCTACAAACATGTTCAAGAATCCTCATACCAAGTTTCAAGACTCACAGCACAAAGTTGCACAGTCAAAAACCCTAATTGCCCTACAATTAACTGCAGGGGCAAAATGGTCATTTGACAGTCAAAAGTTCAAATTTTTGTTCAACATCTCATTTTGAAGCCACAAACATCATTTGATCAATGCTTGATCATAATTCTCAAAGCTTGGCTCAAAAAGTCCCAAGATGCAAAAGTTTCCATATTTGGACAGTTGAAAAAGTCAACTGTAACTTGACCAAGGCATAACTTCCACATGGTTTATCAAAAAAATTCCATCCAAAACTCATTTTGAAGAGAAAGACATTTCCTACAACTCTTCTTCACACTTCAAGTCCAAGAAATTCTCTCACAAAAAGTTATCAATTTCAACATTATAGGTCATTTTCAAAAGTCAACAAAAAGGGACTTTAAGTAAAAGGCCATAACTTGAGATTGGTAAATCAAAATGACATGGGACAAATGGAATTGGTTAGAGGACTTCAACACCTTTCCAAAATGTCCAAGAACATGAGCAAACCTTAAAAATTGAGAAAGATATGCCTTGTGGATGTTGGGAAATTTTTGGGTATTTTGAAAAGTCAACTTTGCTTCAAATGCCTTAAAATTGCTAATGGGCCTCTTTTTCTTCCAAGATTCATCATCCAAAACATGTGCACGACCATTTGGCCCAAAGGGAATTTATTCATCATTTTTATTTATTTATTTGAATTTTTAATTGCTAATAATTCATTTAATTAATTAAAATATGGAAAAAATACCAAAGCAAGCTTTTCAAATCTTTTTATGCATGAAATATCTTCAAGATTTCGTGCATTATCTGATATGGAAAGAATAAAGTTTATTGGACATGATTGGAATCAAAAACATGTGAAAAAGATTGGAAAAATTATGCATGAAAATCAAATATCCATTCCATCAATGCAAAGGTTTTTTGGATCCAAATCTTTACCCTAATCATTCCATACATAAGCCAGAAGCAAACCCTAGTGCAAGAGACCTCTAAGCTGCGCCAGACAACAAGAACAAAGTTTGTGTTTTTTGTCAAAAATTCAAAAACTGAAAACGTGATTCCAAGGCATTTCAAGGCAAGAAAACTACCATATTACATTCCTGAGGCTTCAAGGAACGTGTCTGAATCAAAATCATCAACTATAACATCAAGAAACGGTAGAACTAAGTGATCCTATTTCAAATTTTATACATATTCGTGTTTCAGTTTTCAAGCATTCTCATTGCATTTTTTTGTGGATTTATACTAATTGATTGATTCTAAAGCCAACCCTATACTTTAATTGAGTTTTCGTGCAAAATTGGAGGATCCACCATTGAAGCTTTCTAGGTTTTCAGAAACCTTGAATTGGGGATTCTGGCATAGGGTAAAATCAGAACACGAGACTTAGGCCATTAAAATCAGGACCTTCAGACGAACTCAATGCTTAGGTCGCGCCTAATTTATGATCCAGGGATTTCTATTCGCTATTTTCTTACACAACATATAGTGGGGGTTTAAAACCACCGCAATCTTGTTTATGTTTTTTCAGGCAAACGCAGGACACTTGGGGAAGAAGCTGATGTGTAGGTCAACGAGTGGTGTATTCAAATTTCGCGCGAAAATTGTCCACTAACTCATGATTTGTATTATATTATTTGTTTTCTATACTATAACCAAAACGCGTGAACGGCTCGGTGGCAAGGCACATGGTGTGGTAAGCGATAGGACCTGGGTTCGAATCCCAGGTCCCCCTTTCTTGTTCCATATTATTTTTCTAATCATGCTTCTGTGTAGTTCGCTTCCAGAGGTTCAGCGTACACTCCATAATCCAAAAGCGCCACATGGCCACTGAGGGTAATCCAAGGGCCAATGTTTGAAGAGCACCATGGGCGTTGGTCAACGAGTCCACACGTAATTGCCAGAAGTCAACAAAGGCCTTAAACGTTGGGCCAGAATTATTGGGTCATACCTCCAGTTTGGGGACAGAACCCCCCATTGGTTTGTTTTTCATTCTTTTTTCATATTTTTCTATTTTATTTGTTTTAATTAGTTTTAATGTAATTCTTTAAATTAATTTATTTTCATACAATATAAAAATAGTATAAAAACCAGAAAAGACAAAAAAAAACAAAAATATATTTTATTTTGATATCTTTGTAAATAAATTATATCAATTAATTTAGTTTTAAATTCTAGGATTAATGTTAATATTTTCTAATAAACTTAAAATTTGTAGAATTAGGGTTTTGATTATTTTTATCTTTTCTTTTTCACCAAATTAATGATTAATTATATATTTTTGTAAACAAAATTGCATTAATTAATTAGGTTAATTTTATGTTCAATTTTAATATTTTTTTTCTTAATAAATAAAAATAGTTAGAATTAGGGTTAATTAATTTCTTAATTTCATTTAACTCTCTCATAAAAATCCATAAATACAAAAAACTCAAAAAAATCTTTTTCTGTTTATTTTAATTTAATTAATTTGTTAATCATAATTTAATTTCGTTAAAAAGGGTCCAACGCCCTCGTATTCGATAGTAATTCCGATTCGCGCATTTATTTCTTTTCTTATAATTTTTATGTAATTCTCCCAAAGCCGTGTAAATTAAACACTTATATTTCTCGCATCTTTATCTTATGTCAAATCGGGTCCTGGATTTAATTTGGCGATGTGGACCCGCGCCTTTGTAATAGTTAGGAACTTTATATTTCTCGCAACTTTTTTAACTGCTAATAATTTGCATGCAAGAATGAATGTCAAAATAAAAGCAAAGCGTAGATCACCCAAGACATGAACAAGACAAAAATAAATGAACATGACACACAAATCACACACCACCCCTAGGGTACGCTTCACTGTTTCCTTGCCCCTCGAAAGGTGATCGTCGAGTAGAGGATGTTTTAGTAAGTCCTCATGATCCGGGAACCTGGCATGAGGGTAGCTTCTAAGGTGTCTTCCTATTGCTCTGGTGATCACCATGTCCCGAACCTTCGAATTGACCCGAACACCTCCAATGGTGGTGCTACCTACCTCTCAATGGTGGGATGACACTACTTTAAAGGACATTTACACAGACGAATTCCTTAGGGTAGGTAGACAACTCGTAGATACTTGCTCTAATTTCAAAACAAATCAAAAATACTTTTCACACCGACACCTTTTCAAAAGCTTTCGAAAGCAATTTTTCAAACACTCTTGAGGACCGATACAAGAGTCGAACTGGAATTTTCAAAGAAACTTTTTTTAAAACCCACAGTTGAAAAGCAAGCAAACCATTTTTGAAAACACAATGAGCAAGTATCTAAGAGTCCATGGATAACCATGGATAGAAAGGGTGCTAACACCTTCCCTTTCTATAAATCTACCTCCCGAACCGAGAGCAATCTCTATAAGGAATTTTTCTGTGCTTTTGTCCTTTCCATTTGGAGAAAATAAAAGACGGTGGCGACTCTTGCTTCCGCGACATTTCGCGAACCAGCGTTAAACAGTCAGTTCCAGATCCACCGATCACACATATGTTCTAGACATTGTTGTAACATCCTTGTAGGTACCTGTTCCCAAAACTGCAAAGTGAGAAATAATTTCTCAATTAGAGGAGATGCGTAGGGAATTGGAGGACTCTATCAGAATTAACACTGCTAGAAAATTCAAGCTTGAAGGTTTGATAGAAGCTCTAACAAAAGAAGATGTCAGGCAAGCTAAGCATGGTGATAATCAATCTGTTGACAACAATAATTCTAATTTGAGTACTGCTTCTGATATTGTTCACAAAAGTACATATGATGATAATGCATCTTCAAGCAATGAAATTTATGGAGATGGTGATGAATCTAGTTCGGAAGAGAATGGTGACACTGGTACTACTGGTGCTTGAAGATTGTATTCCATTCATACTATTTGCTTTGTTTTGTTTATTTTGATTTATGATTATGTAACGGTTAAATACCCAGGATATTCCTAATTTTTTGCACCCTGCTACTTTATAATATTTAGGTGCTTTAAATTTTTGCAAATATTGTCTCCTTATCTTTGTCATATTATGGAAAAAAGGGGGTGTAGTATGATATTGAGGGTGTTGGAACAGGTACTACTGATGGTACTTGTGAAGGGGAGAATATTTGTTTCTTAGTTTTTGTGATAGCAGGTATTGAGGGGGAGTTCTTTTTGTTCTGGATTGAAGGATTTCAGACATGATGTTTCGAAATCATGGCATGGAGAACTTAGATTCTCTATGTGTCTATGTGTATTGCAGCTATGTTAGTAGACCCTGTAACTACTAAATGTGTTTTGGTTGTGTGCTGTTATTTTTGTCCTGCTAACCTTGCTTGTTTCTTTTCTGTTGTTGTGCCTCTGATATGTATGTTTGATTTGTTAAATATATTATGGCGTTTTGTGTGCAAGGGTTATTTGGTTGTTTTAGCTAAAATGTGCCAAATGGGGGGATTGTTATTTCTCTGAATTTGTGATTGGAAATCATTTTGGTAAAAGCAGCTTAGTAGCAACATGTTAAATATAAAAGTCTCAACTTGTTGTTTTCAACATGTCGAAGAAGATGTCCCAACCTAGAGATAGGACATCATGTCTGCATCAACCGTTAGTAACATCTCAATTGATTTATCAAGTACTGAATATTTGTGTAATACTCATTTAGCTGATGTGGCATCCAAAATTGGCAACTCAAATTATTTTATGTTGGTTTTTGAAGATTTGCATAGTTTCTAAATATGGAGACATTTAAGGAAACTATTGATTGAAGACCAATTATCTTAGAGAAGTTTTTGCAGACTTTGTGCGGCCTCATTGTTGCGGCTTTGAATCCCAACCCAATCTATAATAATTTTATAAATAGACTGGTGTATACCTAGTTTTAGGTGGAACTTATGTGTGTATTTTGTTAGGTTTTTAGAAATCCTTATTGTTGGGTTTTAAGTTCCTTGTTAGATGTTCTTAATCTTTTAACCATAGAATATTTGTGTGTCAGGTACTCACAAGCTCTGAAGCGTTAAGTACTTGTATGTCATTTCTCATAAGCTTTTAAGCATTGAGTTTTGTGTGTCTTGGAAGAGTGACTTCCGTTTTTGTTCTCTACTTCTGTTAGAGTGTCTCCTATTGATGAGTCTAATTGAAGAGGGATTTAAGGAGGGCCTCACACCTAGGTGTGTCTTAGGTAGAAATTAGGCAAAGGGTATTTATTAAGTGTGTAGGCTATAAACTGGGATGTTTGTTGTGAGGTATATAAATTCATACTATCTAGTTAATTTCGTCCCTAGCTTGGTAGCCCCCAGAGTAGGAGTTATTTTCTACGAACTGGGTAAGCATATCATGTGTTATTTACTTTCAGCATTGTTTTATTTTTCTATACATCTTGATGTTGTGTGTGAAGTCGAATCCAATGTCTCGACATATTTTAGGACATCTGGGATCTGACTGCCAGAATTCAATAGCATACACTTTTCGAGAGTTCTCTTAAGAATCCTCCTACTCCCCAATGATAGAAGATGTTGTATCTTTCCCCAGCGGAAGTTGAACTTCAAGGGTTTTTCTTTTTTAAGAACACTTTTCTCCCCAAGTGAAGATTTGTTCCCTAGCCAAGTTTATTATAGGCTCTTTCTGTTCAGAGAGATTGTCGCGTCTAGGATTTTCAATGAAACGCGAAGGAGGCGAAAGATAGAAGAGTCGCCATCAATGTTATTTATCCTAAGAGAGGGAAAGGAAACACTGAGTAATCCTGATGGAAGGAAATGAGCATGTTCAGCGCGACCAAGAGAAAAAAGGTAAGGAAGTTGGTTACGTAGGGGGAAGGTATTAGCACCCCTCACGTCTGTGGTACTCCACAGGACCCACTTAAGTTTTTTCTAATATAAGGGTGTTTGTAATATATGTCTAAAGATAAATGATAAATGGGAATGCATGGATGCAAAGTATTATGTACAAAAAGAAAAGGTTTTATTAGTCGTGCCTACCGCGGTTGTGAACCTTTGTGCCTACGTACCACCAACCGTGCAATGGGGAGCAAGGAACTCGTAGTTCACCTCAAAAGTTTTGGTGAGTTGTATCTTTTTTATGAACGATGCTAGCGAAGCGTGTCCTTTTCGAAAAGGTTTTAAAAGAAAAAGTTTGAAGACAAATAGGTTTGTATTGATTGGTCTTTTTTACCTTGAAAAAGGATTTGTTAGAACATAGTTTGATTCTACAACCCTCAATTAGAGTTTTGATGATAACAAAATACAAGAATAAATAAATTGTAAGATTTATATATAAGACATATATGCTACTTAAAATTATGTTTTGTGTTTACAGAAACTCTGATGGAATCAACATCAGAAGATCAGTATCAGAAGATATGTCAGCATCAGAAGATCAAACATGTGATACACGCTGAAGCTACCAGATCATACGCTGAAGCCTGATGAACAGAATCTGCGCATAAAAATACTCTGACTCTGATCAAGATCCTAACCAAGTCATCATCACTCAGAAGCGTCATCATAAAGGAAAGAACACTCTGATTACCATAAGCAGAGAACACTCTGAAGCGTTACTAAGCATTCAAGACAGATTATTTACCAACGGCTTTATTCTAAGACATGATCTTCTCAAAAAGGAAAGAACGTTATTAGCATTGAAATGGCTTTATGGACAACAACGTATCTCTTCCTAGCCTATATAAACAAGTCAGTGTGAGAAAAGAAAAGGCTAATAACCTACACGCATATACACGCCTAAGCTAATCATCTTTACGCACGCTCTCATTTTTGCTAAAGCTTTCAACCACGCTTACTCTATAGCTCTAGCAATCCAGTTTTCATTCTAAGCTTAATATTGTGTATTATCACAGTTGTGATATATAGTTTTATTAGAAAACATCAAACACACTTTTGTTCAATTATCTGTAAGAGAATTTCCTTGAGATAAACCGGTCTATGGTTAGACTCAAGAAGGCTTTAACAGTTGTTAAAGCAGTTGTGTAATCAGTTGATTATAGTGGATTAAGACCCCATTGGAGAGAGGCGAAATCACCTTGACGGGTGGACTGGAGTAGTTTGAGATCAAACGAACTAGGATAAAAATACAGCATTGTCTGCACCTTCGATTTAAGTTTTACAATTCAACCCCCCTTCTTGTGTTTTTCACATCTTCAATTGGCATCAGAGCGCCTGGTTCTGAGCTTATAACACTTAAACGTGTCAGTACAAGATCCAGCGTCAGAAAAACACAATGGCAGGACCACATCAAAACATCAGCAATGACAACAATGAAGAAAGAGACAGATTCAGCGGCAAGCCTCCAGTCTTTGATGGAGAAAACTTTGACTACTGGAAAGACAGAATTGAAAGCTTCTTTCTGGCCTATGATGCTAATCTGTGGGACATGGTGACTGATGGATACATGCACCCAGTGGATGGAAGTGGTCAGAAGATTGACATGAAAGCAATGTCTGATTAGCAAAAGCGTGATTTCAGAAATCATCACAAGGCCAGAACAATTCTTCTCAGCGCCATCTCTTATTCAGAATATGAAAAGATATCAAACAGAGACACTGCAAAGAATATGTTTGACTCTCTGAGAATGACGCATGAAGGCAACATTCAAGTCAAAGAAACCAAAGCTCTTGCGCTCATTCATAAGTATGAGGCATTCAAGATGGAAGAAAGTGAATCAATAGAAACGATGTTCTCAAGATTTCAAATTCTAGTTGCTGGTCTCAAAGTTCTTGACAAAGGGTATTCCATTGTTGATCATGTTAAGAAGGTCATCAGAAGCTTGCCAAAACAGTGGAGGCCAATGGTTACAGCGCTTAAGCTAGCTAAGGATCTCAACAAAATCTCTCTGGAGGAGATGAAGCAGATGAACCTCAAAAGCAAGGTAAGCCATTAGCTTTAAAATCTAACAGAAAATATGACTCCAAAGTTTTGTAGGATGTTGAAGAAACCTCTGATGGGTCCTCATCAGAAGAAGATGGACTATCTCTCCTCTCCAGAAGGCTGAACCAATTTTGGAAGCAGAGGCAAAGGAAGTTCAGGAATCCCAGAAGGTCAGAGAATCAGAACGAATCTTTCTCCAGATACAGAAGGTCAGAATCCTCCTCTGGACACAGAAGATCTAAAGGCTCTTCAGGAAGCAGAAAGCCAAACAACAAAGACCTCATCTGTTATGAATGTAACGAGCAAGGACACTACAAAAGTGACTGCCCAAAAGGAAGTTCGGCAAGGAAAAGAAGAAAAGTCTCATGGCTACATGGGATGATTCTGATACATCTGAAGCTGACTCAAAATCAGATGATGAAAGAGAAAACATAGCTCTCATGGAAAACATAACAGAAGACAATGAAGCTTCTGAATCAGACTCTGAATCAGATACATAAGAGGTATTCCCTGACTTTGCTATAAACATTACTAAGGTTGAACTAGCTGAAAGCCTCAATGAAATTCTGGAAAGATATCAGCAGATCAGAGTCAAATTCAGAAACCTGAAAAGGAATCTTGCTTCTGACTCTGATAAGACTGAGAGTCTCAAATTTGAGAATTCTGAGTTAAAAGATAAAATTTCAAAATTAGAAAATATATTGCAAAACTCTCAGAAAGAAACAATCCCTGAAACTCCCAGCAGTGCTGATGAGATCATCAAGGAGTATGATCACAACTTTCAGAAGTTTCTAGCTAAAAACATAGATAGAAGCAAAATGGCTTCAATGATCTATGGAGTTAGCAGAAATGGCAGAAAGGGAATAAGATACCAAGGTAAGGTACCTACTCCAAAGAATGCCATGGATTTAGTTATAAAACGTACTCCACTTGATTCACACTTTTTATATGGGCGCACACATGACATCAAATATACAAGTAGTAATTATTCTGTCAAACCAAAATTCAACCAGAGTTTTGGTAAAACTAACAAATCAGGACCCAAGAAAATATGGGTACCTAAGGATAAAATAATACATGTGGCAGATATCTTTAGCAGCAAAGCAGAAACACCAATCATGGTACCTGGACTTTGGCAGCTCACAACACATGACGGGAAGAAGGCATATGTTCCAAAGACTGGAACTTAAGCCTGGAGGCCACGTAGGCTTTGGAGGCAATCAGAGAGGAAAGATCATTGGCTCTAGAACAGTAGGTAATGGAAATCTTCCCTCTATAAGTAATGTTTTATTAGTAGATGGATTAATGCATAACCTGTTATCCATAAGTCAATTAAGTGATAACGATTATGATATAATCTTTAATCAAAGTTCATGCAAAGCTGTTAGTCAGAAAGATGGGACTATCCTATTTAATGGAAAGAGGAGAAACAACATTTATAAAATAAAACTTTCTGAACTGAAAAGTCAGAATGTAAAGTTTCTTCTGTCTGTTAACAACGAGCAATGGATCTGGCACAGAAGATTGGGACATGTTAGTATGAGAAGAATATCTCAGATTAACAAACTCAATTTGGTCAGAGGACTTCCTAACCTGAAGTTCAATTCAGATGCTCTGTGTGAAGCATGTCAGAAAGGCAAGTTTGCAAAACCAGCTTTCAAATCTAAAAACGTTATTTCCACCTCTAAGCCATTAGAACTTCTGCACATTGACTTATTTGGACCAGTTAAAACTGCTTCAGTCAGTGGCAAGAAGTATGGGTTAGTAATCGTAGATGACTATAGCATATGGACATGGGTAAAGTTCTTAAGACACAAGGACGAGTCACACTCTGTGTTTGTCACCTTCTGCAACCAAGTTTAGAATGAAAAGGATCTTAGAATCGTCAAAGTCAGAAGTGATCATGGTGGAGAATTTGAAAACAAAGATTTTGAGTCATTCTTTAATGACAAAGGCATTCTGCATGATTTCTCTTGTCCTAGAACTCCCCAGCAAAATGGAGTTGTAGAACGAAAGAACAGAACATTGCAAGAAATGGCTAGAACCATGATCAACGAGACTAACGTTGTTAAGATCTTCTGGTCAGAGGCAATAAACACAGCGTGTTACATTCAGAATAGAATCTCCATAAGACCTATTCTGGAAAAGAGTCCATATGAATTATGGAAGAACAGAAAGCCCAACATTTCCTATTTTCATCCATTTGGATGTACTTGTTTTATTTTGAATACAAAAAATTATTTGAACAAGTTTGACTCTAAAGCACAAAAGTGTATAATGTTAGGATACTCTGAACGCTCAAGAGGGTACAAAGTATACAATACAAAAACACAGATTGTCGAAGAATCAATCAGTGTTTGTTTTGATGACAATCTTGACTCTCAAAAGTCAAAGCAGAATGAATCACTTGCAGGTATGGAAGTTGAATTCACAGGTACAGAATACAAGTCATCAAAAGCTCTTAACAGAGACACTCCCTCAACATCAGAAAGAGGCACTGCAATCAATCCAGCACCTTCTATTGATCAAATTCAGAAAAGACCATCCAGAAGCAGCATGGATCACCCAGAAGAAACAATCTTAGGAAGAAAGGAAGATCCAATCAGAACAAGATCTAACTTCAGAAACTCTGAAGAATCCCTCATGGGACTTGTTTCTCTAATTGAACCATCAAGAATTGATGAAGCACTTCTGGACAATGACTGGATTCTAGCAATGCAAGAGGAGCTGAATCAATTCACAAGAAATGACGTATGGGATCTTGTTCCCAAACCAAAAGGATTAACATCATTGGAACAAAATGGGTGTTCAGAAACAAACTGAACGAACAAGGTGAAGTCATCAGAAACAAAGCACGATTGGTAGCACAAGGTTATAGTCAGCAAGAGGGGATAGACTATACAGAAACATTTGCTCCAGTCGCCAGGTTAGAATCTATCAGACTCTTAATTTCATTTTCTATTAATAAAGGCATCACTCTGTATCAGATGGATGTTAAGAGTGCATTCTTAAATGTCTATATAGAAGAAGAGGTATATGTGCACCAACCCCCTGGTTTTGAAAGTTCCAAAAATCCAGAATATGTTTTCAAACTAAAGAAGTCACTGTATGGTCTGAAACAAGCTCCCAGAGCTTGGTATGAAAGACTAAGTAACTTCCTGTTAGAAAAGGAATTCACCAGAGGGAAAGTGGACACAACTCTATTCTGTAAGACAATTAAGAATGAAATTTTAGTATGTCAGATTTATGTTGATGATATCATATTTGGATATACTAAACCTTCTCTGGGAAGAAAGTTTGCTAAGTGTATGCAGGCAGAATTTGAGATGAGCCTAATGGGGGAACTGAAATTCTTTCTGGGCATTCAGATTAATCAAACCCCAGAAGGAAGTTACATTCATCAGAGCAAATATGTCAGAGAACTTCTGAAGAAATTTGATCTCTCAGAATGTAAGCCATCAAAGATTCCAATGCATCCCACGTGCATTCTGGAAAGAGAAGAGGTAAGTAAAAAGGTAGAACAGAAGGTCTACAGAGGTATGATTGGTTCTCTTCTCTATCTGACGGCTTCAAGGCCTGACATTTTATTCAGTGTATGCATTTGTGCTAGATTCCAATCAGATCCTAGAGAATCTCATTTAACAGCAGTTAAGCAAATTTTCAAGTATCTGAAAGGTACTACTAATATGGGTTTGTTTTATAGAAAATCAAGTGATTACAGCTTAGTAGGTTACTGTGATGCTGATTTCGCTGGAGACAGAGTAGAATGTAAAAGTACTTCTGGAAGCTGCCAGTTTCTGGGAGAAACTCTGATCTCATGGTCCAGCAAAAGACAATCCACAAATGCTCTGGATGAAAAGTCAACTTGAGGACTTCCAGATATTTGAGAGTAACATTCTTATCCTCTGTGACAATACTTCTGCTATTTGCTTAAGTAAAAATCCTATTTTGCATTCTAGGGCTAAGCATATAGAAATAAAACATCATTTTATTAGGGACTATATTCAGAAAGGGATTTTAAATTTTAAATTTATTGACACAGACCATCAATGGGCTGATATTTTTACAAAACCACTTTCTGAAGATAGGTTCAACTTCATTCTGAAACATCTCAGCATGAAGCTCTGCCCAGAATAAAATTGTTTTAATTCCATATATTAACCTTCAGAACTTTGTTTATTTTCTGTGAACTACTGATCAGTCTTCCTTCAGATCTTTAGAAGTACAGATCGTATCAGAATCTATCCATGAAGATCTGAGCGCTTCATTTCAAGGATAGAAATGTGCTGTTCACTCAAGCAAACAAGTGTCATCCAGTCATCAGCCATTTTCTGAGGCTGAACACGCGTTCACATTTCTGAAAAGGCAAAGCGCTGATTGGATGCATTGAGACACATGACATGGGTAACCGTTCCAAATATCTTTCTGAATCACCTAAAATAAGCTATCATTAAATGCTAATAATCATTATTAATTTCTCTCTCTTAAACGTTTATGTTTTCAAAACCTTTTTTTTTAGAAATCTATTTAAACACTTCACACCATTTACACGTTTTACCATCACTTTCATTTTCTCAGAATATTTCTGTTTTCAGTGTTCTTCTTTCTCAAGAAACCCTTTCAATCTTTTTCACAAAAACCTCGTGTGAACATGGCTTCTTCCAGCATTCCTTCTTCAGGTTCCCAGAAAACTGTTTCATCTGAACAATATGAAGTACCCTTCAGAACGCTTCTGACTCCAGTCAAGAATCTTGAAGTTCTGTCAGAATTAATAGTGGATTTCAACAGTCTCAAGGAGAATGGTTTTGATTTATCTGAAGAGATTAAAGCTCAAGGTTGGGAAAAGTATTTTGATAGGCTGGTGGGTCCAACATTTCCTATTCTGGTAAAGGAATTTTGGATTCACGCTTCTTCTTCAAATCACCAAGTTACATCCTACATCATGGGGAAGAAGATTGTGATTACTGAAGACCTGATTGCAAGACTGATATGGTACAATGGAGGGGGTGTTCGCTGCATTGATATGGCAGAAAGGTGTGTATATGCTTCCCTAATTGCAAGGGAAATCTTCACGCTGGGGCTTCCCTCCAGCAAGATAAGGGATTTAAAGAACAAGCACAGAATTTGGGCCAAGATCATTCTGGGTTGCTTCAACCATAGGAAGCCTACCAGCTCTCCTGATTATATTAATATTGATCAGCAGTTTCTGATCTATTTTATCTCTCAGAAGGTTAAGATAAATCTGGCTCATCTTCTGTTCAACCATCTTAGAACAAGTGTCAAGGAAACAAGGGAAGATGAACGTACAAAAAGGGATTAGATATCCTTGGGAAGACTGATATCAGATATTCTTACAGAGAATGGGCTGATTGATCATCTGACAGAGGCTCAAGAAATCAACACTCTGGAACCGTCTGTTGGCAAGCAGCTAAATGCCAAAAATCTGAAGAAAATGAAGTTGATAGAGAACATTAAGAAGGAGCCCAGCGTCACTCCGTTTGCTGAAATCTCCAGTAGAAGAGTCCCTCTGGATGACTTCCCACTGTTCTCAGAAATTGACTCTAAACCAGAAATCATTCTGAGATATCTGGATGCTTGCAAAGCTGATGGTACATCACCAAATCTGAATATTCAAGATCTTCAGCAGAAGGCTCCAGAGGTTGTTCTGAAGAAGACAAAGAAAAGAAAAGCTGCCGCAGAAGGATCATCTCAACAGACTCCTAAGAAGAGAGGTAATCCTTCTTCTGTCACTGTTTTAGATTCGATTGCTATATCAACATCTATTCCAATTCCAACTCCATATGAAAACCCAACACCTCAAACCTTCGATAATTTTGACCCTTCTGAATCATTAACCCTCAGAAGATCCCGCTCCCAACCACAAAATCCAAATACTGAAGCCATACAAGAACAAGAACTTGCACAAGTTCTTTATGATATAGACCAACACACCTCTGCTCCCGAAACAACAAATCCAAATCCAAACACACAACCAGAAATTCCCATCTCACCAATACCAGAAATTCCACTCTATCCAGAAACAGAAATCCCACAACCTTCATCTCCTCAACCAGAAATTAATCCACCCTCTCCTCAACCAGAACAATCTCCACAACCTGAGACTCAAGCCTCTGAGGCTCAACCCTCTGAATCTCCTGAACCACAACCTTTGGCCATTCAATTGCCCTGTGGTACCACTATGAATATTCCTCAACTTCCCTCTTCACCAAAAATAACTCCACCAAATTCCCCATCAAGTCCAATAATAATTCTTAACTCTCCCACTCCCTCACCAAAAGCCAAATCAGAAGACCACATCAAAATTGTCATTGATTTAACGGTCTTTGAACGTCTTGCTGCCATCAACCACAAAACTGCAATCCCAAAACCAAAAAACATCCAGATGTTGGTTCCAGCATATTGAACTTTGAAATAGATATACAGAAGTGGATCACTTCTCTGAATCAAGCAAGTCTGGAACTGGTTGATCCTTCTGTATCAGACTTCCTCTGGACAAAATTCAGAAGATGGGTATGCTCTGAAACCTTTAAGTTGCAAGACCAGAGCTATGGATAGGCTCAACAGAACTTCAGCAATTTGCTGAAAGAAATTGAAGGTCCAGTTCTGAGTAAGCTGCTTAAGGAAGAAGTTCTCCATCTGGACATTGCTTCTTGGTCTGAACAGCGTCCAGCATCCAAAGTTCAACCTGCAGAAGAACAGATGATTCCAGCTGAAGAACAGTTTCAAGAAGAAGATATTGAAGAAAGCTCTGAGAAGCATCCTATTTCTGAAGATCCTCAAGCTTCCTCTCTTGACAGGTAAACTCTGGAGGACTTGAAAAGATCTGATATGCTGATGAGTGAAAGAATGGATAAGCAGGATACTAAGATTGATGCAATAGCGAACATGTTATCTCAGCAACAGGAAACCATCACCCAAATCAAGAGCATGTTGGAAGCTCTGTTCACACGACTTCCTCCTCCTTCTTAGAAATTTTCTTGTTGTTTTTCTAACTTGTGTATCTATAATATTTTTACATGTTCTGAACTTATCATTGCTTCTGTTTTTAATATAAATGCACTTTTAGCTCTGATCATTTTTTTAACTTTGATTAATTGTGCTTTTTGATAACTGACAAAAAGGGGGAGAAAGAATGATATTTTTCAATAACGGATTACTGAGACATAAGTCTCAAACATTCTGATCCAGTTAACCTTCTTCTCTTCTGAAAAGCTTACAGGTACAAAACACTCTGATGAATCTGACGAACTCTGACATAGTAAAGTTACACAGTAAAGTTCTGATGCTTAAAGTCTCATGGAATTAAAGGGAAGCAATCAAATCAGGGGGAGTTTTCTCTTCTTAGCTCTGATACTTTAATTATTTATTCTTATCTCTGATACCTTTTATTCGTTATTTGTTTATCTCTGATACCTTTTATTCTTTAATTTTAATCTCTGATACCTTTTATTCTTTATTTTTAATTGAAAAAAATATGGTTTTTGTCATCATCAAAAAGGGGAAGATTGTTAGAACATAGTTTGATTCTACAACCCTCAATTAGAGTTTTGATGATAACAAAATACAAGAATAAATAAATTGTAAGATTTATATATAAGACATATATTCTACTTAAAATTATGTTTTGTGTTTACAGAAACTCTGATGGAATCAGCATCAGAAGATCAGTATCAGAAGATATGTCAGCATCAGAAAATCAAACATGTGCTACACGCTGAAGCTACCAGATCATACGCTGAAGCCTGATGAACAGAATCTGCACATAAAAATACTCTGACTCTGATCAAGATCCTAACCAAGTCATCAGCACTCAGAAGCGTCACCATAAAGGAAAGAACACTCTGATTACCATAAGCAGAGAACACTCTGAAGCGTTACTAAGCATTCAAGACAAATTATTTACCAACGACTTTATTCCAAGACATGATCTTCTCAAAAAGGAAAGATCGTTATTAGCATTGAAATGGCTTTATGGACAACAACGTATCTCTTCCTAGGCTATATAAACAAGTCAATGTGAGAAAAGAAAAGGCTAATAACCTACACGCATATACACGCCTAAGCTAATTATCTTTATGTACACTCTCATTTTTTCTAAAGCTTTCAACCACGCTTTATAGCTCTAGCAATCCAGTTTTCATTCTAAGCTTAATATTGTGTATTATCACAGTTGTGATATATAGTTTTATTAGAAAACATCAAACACACTTTTGTTCAATTATCTGTAAGAGAATTTCCTTGAGATAAATCGGTCTGTGGTTAGACTCAAGAAGGCTTTAACAGTTGTTAAAGCAGTTGTGTAATCAGTTGATTATAGTGGATTAAGACCTCGTTGGAGAGAGGAGAAATCACCTTGACGGGTGGACTGGAGTAGTTTGAGATCAAACGAACCAGGATAAAAATACAGCGTTGTCTGCACCTTTGATTTAAGTTTTACAATTCAACCCCCCTTCTTGTGCTTTTCACATCTTCAGGATTTTTTTTTTAAGGTTAGAGATGTTTTATGAATTTGTCAAAGAAAAAGAGTTTTAGTTTTAATCATGCAAAAAGGGGAAGAGAAAAAGTATAATGGAGACTAACCTAGTGTTATCCATATTGTTATCATACAATGATGGTATTAATGTTTGTATTAACAAAGGGAGAATCTACCTAGTGTTGGAATGCATAGATTCAAGCCTAGGGTCTGATTAGTTCAAACTTAAGGGAGAATGAACTAAAAATCCTAGGGGAAGCATATGATCACGGGATAGAAAGCAAACACACAAAGCTTGAGGAATATCCACTTTCTCAAGTAGCACACACCTAACCTAGGTATCATGTCACCAAGGTGTCATCGAGGTAGGATAAGGGAAGAGGGACACCTAACCATGATATCATGTCATCAAGGTAGGATAAAGGGGGGCTTAACCAATATATCAAATCGAGGCAAGCAAAATGGGGGAATGAATAACTCTTAACCATGATATCACGTCATCAAGGCAAGATGAATATGGGATGTCGACCCTTAACTAAAATGTTATGTCATATAGGGAAGAGAAGAACGAAAGTGAATCGTCATAGGCAACTAAAAACATAACCAAGATATCATGTCATCGAGGTAGGTGAGAGAAGACAATAATGAGATCACATCAAAACATCAATGTTTTCAAACCTGAGCTAAAGACAAATTGTGGGGGTTGATTGTAAACACGCTGTTCCACTTGACCAACTCTATAATCAAGAGTAGCACTATTCATAGCATTGACGTACGACATGAGCTACAAATAACCTGGGAACTTGAAATGGCGGGGGTCAATTATGGACCCTCACTTCGTCTTATTTACTTCTTTGAGATCTTTTCATAAATGGGAATAGGGATGGGAATGCCTTCTTTGAGGTCTTTGGCACAAATGTAAACACACATAGTTGCCTTAGTCGAGGACTTTAAACAAGCAAGCATAAGTAGGAATTTCCTTCTAAAGGGATTTTAAAACAGTATTGTCCACCTAAAGTAGGGACTCCCAGTCATGTATCTCTATTCCTACTTCTCATGGCAAGAAAACTGGTAAATGATGCAGAAGTATAAGGAATTGAAGAAAATACAAATCAAACACAAATTTGTCAACTTATCAAACAAAGTAAAACCCAAAAAGCTTCGTGCAAGCTTCACCAATAAAGCACATGGTCCAAACCATATAATAATATTTAGCAGCGAAGCATAATCCGTGTGAAAGCAGATCACACACATATCCGATATCGTATAAGAATCCTGCATAAGATATAGTCTATATGAATACAAGTAATCCGCAATACGCATGGTGCGAGAAATCGCCTTCAAAAGCTTGCACAAGCTCATAATAAGAGTTGGTGATAACAAGAAAGCATAGCTGAATGCAAGAAATCATATCATAACTCAAAATAATATCTAAATGCAAAGAAATGGCATCCGAACAAGTATCAGAACATGGATGTAGAAAACCGGACAGCACGACATCCATACATGAAATGGCTCAAAATCTCAAGTCGAAACCAATTAAATTCATCATAGATGTCTTGCAAATACTCAAATACAATCTTGTATGAATCAAACAATAATTGAAACGCGAATGTACATGCATTTAACTCATCCAAACAACATTGTTCACTATTTTAAATAAGCGAAAAGTCGGTTTAAAATCAATCGGAATCATCACAAATGTCACACATAGTCTAAGACAAGTGCAATGGTGTGCTAACCAACAAGAAAGTCAAGCTCGAAGGCTTACTTACCAATTCGGGAAGCATCGTATGAATGCATGAAATGGCTTGAATAAAAGCATTAAAATCATGCAAACTCAACAACAATCATTCAACAATCAACCAATTGAACACAAGCATGCATTAGATGAGTATGCAATCATAATATACATGCATCAAGAAAATTCGGACAACAATATACCAAAGAATGGAATTAATCGAAAACTCACATCGAAAACGACAAAACTCATCACAAATGTTGGTGAAATGCTTAATTACGTACAAGCAAACACCAAATGAGATTAAATTTCGGACATCGTGTTTATTGTACATGAAATGCTAAAAAATGTTGGCTTAAAATTATTCAGAATCACCACAAACATCAAGAAATTACCAAATGCAAATCAATTATGCAAGTCGCAACAAATAACTCCGAGTTTAGGGAATGATTGTGAGTTCCGGAAATCACTACTCAAGTGTCGATGCTTGACAAAAATTGGTTTGAAATTATTATTTTAATGCAAAGAGTCCATACATCGACAATTGAAAACTCTATCGAAATCACAAATGAATCTCATGCATAAAATTGGCACCATTAGCAACAATTTCAAGCATCAAGTCAAAAATGATTTTATGCATCAAAATCAATTAAACGCCTCAAGATTCTAATTTGATACGTAAAATAAATTATTATGCACATGGTATCAAGTCGGAATCAAATTTTGATGCATCAATTAAGAATTATGAACATTTTACTGGTTTCGAAGGGTAATCTTCATGATTGTTCAATTAATCTACCAATTCACCATTCATGCCTCATACAATCAATTCAAGAATCAGATTAATCAAAATTTCTGAATAATTAAGTTCTTAACTCCACAATTCAAGAATCAATTTTTACTTAAATCTCACAATTCAACTTACTTCAAAAGCAAGTGCAAATCAAAATCAATTAATCAAGATATGAATAATTTACCAAATTTACGTCGGAGAAGTTGAGTCAAAGAAAATGACCGGAAGGAAGCTACCGATTGGGGAGGTTCACGCGGAGGAGGAGGTCTTTGTCGGAAATGGAACCCAGAGGGACAAATTGCGTGACGAAGGGAGTATCACACACATCTTCGGACGGAGGGGGCTTCGCAAATGTGGGGAGCGACCAAAGAAGGTGGTGGCTCGGTGGTAGTAGCACGGTGGAGGAGGAGGGAGTTTCTTGAGATTCTCTCTTATGTTCTTGGAGGGAAGAGAAATTTGAGAGAATAAGTGTGAATTTGAGTGAAATTTGTGTGAAATGAGAAAAAGCCCCTTTGGAAATTGAGTTCCAAGAATATATACAAATGCCCTAAGTTTGTTTGGTTTGTGTAATTTTGACATAATGCTGAGTTTTCAACTTATTTCATGTACCGATCGACATCAAACCCCCAAGCTCAATACTTTCGATGCGGAATCATGACGTGAAACCTGAAACAAAATCTTTGATGATAAAATTTATGACGTTGTGCCAAAAGAATCATCCCGATACGATAAAAGTTGAGCAAGTTACGATGCTCTGAATGGATAGAACTCTAGTATTAAAATTCTCTGTGCAGATTTTTCTGCTTATTTTATGTACTGCTCGCAAACAAACCACAAGCTTATGACTTTCGGTGCAGAATCATGTTGCACAACCTGAAACAAAATTGTCGGCGACAAAATTTGTGATGTTGTGCCGAAAGAATCACCCCGATATGATAAAAATTAAGTGAGTTATGATTTTTTGAATGGCGAGAAATAGTGAACTTTTTTTGCTGCATTTCGAATTTCAGCTTATTTCCGTGCGCACTTTAGGTAGCGAGCCACAAACTGAAGCCTTCGGAGCATAATCCAAACTCGGGATATGAAGCGAATTTGTAGCTAATAAAATTTTTGATCTCAAGCTTCAAGAATTATCCTGAACCGATAAAAATTGAGAAAGTTACGAATTATTCAATATGGAGAAAGGTCTGGCAGAAAACCATTTCAGGGTGCAATTTTCTCAGGTAATTCGCACTTTTGGAGATTTTCTTCAGGAATTAACTTCTGACCCGAACACACGAATCGAAGATAAAATAAAGACAAATTTTTCTCCCAAAGAACCAACCAAAAATTTCAAACCAGGTGGATGTCATGAATTTTTGAACATCCGATAAACAACAATTCATCGTATCGTTTTCGCTGTATACCTTCAGAGTATTCGCACATTCGTAGATCCTCCTCAATAAATTGGCTTCCAATCCAAACACAAAAATTGAAGCAAATAATAAGATGGTTCAAATACTCCAAGAGCCACTCAAATATGATTCTCCAGTCATAAGTTACGAACTTTTAAGCATCTAAAAACCAGTGAACCAGCAAATCCACTATATAACGTAAATTCGAGCATTTTGCGCTTTTGGAGATATTCCTCACAAAATTAAACTTCGACCCGAATAGAGAAAATGGAGAAAATATCAAGACGATTGTAATTACTAAAGACCATGCCAAAACCAGTTTATGATCTCAAGTTACAAATTTTTAACCTTGAATCGCGAGATACTGAATTTTTGTCTGCACTATTTCAAATCGATTGAAACACTTGACTTTCTGTGCAATTCAAAGTGTTCCAAATCACATGAGAGCTTTATATGATGACTTGATTAATTTCTGGTTAAATAGGTTGGAAACTGTGCAAAGTGTATTTAAACACAGAAAACCCTTAGCTATACTTCATTGTATCAGCTGACGGAGCAGGCGTTTGTTGTAATCCTTGAGAGATAAACACTTTGATCAAGTGGATACTATAAAAATGACATGTATGTTTTCATATAATGATGAAAAATAAGCCAATTAGGGTTAGAATGAAGAGGGAAAATTTTGGGGTGAAACAGTTGCCCCTATTCAATCATCTTAAACTTGATAAGTGAGAAAAAGCGACAACTTTCAAACATCTAAGGTGAAAGAGGATTGAATACTAAAATAACTCAAAATTTTTCACTGTGGGCATAGTAGAGGGAAACACTTCATTAATTGTATTCTGGTAAAGGTAACAACAATTTGGATATGATTTTTGGGCATAGAGGAAAAACCGGAGAAATCTAGGAATGAACTAGATTTTCCAACGAGTGCCATTAGAAATTGAATCTGACCCATAGAACATTAACAAAATTCTAGGTATCGAGGAAAAGGAACAACTAGCTGACTCGACCCTGAAAATAATATCCATGTTGTGCCAGGGAAGAATCGGTTTGCCAATCAATCGAAAATAATGGAGACTTAATTCAAGATAGGACTACCAGTATAGACTAGACACTAAGGATAACAATGATATTTGTATCTGACAGGTAATACCAGACTAGACTGTCTCGATCATCAGCACGCTATAGGAACACTGGTGGGATCGAGGGAAGGTAACAAGTTGCAACCTCAACCTAAAGGGGATTACTATAAGGAATACACCAGAAAGGAACTGGAACACAAACAAGGAAATAAGTAGATGACTTGCCCCAGTGGTACTCAATAGGACAACAAGTGGAATTGGGTCCTATAACAAGGTGTTAGAAAGTGTGTGTTTTCAAAAGACACGTACTGGTCTCAACCAGGGATTTACATATAGAACTAACGTTACCAAGTGAAACTGCGCGGCCGGAACCTGTCATCTGAATGTTAATGAAACATAAATGAAGTCGCCACCAAACGTCTTTTATCCCGCCGAAAGGGAAAGGTAAACATCGAGAAAAACTAAAAAGGGAGATATCACGGTCTTTCGACCGAGAGATCGGGTAAGGGAGTCTGTTACGCGAGGGGAAGGTGTTAGCACCCCCACACGCCCGTAGTACTCTACGGTATCCACTCTTGTTGTCTAATCTAACGGGTGTGGTCAAATCCTATGTCTATGGCTTAAAGCTGAAAGGGAATGCATGTGAAAAAGAAAGAAAACAATGTAGGGAAAATAAGAAGTTATGCTCGATCGAGCCCTATCCCAATGCCTACGTATCCCTTTTAAGGAATCAGAGCAGCCGTAGTTCGGCTTATATATTTTTATTGGTTTGTGTTTTTTAGTTAAGACGAAAAAAACAATCAAGATGGAAAAACATCGAATGAAACAACAAACAAGTGGGATGGTTAAACATCGTCTAAATAATAACAAAGTATCATGTCAAAGATGGTGAAACATCAATAAAACGGATAGCGAAATATCACACCTAACAATGATATCGAGAATCAAAGTAGGATAACAAACATGTGCGATGGCGAAACATCGGCTTCAAACAAATGTGCGATGGCGAAACATAGGCTTAAAGATAATAGAATATCATGGAAAAGATGACAAAACATCAATAAAATAGATAGAAAAACATCACACCTAACAATGATATTGAGAATCGATGTAGGATAACAAACATGTGCGATGACGAAACATCGACTTCTGACAAATATGCGACAGAGAAACATCGGCTTCAGACAAATATGCGACAGAGAAACATCGGCTATAAGATAACAGAATATCATGGCAAAGATGACAAAACATTAATAAAACTGATGACAAAATATCACACCTAACAATGATATCGAGAATCAAAGTAGGATAACAAATATGTGCGATGGCGAAACATCGGCTTCAAACAAATGTGCGATGGAGAAACATCGATTAACCAGGTTTAAAAGCATAGCCAAGAGGTACACAGACAAAGTAAGATTGGTTTATATCTTTTACTTTGAATGCATAAAAAGGAAAAAATGACTAAGGGAGACTTGCCTAGTACTATCCCTAGTGTTTTCATACAGTGGTTGACCCTAAGGTTAAGGATAAAGGATAAACTTACCCTAATTTACATGTTAAAGGAAGCCTAACAAAACTATCCTATAGGTAACATGCACTGAGAGCGAAGTCGTGATCTCAATTTCTAAATTGAGTGACTCATCGATCAACATTTAAAGAAGAAAAACAATAAACATCCTATAGGGAGCATGCAATGAGAGCGGAGTCGTGATCTCAATTTCTAAATTGAGTGACTCATCGATCAACATTTAAAGAAGAAAAGCAATAAACATCCTATAGGGAGCATGCAATGAGAGCGGAGTCGTGATCTCAATTTCTAAATTGAGTGACTCATCGATTAACATTTAAAGAAGAAAAGCAATAAACATCCTATAGGGAGCATGCAATGAGAGAGAAGTCGTGATCTCAATTTCTAAATTGAGTGACTCATGATCAACAACAAATACAACACATGCATCAGACAAAAAACCAGAGGGCCTCCTGACATATATCAGCAACAGAGGTCCCATCATGCAATCAGAGAACTATTCAAAATGAAAATGGCAGAAAGGAGATAGTGCAATACCAAACGGATAAATATCCGTAGCAACTGAGCAAGAATAAAAGAAACCCAAAGAATTTCAAGCAAGTTGACATCAGTAGACAAATCAAGTCAAAAATTACGCCATAAGGATGTAAGTAATGAGATTATCAGATATGAACAGATCCCATGGGCAATGTGTAGTATTCGCAATCAAATGTATATATCATGCATGGAATATCAAACATGCCAAACACAATAGCAGTGCCAGTATAATAAGTTGTGTTTCACAAATAAAGTGAAACACAATAGTCTCAAGCCAAAAATGGAAACTTTCTCAAAGTACCTCACACATTCAACAACCAAGTTAGTATTCCACAAGGTGAATGATGACTCACATTAGGGATGGATGCAATATGATGAAGTGAGAACAACATGATATCAATTATCAAACATTGGACATGATAGACAAGGGGAAATAGGCATATGCACAATTTGGTCAAAAGAATTAGAGGAATGTTGCTCCTCTCTATCACCATATTGAATTGATAATTGAATATCAATCAAGGATCATGGGAGCTTGAAAATAATACAATCAAAGACCATGGGGGTCATGGGAAACACATTTCAATCATGTATAAATAATTCAACCACAACTCCACAAACACAATAGAATATGAAACCCACATAATGCATTAGAAGGTTCAAGCATTCAAACATGAGGCACTAAATGAAATGACTTGAGCTATCATGGATAATAAGAATTAACATATCCAAAATGATAATTAGATGCCCAGTCATAGGCCTCACTCAAGTTCATTGGCCATCAAACAATATGCAAAAGATATGCAACATCAATTGGGTACCTTCACTTCAAAAATGCATCAAAAATAGAAACAAGGACCCATAATTCAAACCAAAAATATATTAGCAACTTTGAAGTATATAGAAGTCAGAAAACCAATCTTATGTTCATGAATGATTGAGAAGGAGATCAAATGAGACCCAAAGTTTAAGACTAGTTGACAAAACTACCAAACTAGACAAGTTTTCAAAATAATTTGGGGAAAAATGTTAAACCAAGTTAAATAATTCAAGATAAATGGTTTTCAGATCCTCAATACATTCATGAACCCTAATCAAGACTTGAATTCTATTGAAAACCCAGAGAATAATGGTTTTAAAAATAAAACTTGCACCATAAGTAACAAAACCCTAATTTTGACTTTTAATCTTAAACATTGATTAGGTAAGACCAAAATTCAAACAATTTAAACCAAGATCATAAAAATCACCAAGAAACCCTAAATGTCAGAAAACATATTTTTCAAATTTTTTTGAATTAAGGAAAAGTAAAAACTGAAATTAAATTCAAACAAATAGTCAATTAACAAATATTCACATTTGAAAATAACATTTTAACCAAAAGTCAGAAAAATGTCCCACCAAAATTATATTCAAATTTTAGAATTAAAAACAGACATCTCTGATTTTTTATGAAATTTTTGAATTAGTGGAGGTATTAAAATAAAAATTAAACAAAACAATTAACAATTAAACTATTATTTAAGGGCAAAAATGCAAACCCTAGCCAAAAATCACAAAAAGGTCAAAATGAAAATATGTTCAGATTCTATGATTAAAAACAAGCTTGCATGATTTTTTTGAGGATTTTTGAATCAATGGAAGTATTAAAGTAAAATTTAAAAAAAACAATTAACAATTTAAATTTTGAAATTAAATTCAACATCAAAAATAGAAAAAAAACTAAACAAATTTCCGAATCAAACTCCACATGATTTTATGAGTCAAAAGTATTTTTTGTGGAATTTTCCAAATCAAATAAATATTAAAATAAAAATAAACACTAAACAAAAAATTAATTAAACTCATTAATTTTTGAACCAATCAAAACATTTTCAAAAATTATCAAAAAAATGCACAAGGTCAGGAATACTATTTTGAATTTGTGATAATTGTTTCAGAATTTTTTAACCATTTTTGAGCAAGAAATAAAATTATGGAAATCAATTTATAAAACAAAATTCAAATAAATTAAAGAAATAAGCCAGCCAACCAGAGGAGGCCACGTAATCATCTTTAACCTCTGGCTAGGGCAAAAACGCGCGCGTGATCAAGTTCATCATCTCATTTTCCAGTCAACATAACATGCTCAATTCTACACCATTTTTCATGAAATTTCGTGCAAATTAAAGCCATCATTTCATACTTCAACATGAAATTCGAATCATATCAAATAATTAACCATGGATCAAGAACAAATCATGCAAAAATGTCAAAAACTCACTAAACAGAAAAAATTCAGATGCATCATTCATGCATATCTCATCAAATTAAAAGCTCTGAAGCTACAAAAACACTTAATGAACTTCAAGCAACATGATTATGAACTTAAATCACACAATGCACGGCTAGAAATCAAAATCCAAAGTTAAGAATTCAAACCTTTGAGAGAAAACAAATTTACTGTCTCCTTCACTCTAGTTGCAAACCAAGCCTCGATCTACAATTCTTATCACTTGGAGAAGAGAATGCAAGAAAAATTAACCAAAACGCGCAAGGGAAATGGAAGAATTGAAGAAAATTGCAGAGCAAGTAGCTATGGAGTTTTCTGATTTCAGGGATGAAATGAAGCACGAACCCCGCTCAACGAGGCTTGCTTCTTAATATATAGAGCATCAAGAGGAGGGTAGGATAGGTTTTTCGCACTGAAAGCTCTTAGAAAGAATGAAATCTTCTTTTTGCCAAAATCAAGTATGCACATGTAGCCCTCAAATCCCTCGTGTGTTGGATTGCATTTTACGTGCATTTCAGTCCATTTTATCTCAGGAAGAGATTAGAAAAAGAATTAAGACTTAAATCCTTGTATTAAGCAAGTGTTGGTGATTAGGCATTTTCATGCCACTTTTGGCAAAATTACGAGTTGCCCTTGCATTTTCTCATGTGCAGCTCAAGCTTTGGTATGATGGGCCTTGGTACGTTTCATATTAGTCATGGTCCAAGTTTGAAGTGAAACAAAAGGCCACAAATCAAGTTATCAAGAATTTGCAATTTGCATGGCATGCATGAATTCAATGAAATGCCTCAAAATTCCAAGGCCCACAACTTGCTCATACTTTTGAGTTTTGATACAAATTAGTACAATTTGGAAAGGTATTGAAAATATCTACAATCCCTTAGTTTTGAGTGTTTGCAACTAAGTGCATTAAGTTCCTCAAAATTGAGCTTGAAATTCACTAATTTTGGAAAATGACCTATAATTTTGTGACTTCAAAAGACCATAATTCTTGGTTCCTTGCCAATTTGGACATGAGACCAAAAGGAGATGAAAGATCATCCTCTTAGCTTTCCAAGCATACTTCATTTGCATTTTCTTGATCAAAGGTGAATAAAATATGAAATTTTGACCCAAACCCTAGGGTTTCTTCAAGAACAAATTTCAACCCATACCTCAATCTCTTTGATCCAATGACCAAAATGGACTTGAAATATGAAAAGTGAATCCTTGAATTGATGGTTGACCAAAAATTCACTTGGTCAACCTTGTCTTTGACTAATTTTGACCAAAATGACCATTTTGCCCCTTTGAATCAATTGATCCACTTCCCTTCATAATTGATGATAAAAACTTCAAACATATGATCTTTCAAACAAATAGAGGCCATGTACAAAGTTTCACTTCAAAATTCTCAAGAAATCTTGATGAAAACCCAAACCCTAGTTTTGGTTAATACATCAGGAGACAGATGAACCATCTTCAAAACTTCAAATCCTCTGGATATCTTGACCAATTTCTTGTACTAAGACCTTCCAAATATTAATGAGATGATATAGCTTCCAAATCAAAACTTGGATGTTGATCAATAATCTTGCTCAAACAAAACCCTAATTTGACTGGTGAATCAAAGGAGTGGTTCCTTCTCATAATCAAACATAAACCTCAATCCTCTGATGGTCCAAAGAGATGGATAAAACATCTTGAGATATGCAATAACTTTTGAGCTTGAAAGATATATAGTTTTAGATGATAAGGCTCTACTTGAGCAACTTGTCAATGCAATCAACCTTCAGATCTTGAGGAAAACTTGATAACCAAAGTACTTTGATCCCATCACAATGTATGAATGCAATGCAATATGATATTCATGATGAAACATAAGCCAAAATCAAGAGGGTAAATTTTGGGGTGCAACAGCAAGGTGTAAAAAGAGACATATAACGAGTGACAGACTCAACTCTAGAAGGTTAGGAGTAGGGACTAATCCAACATTGAGACTTTTAAAAATGAGTGGAGAACTCGACTCAAGACGACTAGGGGTAGAAACTAGGATGAGTACCAGGAGAAAACTGGATTTCACGCATAAGGGGTTCGATCACCATAGCCCACTGGCATGCTATAGGAACGCTAGTGATGATCGAAGCAAGGTAACGAGTGGCGACCTCGGCCTAAAGGAGGTGCTAGAGATCCAAATGAATACCAGGGCACAACTGGATTCAAAAGGTATACCAATGACATTGGCGATGACCTAAGAACGGATAGCAGAAGCCCATAAGAATTGTGCCAGGAAGGAACTGGGCTTTCAAATGCTACTAGGAAAGAATTCAGCCTTTGTCGAAAATGACCAGCATACATTTGGCAATCGAATAGTAACATCACAAGGATACTTGTAGGGATGAAAATTTTGGATAATGAGAATATAGAAACCTCGTTGGGGAATATCTCAAAGTTTTTATTAATTCTGTTGAGGATAAGGAAAACAACCATGGCTTATGTTTCGATACATGTTTGAATTGTTTTTTATGGAGTATTGTTCCAAAGCAAATTGAAACAATACACTTTCAGGATGCAACGCGATGATGTATGATTTTGCTGAAGAAGATACAAGGGATTGCTGGAGGGGGAACCTCGAGAAGCTGATACTCTGTCAGGAGTAACAAACTGAGTAATTGGTGAACACGGGCTACAAGCTCAGAATGGAGTTGCAAAAATAAATTACAAGCTCTGATGGAGAAGATTAAGCCAAAATTGGAATTTTTGAGATGACATGTTGCCGTAGGTCGCGCATTGTTGAAAGGACACCAATAGATAATGGGATTTCTGGGAATCAAGATTCACATATGTCTATTGGGAAATTAATTTATCAACCTCTTGCCGAGGACGATAAAACTTAGACTGTTGGATAACAATCAACCTCTCGCCAGGGATGATAAAAATTTGCACTGCTAGGGATAAGAGGGCCCATGATGGGGATAAGAGAATCTTAAGTACATAACTCTTGTTAGGTATGAGGTTATATTGGAATAATAGGCTCAGTTGGGGATTTACCAATGATCTTCGATAAAATTGGGCTTTGTCGGATCTTCATACTGGAAACTAACGTAGTGCACTCCACTAAGGACGTGATATTTAGCCAAAACCAAGATTAAGATCTACTGGGAGTAAGGGAGGGTCCTTGCATGGTAATTTTTTTGCTCCGCTGGGGAATGATGAACTTCTAAATAAAAGACCTCAAGAGGGTCACTCTGTCAGGGAGATAAAATCTAGATTAATAGATTTCAGATATTACAACTTTGTTGTGATCCTGAATAAGAGGTCTCAAAGAGACAACTCCACTGGGGAAAGGAGAAATCTTGAGCAAGAGATCTACATAAGGCAACTTTGTTGGGTCGATGAGAGATCTTGGCCACGGGCTCTTCATAAACAGCCTCTCCTGAGGGGTAAGATGACCCCTGCATGACTCTGTTGGGAAAACTAAAACAATCTCCAACCAGCTTGGCCGACGGAGGAGAAAAGAGTTTCAGTACAAGGAACTTCAAACCATGCTTCGGCTGGGGAAAAGAGAGAATCTTTGAATGGAAAATCTTCATACAATGACTTTGCTGGGGGATAAGAGGAATTTTCAACCCGAACTCTCGGCTAGTGAAAGAAGCTCTGTTTTGAGGGGTGGACATTCTCCTAATGAATGAAATTTGGTACCCACGTCTACCGGTGAAATGAGGTTCTCAAAATGGGTACGGCTAGGTGCCAACGTAAGCAGGGGAATGGAGATTATCTATATGAATGCAACCTAGCACCCACGTCTGATGGGGAATAGAGATTATATCTCTCAATTACAACTTCTGATGAAGGACTTTCTGTTTAGAGACGTTGGGAGAAGAAAACATTGAATATAAGCCTCCCTTTCTGCTTGGGGAGACTCACTAGGGAAAAGTAGAGATTTTAATGTTGATGGGGATAAGATCCAAACTGGGATTATTATACTTATGTTGAAATATATGTTTCTGGTATTGGCGGACTTTACTCATAATCGCGAATGAACGATAGGTCCTGCGATATCAATCACCAAGCATGCCCCAGGTATAGTACGAGAACCATATATATTACACAAGGTGCAAACAAATTAAAAGCAATATTTGTGACTTGTTTATCATGTTTGTGAAAAGCCATCATGTTTTCATATGCAAATGTTTATCAAAAAATATTCGACGTTTTTGTAAACGAAACAGTAACATAAAACTATAAGCACATTTTTTTAATAAAAAGAAATATTTTATTGATTGAAATTGGTTTATAAATAATCATTTACATCAGGAAGCAATTCCTAGAAAGAGGTAATTGCAAAAGCAAAACAAAAGAGTGTTTAAAGATGGCAATGTGAAAACGGATATCCATCAGGTTTCGATTCTGCTATAACTCTTATGACCTCGAAGCTCTATTCCCCTTGTTTTCTGAAGAAGAATACTTGGATTGATTCCTACCCATACCATGTGACCAATTGAAGTAGTGGATGAAATCATGCAATCTGGGATCCGATGTTGGACGTAGTCGTTTGCTTTAAATCCCTAACTTTTTCCTAGATCGTCCTTTCGGGTTTTCGTTCTATCTGGATACCCTTTTTTGCCTAAGCCGCCCTTTTCGAGTTTTCAGTTTAACGGATGTACTTATTATTTTCATTATTTTCACTTCTTCTTTTTCATCCCAAATTTTTGCCGGAACCTTTTATTCATTTTTATGGTTCACCAGGATGCCTTTTTTGCTTGAGCTAGTCAACTCATCACGTATTTTTCATGCAAAGTATTTTTAACTACGTTAGTGATCACGGGGAGTGGGAAATCTTCATCGTCCATAATTGCAAGTATCATATCTCAACAGGAGAAAACTTTTTTAATAACAAATGGTCCTTCATAGGTAGGAGTCCATTTTCGCCTGGGATCACCCTGAGGAAGAATTATCTTCTTTAGCACAAGGTCACCTGGTTTGTATTACTGAGGCTACACCCTCTTGTCAAATGCTTTTCTTATATTTTTCTGGTACACCTGACCATGACACAGTCACTAGTATTTTCTCGTCGATGAGGTTCAATTGATCCAGTCGATTTTATACCCATTCATCTTTATCAAGCTCAACATCTCTTATGATCCTTAGAGAGAGAATCTCGACTTCTATATAAAAAACTGATTCCATCCCATAAATAAGCGAGAATGGGGTTTCCCCAGTCAAAGTGTGCACTGTAGTACGGTAGCCATGCAAAGAAAAAGGGAGCTTTCGTGCCAATCCATGTATGTCACCGCCATCTTTTGCACAATATTCTTGATATTCTTATTGGCGGCCTCAATAGTGTCGTTCATCTTCGGGCGATACGGAGAAGAATTATGATGTTTGATCTTGAAGGACGCACAAAGCTTCTTCATCATCTTGTTATTGAGATTATATCCATTATGAGTAATGATATTTTCAATAATCCCATAACAATAGATGATATTATGCTTGATAAAGAGGGCAACCACTTGCTTGGTAACATTTGTATAGATGCAACTTTGACCCACTTGGTGAAGTAATCAATGGTAACCAGGATGGAACGATGCCCGTTAGAAGCAGTTGGCTCAATGCGACCAATCATATGGATGCCCCATATTACAAAGGGATAAGGGGAAGACATTCAGAGGCTCGAGCGACATATGCACTTTGTCCCTATAAATCTGACATTTGTAACAGATTCTTGCATGGTTGTAACAATCGATTTCCATGGTGGACCAATAGTAACCAGCTCACAATATCTTTTTTGCCATGGTATGCACATTGGAATGAATTCCAAATGAACCCTCATACATTTCTTCAATGAGTTTGGCTACTTCATTCTTATCAACACATCTGAGCAAAAAACCATTGTGATGCCTCTTGTATAATACACCACCATTGAGGAACCTTCTCAGAAATTTCTTGTCTATGACAGATGCCTCTTCGGGGTATTCTTGACTCTCAAGGAATCTTTTGATATCGCAATACCATAGTTTACCATCCAGATCAAACTCTATTTCATATCAAAATACTGGCTCATCCAACCTCATAATGGTAATTAAGGGTGCTTCATTAGCCCACTTGACTTTGAACATGGATTCTAGAGTGGCCAACGCATCATCTAAATTGTTCTCTTCCCTTGAAATGTGTTCGAATGTAATATCTTTGAAGTAGGGAATCAACTTAATCACATGTTCACCATAGGGAATCAAATTCTAGTGGTGAGTTTTGCAATATCCGTTAATCTGGCTGAGAACAAGATTGGAATCACTATAGAATTTAGGTGCTTGATTTATAAATCAATTGCATCTTTGAGTCCATATATGCAAGCTTCAAATTCTGCCATATTGTTGGTGGAATCGAAACAGATTCTGGCTGTGAAAGGAATATGAAAACTAGAAGTAATAAAAGCTATGTCACCATTGCCTAGTGCATTTGAGGCACCATTGAACATAAACATCCATCGCGGTCCTGGTTCGGGTCCTTCTTCTAGGCCAAGAATTTTGCAATCCCTGATATACATGATGTTTTTGTCTAGAAATTCAAATCTCATCGGTTAATAATCATCCACAGGTTGATGATCAAGATAATCGAACAACACATTACCTTTGATTTCTTTATGCATAGTGTATTGGATATTGTTGTACCCCAAAATTTTCCCTCCCATATTCTTCAAGATTTGCAAAGAGCATGCTTCAAAATCTCCCCAAGGGTTGCACAGTTCAAGGGCCTCCTAACAGTCAAAAACTAGGGTTTTGGTTCTGACAAAGAAATTGAAGTTTTCAAGGGCCCAAACTAATCCCACATTCCTATAAACATGGTCAAGCATCCACATGCCAAGTTTCAAGACTTACAGCACAAAATTGCACAGTCAAAAACCCTAATTGCTCAACAGTCAACTGCAGGAGCAAAATGGTCATTTGACAGTCAAAAGTTCAAATTTTTGATCAACATCTTATTTTGAAGCCACAAACATCATTTGATCAATTCTTGATCATGATTTTCAAGGTATGGCTCAAAAAGTCTCAAGATGCAAAAGTTTCCATATTTGGACAGTTGAAAAAGTCAACTGTAAGTTGACCAAGGCATAACTTCCACATGGTTTATCAGAAAAATTCCATCCAAAGCTCATTTTGAAGAGAAAGACATTTCCTACAACTCCTCTTCACACTTCAAGTCCAAGAAATGCTCTCACAAAAAGTTATCAATCTCAATATTATAGGTCATTTTCAAAAGTCAACAAAAAGGGACTTTAAGTCAAAGACCATAACTTGAGATTGGTAAATCAAAATGACATGGGACCAAAGGAATTGGTTAGAGGACTTCAATACCTTTCCAAAATGTCCAAGAACATGATCAAAGCTTAAATATTGAGCAAGATATGCCTTGTGGAAGTTGGGAAATTTTTGGGAATTTTGAAAAGTCAACTTTGCTTCAAATGCCTCAAAATTGCTAATGGGCCACATTTTCATCCAAGAATCATCATCCAAAAGCTAGGCACGACCCATTGACCCAAAGGGGAGTTATTTTCTTATTTTTAATTAATTAATTGAATATTTAATCTATTTAATTCATTTAATCAAAATTAATTACAAGAAAAATACTAAAATAAGGTTTTCAAATCTTTTTGTGCAGTATAATCTCTCATCAAAGCCTAAGGATCTCGTGCACATCAAAAAAGGAAAGATTTGGTGCAAATTGGCATGTTCTTCATGAAGAAAATATTGAAAAAGATTCCATGAAAATCAAATATTGGATTCATCAATGCAAAGGGTTATGGACTCAAATTCTTACCCTAATTCGTCCCATACATATACAGAATGCTAAACCTAATCACAACAACCTTGAAGCTGCGCCCAAACCTGAATACAAACTTGGCATTTTTTGTGAAAAAATTGAAAACTGAAAACGCACTTAGAGTTGGTTTCAAAACCTATAATCCATCCAAAAAGCTTGCCAAGGTCTCAAGGAACCTAACTGAATCCTTTTCCAGCCCTTACGCATCAAGAATTGGTATATAGAAGTCAAAATTCCTCATACTTTATGCATAATCATATTTGAATTTCTGGGCATTTTCCATACATTTTGATTGTTGTTTTATACTAACATGGACCTTCTGAGTCTATTGATATTGTTTAATTGAGTTTTCGTCGCCTATATGCAAACTTGCCATTGGAGCTTGTTAGGGTTGCAGAGGTCAAAAATTAGGGCTTCACTCATATGGTAAAATTGAGACACAAGACTTATGCCATTAGAATCAGAAGCTTCACACGAACCAATTCCATATGTCGTGCTCAATTTATGAGCAACGGTGGCCTAATCGCTATTTTCATGTTCTTCATTTAGTGGGGGTTTAAAACCCCCGCTATCCATCTGTTTTTTTTTCAGGCCAAAGCAAACGAGTGGAGAAGAAGCATGCGTGGCTAGAGTTTATTGGGTTATTCAAAGTTGGCGCGCGTTTTTATTGGTTCAGACCACTAACTCTTGTCTTTTCTTATAATAATTGCATTCCATTGGGCTTTTGAATAAACGCGCTGGCACAGTTGGTGGAGAGGAACGTTTGCAAGCACTGGGACCTGGGTTCGATTCCCAGGTCCCCTTCATTCTCAATATTATTTTGCTTCCTATGTTTCCATGCAGCGTACCTTTCAGGGACCACTATACAACTCTATTTCTGGGCACGCCACATGTCCCCTGAGATCAATCCAAAAGCCAAGATATGATCTCCACCATGCACCTTGGTCAGCAGATCCACACGCGCTGGAAAAAGTCAAACAAGGCCAGGAATCAATGGGCCTAATTGCTGTCCAAAAACCTCCATAATTGGGTCTACCACCCCCTCCTGTTTGTATTTCCTTCTTTCATTCTTTTTGCTTTTTTTTTTCTTTTATTTGTTTTAATTTAATTACTTTCTTTTAATTTTCCAAATTTATTTTTTATAACATAAAAAAATACAAAAAATCAGAAAAGACAAAAACAAAAATATTTTATTTAATAGTTTTGTAAATAAATTTATTAACTAATTTAGTTTTTAATTCTAGGTTTAATTTTTATGTTTTCTTTTAATAAACTAAAAAATGTAGAATTAGGGTTTCAAATACTTTTATCCTTTTTCTTTTCTTTTACCATTATTAATAATTAATTATTTATTTTGTAAATAAATTTGCCATTAAATAATTAGGTTAAAACTAGGTTAAATTTAAACATTTTTTTAATAAATTAAAAATAGTTTAGAATTAGGGTTTTAATTTCATTTAATTTTCTTACTAATTCCATAAATACAAAAACCCAAAAATAATTTCCTTTTCTCATTTAACTTAATTAATTTATTAATTATAATTTAATTTCTTAAAAGAGTCCAACGCCCTCGCATTTCCGACTTTACTTCTTCTCGCATTTTATTTTTATTTCTTTTTTTGTGAATATAATGTAATTGCCCCAAAGCCGTGTAATAGATTAATTAGACATTTATCTTTCCGCATTATTTTTTATTCAAATCGGGTCTTGGACTAATTTGGCGATGTAGACCCGCGCCTTTGTAATAGCGTAGGACTTTTAATTCCGCATCTTTTAATTGTTAATAACTCGCATGAAAGAATGAATGCCAACAATAAAAACAAAGCGTAGATCACCAATGCCTGAACAAGATAAACATAAATGAACATGACACACAAATCACACACCACCCCTAGGGTACGTCTCACTGTTGCCTTGCCCCTCGAAAGGTGGTCGTCGAGTAGAGGATGTTTTAGTAAGTCCTCATGTCCATGGACATGGCATGAGGGTAGCTTCTAAGGTGTCTTCCTATTGCTCCGGTGATCACCATGTCCCGAACCCTCGAATTGACCCGAACACCTCCAACGGTGGTGCTACCTACCCCTCAATGGTGGGATGGCACTACCTTAAGGACATTTACACAGCCTAATTCCTTAGGGTAAGTAGATGACTCATAGATACTTGCTCTAATTTCAAAACAAAACAAAAACTTCTTTTCACACCGACACCTTTCAAAAAGCTTTCAAAAAGCAATTTTTCAAACACTCTTGAGGACTGATACAAGAGTCGAACTGAAATTTTCAAAGAAACTTTTTTAAACCCACAGTTGAAAAGCAAACAAACAATTTTGAAAACACAAATGAGCAAGTATCTAAGAGCCCATGGATAACCATGGATAGAAAGGGTGCTAACACCTTCCCTTTCTATAAATCTACCTCCCGAACCGAGAGCAATCTCTATAAGGAATTTTTCTGTGCTTTTGTCCTTTCCATTTGGAGAAAATAAAAGACGGTGGCGACTCTTGCTTCCGCGAAATTTCGCGAACCAGCGATAAACAGTCAGTTCCAGATCCACCGATCACAGAACTGGCGACTCTGCTGGGGACACTCTTATAAAGTGAGGTGTACCTTAGGATAGTTCATAACTGTGTTTTCTATTGTATTGACTTGTTTGCTTTAAAATTGTGGGTTGCATGGGAGTTACATAGATCCTAACCCAGATCTGGGGATACCCTGTTAGGTAGCATAAGCTGTGAGAGACCTGTCCGGCATAGACCGACATGGGTGAAGCAGTGGCTACGTTGGTGTGGCACCTTGGTCTGTACCGATATCCCTTGTGTCACAACGAGGAGAATATGGGTCTTCCAAGGAGTCATTAAGCACCAACAGACCTTAGAACCTTAAATGACACAACTTGGCCTTTAGAACAGTAGCAGTATGCTACGCCCATTGAGGCTAAACTCTCGTGATGGTTCTGGCTGCAAGAAAAGATTGCGATGCTGGAGTTATGACCGATTGAGGGTAGTCAATGATATTGGGATCCTCTAAGAACCCGGTTACTTTGATAGGACAGGTATGAACCAACAAACTGAAAGAGGGTAATACCTAGACCTCATGCTGGCCTAAACTTTAAGGGCTTGTCTTGTGTGACTTGTGTGCCTTACCATGTTTGCCTTTGTAAATATTTGTGGTGTGCTTTATCATAACATCATAACATCATGAGCATTGCATGCATCCTGCATAAGGACTGACCATTTCAAAGACAAGAGGGTTTCACCTTTGCTCTGTTTTGTAGGACACCATGATGCCTGTGCGAAGGAATACTATCCAGTTCAACTTTGTTCACCCACCTGAGTTGCTTGAAGAGTTGGTTAGCAGAATTCCAAATACCACTTCCTTCATTCAGAGGCATGGTTCTCTTCTCAGCTTAGTCACTGCAAAGCGGGATCAACAGTTGATGAGTGTCCTGACCTAGTTCTATGACCCTCTGTACCAGTGCTTCACCTTTCAAGACTTCCAGCTGGTCCCTACCCTGGAAGAGTTCTCTGATTTGCTTGGTATCCCTATCTTGGATCAGACTCCCTTCACTGGTTGGGAAAAGACCCTCAGGCTTGAGGAGGTTGCTGCAGCTCTTCCTTTGACCCATCAAGAAGTAATGGATAACTGGGTGACTAGAAGCAGAGTTAAGGGTTTCTTGGCCAAGTTTCTGATTGGTAAAGCTAACAGTTTCTGGAATGACTTGGACTTTAGGGCATATGAAGACATCCTAGCTCTCTTAATCTATGAGCTAGTCTTGTTTCCTAATCCTGACAACTTCATCAATGTCACTGCCATAAGGATCTTTATGTCTCAGCTCCTGTGCCCACTCTCTTGGGTGACATCCTGCAACAACTTCATGCTCGTACTGCCCGAAGACGAGGAACCCTATGGTGTTGTATCCCTTTGTTGGTGAGGTGGTTTATTTCGCACCTCCCTAAGTTCGTGCTGAAGAACCAAGAAGGAAGAGGTTGGGCTCATAGGTTAATGTCTCTCACTGATAAGGATATCATTTGGACTCTCAGAGGTTTGGATGAGATAGCTGTTATTGATCGTTGCGGAGAATACCCTAATGTTCCTTTGATTGGTACTCAAGGAGGAATCTCTTACAATCCATGTCTAGCGCTCCGTCAGTTTGGAAGAGCCAGAAGAGCAGGGCCTCATGAGATATTGGTGCCTCACATCAGTTTTGAGTTTCAGGTGGATAGTGACGAGCTGCGTCGTAGGTTCATCAAGGCTTGGGACAGAGTTCATAAAGCTGATCCACAAGAGTTGGGGCCAAAGACTTCTCTACCTATGGAAGCCTACTACAAATGGGTTCGCATCCATGCTCAGAAGCTAGGTATGCCATACGAAGCTGTCAGACCCATCATTCTTGAGTATCCTGACAAAGATGGAGCTCCTCCAACTGTCCTCCCTCCTCATATACCTACTGATTATGAGACATTAAAGAGGTCTTGGTCGCAGCTGCGAGAAGAGCGGGATTCTTATTGGGAAAAGTTCAATGAGCAGGAATTGAAGATCCAGAAGCTGACAAAGCAGTTGGAAAATGAGCGAGCTCTGAATGACTACATCCATACTGAGAAGAGGAGACCATGGGATCAATAAGGAGCTCTGGATGTTCTTTTACAGTTTTATTTCCCTTTTCAGTATTTCCTTTTTATGTAACACCTAAGGGCAACCTGTTGAACAATTTAAGTTTCAAAGTTGAATCTAATGAAGTGTGTTCCTTTTTGTTTACAAAGTTGATTCCCGATTGTCTTTGAAAACATAAATCATAAGCATTCCATTCATCATGTGTATAACAGGTATTCTTCTTTTCAGGTTGCTTACCGTTCTTCGCTGTTTATTTCAGCATCATGAACCCTGACTCATCATCAACCGAGATGTCTATCAAGGCCCTTCAGGCGCAGAACGCGCAATTTCAGGAGCTGATCATGGGTTTGGCTCAAGGCCAAGAAGAGCTGAAGGCTTTACTCCTGAAGAAGGAGAAGAAGAAGAAGAAGAGAACTGTTCTTTTCAACTCGGGCAGAAGGTTTGGCAACACTCTGCAGGAAGAAGCTGGTTCTTCTGTAGGCAAGAGCAGTCCCCAAGGGGGAAAAGGTCCTAGTCCAGTAGTCTCTGACAACGAGACTGACTTCAATGAGGAACAGTATCCTCCTGCTGAAGACCGGTATAAGTAGTTGGAAGACAGACTGAATGCAATGGAGATCCAACAAGTGCCTGGGCTGGATTTCGGAGACTTGGGCTTATCTACTGGTGTGATTATTCCTCACAAGTTTAAGGCGCCATCTTTCACCAAGTATGACGGGGCGTCTTGTCCCAAGCTACACCTCAGATCTTACGTGCGGAAGATTCAACCGTACACAGTTGACAAGAACTTGTGGATCCACTTCTTCCAGGAGAGTCTTTCAGGGACTCATCTCGAATGGTTCTATCAGCTGGATGGAACCAAGGTTCGTAACTGGGAGGAGTTGGCTACTGCTTTTTATAAGCAGTATCAATATAATGCCGACCTTGCTCCTACATGTACCCAACTACAGGGTATGTCGCTAGGATCAAGCGAAGGTTTTAAAGAGTATGCACAGAAGTGGAGGGATCTGGCTGGCAGGGTGCAGCCTCCGTTAACTGACCGTGAGCTGGTGGATATGTTCTTGGGGACCCTATCTGGGCCATTTTTCAATCATCTTAACGGGAATTCATCGGCAGGGTTCACTGATCTTATTCTGACTGGGGAGAGAATAGAGGCTGGAATGAAGTCCGGAAAAATTCAGAAGGGTGCATCTCCAAGTTCTGAGAAGAAGCCCTTTAAGAAGGAGGCTAGTGCTGTGTATGGGCCTAGGAGTCAAGAGAAACCTGAACACTGCCAATCTGTCAACACGGTGATAATTGCTAAACCTGTTGCCGCTCCTCGGCAAACCAATCCACAAAGGGCTGAAAGACCCAGAAGAGAGTTTACCCGTCTAAGTATGACCTTATCGCAAATCTTGCCGCAGTTGCTATCCACCAATTTGGTGACTGTTAGAGAAGCCCCGAAGGTTGTGAATACGGCTTCTCCCAAGTATAATCCGAATGCCCGCTGTGCTTATCATTCCGATAGCCCGGGGCATTCCACTGATGATTGCTGGGCCTTAAGGAATAAAGTGCAGGATCTTATTGATGCCAAGGAGGTACAGTTTGAGGCACCTGAGAAGCCCAATGTGGTGACTGCTCCCATGCCTAACCATGGAGTGAATGCTATCAGGGAGGATGATGAAGTGGATGAAGCTGAGTTCGACAGCTGGATTTATCCGACGGCCGACAGTGGACCTAGTAATTGGATCGCAAAAGACAACCTACCTGTTACTTTTTTTACGGAGTAATGAGTTCCTTTGTTTTTGTTATTTGTAATAAACACTGAATTAAAACTCTATGGCCCGGTGTCTTACCCGGAGCACCGTGGCTTCATTTGTGAGGGCATATTAATTGTCCTTTCATATATCATGAATAAAGACCTTGGATGTTTTCTCGCATTTCAAATCTTATGCTCCTTTCCTTTCTTTCCTTTCTTTATATATTGCAAAACAGCTGTATTTACACACACTCACTCATACAGGTTTCAATCCACTCTGGATCTCACTGGTAACGACTCTGCTACTGCCAGTTATGCCTTCGAAAATCCGATCAACTTAGCCGAAGACGAAGGTGAAGATGATTGCGAAGTGCCTGGCGAGCTTGCAAGACTGTTACTCCAGGAAGAGAGGGCAATTCAACCACATGAAGAGCCGGTGGAAATGATAAATCTGGGTACCAAGACAGATAGGAAAGAAGTTAAGATTGGCGCCAACCTAGAGCTCAGCGTGAAGTAACAGTTGACTCAGATGCTACATGATTATGTGGAGATCTTTGCCTGGTCCTACGAAGACATGCCCGGGTTGGATACTGACATTGTGGTCCATCATTTTCCTACCAAGGAAGACTACCCTCCGGTTAAGCAAAAGGTCCTCCGTATGCGTCCAGAGATGTCTGAGAAGATCAAAGCCGAGGTTATGAAACAGTTCGATGCCGGGTTCCTTGCAGTGACTTCTTACCCTCAGTGGGTTGCTAATGTGGTGCCGGTACCTAAGAAAGATGGAAAGGTCAGAATGTCTGTTGACTACAGGGATCTGAACAGGGCCAGCCCCAAGGATGACTTCCCTCTACCTCACATTGATGTCCTGGTTGACAATAATGCTCAACATAAGGTGTTCTCTTTCATGGATGGTTTTTCAGGTTACAATCAGATCAAGATGGCACCTGAAGACATGGAAAAAATAACCTTTGTTACTCAGTGGGGCACCTTCTGCTACAAGGTCATGCCATTCGGGTTGAAAAACGCTGGGGCAACCTACCAACGTGCCATGGTTGCTTTATTTCATGGCATGATCCATCATGAGATATAAGTGTATGTTGACGACATGATTGCAAGGTCCCAGACTGAGGAAGAACACCTAGATCATCTGCAGAAATTGTTTGACCGACTGAAGTTGTACAAGCTGAGGTTGAACCCGAACAAGTGCACCTTCGGGGTTAGATCTGGAAAGTTGCTAGGCTTCGTTGTAAGTGATAAGGGTATTCAAGTGGACCCTGCCAAGGTCAAAGCTATTCAAGAGATGCCAATTCCTAAGACAGAGAAAGAGGTCAGAGGCTTTCTAGGACGCCTGAATTACATTGCTCGATTCAGCTCGCACCTAACTGCTACCTGTGAACCAATCTTCAAGCTGCTGAAGAAGGATCAGGTAGTACGTTGGAACGATGAATGTCAGGCCGCTTTTGACAGAATCAAAGAGTATCTCCAAGAACCACCCATCCTTATGCCACCAGTTGAAGAGAGACCTCTGATATTATACCTGACAGTACTTGACAACTCAATGGGGTGTGTGCTGGGGCAGCATGACGAGTCTGGCCGAAAAGAGCATGCCATTTATTACCTTAGCAAAAAGTTTACCGACTGTGAGACCTGATACTCACTGCTCGAGAAAACTTGCTGCGCTTTGGTATGGGCTGCTCGCCGGCTGAGACAGTATATGCTGACTCACACTACCTTGTTGATCTCAAAGATGGATCCTATAAAGTACATAGTTGAAAAGCCTGCTCTGTCTGGGAGAATAGCAAGATGGCAAATGATCTTGACAGAATACGACATCCAGTACACGACCCAGAAAGCCATCAAAGGAAGTGTATTGGCAGATCACTTGGCACATCAGGCAGTAGACGACTATCAGTCAATGAACTTCGAGTTTCCAGACGAGAGCATCATGATTGTGACTGATTGTGAAGTATCTGGACCGGATGAAGGACCTGAGGAAGGATCCCGATGGTCTATGCACTTTGACGGAGCCTCCAATGCTTTGGGTAACGGTATCGGCGCTGTGATAATATCCCCTCAAGGCACTCATACTCCACTCACTGCCCGGCTATGTTTCAACTGCACCAACAACATGGCGGAGTATGAGGCATGCATCATGGGTCTCCAAGCTGCGATCGACTTAAGGATCAAGTTTCTGAGTGTCTTCGGAGATTCCGCTCTCGTGATCAATTAGATCAAAGGGAGTGGGATACGAAACATCCGAATCTTATTCCTTATAGAGAATGTGTGTTAACCTTGATCCCCCACTTCACAGAGATAACTTTTGAACATTTCCCAAGAGAGGAGAATCAGTTAGCGGACGCGTTAGCTACGATGTCTTCCATGTTCAAAGTCAAATGGGACAATGAGGCACCCCAGGTCACTATCTGGAAACTGGACAAACCGGCATACTGTTGTGATCTCGAGACTGAATTGGTGACTAAGAAGCCTTGGTACCATGAGGTGAAGAGATACTTGGAAGCTCAGGAATACCCTGAAGGTGCATCCATCAACGATAAGAAGTTTCTGAGAAGGTTCACAGCGAAGTTCTTCCTTAGCAACGGCATCATGTACAAGCGAAACCATGATTCGACCTTACTGCGTTGTGTGGACAAGACAGAAGCAGAAAGGATCATGGAAGACCTACATGAGGGTACCTTCGGAACACATTCCAGTGGACACACTATGGCAAAGAAGATCCTTCGGGCAGGGTATTTCTGGTCCACAATGGAAGCTGACTGCTACCAACATTCTCGGACATGCCATAAGTGCCAAATATATGCAAACAAGGTGCATGTTCCTCCAGTTCCTCTGAATATCTTGAGAGCACCTTGGCCATTTGCAATGTGGGGCATAGATATGATCGGTGAGATTAAACCTACGGCATCTAATGGGCATCGCTTCATCCTGGTAGCGATCGATTACTTCACGAAGTGGGTTGAAGCAGCTTCTTACGCCACTGTAACGAAGAACGTTGTGGCACGATTCATTCGGCATAATCTGATCTGTCGATACGGTGTCCCTGAAAGAATCATTATAGACAACGGTACCAATCTCAATAACAAGATGATCACTGAGCTCTGCGAGCAGTTTAAGATACAACACCACAACTCTTCTCCTTACAGACCGAAGATGAATGGGGCTGTAGAAGCAGCAAATAAGAATATTAAGAAAATCGTGCAGAAGATGACAGTGACTTATAAAGATTGGCACGAGATGTTACCGTTCGCTCTACATGGGTACCGTACCTCAGCCAGGACGTCAACCGAGGCAACTCCTTTCTCCTTGGTCTACGGTATGGAAGCGGTCTTACCGATCGAAGTGCAGATACCCTCTCTCCGGATTATGAAGGATGCAAATCTGAGTGAAGATGATTCGATCCAGACACAACTTGATCAGCTAAACCTTATTGACGAAAAAAGACTCGCTGTTATCTGTCATGGTCAGACGTATCAGAAACGGATGATCAGGGCATTTAACAAAAAGGTCAGACCACAAGAATATCAAGTTGGGGATATGGTAATCAAACGTATCATCCTACCTCAGAGTGATCCAAGGGGCAAATGGACCCCTACGTACGAAGGGCCATTTGTGGTTAAACATGTGTTCTTAGGAGGAGCCATGATTCTAACCAACATGGATGGTGACGACCTTCCTCACCCCACCAATGCAGACATAGTAAAAAGATACTACGCATGAATAAAGACCCGCTAGGTTGACATAACTAGGAAAAAATTAGGGCTTCCCGGCGAACCAAAAGGGTTCGGGCAAAATGAAGGGATGAAATGAAAAAAATCTTTACACCCGGCAAGTCGAAAACCTGAAAAGGCGGCTTGGGCAAAAATGGGTATCCCGGTGGACTGAAAACCCGAAAGGGCGGTCCAGGAAAAAGTTAGGGATAAAGCGTAATACTATGTCTCATTGGATCACATTGCATCCAGAATCCGATATCAGCATCAAGTTCAAACGACATCGATCGATCAGCTTCGTTTTTAACTAAGGTCATCAAGTGATGAGACGCTCGAAGATATAAGGGCGATAGCAGAGTTGGAGCCCAGTGGGATCATTCATTTCACACAGCTGTTTTATTTTGTACAAATTGTATAAACTCTTTTGTTCGGCGGCGTTCTCTTACTAGGACGTCAGCCTCCTGTACATAAACACCTATTTACAGGCAAATTCAAAAATCAATACAAAAATCATTTTTCAGTTAAAACTGCCTTTTGTTTTTCCTTTTTCTGTTTTGTTTTGCGAAGAACGTCCAAGGTTCAATTTGTGATATATGCATTGACAATAATTTGCGAACTCATGAATATTTGCATACGAAACAAAGGATTAATTACAGGTAACATTAGAAACAGGGGCAATAATGAGTTGTCTAAGCGATCTAATGGCTTTATCCACCAAGGTACCAAGGTAGGTTCAGCTGAAGAATATAACCAGTACATCTCAATTCCCCAGAGAGTGAGTCAGCAAGTCAATACACTCTCGCCAAGCAAAGTTACAGTCAACCTTAGGGAAGTTGGGTATCCTCCAGCAGATCTCAACATTCCCAGGCAATATACAGGCATTCTTAACAAGCATCCCCGACAGTCTTGGTCTAAAGATTGTTCCCCAGCGGTATATCAAACATTCAATGGAGTCACTTCCCCGATACAGTTCAAAACTTCCCCAGGAGAGCCCAATCAAGATTTCCCCGGAAAAGGTGAATCCTTATCCCCAAGCAGTAAGCTCATCCCCAGTAGATTCTGGTATCTTATCCCCCGCAGAGCACGAACGCGTCTCCCGACTTTATTCAAAGGTTATTTCCCTACCAGGATATAACTGGGTTATCCTCAGCCAAAAGCCACGGAAAGATCGTCCTCGGCGAAGTCTTCTTATCCCCAGCAAAGTCTATTAACACTTCCAACACAACAATGGTATCCCCAGCGAAGTTACCATCAAACATTCCAGCAAAGTACCTCTCTCCCCACAGAGTACTGTTTCCCAGCAAGATCGTTAGAGTACTTCTCTCCCTGCAGAATAATCCATTCGCCAAGTTTATTCCCCAACGGATTTATCTTCTCCTACCGGTATTCTTGCAACTATCATCCTCAGCGGAAACAACAAAGCATTGTTCTCCAACATCAGCCCGGGATGTGACTTCCCGGCACCCGTCAAGGATTTATTTTCCTAAGACGAAAAGGTACATTCATAAACATCACATTTTCATACATCACAGCATGCATATACGCATCATATCTTACAAATCTCATTTATGTTGAGAACATCATCGCTTGATTCATATCATGCCTTGCATATGATTGACCTTTACCTTTCAGGAAAGATCCAGTTGAGTTCTCAGCTATATTCCAAGACCTTGTCCGGTTCAGTTAAATCGACCCTAAGATTTTCCTGATTCTTATCCAGTCAAAGGCCTTCTCTGGTTCAGTCAGATCGACCCTAAGATCTCCCTGATTCTTATCCAGTTTGAAGACATTCCAAGACCTTGTCCGGTTCAGTTAAATCGACCCTAAGATTTTTCTGTTTCTTATCCAGTCAAAGGCCTTCTCTGGTTCAGTCAGATCGACCCTAAGATCTCCCTGATTCTTGCCCATTTGAAGTTATTCCAAGACCTTGCTTGTTTCAGTTAAGTCGACCCTAAGATTTTTCTTGATTCTTATCCAATCAAAGGCCTTCTCTAGTCTAGTTAAATCGATCCCTAAAGATTTTCCTGATGAAGACTCAGTAGAAGACATCCAAGATTCTCTCAGCGTTACTGTTGAGGTTGAAGTCGCCTAAGATTCTCTCAGCGTTACTGTTGAGGTTGAAGTCGCCCAAGATTCTCTCAGCGTTACTGTTGAGGTTGAAGTCGCCCAAGATTCTCTCATCGTTACTGTTGAGGTTGAAGTCGCCCAAGATTCTCTCAGCGTTACTGTTGAGGTTGAAGTCGCCCAAGATTCTTTCAGCGTTACTGTTGAGGTAGTAATCGTCCAAGGTTCTCTCAGCGTTCCTGTTGAGGTAATAATCGTCCAAGGTTCTCTCACCGTCTCGTTGAGGTAGTAACCATCCCTGGTTCATTCATCACCTTTTTGAAGCTCCAGATTCAATTCCTGTAACCAGTCAGGGCGCACCTACATAAAAGCTTGAAGACCAGCTCATGTAACAGGTCAGGTAATCATCTTTCTTTTTCAGGTATGCAAGTTCTCGCTAAGGAATCTCTTACGCGATTAACACCCAAATGGCATCTATAAGCCCATCCACCTTCCATCACCTCTCAGCATCGCATCTATAAGCCCATCATCCTATCCATCAATTTCCAAATGGCATCTATAAGCCCATTCCCCCCATCATACTGCCAACATGTGAGCGCAAATTTCTGGGCACTCTAGTGTTCAATCATCTTCCACCTTCGGATTACGAAAGGCACGTCAGCCAATCTGCATCCTCAGGTTTAAGAAGATTGAACAGGGCAACTGTTGTACCCCAAAATTTGCCCTCCCATATTCTTCAAGATTTGCAAAGAGCATGCTTCAAAATCTCCCCAAGGGTTGCACAGTTCAAGGGCCTCCTAACAGTCAAAAACTAGGGTTTTGGTTCTGACAAAGAAATTGAAGTTTTCAAGGGCCCAAACTAATCCCACATTCCTATAAACATGGTCAAGCATCCACATGCCAAGTTTCAAGACTTACAGCACAAAATTGCACAGTCAAAAACCCTAATTGCTCAGCAGTCAACTGCAGGGGCAAAATGGTCATTTGACAGTCAAAAGTTCAAATTTTTGATCAACATCTTATTTTGAAGCCAAAAACATCATTTGATCAATTCTTGATCATGATTTTCAAGGTATGGCTCAAAAAGTCTCAAGATGCAAAAGTTTCCATATTTGGACAGTTGAAAAAGTCAACTGTAACTTGACCAAGGCATAACTTCCACATGGTTTATCAGAAAAATTCCATCCAAAGCTCATTTTGAAGAGAAAGACATTTCCTACAACTCCTCTTCACACTTCAAGTCCAAGAAATGCTCTCACAAAAAGTTATCAATCTCAATATTATAGGTCATTTTCAAAAGTCAACAAAAAGGGACTTTAAGTCAAAGACCATAACTTGAGATTGGTAAATCAAAATGACATGGGACCAAAGGCATTGGTTAGAGGACTTCAATACCTTTCCAAAATGTCCAAGAACATGATCAAATCTTAAAAATTGAGCAAGATATGCCTTGTGGAAGTTGGGAAATTTTTGGGAATTTTGAAAAGTCAACTTTGTTTCAAATGCCTCAAAATTGCTAATGGGCCACATTTTCATCCAAGAATCATCATCCAAAAGCTAGGCACGACCCATTGACCCAAAGGGGAGTTATTTTCTTATTTTTAATTAATTAATTGAATATTTAATCTATTTAATTCATTTAATCAAAATTAATTACAAGAAAAATACTAAAATAAGGTTTTCAAATCTTTTTGTGCAGTATAATCTCTCATCAAAGCCTAAGGATCTCGTGCACATCAAAAAAGGAAAGACTTGGTGCAAATTGGCATGTTCTTCATGAAGAAAATATTGAAAAAGATTCCATGAAAATCAAATATTGGATTCATCAATGCAAAGGGTTATGGACTCAAATTCTTACCCTAATTCGTCCCATACATATACAGGATGCTAAACCTAATCACAACAACCTTGAAGATGCGCCCAAACCTGAATACAAACTTGGCATTTTTTGTGAAAAAATTGAAAACTGAAAACGCACTTAGAGTTGGTTTTAAAGCCTATAATCCATCCAAAAAGCTTGCCAAGGTCTCAAGGAACCTAACTGAATCCTTTTCCAGCCCTTACGCATCAAGAATTGGTATATAGAAGTCAAAATTCCTCATACTTTATGCATAATCATATTTGAATTTCTGGGCATTTTCCATACATTTTGATTGTTGTTTTATACTAACATGGACCTTCTGAGTCTATTGATATTGTTTAATTGAGTTTTCGTCGCCTATATGCAAACTTGCCATTGGAGCTTGTTAGGGTTGCAGAGGTCAAAAATTAGGGCTTCACTCATATGGTAAAATTGAGACACAAGACTTATGCCATTAGAATCAGAAGCTTCACACGAACCAATTCCATATGTCACGCTCAATTTATGAGCAACGGTGGCCTAATCGCTATTTTCATGTTCTTCAATTAGTGGGGGTTTAAAACCCCCGCTATCCATCTGTTTTTTTTTCAGGCCAAAGCAAACGAGTGGAGAAGAAGCATGCGTGGCTAGAGTTCATTGGGTTATTCAAAGTTGGCGCGCGTTTTTATTGGTTCAGACCACTAACTCTTGTCTTTTCTTATAATAATTGCATTCCATTAGGCTTTTGAATAAACGCGCTGGCACAGTTGGTGGAGAGGAACGTTTGCAAGCACTGGGACCTGGGTTCGATTCCCAGGTCCCCTTCATTCTCAATATTATTTTGCTTCCTATGTTTCCATGCAGCGTACCTTTCAGGGACCACCATACAGCTCTATTTCTGGGCACGCCACATGTCCCCTGAGATCAATCCAAAAGCCAAGATATGATCTCCACCATGCACCTTGGTCAGCAGATCCACACGCGCTTGAAAAAGTCAAACAAGGCCAGGAATCAATGGGCCTAATTGCTGTCCAAAAAACTCCATAATTGGGTCTACCACCCCCTCCTGTTTGTATTTCCTTCTTTCATTCTTTTTGCTTTTTTTTTCTTTTATTTGTTTTAATTTAATTACTTTCTTTTAATTTTCCAAATTTATTTTTTATAACATAAAAAAATACAAAAAATCAGAAAAGACAAAATCAAAAATATTTTATTTAATAGTTTTGTAAATAAATTTATTAACTAATTTAGTTTTTAATTCTAGGTTTAATTTTTATGTTTTCTTTTAATAAACTAAAAAATGTAGAATTAGGGTTTCAAATACTTTTATCCTTTTTCTTTTCTTTTACCATTATTAATAATTAATTATTTATTTTGTAAATAAATTTGCCATTAAATAATTAGGTTAAAACTAGGTTAAATTTAAACATTTTTTATAATAAATTAAAAATAGTTTAGAATTAGGGTTTTAATTTCATTTAATTTTCTTACTAATTCCATAAATACAAAAACCCAAAAATAATTTCCTTTTCTCATTTAACTTAATTAATTTATTAATTATAATTTAATTTCTTAAAAGGGTCCAACGCCCTCGCATTCCCGACTTTACTTCTTCTCGCATTTTATTTTTATTTCTTTTTTTGTGAATATAATGTAATTGCCCCAAAGCCGTGTAATAGATTAATTAGACATTTATCTTTCCGCATTATTTTTTATTCAAATCGGGTCTTGGACTAATTTGGTGATGTAGACCCGCGCCTTTGTAATAGCGTAGGACTTTTAATTCCGCATCTTTTAATTGTTAATAACTCGCATGAAAGAATGAATGCCAACAATAAAAACAAAGCGTAGATCACCAATGCCTGAACAAGATAAACATAAATGAACATGACACACAAATCACACACCACCCCTAGGGTACGTCTCACTGTTTCCTTGCCCCTCGAAAGGTGGTCGTCGAGTAGAGGATGTTTTAGTAAGTCCTCATGTCCATGAACATGGCATGAGGGTAGCTTCTAAGGTGTCTTCCTATTGCTCCGGTGATCACCATGTCCCGAACCCTCGAATTGACCCGAACACCTCCAACGGTGGTGCTACCTATCCCTCAATGGTGGGATGGCACTACCTTAAGGACATTTACACAGCCTAATTCCTTAGGGTAAGTAGATGACTCATAGATACTTGCTCTAATTTCAAAACAAAACAAAAACTTCTTTTCACACCGACACCTTTCAGAAAGCTTTCAAAAACCAATTTTTCAAACACTCTTGAGGACTGATACAAGAGTCGAACTGAAATTTTCAAAGAAACTTTTTTAAACCCACAGTTGAAAAGCAAACAAACAATTTTGAAAACACAAATGAGCAAGTATCTAAGAGCCCATGGATAACCATGGATAGAAAGGGTGCTAACACCTTCCCTTTCTATAAATCTACCTCCCGAACCGAGAGCAATCTCTATAAGGAATTTTTCTGTGCTTTTGTCCTTTCCATTTGGAGAAAATAAAAGACGGTGGCGACTCTTGCTTCCACGACATTTCGCGAACCAGCGATAAACAGTCAGTTCCAGATCAACCGATCACATATATCATATCCAATCAAGATCATATGCCAATGGGATACACTTCTTGTGAGAGTTGGATTCTAAAAAATGTACTTGATGGGATCCATCTTGGATATCAAATGGGTGGTATGCATCAGCATATATTGTCTCAGGCGTTTGACAGCCCATGCAACTGCACAATACATTTTTTCAAGCAAAGAGTACCTTGATTTACAACCTATGAACTTTTTGCTCAAATAATAAATGGCTTATTCTTTCTTTCCAGTCTCGTCATGTTGACCAAGAACACAACCTGTGTAATTTTCTAGCACTGCTAAATACATGATCAATGGCTTTCCCTCCATTGAAGGCATGAGGATCGGAGGTTCCTGCAAATATTATTTTATTTTGTCGATTGCTCTTTGACCATTTTCATTCCACCTGACTTCTTGATATTTCTTTAGAAGTTTAAACAATGGTTCGCATGTGGCTGTGAGATGAGAGATAAATCTAGAAATGTAGTTCAATCTCCCTAAGAAAAGACAAATTTCTTTTTCTGTTTTCGGTTCATGCATTTCTTTTATTTCTTTCACTTTAGAAGGATCAACCTCGATACCTTTTGCGCTCATGATAACGCCCAAAAGCTTGCCAAATCTCACTCTGAAGGTGCATTTGTTCAGATTCAACCTCATACGGAATTTCCTCAACCTTTCAAATAGCTTATGCAGATGAACTAGGTTCTCTTCTTCAGTGTGAGACTTTGCGATCATATCATCCACATAGACTTTGATCTCCTTGTGAATCATGCCATGAAAAAGAGTTACCATGGCACACTGATATGTTTCCCCAACATTTTTCAACCTAAACGACATCACATTTTAGCAGAAGGTTCCCCACAGTGTGATAAATGTTTTTTTCTTCATGTGTTATGGTGCCATCTTTATCTAATTGTAGCCAAAAGAACCGTCCATGAAAGAGAACACTTTGAATTATGCAGCATTATCAACCAATACGTCAATGTGGGGAAGAGGGAAATCGTCCTTAGAGATTGCTCTTTTCAAGTCCCTATAGTCAACACACATCCTGACCTTGCCATCCTTCTTAGCACAGCCACAATATTAGCAATCCATGGAGGGTAGTTGACAACATTCAAGAAATTTGCATCCAACTATCTTTGGACCTCCTCTTTGATTTTCTTGGAAATATCAGCCCGAGTTCTTTGGAGCTTTTTTTTACAGGAGGACAATCTTCTTTGAGAGGAAAATTGTGTACCACAATATTTGTATCCAATCTCGGCATGTCTTCATAAGAACAAGCGAAAATATTAGAATACTCTTGAAGCAGCTCTATCAATTTGACCTTTACAATTTCTTCTAGGTCAGCCCCTATCTTAACTTCTCTTGCTTTTTCCTTGGTTCTGAGATTCACAACCTTTATCGACTCTTGATGCGGTTGTAAAACTTTCTCTTCTTGCTTCAAAAATCTTGTAAACCATTCTGGGAGTTCACAATATTCATACCCTTCCTCTTCAGCTTGGTAGATCAAATTATTGAAGCCATAGTGAGCGGTAGCAGAATCGTTATTGATAGAATCTGTTGTGGAGTTATATCTGCATGAGTTTCTTTTTTTATTTTTTATTTTAGGAATAATGTGTGGAAAAAAATAAAAACATTGTCATTTAAAGAAAATAAAAATAGAGAGAAAAGGAACAAAAAATTTGTATGGAAAAAACGTCCTTTAATTATGGTGGCTCTACACAATGATCAACTATTTCATGGGCAGAGCATAGGAATTATGACATGATAAGAAAGAAAATAAGAAAATTACTCTTGAGCGCTTGTAACTTGAATAACATCCACAGAGGTCCAATTGTTGAGCTCTTGGCCTAGAACACTTGGTCATATCGAATCATCAATATTATAAACAGTGCCTCCATCATCACTAGTGACATTGGCGTGTCCTTAACTTCACATTAGTTGATAAGCTTGGAACTCGAGGAGCTGCACTCTGTTGATTAGGGTTGAAACCCAGACCAAATTTGTCAAACTTCGGAATCACATTCACAACCTTATCCCAACCTTCAGGGCGACCAGCTTCTATCACTTGTCTTGCATCTTTGAGGAAGGACATAGAAGAAAGTCAGATGACTCACAATGTATTCCTCTTTTCCATAAACTGTTACAACTTTGCCATCAATGGGATACTTAATCTTCTGATGGAGGGTGGAGGTAACTATGCCAGCTCTGTGAATCCATGGACTCCCAAGCAAGCAACAGTAATTCAGCTGTATATCCATTATGAAAAAGGTAGCAGTAAAAATTTTAGGACTAACCTTGATAGGTAGGTCCACTTGTCCAAATACAGATCTCTAGGACCCATTAATTTCTTTCACCACCAGGTCACTGGGATACAACTCAAGGCCACAATAGTCAATATTCATAAGAGCATATTTTGGAAAAACATTCAAAGAAGAACCGATATCAACTAACACCCAAGATAAAGTAATGCCCTTGTACTCCATAGAGATGTGCAGTGCCTTATTATGATTATGTCCCTCCAGGGGAAGATCAAAGTACGTAAAACCCAATCCATTTCCAGTAGAAATATTAGCATAGACTGTTTCAAACCGATTCACTATTATTTCTTGCGGCACAAATTCATTATTCAACAGTTTCAACAGAGCATTCCCGTGAGGTTTGGAGTATATCAGCAAAGACAAGATTGACATATTAGACGGTGCACGTCTGAGCTGGTCTATTATATTATAATCACTTCTTCTAATTATTATCATCAATCCTTCAACTTTGTTAGGAGCTGAAGACGTTTCAGGCACAACAATAGGCTTGGGCACATTACCCTTAGCTCTTGCCAAGGAATCGATAATGTCTTGCTTATTCTAACAAAACACTATCCCACTTCTTGTCATTCGGACCACACCATAAAAGTAGTCAACATTTTCACTGTCATCTTCAAAGGGTTTCTCTTCTGAAGGATTTTCTCCTTGCTTTACTCCATGATAGTAGACATTAGCACCATAGTGCCATGGGATATATTTTTCACTGGTGTATGGCATATGAACAAGCACTGTAACCACCTGAGGAGTTGTCTTAGTGGGAGCCGAAATGTGTGTTGGAGTATAGGGAATAGAGATCACAGTGATGTCTCTTTCCGTAACCTACCTGCATCTTGTAATTCTATCAAATTGTAGGGAACCATCATCAATTAAAACTTGAATATCAATCCTCAAGTCATCGCATCCCTTTGGTTGTTCTCTGCATTTGTAACAATCCCAAGCATAACCTGGGAAGACAACATTATCGATCAAATATCTTTTTACAAACAGTAACGGAGTAGTCTCCCGATCTACATCCATAATCAAGTTCAATATTTCATTGTTTCCATCAATAGCATTCACCTCAGCAACCCCGTGTAGAGGAATTGGATTCTGAACTACATTCGATCCATTAATAGGAGTGAACTCAATCTCCTTAGCATCCAACAAATCTTGTATCTTATTTTTCAAGGCATAACAATTTTTTATATAGCGGCCTACGCTACCAGAATGGAATTCGCACCTGGAATTGGCATCATAGTTAGTTGGAAGCCTTTCAGTAGGTGTTGGAATATTTCTTAGGGTAACCAATTTCAACTCAAGTAAATTATGGATTTCCTCCGAATAGCTTACGAGAAAAGGATTAAATCTTCTTGGTTGTCTTCGTTGTTAATTATTATTATCCTGACGAGGAGCATTATGTTGTCTCAGCTGCTGAGGAACATTGATAGGGATAAGAACAACATTGATTTCGTGAGGTTGCTGATTTCTACCTCTTCCCCCTTTGGAATAGACATCAATTGTCTCTCCTTCTTTCTTTTTGGGATAAGCAACAAACGGTCTTTTGTTATTTCCGCTTGAGGAACTACTAGAATTCCCGATATGAATTCTGCCCATCTTTAAGCCAACTTCAATTCTTTCCCCGACCATCACCAACTCAGAAAAAGCCAAAAGAAGTAATGCCAATCATTCAGTCATATTAAGGTCCATGTAATGTGCCCAAAACATATCAATAAGCTCTCGCTCCATTAGTGGAAGTTGAACTCTTGCAGCCAATTCACATTACTTCTGGGTATATTCTTTGAAGGATTCATTTTGACCTTGTGTCAAACTCTATAATTGAGTATAATTTGGTGCCATATCAATGTCGTACTGATAATGTTGACGAAATCCTTAACCAAATCCCTCCAGCTTCGGATTCATGGCCTCTCCAACTTCATATACCACTCTAAGGATGCCCCAAATAAGTTGTCCTGAAAGTAGTAAATCAGCAAACCTTCATCTTTAGTGTGAACTGACATTTTACGGTAGTATACCCTGGCATGAGTCTTTGGACAGGTAGACACGTTGTTTTTTTCAAACACATGGGGTTTTAATTTAGGAGGAACCCTCACTGTTGGTACCAAACCTAGATCATTTGCATCCATCCCGAGGACACCCGACCCTTCATCAACTTTCAAGCGCTCTTCCAGCATGCGATACTTCCTGTCTTCAGTATGAAAACCTTGTTCAAAATTTTGCACAGAATATTGGTCCTCATTGTTATCAAACTCTAACATCTTCTAATTTCTCTTACCTTGATGGCCCCCCTTGTTCAGCAAGGATATGAGAGTCGGGTGGTGGTGGAAAGCGACCACAGTTGTCATGTAAGCCTCGCTGATGAAATGGATTATAGGGGTCCAGGCGAGCCGGCCCCTGCATGTTTTCCTGATAGTTATTGTCGAGTCTGACATAAACATATTCAAACAAACCGTGATTTCCAATATCGACTTGGTTCCTCCAAGTGTTTTCGATAAGAGCCATGAGCTCGTCCTGCCTTCTGTTCACATTAGTAATGACCTCCATAAACTGGGTCATCTGATTTGCCATTTGGGCCCTCACCTTAGCTAGTTCTGCATGTACTTGTTCCATCTGACGTGGTAGATTGCTTTTGGTGGAATAACGGCGAGTAGTTGTCTTGTAGAATTCTGCTAAGAAAAAGCAGAGCCAAAAGATAAGAAGTCCGGTCTGAATAAACCTGTAATGCATGATATGAATGATATGCATGATATGTTAGTCATTTCCTGAGTATTTCAAGAACATTTTCAAATTATCAAGAAAATAACAAGCCATAATATAAGAGATATAATAAATAAATTAGAGGACACATAATGGCCATAACTGCTATTTCATAAAACTTCAAATTAAACTGAGTTCATACAACAAACAATCTTATTACATCAAAGAAGATAAAATCCCAACCAATATGCCTGGCGGTTATTTTTTTAGAAAAAGAAAACAAAACATAAACATTCAACTCTGATTGGCTCAAAAATCCTCATCTTCCCATTGGAGTCTTGAGCTTTACAATTTCTTTGATGGCCTGTGCTAGTTGAAAACTACGCCCCATGAGCCCTCTACTGCAAGCATTTGGGTATTCTCTTTTTCAAATTGGGTGGCTTTTTCTAGAAGTTGCTTTTCAAGAACTTTGACTTTGGCTTCAGATCTCTTCTCTACTTCATCCTTGGATACTCTGAGGATTTCACAATCTCGGCACTTCTGTTTGTACTTCTTTTCAATCTCAACAACAATTCTATGGTGATCTTCAATAGAAATAAAATCTTCTTCAGATCTGGATCTCTTTTTAGAAGTACTGGTCCCCTCATACTCTTTGAGCTTGCGAGCCAATTATTTCTTTTCTTTTCTTAATAAGTACAACTCCATTTCTTTAGCTTCCATGTCTATACGAAGGTGTTGATTCTCACTCTACACTTGGTAGAAACACTCTTTAGGCATGTCGTTCTGCAACTCATTATCTTATGGGTACAAAGGATCTTCTTTTGAGAACGGTAACAAGAGTCTTCTCGCTCTTTCTATGACCCAATAAACATAGGGTCCGAAAGACATCAGCTCTTTCTGTTCAAAGAAATATTTCCATTTCCTAAAAAATTTAGTCTAGGCGATCCCTACCTTATGCTACATTTCAAGATCTTCTCCCCTTTTGCAATACACAGTCTCCTTAATTTCACTACTTTTAGATAGACTTCGCATGGCATACCCTAACTGGCATAAGGAGAGAACACGATTATAGTTGATTATCCCTTGTGTCCCCATGAGTGGGACGTTGGAAAAACCTCCACAACTTGTAATCACTACAACACTGTCAACTTTGAGTCTATACCATGTTATGTCAAAAGAAGTAAGAGCCATAAGCTTTGATTCCCACGTACGGGTACTCTGGGTATCCACAAACGGTCCTCTAGTAGCCACTTGATATATGAGCCACTTGTATAGCAATGGAACACAACAAACCACCACTCCTTTCTTACCATGCCTAGAATGAATATCATAGTAAGTATTGGTTAGAATAGTAGGTATCAAATTCGGATTCATAAAAACACAAATGGCGGCCAAATCTACCAGGTTATCAACTTCGAGAAATAGAATGAGGCCTTAAATATAAACCGTTAGCAGTGCATTGAATGCCACCCAAAAACCTTTAGTTTCCATCTCTTCGGCTTTTCTTATTAGGAAATCCACAGAAAGGCCACTGGTTGCACCTCCCTTTATCCAATTACCTTTCACATCGCTCAGGCTCAAATAAAGAGCCTTAGTGATAGCTTCATAATCGGGCTCCTCAGGAACACGAGAAAAGGGAATGTGATCTGTAACTTTGATCCCCAAAATGTAGGAATACTCCTCGAGAGTCGGAGCTAGCTGATAGTTCTGGAATGTGAAACAATGTAACTCTGGGTCATAGAATTATAACAAAGTTTGAAGAGCTCTATCATCCTTTTGAGCATCCAATAAAGGCAAAAGATCCCCGAACTGTTTGTTTAAAACCTTCGAGTTTGGATAATTCACCGCATCACCCAACTTCTTAAAACATGGCCAACTGCTAGTACCAAACTTGTAGCCAAAAATGTCTCTCGTATCCCTCTGGACAGTGTCACTGTTGCTAGCCATTCTAGATACAGACGAATACTCTAAAACACCCTAGAATTGAAATGCACATGCAGGTTATCTTTTTTTCATATACTTTTTTGAAAGTAAATATGCTATGATGCGAGTGCAACATGAATGGATCAAAGTTCCAACAATGTTGGATATTTGCTGAACTGCGGGATAACCGGATGTCACTGGATCAAAGGTTCAAAACATACACCCACAAAACAAAATAAGTCACCAACAGTACATGAGTCACCAATGGTACATGTATAATCAAACCCTCCCCACTCACGGGTAAATTCTAGGTCAAGGTAAAGCCAAGGGGTAACTTAAAATTACAAGTTCTCCTGAAAGCACTACCATCAAGACCACAGACGTGGATGATGATAATACCCCATTTAAACCTCATATGAGCGTGGACAACATGATTGCACTAATAGGACCTTCGTCTAATAACTGTCATGTTCCACTATATTCCTATATGTTCCTAATGGATACTCATAGCATGGGTATTAGGCCTTTTACCTCATATAACAACCCACCCACCAAAGAAACAGACAGTCCAGTATATCCAGCTTATAGGAATAAAAAAACAAATACCACTAAAATGAAATGCATGAAATCATGTAAATAGAAAAAGCATTAAATCAATAAACAGTCAAAACACCCAAATATAAGCCTACAAACAAAAGCTAGGATCGACCTGCTTTGGTTCCCTAGCAAAGTCACCAGGTGTCGCGTCTGGGATTTTCATCGAAGCGCGAAGGAGGCGAAAGACAGAAGAGTCGTCATCAATGTTATTTACCCCAAGAGAGACAAAGGAAACATTGAGTAAACCTGCATGAAGGAAAGGAGCATGGTCATCACTACTAAGAGAAAAAAGGTAAGGAAGTCGGTTACGCGTGGGGCATGTACTAGAACCCCTCACTTCATTGGTACTCTACAGAAGCGACTTAAGTTTGTTCTAATCTAAGGGTGTATCTAATTTATGCCTAAAGCTTAATGCAAAAAGGGAATGCATAGATGCAGAGTATTATGTACAAAAAGAAAAGGTTTTATTAGTCGTGCATGTCGCGGTTGTGAACCTTTATGCCTATGTACCACCGATCGTGCAATGGGGATCAAGGCACTTGTAGTTCACCTCAAAAGTTTTGGTGAGTTGTATGTTTTTTATGAGCAATGCTAGCGAATCATTCCTTTTTGAAAAGGTTTTAAAAGAAAAAGTTTGAATACAAAAAGTTTTGCATTGGTTGGTGTTTTTTTACCTTGAAAAAGGATTTTTGTAAGGGTAGAGATGTTTTATGAGTTTTCCAAAGAAAAAGAGTTTTAGTTTTAATCATACAATAAGGGTACCAGAAAAAGTATAAGGGAGACTAACCAAGTGTTATCCCTATTGTTATTATGCAATGATGGTCTTAATGTTTGGATTAACAAAGGGAGAATATACCTAGTGTTGGAATGCATAGATTCAAGCCTAAGGTCTAATTAGTTCAAACTTGAAAGAGAATAAACTAAAAATTCTAGGGTAAGCATGTGATCACGCAATAGAAAGCAAACACACAAAGCTTGAAGAGTATCCACTCGCTCAAGTAGCACACACCTAACAAAGGTATCATGTCACCAAGGTAGGAAGGGGAGAGGGATAATACCTAACCATGATATCATGTCATCAAGGTAGGATAAAGGGAGGCTTAACTAAGATATCAAGTCATCGAGGAAACAAAACTTAGGGAATGAATAGCTCTTAACCATTATATAACGTCATCAAGGCAAGAAGAATAGGGGATGTCAATCCTTAACCAAGATAACGTGTCATCTAAGCAAGAGAAGAACGAAAGTGAATCGTCATAGGCGACTAAAGGCCTAACCAAGATATCGTGTCATCAAGGTATGTGACAGAACACAATAATGAGATCGCATAAAAGCATCAATGTTTATGAACGCGAGTTGAAAACAAATTGTGGGGGTTGATCACAAACCCTTTGTTCCACTTGACCAACTCAATAATCAAGATAAGCACTATTCATAGCATCAACGTACGGCGTGTGCTACGAATTACCTGGAGACTTGAAACAGTGGGGGTCGATTATGGACCATCACTTCGCCTTATTTCCTTCTTTAAGTTATTTTCATAAAGGGGAATGGGAATGGGAATGCCTTCTTTTAGGTCTTTGGCACAAATTTAAAAAACACATAATTGCCTTTGTCGAGGACTTTAAACAAGCAAGCACAAGTAGGAATTTCCTTCTAAAGGTCTTTTAAAATAGTATTTCCTACATAAAGTAGGGACTCCCAGTCATGCATATCTATTCCTACTTTACATGGCAAGGAAAACGGTAAATTATATGGAAGTAAATGGAACAGAAGAAAATACCAATCAAACACAAATCCATCAACTTATCAGACAAAGCAAAGAAACCCGAAAAACTTCGTGCAAGCTTCACCAATAAAGCACTTGGTCAGAAATCAGATAATAATATTGATCAGCGAAGCATCATCAATGTGAAATAAAATCACACCCATATATTATATCGTATAAGAATCATTCACAAGATACAGTCTATACAAATACATGTAAGACACAAATCGCATGGTGCGAGAAATATCCTTTCAATGCTTGCACAAGCTCACAAGAAGATTTATTGATAAAAAGAAAGCATAATTGAATGCAATCAATCATATCATAACTTTAAATAAGATCTAAATGCAAAGAAATGGAATTTGAACAAGTATTGGAATATGGAAGTAGAAAATTGGGTCGCACCGCATCCATACATGAAATGGCTCAAAATCTCAAGTCAAAACCAATTGAATTCATTATAGATGTCTTGCAAATGCTCAAATAAAATCATGTATGCATCAAACAATAATTGAAACGCAAATGTACATGTGATTAACTCATCCGGACATCATTGTTCACTATTTGAAATGTGCGAAAAGTCAGTTTAAGTCAATCAGAATCATCGCAAATGTCACACATAGTCCAAGACAAGTGCAACGGTGTGCTAACCAACAAGAAAATCAAGCTTGAAGGCTTACTTATCAATTCGGGAAGCATTGTATGAATGCATGAAATGGCTCAAATAAACGCATTAAAATCAAGCAAACTCAACAAAAATAATTCAACAGTCAACCAATTGAACACAAGCATGCTTTAGATGAGTATGGAATCATAATACACAATCATCGAGCAAATCTAGACAACACTATACCAAAACATGGAATTAATCAGAAACTCGCATCGGAAGTGACAAAACTCATCACAAATGTTCGTGAAATGCTTAATTACGTACAAGCAAACATCAATTATGAATTAAAGCAATATGTACATGAGATTAAATTCCGGAAATCACGTTTATTGTACATGAAATGCTCAAAAATTTTGGTTTAAAATCAATTGGAATCACCAAAAACATCAAGCAATTTCCAAATGCAAATCAATTATGTAAGGAGAAAAAACTAACTCCGAGTTTATGGCATGATTGTGAGTTCCAAACAGCACTATATCAAGTGTCGATGCTTGACAAAAATCGGTTTGAAATTGTCATTTTAATGCAAAGAGTCCATATATCGACACTTGAAAAGTCTATTGAAATTCACAAACGAATCTCGTGCATAAAATTGGCACCGGTGGCAACATTTTCAAGCATCAAGTTAAAAATCATTTTACACATTGAAGTCAATTAAACACCTCAAGATTCGATTCTGATACGTAAAATAAATTATTATGCACAAGGTATCTAGTTGGAATCAAATTTCGATGCGTCAATTTGGAATTATTAACATTTTACCAGTTTTAGCGCGAAAGCTTCAGGATAGTTTAATTAATCAACCAATTCCACATTTATGCATCATTCAATCAATTCAAGAATCAGATTAATCAACATTTCTCAACAATTAAGTGCTTAACTCTATAATTCAAGAATCAATTATTACTTAAATCTCACAATTTAACTTAATTCCAAATCAAGTGCAATTCAAAATCAATTAATCAAGAGATGAAGAATTTACCGAATTAACTTCTGAAAAGTTGAATCGAAGAAGATAACTGGAAGGAAGCTACCGATCAGAGAGATGCATGCAGAGGAGGATGTCTTCGCCATAAATGGAAGCCATAGGGAGAAATCGCGTGACAGAGGGAGTATCGCGCACATCTTCAGACGGAGGGGGCTTCGTGAATGGGGGGAATAGCCAGAGAAGGTGGTGGCTCGGTGGCAAGTGCACGGTGGAGGGAGGTCTTAACCGGAGCTGTTTGCCAGTAGAGGAGGAGGGAATTTCTTGAGATTCTCTCTTATGTTCTTGGAGTGAAGAGAAAGTTGAGAGAAGAAGTGTGAATTTGAGTGAAATTTGTGTGAAATGAGAAAAAGCCCCTTTGGAAATTGAGTCCCAAGAATATATACAAATTCCCTAAGTCTTGTTTGGTTTGTGTAATTTTGACAAAATGCTGAGTTTTCAACTTATTTCAAGTACTGATCAAAATCAAACCCCCAAGCTCAAGACTTTCGGTGCAGAATCATGACGTGAAACCTGAAACAAAATAGTTGACTATGAAATTTCTGACGTCGTGCCAAAAGAATCGTCCCGCTACGATAAAAGTTGAGCAAGTTACGATGCTCTGAATGGTGAGAACTCCGGTATTAAAAGTTTCCGTGCGAATTTTTCTGCTTGTTTTGTATACTGCTCGCAAACAAACCATAAGCTTATGACTTTCGGTGCAGAATCCTGATGCACAACCTGAAACAAAATTATCGGCGAGGAAATTTGGGATGTTATGCAAAAAAAATCACCCTGATACAATAAAAATTGAGAGATTTATAATTTTTCGAATGGAGAGAAACAATGAACTTTTTTGGCTACATTTGGAATTTTAGCTTATTTTTGTGCGCATTTAGGAAGTGAGCCACAAACTGAAGCCTTCGGAGCACAATTCGAACTCGGGATCTGAAGCAAAGTTGTAGCTAACAAAGTTTGTGATCTCAAGCTTTGAGAATTATCCTGAATCGATAAAAATTGAGAAAGTTACGAATTTTCAATATCGAGAAACAGTCCAGAAGAAAACCATTTCGGGGTGCAATTTTCTAAGGTAATTTGCACTTTCGGAGACTTTCTTCAAAGAATTAATTTCTGACCTTAACACACAAATCGAAGATAAAATCAAGATGAATTTTTCTCCCAAAGAACCAACCAAAAACGTCAAACCAGGGGAAAGTTATGAATTTTTGAACATCCGATAAACAACGGTTCAGCACAGCATTTTCACTGTATACCTTCAGAGTATTCGCAAATTCATAGATCCTCCTCAATGAATTGGCTTCCAATCTAAACATGAATATTGAAGCCAATAACAAGACGGTTCTGTAGCGGTAGAAATGTTGAGACTATGCTATTGGATTGATTTGAATCGTACAGATTAAATAAAAATCGCCATCGGGCTTTATTGTTTCTAAAGGAATGGGAAAAGAGCGAATAACCCAAAAAGAGGGGGAGAGAATCTAAGTTTGGGGGTTGGTTATGCAAAGGGAAGGTATTAGCACCGTAAACATCTATGGTACTCCGTAAGAACTTCTTTGGAAATTTGTGTATTTTGGCTATAAGAGTTGTATACAAAATAGATTGTGGGGATGAGAAAAGAAATATTTTTTTACAATTTTTGCATCCGTCGTGGTTGTGAACCTTTAGTGCCTACGTACCACCTTCCATGCAATAGGGGATCAGGGTACACGTAGTTCACCTTTAAGAATTTTAGAATACAAGCGTGTTGGTTTAATTTTAAGAGACAAGACATCATCGTCTTATCCGAGTGAAAAACATACTTACTACCCACAATTATGAGAAAGGAAAATTTGGGTCATCTCAAAGTGGAGGATATGGCTTGGATTTTTAAAAATCAACAAAGCTTCACTCAACACCCAAGTGGAATATATCTCACTTCACTATATATTGTAGAAGTATAGTAGTTCGCATCACTACAAGGATTGACAAGAGTCTAATCTTTTGAGAAAATTTTAAAGAAAAAAGCCAAAGTGGAAAAATGGTTTTAATGAGATTGATTGACTTTTAGTCTTCTCACAAAAATGCTAAGGTATTATTAAGTTGATTAAATTTTAATTAAGAAAATGTTTTGAAAAATACATGGACATAAGTCCATGTTTATTATGAAAGTAGTTCAAGTTCAAAAACAAGAAGAGTTTTCAAAAGGAGAGAGAAGATTTTTGAAATTAAAGAAGATGGGAGAAGATGAAGGGACTATCATAAGGAATAAAGAAAAAGTTAGGGGAAAAGAACCGTCTAACTAACAAGAATCCAACACTTGACATAATGAGTCAATGTAGAATTCCCATCCTTTGGATCGAAACCAAGCAAGGAAAGATATTAAACCTCTTAAGAAACCAAGCTTCAATTACATTAAGTCTACACAAAAATTGGGCAGAGTAACTGCTGTATAGAGATGAGTTCAAGATCACAGACATAGCATGTAATCACAATAACCTGCACACAAAACAAACAAACAACCCAATGTCTTGGGGTAAACCCCAAGAACTCCAGACAAAATAACAGTTGAACTCACAAGGTTTCAAGGATGGTTAAGGTCTCTACTCCTAAGTCCAAGAAGTCCACAATCTCCATAATGCCAAGGATAGTAACAAAGTAGTCCGGGTAACATTAAATTTTTTTAGGGTTCAAGTTGATTATTAAGTTACTTCAAAAACAAAATGAAAAATCTCAAATGAGCAAAATAAAAATGACATAAAAGAAAAATGCTCAAATGAGCAAAGATGAAAATGGCATGAAATTTAAATGCTAAAATAAATGTGCTTAAAGTAAAAGCATAAAATAAAAGCACAAAATAAAGTCAATTGTTATAAATTAGAGGTTATTTGAATGACCATCTTGAAACTTGCGTTTGAAACTCATTAGAAGATTAATAAAATCAAAGCCTCTGAACAACAAGTTTCATTTTCTTTTTGTCAAGTATATCATCCATTCAAAATTCTCAAGGCAATAATAAATGATCAATGATGTTTAAGTGATTCACTTTGATCAAAGTTTATGAAAATTCATTCAAGGATTGATAAGACCAAAGCCACCTAACAATGAATCTCAAAGTTATTGGATCAAAGGATTCAAATCAACATACTTGCGCTTACAAACATGGGTTTGTGCCACGAATGATCATTTCTTGAATCCGGACAAATTTTAGCGCTATGTTAAGCAATCGTAAGTGGACTTATATAGAAGTCGCACTTATTTTGAGGTCGGTCAATAGCAATTTATGTGTCATATGCTTGGAGAGATGATATGTATATCATCCTCTAACAACATATGACACAATAAGAAGGGGATAAGATGAAGAGGGATTGGAGAAGAATTAAACCACATTTGAACCATAAAAATTAATCAAACTATTATTAAAATCATTCATCAATTTTTATGGAGTTAGGTTCAACACCATGGATCCAATGATGTTAATAAATCTCATGATCAAAATTTCATAGTCCAAGATCAGTCAGAATATATACAAAAATAAAATTGTATTTAAAATAAAGAAAAAGGTTTTTTAAAAATTATTTTAAATTGAAAATAAGAGGGGGAAATAGCAATTATATTCAAATCAACCAAGAAAAATCATATGAGCCATAGAAAAATCAGAAATATACTCAAATGTTTATATAAAATTTTTTTTAATTTTTTTAAAGTCAGAAACTATTTTTAAACTAATTAAAATTGCTCAAATAAATGGAAAAAAGATGAAAAAATAGTAGAAGTCAAAATAAATTTCTAAAAAAAATCAGAAGGTCAGAAATAGTAGAAAGTATTTTTTTAAGTAATTAAAAAAACCAAAAAAAGAAAATTATAAAAAATATCAAATCTAAAAATAAAATTATGAAAAAATAATATTCAAAAAGAGAATATTTGAAAATATTTTTGTGAATTTTTTCATAATTTTTGAATCGAAATGAATTTTATATGATGTTTTGAAGTTTAAAACAATTTAAATATAAAATTAGAAATAAAAACTAAAGTCAAAAAAATATGGACCAATAGATGAGAGTTAAAACGCGTTAGTAAGCTAATCCAATGGATCAGACGCGCTGTGCATATCATGGTCTTTAGTGGAATAAACACATGATCATTAATTAAATCAGATTTTTGAAAAATAAGCGTGGCACGCTTTCATTGGTTGATAGATGACACGTTGGTCATCTTTAACCTCCAGGCAACAAAATCTGTAGGTTTCAGAAACTGTAATATTAGAAGATGAGACTGGTACCAGTCGCTTCTTCTCTTCAAGACGATTCCAATGGTACCTTCGCGAAAAATTTATATAAGTTATAGCTCAGTCGTTTTGGAAGAGAAGTTTTGAAAAGGGATTTGAAATTTCATGGTCAAAACGTACTTCTAGTTGAAAACAATTGTTGCGACTAAAATCAGGATGATGAGAGCTTCATAATAGTATCAAAGTTTGAGAGAATTGGTGAAGGAATCTACCTATTGAAGTTAAGTTATAGATATTTGAAACTTGACTTGGCTAGCATAATTCAGAGAGTGTTAGAGCTTAATTCTTATTCTGTTAGCTTCAGTGAGGTTCAAGGAAGATGAATTGACAAAGAAAAATGATTGAGAAAGGTTGTAAGAGCAAATTCGAAGTTGTAGAAAATTTGGTTTAAGAGGGAGTTTGGCAGGGTGATTCTGGCTCTCTAAGCTTGAGAAAATGAATGAGGTATGACCCTGTATTTATAGGGAAGCTAATTGAATGTTCAAGCGTGTGAAATGATGAATTTTGGAGGGAAATAGTGTGAACTGATACACGAGTAAGGTGTGATCTGTTTTGCATCAAAACTCATCAAATCCTTGTGTTTGAAGGCTCTAATCCACTTTGAGAAGTTGGTTAAACATGTTTAGACCAAAAACGCGTGCTGATTTGATGTTTATAAGCCAAAACATGAATTTCAAATTCTGACTTATGAAGAAACTTCAGTTTCAAGTTACCAAATTCAAATCAATGGCGTTCTCAACTCAAGGAGTCTCAGAACATGATTCTTGAAGCTTTATAAAGATGAGATTACAAGCTTTACAATGTGAAAAGAATGACATCAAACGGATGCTTGAGCTGAAAATTGTAATGAGTCAAAGTTGAGAAATAGAGGTTGACTTTCTATACTTAGAAAATTTCTATGATTTTTTCATCAAAAATGACTTATAATGTCTTGCATCAAAACATGGCCTTCCACTTGAAATTTTCTCTTGACCAAAAAAGATGACATAATGCAGGTCTCTTGAATGTCATTTTGAGACTTGAACCATTTAAAAACTCTAAAATTTGTGAGAGTTATGACTTGTTGAAGTTGGCTAAAATTCATGAAATGACCTATAATCTTTTGCATCCTTAGGGCATCTTCCATCCATTTTCACACGTTGCACTTAAAATAATGGTTGAAGTCCATATCTTTAAGATTATTGTGGAAAAATAATGGGCTCAAGAAGATAAAAATTGACCAAGTTATGATCTTTTGAAGTGATTTGTTGATAACCCTTTAAAGAGAAGGATGTCTTTGGAATCACTCAAAAATACCAAAAGATGAGCAAGATATACCCCTTTGAAGTTCAAAACCCTAGCTCATAGAGCAACGAGATACCTTAGAAATCCTTTTACAATTTTGATCTACTTTCTAGAACAAATACTTTTGTCATATAAATAGAAGTTGTTGAGGATGATAATTAGGAGCCATAGCAACCATAACCACTTCCAAATAGTGAGAATTGAGGGAAATATGCACTTATAATCAATGAATCAAGAACTTGTCCAATCAGGTCAAACTTCTTCAATCAACCTTTGTACCTTTGAACTATTAGTGACAACTTGAGGAGTGATGAATCATAATAGACTTTGTCATGATATGACTTCAAAATATCTTCAATAATGAAGCTTGAATCTCAATGAAGCTTTGTTGAAGAAGGCATGGAAATAAACTCATGAACATATGGATCAACTTGCTAGAATGTGTTGTGCTTTCACCTATGATATCAAAAATTAGGGAAAACATACATTGTATTTATTAGTTAAAAGTTAATCAAAACATATATGACAACAAGATACGAATAAATGTGCTTGGTGATTCCCCATGGGAAAAGCTAAAGATAAGGAGAAGAGCCAAACCCTAGTGTCTGATCTTGTTGTGATTGAGTTGATAAGATATGATAGAGGAATCTTAGGGCCAAAAATTGGGGTACAACAACTGCCCATATTTAAGTGTCTTCTATCTGGAGATGCAAAGGTGAAAAATATTTGTGTCGACGTGATTGAAGATACTTAAATATAAAACAAGCCCTATTTTTTTCCCTAAGATGCCATGAAATGCTTATGATTATGAATGGAAATGAACAAATCTAAAAAGGATGCAAGACCCCACTAGGGATGTAGCAAATAAAACAAGATCAAAAGGAAGACCCGACCTGGAAAATAAATCAATGGTGAACTAGAGACCCAACTCCGTTGGGGTAAAGCCCAAATAGGAGATAAATCATCATCATCTCCAAGATTAATGAGAGAGAGTAAAGTATAAAAGTGATCGACAGATGATTGTGAACTATTCGCTCACTGAGGAGATAGAAAAAAGGTAACATCGGCCCACCGAGGAAATAAGTGGTAAGATAATACCAACAAATGCCAATATCAGGGTGGTAATGATAATCAACACCATTACTCACGACCGGGAACAAATGAACTTCTTCAGAGAAATAGAATCTCAACAAAGAACTACCTTCCATAATGAGAAGGCTACCATTCATAGGAAAAATATCTCAACAATGAACTACCTTCCATAATGACAAGGCTACCATTCATTGGAGTAATGAATTCATCAACAAACTACCTTCCATAATGATAAGGCTACCATTCATTGAAGTAACAAATCGCAACAACAAACTACCTTCCATAATGGCAAGGCTACCATTCATTGAAGTAAAAAATCTCGAAAACAAACTACCTTCCATAATGACAATGCTACCATTCATTAGAGTAACAAATCGCAATAACGAACTACCTTCCATAATGACAAGGCTACCATTCATTGAAGTAACAAATCTTGACGACGAACTACCTTCCATAATGACAAGGATACCATTCATTGAAGTAACAAATCTCAACGATGAACTACCTTCCATAATGACAAGGCTACCATTCATCGGAAAAAGATCTCAACAACAAACTAACTTCCATAATGACAATGCTACCATTCCTTGGAGTAACGAATCTCGGCAAAAAATACCTTCCATAATGACAAGGATACCATTCATTAGAGTAACAAATCTGAATCTTCTCCGGGAACTGTCAGACTTATTGGGGAAGTACAAGTTTCTCAAATAAAGAGACCTGCCATTTGCTGTTATGGGGAGTAATTACAAATAATGATTTCCCAGGGAGAGAAATATGACCTCCTGGGGAAATTTCAATGTATTCCTGTTGAGGAGATATAATTTTCACGCGTAAAATAAAATGAACATTCTTGAACCAGGGCTCGAAACTTGCAGAAATCAAAATAGTAACATTGCTGGGGACCACTCATCCAAACCAGAAATTAAACAGAGTGAAACAGTCAACCATAATAACATCTCATGAGAAATAAACTCAAGAGGGAACCATATTCTTTCCAGAAAAATTAGCTGAAAGGAAGGCTAAAGAAAAATTCATCCACAAGGGATAACTTAGTGGGGAAATTGAAAGGATATACACTTTCTGCTTAAGGCTGTCACTCTATTGGAGAGAGGATAACACAACTCTGTAAAACAGGGTAATATGCCAAAAAAATATTAATGGATGCACATGAGCAATGATTTGCTAAAAATTAATTATGCATGATGTATGTATGAATGTATGAATATCATGATGTATATGCTGACAAAACAAACGTATAACACTAGGGACAACTAAACAAAACCCACTTGGGTACAATCAATACTCGGCTAAATCATATCCATGATGAAAACTTCATGAGAAATTAAGCACCAACAGAGGAAACAAATTCCTATTTCGCTGCTTAACTCTACTAGGAAAGAACAAAATCATAACAGTAAACCAATACAAATATAGGGATATAACAACTTCCTCCAAGCTTCACCAGGGAATATCACAAAGACTTCAAAGGAGAGAAAGCAAATGTTTCACGGTCTGTACTTCTATTGGGGATTGCCATACTCACTTTAATAGGGAACACAAAACCATATTGACAAGACATCAGCTAGGTATACTGTATTGTCTTTATTGGAGAGGATAATAACACATCATCGAGGGTGCACCAAGATACATTCTTCAATACTAAGAGTGATGATTGCACCAACTTCTCCGAGGAGAAATTATGAAACTTCATGGGGATAGCCTTGCCCAGGGATTTAAGAAATCAAACGTTATAGCAAGAAATCAAACTTATGGGGATTTTAAATCAAATCCACACTTGGCGGGAGAAAACACAAAGTGTTGACAACTGTTTCATCATTTCTTTGAAAAGACATTGCCCTTGTCTGGTTGCCGAGAAAACAAACAACAACAAAGAAAAGTGCTAGCACTGCAAAAGGTGATTTTTTGCAAATGGTTCCATCTCAGCACACCAAGAGGGAAGAGACCTTCATCATGCGAGTGAAGACCTTACTGGGGAATCTGGGGTAGAGACTTCATACCATGAAAACCTGAAATCAGATTGTACCAAGACTTGACTAGGGAAAATGGGATCATAAACCCAATACCGCACCATACTTCAATTATCAGAGAAACACAAGAAGATCATACTCATACCAACAAAAGTGACCTGTGAGAGTCTTCCTGGGGAATTCAGACCTCCAAATTTTTTTTCTAGTTTGTCCATTCCTAGAGCCACTATTTTTGTTCTCCTTGACTCATAAAATCTAAAGCAAGAAGTGATTTGTAAATTCTTTTCAAAAAAAAATTGTTATTTAATCTGTTTGCTTTAAAAATTACCATCAATAATAAATGAAGTCTTTGTAAGCTTAATAAATAAGAACTTCAAAGAATTGGATAAAAGCTCAAACTTTATTAATAGAATAGTAGTCTGCAAATGGAGAGACTCCATAGATGATTACAAAGTTTGGAAAATGGTAATATATATTGGAAAAGATACACTGAAGTATAATGACCAATATTCTCCCTAACAACATTGAATTCATGAGGAGAGACTTCGGTTAGATCGGTGAGGATCTAAGAAGATTATTGCTTCAACGATCAAGTCTTGTCTGATGCAGTTACTTGCCAGGAAATCCCCACCTTTTTCCTAGATTGCCCTTGCGGGTTTTCAACCTACCGAAAACATTTATTCTGTTTATGTCTCTTATTTTTGCCTAGACCACCCTTTCGGGTTTTTGGCCTACCGAGACGCTCCTTTTTTGCCCAAACTGCCCTTTCGGGTTTTCGTCTTAGCGAGTTGTTCTTTTATTTTTTTAGGCGAAGTATTTCTTGATTGTATTAGCATTCAGAAGATGTGGGAACTCCTCTCCATTCATTGTTTCATGAATCAATACACCGCCAGAGAAGGTTTTATTGACAACATATGGGCCTTCAAAATTAGGAGTCCACTTGCCCATAGAATCAGCGGTAAAAGACATGATCTTCTTGAGCACGAGGTCGCCTTATCTGAATTCACGAGTCTTGACCTTCTTGTCAAAATATTTCTTCATTATTTTCTGGTATAACTGACCATGACACAAGGTCGTCATTCTTTTCTCTTCAATCAAATTCAACTGATCAAACCTGTTCTGGACCCATTCAGCCTCTAACAACTTAGTTTCCATTATCACGCGTAAGGAGGGAATCTCAATCTCAAAGGGAGCACTGCTTCCATGCCATATACAATAGAGAACGGGGTTGCCCCTATTGAAGTGCAGACAGATGTTCGATACCCGTGCAGAGCAAAAGGGAGCATCTCATGCCAATCTTTGTAAGTAACAACCATTTTCTGGATGATCTTCTTGATTTTCTTATTAGCGGCTTGAATAGCCCCATTCATATTTGGCCTGTAAGGAGATGAATTGTGGTGGACAATCTTGAATTCTTCGAAAAAATCAGTCATCATCTTATTATTCATATTTGAGTCGTTTTCGGTGATAATCCTGCTTGGCACACCATACCGACATATCAGATTGTTCTTAATAAAACGCACTACCACCTGCATAGTAACATTATCATATGAAGCTGCTTCCACCCACTTGGTGAAGTAGTCAATTTCCACCAAGATAAAGCGATGTCCATTCGACGCCTTTGGTTCAATCATTCCAATCATGTCAATACCCCACATAGAGAAAGTCCATGGGGATGTAATAACATTGAGAAGCGTTGGAGGCACATGAATTTTGTCAGCATAAATCTGGCATTTATGGCACTTCTTTCCAAATTTGTAACAGCCGGATTCCATTGTCAGCCAATAGTAACCTTCCATAAGCATCTTCTTTTCCATCAAATTTCAATTGGCATGAGTACCAAAGGAACCTTCATAGACTTCATGCATCAACATCTCTGCTTCGTGTCTATCCATACATCTGAGCAAGACCATGTCATAATTTCTTTTGTACATGACATTTTCATTGAGGAAAAAGCTACCTGCCAACCTTCTCAATGTCTTTCTAACTTTATTTGACGCACCAGCCGGGTATTCTTGAGTTGGGAGAAAATGCTTGATATCATAATACAAAGGCTTGTCATCTGACACTTCCTCTGCTGCAAACACATGAGCCGGTCTATCCAAACGTCGCACTGTGATATGAGGCACATCATTAAAGTATTCACTTGATACATAGAAGCCAGAGTTGCCAAGGCATCCGCCATTTGATTTTCGTCTCTGTGAATATGATGAAATTCAACTTTGTTAAAGAAGGGTAGTAATATTCTAGCATAATCCTTGTAAGGGATTAAGCCACAGTGATGAGTATCTCATTCTCCTTTAATTTGATTTATTACCAAAGTGGAATCGCCATACACATCTAGAACTTTGATTCTGAGATCAATGGCTTCCTCGAGACCCATGATACAAGCCTAATACTCCGCCATATTATTGGTACAATCAAATGTCATACTTGTGGTAAATGGAATGTGTGATCCATGAGGAGTGATAATCACAACGCTAATTCCTTTCCCATAAGCATTCACAGCTCCATAAAATACCATACCCCACCGGGATTCAGGATCAGAACCTTCCCCAGGAAAAGGTTCATCACAATCTTTTTCTTTCAAGAACATCACATCCTTATCATGGAAATCAAACTTGATAGATTGATGATCATCAATCGGTTAGTGAGAAAGATAATCTGCTAGCACACTGCTTTTCATAGCCTTCTAGGTGCGGTATTCAATATCGTATTCAGAAAGCAACATCTTCCAACGAGAAATTCTCCCGGTAAGGGTAGGCTTTTCAAATATATACTTAATTGGATCTATTTTGGAAATCAACCAAGTAGTATGATTCAACATATATTGCCACAACCAGTTTTCCGCCCAGGCCATAGCACAACATGTCTTTTCCAGCATAGAATACCGTGACTCACAGTCAGTAAATTTCTTATTGAGATAGTATATGGCATATTATTTCTTTCCTGTTTCATTCGGTTGTCCCAAAATACAACCCATAAAAGTATCCAACACTGTCAGATACATGATCAATGGTCTTCCTTCAACCAGAGGGAGCAAGATAGGATGTTCAAGCAGATATTCTTTGATACTTTCAAATTCCCTTTGGTAATCATCTGTCCACACACAACCCTGATCTTTATTTAATAACTTAAAGATCGGTGTGCACGTTGCAGTCATGTGGAAAATGAATCTGGAAATGTAATTCAACCTCCCTAGGAAGCATCTAACTTGCTTTTCAGTCCTTGGAGCAGGCATTTCTTGAATTTCTTTGACTTTATCAGGGTCAACTTCAATTCCTTTCTAGATGACAATGAAATATAGCAATTTCCCTAATCGGACCCCGAAGGTGCATTTGTTTGGATTCAAGCAGAGACGATACTTCCTCAAATGTTGAAACAACTTCAACAAATCTTCCACATTCCCTTCTTCGGTCTGGGATTTGGCAATAATGTCATCAACATATACTTCGATTTCCTTATGCATCAAATCATAGAATATGGTTGTCATAGCCCTCTGGTACATTGCACCAGCGTTTTTCAACCCGAAGGGCATCACTCTATAACATAATGTTCCCCATGGTGTGATAAACATTGTTTTTCCATGTCCTCAGGAGCCATTCTTATTTGGTTATATCCCGAAAATCCGTCCATGAACGAGAATACTTTGAATTTTGTTGTACTATCAACAAACATATCAATATTGAAGAAGTGAAAAACACAAGAAGGGGGGTTGAATTGAAAAGTTGAAATCAAAAGCGCAACAACACATTATTATTATCCTTGTTCGTTTGATCTCAGACTACTCCAGTCCACCCGTCAAGGTGATTTCGCCTCTCTCCAACGAGGACTTAATTCACTAATCACAAAAGGATTACAATCACTACTTTAACAACTGTTAAAGTCTTCTTGAGTACAACCACATTCCGATTAATCTTAATGAACATTGTTTTAATGAAATAAACTAGAGTACTGTGTGTTGTTGTTTTTCATTAAAAAAACTGTTATTACAACTGTGATAATTTACACAAAATTAGAGCTTGGAAATATGATGAGTATTCTTGCAGCTTTTTGAATTCTCGTGCGTAGTATATTGGAAAGTCGTTACCAATTTGAACACTGAGCTTGTTTATATAGGTAGTGGATTCCCGTTGATCATTAAGCATGATAAATGTCATTAACTCAGTTTCCATTTGGAGAAGATCCTGTCTGAAAGAAGTCATTGTAATTGACGTTGTCTTGAGTGATTAGTAACGCTTCAGAATCTTTCATCATTTCCTGCTGCTGATGCTTCAGAACATTGATGACTTAGATTATTATGCTATTGTTTAGAATCAGAGTTTACTTCATTTAAGCGCAGGTTATGGTCATCAATCTTCAGTGCATGTTCTGATTGCTTCTGATTGCTTCAGCGTGTACCTTCTATAGCTTAATTTCTGATGCTGCTTTGGTCAGAACTTCTGCATACACAATAACATAATTTTTAGGGTGCATATTTGTTCTTTGTATTTGTTATCATCAAAACTCTAACTAAGGGTTGTAGAATCAAACTATGTTCTAACAATCTCCCCCTTTTTAATGATGACAAAAACTAGAATTTTCAATTAAAAAAATAAAGAACAAAAGGTTTAAGAGAAACTCCCCCTGAGTTGATTATTTCCCTTAAGTGTCTTCTCATTAGAGTTTTAGCTGTATCTCCTATCAAAGTTTGTACCTGTTCAAACTTTTCAGAAATTAGAGGTTAAGTAATTCAGAATGTTTGAGACTTTTGTCTCGGTAAACCATTATTGAAAATATCTTAATTTCTCCCCCTTTTTGTCAGGTATCAAAGAGGAAATATAATTAGAGCCAAAAGAGATAAATTATATTTAAAACATAATGCAATGACAAGTTTCAGAAACAAAGAGGTAAAATTAAAAGTTACAGATAAACAATTTTTAAAAGAAAATCTAAGAAGGAGGGGGAAGACGTATGAACAACGCTTCCAGCAAGCTCTTGATCTGGGTATTTAAATCTTCTTGCTTGCCCAAAATGCCTCTGATTTCCTTTTTAGTGTCTTCTTGTTTACCCGGAATACTTTTAATCTCTTTGGTCGTATCCTCCTGCTTATCCAGCCTTGCATGGATTAAAGTATTTTCTTTCTTGAACTCTTCCAGAGTTTGCATGACTAAGGAGGAAGCTGGAGTCTCTTCAGGAGTTGGATGTTGCTCAGATCATTCTGCAGCTTCTTCTGTGTGAACCATTTCTTCTACTGTAATCATGTCTTTTAGAGCAGTAGTCAGAGAGAGACTTTCTGATTCTGGTTCAGCTACATCTGAGGGATGATGCTCTTTTTAGGGAGCATTGTCCAGCGAGAGGATATCTTTCTTGAACAGTTGGCTCAAAACTTGGTCTTGAAAAGCCTTCAGCTTATCACTAAAGTTCTGCTGAACCTTTTCATAACTCTGTTCCTTCAGCTTCAGTGTTTTAGAGCTAAGCCAATTTCTGAATCTTGCCCACATGTAATCAGAAGCAGCAGGATTAGACATCTCTTGACTTTCATGCTTCAAAGAATTTATCCATTCCTGCATTCCTATTTCAAAAATCAACAAACTTGTACCAACATCTGATGTGGTTTCAGTTGGTTTAGGTTTGGGAATGGTAGTTTTGTAAGAGGTGGAGGCTAGTATTTCCAGCATTATTAGATCAATGACAAGTCTGAGGTTGTCAGTTGGACGGCTAGTGGGTGAAAGAGTGGGAGAGTCAGGAATAATGATTGGTCTAGTGGGGGTGTTTGGAGGTGTGGATTCCAGAGATGAAGGGATTTCTGGAATGTCATGAATGGTGAGAGGCATGCGAACCGCAAGAGGTTCTGTGATTCCAGGTATTGGGATTGTATCAGAATCTGAAGGAGAGTCTTCAGAATGGTTTGTGGCAGCATGTTAGGGTTCTGGTTCATGAATACAAGAAAATGTATTTTCAAAAGGTTGAGTTTCTGGTTGTGGTGAGTTGGAGTTCAGATCTTTTGGTTGAGGAGTTGGAGTTTGAGTATTTTCTGGTTGAGGAATTTCTGGTTGTGGAGAGTCTGGTTGCGGAATTTCTGGTGGTTGTTGAGAGTTTGGATTTTCTGGGAGTTGAGAATTTGGATTTTATGGTAGGGGAGAGGAAAAATCTTGATCAAATAAATCAATGTCAGACAGAACTTTGGCAAGTTCTGGTTGGTCATGTTCAGGATTTGGATTTGGATTAGGGGAGTGAGGTTCATTTAGAAAATGACCTAGAGTTTTAGATGGATCAAACCCTATGTCAAAGTCTTCAAAGGTTTGGGGTGATAGATTTTCTGGTTGAGATGGCGTGGCTTCAGATGTTGAAATAATTATTGATTCTATAACAGAAACAGAAGATGGATTACCTTTCTTTTTGGAAGCTTTAGGTGTCCTCTTCTTTGTCTTTTTTAAAACAACCTCTGGAGCAGCCTTGTGCAAATCTTGAATGTTGATTTCTGGGGCAGTTCCATCAGCCTTGCATGCTTCAAGGTATCTGACTATTATTTCTAGTTTGGAGTCAATCTCAGAAAATAGAGGAAAATCATTCAGAGGTATCCTTCTTGAAGTGATAGTCCCATGAGAAGTAATAGATGGTTCCTTCTTGATATTCTCAATGATTTTCATTTTCTTCAGATTTTTAGCATTCAAGGGCTTCCCAGCAGGTGCTTCCAATGTGCTGATTTCCTGAGTCTCCGTCAGATGTTCTATCAGCCTATTCTCTGTTAGAATATCTGATATCAGCCTTCCTAAGGGAATCCAATCCCTCTTGGTCCTTTCGTCTTCTCTTGTTTCCTTCACACTTGTTCTGATATGGTTGAAGAGCAAGTGTGGAAGATTTACCTTTGTCCTTTTAGCAATGAAATAGATCAGAAATTGTAGATCAATATTGATATAACCAGGAGAGCTTGTGGGCTTCCTGTAGTTAATACATCCCAAAATGATTCTGGCCCAAATTCTGTGATGATCCTTCAAATCTCTCAGCCATGTCAATGCATCTGACACCACCACCATTGTATCCAAGAAGCTTTGCAATAAGATCTTTTGTAATCATAATTTCTTCCCCATAACATAAGAAGTAACCTGGTGATTTGAAGAAGAAGCATGTATCCATAATTATTTTACAAGAATGGGAAAGGTTGGCCCCAATAGACAGTCAAAGTACCTGTTCCATCCTTGTGCAGTAACGTCTTCATACAGATTGAAGCCATTTTCTTGCAAGCTCTCAAAATCAATAATCAGTTCAGAGAGAACTTCCAGATTATCAATAGGTGTGAGGAGCCATCTATGGAGTTCTTCATACTGTTTCGTTGAAGCAGATTCATGAGCATTGACATTTTTGAGACTTGATGAAACCATTGTTCACACGGGATTTTGAGGAAGATGAAAGGGTTTTTTGAAAGCATGAACTTGAAACGAGAGAAAATATTGATGAGAGCAAAAGTGAATGAATGTAAAAAGTAATTTTGAGTTTAAATAGGTTTCTTGAAAACGTAAGCAGTAAGAAAAAGAAAAAAATAGTCATGATTATATGCATTAATGACACCTGAAATTAGGGGATTTAGAAAGATACTGAACGGTTACCCTTGACAAGTGTCTCAATGCATCCAATCAGCGCCTTTGACCTTTCAGAAGTTGAACACGTGTTCATCCCCAGAAAGTGGCTGATGAGAGGATGACGACTATTTGATGATGTGAACTACACGCCTCTATCCTTGAAATGAAACATTCAGATCTTCATGGATAGATTCTGATGCAATTTGTACTTCTAAACTCTGAAGACAGGTTGATCAGTTGTTCATAGAAAATAACAAAGTTCTGAGGGTTAAGATATAAATAAAACAATTTATTCTGGGCATGGCTTCATGCTGAGATGTTTCAGAATGAAGTTGAACCTATCTTCAGAAAGGGGTTTTGTAAAAACATCATCCCATTGATGGTCTGTGTCAATAAAATTTAAGGTAAGAATCCCTTTCTGAATATAGTCCCTAATAAAATGATGTTTTATTTCTATATGCTTAGCCCTAGAATGCAAAATAGGATTCTTATTGAGACATATAGTAGAAGCATTTTCACAGAGGATAGGAATGTTACTCTCAAATATGTTGAAGTCTTCAAGTTGACATTTCATCCAGAAAATTTGCGTGCTACATCCAGCAGTTGCTATGTACTCAGCTTCTACTATTGATAGTGCTATTGTGGACTGTCTCTTGATGGTCCATGAGATCAGATTTTCTCCCAGAAACTGGAAGCTTTCAGAAGTGCTTTTACATTCTACTTTGTCTCCAGCGAAGTCAGCGTCACAATATCCTAATAAGTTGTAATCATTTGATTTTCTATAAAACAAACCCATATTAGTAGTACCTTTCAGATACTTGAAAATTAGCTTAACTGCTGTTAAGTGAGATTCTCTAGAATCTGATTAGAATCTAGCACATAAGCAAACACTAAACAAAATGTCAGGCCTTGAAGCCGTCAGATAGAGGAGAGAGCCAATCATACCTCTGTAGACCTTCTGTTATACCTTTTTACTTACCTCTTCCTTTTCCAGAATGCACGTGGGGTGCATCGGAATCTTTGAGGGATTACATTCTGAGAGATCAAATTTCTTCAGAAGTTCTCTGACATATTTGCTCTGATGAATGTAAGTTGCTTCTGGAGTTTGGTTTATCTGAATGCCCAAAAAGAATTTGAGTTCCCCCATTAAGCTCATCTCAAACTCTGCCTGCATACATTTAGCAAACTCTCTTCCCAGAGAGGGTTTAATAGATCCAAAGATGATGTCATCAACATAAATCTGACATACTAAAATGTCATTCTTAATTGTCTTACAGAACAAGGTTGTGTCCACTTTCCCTCTGGTGAATTCCTTTTCTAACAGGAAGTTACTTAGTCTTTCATACCAAGCTCTGGGAGCTTGTTTCAGACCATATAGTGACTTCTTTAGTTTGAAAACATATTCTGGGTGTTTGGAATTCTCAAACCCAGGGGGTTGTGCACATATACCTCTTCTTCTATATACCCATTTAAGAATGCACTTTTAACATCCATCTGATACTGAGTGATGCTATTGTTTACATCAAATGATATTAAAAGTCTGATAGATTCTAACCTGGAGACTAGAGCAAAGGTTTCTGTATAGTCTATCCCCTCTTGCTAACTATAACCTTGTTCTACCAGTCGTGTTTTGTTTCTGATCACTTCTCCTTGCTCATTCAGTTTGTTTCTGAACACCCACTTTGTTCCAATGACGTTGAATCCTTTTGGTTTGGGAACCAGATCCCATACGTCATTTCTGGTGAACTGATTCAATTCCTCCTGCATTGCCAGAATCCAGTCATTATCCAGAAGTGCTTCATCAATTGTTGTTGGTTCAATCAGAGAGACCAGTCCCATGAGGGATTCTCCAGATTTTCTGAATTTTGATATTGTTCTGATTGGATCATCCTTCTTTCCCAGTATTTTATCTTCTGGGTGAGCAATGCTACTTCTGGATAGCCTTTTCTGAAGTTGATCAACTGAAGGTGCTGGATTGCTTGCAGTGACTCTTTCTGATGTTGTGGGAGCGTCTCTGTTGAGAACTTCTGACGAGTTATCTTCAGTACCTATGAGTTCAACTTCCATACCTGCAAGGAATTCATTCTGGTTTGACTTTTGAGAGTTAAGCTTATCATCAAACCTAACACTGATTGACTCTTCAACAATCTGTGTTTCTGTATTGTATACTCTGTACCCTCTTGAGCGTTCAGAGTATCTTAACATAATACACTTTTATGCTTTAGAGTCAAACTTGTTCAGATAGTTTTTTGTATTCAGAATAAAGCAAGTGCATCCAAATGGATGAAAGTAAAAAATGTTGGGCTTTCTGTTCTTCCACAATTCATTTGGAGTCTTTTCCAGAATAGGTCTTATGGAGATTCTATTCTGAATGTAACATGCTGTGTTGATTGCCTCTGCCCAGAAGATCTTAGCAATGTTAGTCTCATTGATCATGGTTCTGGCCATTTCTTACAATGTTCTGTTCTTTCGTTCTACAACTCCATTTTGTTGGGGAGTTCTAGGACAAGAGAAGTCATGCAAGATGCCTTTTTCATTAAAAAATAATTCAAAATTTTTATTTTCAAATTCCCCACCATGATCACTTCTGACTTTGACAATTCTAAGATCTTTTTCATTCTGAACTTGGTTGCAGAAGGTAACAAACACAGAGTGTGACTCATCCTTGTGTCTTAAGAACTTTAGCCATGTCCATCTGCTATAGTCATCTACAATTAATAACCCATACTTCTTGCCACTTACAGACGCATTTTTTGCTGGTCCAAATAAGTCAATGTGCAGAAGTTCTAATGGCTTAGAGGTGGAAACAACATTTTTGGATTTGAAAGCAAGTTTTGCAAATTTGCCTTTCTAACATGCTTCACACAGAGCATCTGAGCTGAACTTCAAATTAGGAAGTCCTCTGACCAGATTGAGTTTGTTAATATGAGATATTCTTCTCATACTAACATGCCCCAATCTTCTGTGCCAGACCCATTGCTCGTTGTTAACAGAAAGCATGCATTTTACATTTGACTCTTTAGTTCAGAAAGTTTTATTTTATAAATGTTGTTTTTCCTCTTTCCATTAAATAGGATTGTCCCATCTTTCTGACTAACAACTTTGCATGAATTTTGATTAAAGATTATATCATAACCGTTATCACTTAATTGACTTATGGATAACAGGTTATGCATTAATCCATCAACTAATAACACATTATTTATAGAGGGAAGATTTCCATTACCTACTGTTCCAGAGCCAATGATCTTTCCTCTTTGGTTGCCTCCAAATCCCACGTAGCCTCTAGGCTTAAGTTCTAGGCTTTGGAACATATGCCTTCTTCCCGTCATGTGTCGCGAGCAGCCATAGTCCAGGTACCATGACTGGTGTTTTAGCCTTGCTGCTAAAGATATCTGCTACATATATAACTTTATCCTTAGGTACCCATATCTTCTTGGGTCTTTGTTTGTTAGTTTTACCAAAATTCTGATTGAACTTTGGTTTGACAGAATAATCACTACTTGTGTATTTTATGTCATGTGTGTGCCCATATATAAAATGTGATTTGAGTGGTGTGCATTCTATGACTAAGTCTATGGCCTGTTTAGGTGTAGATACCTTACCTTGATATCCTATCCCTTTTCTGCCATTTCTGCTAACTCCATAGATCATTGAAGCCATCTTGCTTCTATCTATCTTTTTAGATAGAAACTTCTGAAAGTTGTGATCATACTCTTTGATGATCTCATCAGCATTACTGGGAGTCTCTAAGATTGTTTCCTTCTGAGAATTTTGCAAATCATTTTCTAATTTTGAAATTTTTTCTTTTAACTCAGAATTCTCTAATCTGAGACTCTCAGACTTTTCAGAGTCAGAGGCAAGATCCCTTTTCAGGTTCTTGAATTTGACTCTGATTTGCTGATACCTTTCCAGAATTTCATTTAGACTTTCTGCAAGTTCAACCTTAGTAAAGTTATTGGTAAAGTCAGGAAACACCTCTTCAGTGTCTGATTCTGAGTCTGAACCAGAAGCTTCACTGTCTTCTGACACATTTGCCATGAGAGCTATGTTTGCTCTTTCATCATCTGACTCTGAGTCAGCTTCAGAGGTGTCATAATCATCCCATGTAGCCATGAGGCTTTTCTTATTTTCCTTGAAGAAATTCTTCTTGGGCTTCTCCTTCTGAAGCCTTGGGCAGTCACTTTTGTAGTGCCCTTGCTCATTACACTCATAGCAGATGATGTCCTTGTTATTTGGCTTTCTGTATCCTGAAGAATCTTCAGATCTTCTGTGTCCATAGGAAGACTCAGACTTTCTGTATCTGGAGGAGGATTCACTCTGATTCTCTGATCTTCTAGGATTTATGAATTTCCTTTGTCTCTGCTTCCACAGTTGGTTCACCCTTATGGAGAGGAGAGACAATTCATCTTCTTTTAATGAGGATCCATCAGAAGTTTCTTCCATAGCCTGCAAAACCTTAGAGTCAGATTTTCTATTAGATTTTAAAGCTAGTGGCTTACCTTGCTTTTGAGGCTCATCTTCTTCTAGCTCTATCTCGTGAGTTCTGAGGGAGCTGACAAGTTCCTCCAGAGATATTTTGTTGAGATCTTCGGCTAGCTTAAGTGTTGTGACCATTGGCCTCCATTGCTTGGGTAAGCTTTTGATAATCTTCTTAACATGATGAGCAGTAGAATACCCTTTGTCAAGAACCTTCAGTCCAGCAACAAGGATTTGGAATCTTGAAAACATAGCTTATATGGATTCACTATCTTCCATCTTGAATGCCTCATACTTATGAATGAGCGCAAGGGATTTGGTTTCTTTTACTTGAATGTTGCCTTCATGCGTCATTCTCAGAGAGTCAAACATGTTCTTGGCTGTCTCTCTATTTGAGATTTTCTCATATTCTAAGTATGAGATAGCGCTGAGGAGTATTGTTCTGGCCTTGTGGTGGTTTCTGAAATCACGTTTTTGCTGGTCATACATCATTTTTCTGTCTATCTTCTGACCACTTCCATCCACTGGGTGTGTGTATCCATCAGTCACCATGTCCCACAGATCAGCATCATGGGCCAGAAAGAAACTCTCAATTCTATCTTTCCAGTAGTCAAAGTTTTCTCCATCAAAGGCTGGAGGTTTGCCACTGAATCTGTCCTTGTCTTCATGGTAGTCATTGCTGATGTTTTGGCTTGGTCCCACCATAGTGTTTTTCTGAAGCTTGGATCTTGTACTGACGCGGTTAAGTGTTTAAACTCAGAACCAGGCGCTCTGATACCAATTAAAGAAGTGAAAAACACAAGAAGGGGGGTTGAATTGAAAACTTGAAATCAAAAGCGCAGTGACACAATATTTTTATCCTGGTTCGTTTAATCTCAAACTACTCCAGTCCATCCGTCAAGGTGATTTTGCCTCTCTCCAACGAGGACTTAATTCACTAATCACAAAAGGATTACAATCACTACTTTAACAACTGTTAAAGTCTTCTTGAGTACAACCACAATCTAGTTAATCTCAAGGAACACTGTTTTAATCAAATAAACTAGAGTATTGTGTGTTGTTGTTTTTCGTTACAAAAACTGTTATCACAACTTTGATAATTCACACAAAATTAGAGCTTGGAAATATGATGAGTATGCTTGCAGCTTTTTGAATTCTCGTGCGTAGTATATTGGTAAATCGTTCCCGATTTGAACACTGAGCTTGTTTATATAGGTAGTGGATTCCCGTTGATCATTAAGCATGATAAATATCATTAACTCAGTTTCCATTTGGAGAAGATCCTGTCTGAAGGAAGCCATTGTAATTGATGTTGTCTTGAATGATTAGTAACGCTTCAGAATCTTTCATCCTTGCCTGCTGCTGACGCTTCAGAACATTGATGACTTAGATTATTATGCTATTGTTCAAAATCAGAGTTTACTTCATTTAAGCTCAGGTTCTGGTCATCAATCTTCAGGGCATGTTCTGATTGCTTCAGCGTGTAGCTTCTATAGCTTAACTTCTGATGTTGCTTTGGTCAGAACTTCTGCATACACAATAACATAATTTTTAGGGTGCATATTTGTTCTTTGTATTTTTTATCATCAAAACTCTAACTAAGGGTTGTAGAATGAAACTATGTTCTAACAAATATGTGGAAATGGAAAATCATCTTTTGGACTAGCTTTATTTAGATCTCTATAATCGACGCACATGCAAACTTTTCCATCTTTCTTTGGTACAAGTATAATATTGGCAATACATTGAGGGTACACTGATGTTGAAGTGGTGAAAAACACAAGAAGGGGGGGTTGAATTGTAAAACTGAAATCTAAAGCAATTGACAAGATATTTTTATCCTGGTTCGTTTGATCTCAAACTACTCCAGTCCACCCGTCAAGGTGATTTCGCCTCTCTCCAACGAGGTCTTAATCCACTATATTCAACTGAATATTACAGACTGCTTTAACAACTGCTAAAGCCTTCTTGATTCAAACCACAACCCGGTTTGTCAAGGCAACACTTTCTTACAAAGAGATAAAACTATGTGTGTGGATGTTTTCTACAAAACTGTATCACAACTGTGATGTATACACAAAATGAAGCTTAGAAACTAGATTGCTAAACAGTAATGGAATATCAGAGTATGTGGTTTAGCAAAACTGGTAGAACGAAGATTATGGTTCAGCTTTTGTGCGTGTAGAGATTTGGAGAGCATTAGCCATTATAATCTTCAAAGCCTTGTTTATATAGCACTTGAGATGATGAACGTTGGATGCAATATTCTTGATTCAATGCTAATAACAAGCTTTCCTTTTTGAGCAGATCTTGTCTGGAATGAGGCCGTTGGAATTAATTAGCTTTCAATGCACAGTACCGTTGCTTACTTAATGCAAGTTCTGGCTTGGCTCATTCTGATTCTGCTTCGCTGCTGATGAACTATTGTGTTTCTGTATCAGAGTGTTTGAGCGCAGTCTTGTTCATCAGGCTTCAGCATGTACGTGAGTTGATCATCTGATCTTGACGTTCTGATGTAGCAACTTCTGATGCTGGTGTATGAAATCAAATTCTGATGCTGAATAGATGTGATCTTGCTTATTTCAATCAGCGTATCTGCAAGTCAGAACATAATAATTTTAGGCAGCAGATAGTTCAAACATGAAACATATAAATACTATATCTTTTCACTTTGTTATCATCAAAACTTAAATATAGGGTAGTAGATTCAAACATTGTTCTAACAATCTCCCCCTTTTTGATGATGACAAAAACTAGATATTTTAAATGAAAATAACGTGAAAAGGTATCTGGAAAATGTATCAGAGTAAGAAGTACGGAGAAGTCAGAGTTAAGAGATACTCCCCCTGAGTTGATTACTTCCCTTTGATTATACGTGTTCTTCAGGATCAGATCTTTTTCTTTCTTTGAACATCAGATTATCAGAGTCTTTGACTTATCAGAAGCTTTGTGTCAGAGCATAGCTTCAGAGCTTTTCTAGTCAGAGCTTTGCTTTGGATCAGAGTATTAGGACGATCAGAACTTCATATTGATCAGAGCAACATTGATCAGAGCTTCTAGTCTTCAGAGTGTCCAGGAGCTTCCTTGTGCCTGTAGACTTCAAACAAAACAGAAAAAACATTTCAAGTAATAAAGTTAGAATGTTTGAGAATTTCTGTCTAGTTAGCCGTTATTGATTTAAATATCATTCTTGTTCTCCCCCTTTTTGTCAGCAATCAAAAAGTGTTGGTGATGTGCTAAAACAATTAAGATCAGAAAAACTAATCATATTAATATAGTTCAGAATCAGAGCAAGAAAATATTACAAAACATAATCAAAACAGTACATCAGAAAATCAGGGAAAACAAAAAAAGGTCATGTATGAAAAAGATTTAAGGTTGAGGAGGCAAGCGTGTGAACAGGCTCTCCAGCATGGCTTGAATCTTTTCAGAAGTTTCATTTTGCTTATGAACCATGCTGACAACAGTGTCAATCTTGCTGTCCTGCACATCCATTCTCTCTTTCATCTTCTGATCGTTTTCATCCATCCGCTGCTGCAGACGCATGTCATTCAGCCTTAGTTCTTCCAGAGTCTGCCTGTCCAAGGCAGCTTGAGAAGCATCAGAAGGAGGAGGCTTCTCAGAACTTTCAGCAACATCTTCTGCTTGACTTTCTTCAGCCTGAATGGTCTTGTCTTCTTCTGATGGAATGGTCTTGTCCTGCACCTTTGCAGCTTGCTGTTTCTCAGACCAAGGTTCACTGTCCAGAGGGAGCACGTCCTCTTTCAGAAGCATACTTCCAACTTCATTCAGAAGCTTGCTGAAATTTTGTTGTGCCTGCTCATAGTTGATATCCTGCAACTTGAGGGCTTCAGCACGTACCCAACGTCTGAACTGTGACCAGAGCTGATCAGAAGCAGTTGGGTCAATCATCCCAGGACAGACTTGCTTCAAAGAAGCAATCCATTGCAGCACACCTATTTCAAAATTCAAAATACCAGAGCCAACATCTGGTTGCTTTGGTTTTGGGATTGCAATTTTGTGTTTTAGATCAGCAAGACGGTCAAGACTGGTTAAGTCAATGAAAGTCCTGCTGGGGTTTTCAGAGGTTTTCTGAGAGGCTGTTTGTTTTGGAGGAGGGGTATCAGAGTCAGATATTTCGATTGGAGTGGGTGGTGTTTTGGGAGTTTTTGGTGGTGTCGATTCTGATGAGGATGGTAACTGGGGCATGAAAACAGTGGTTCCACATGGCAACTGGATTGCCAGCAGTGATGGTTGAGGTGAGTGAGGGTCAGATTGATGAGGAGAAGGGGTTTCAGAGTGGTGAAACTCTGTTTGTGGTGAAGGTGGATTAATTTCTGGTTGGGGAGAGGGAGGTGGAATCTCTGATTGCTCAGGGATCAGAGGTTCTTCTGAGAGTGGTTGTTGTTGTGGTTCTGGTTCTGGTTGTTGTTATTGTTCTGGTTGTGGAGGAGGAACATTTTGTGGTTCAGAGTTTGGTTGAGCAGAGGCATGTTGACGCTCAATATCAGCCAGCACTTGGTCAAGTGCTGTTGTTGTTGAAATTGTTGGTTGTTTGGGTTGTTTGGTTCTAGGTCTTCTGAGTTTTAATGCCTCAGAAGGGTCTTCTTCTTGTATGGTTTCATCAATGGTAGGGATGGGAATTGATATTCTATGAGAGGTTTGAGGAGGGATAGATGCTGGAATAGTAAAAGATTTTGAAATAGGGGCAGCAGATGAAATACCTCTTTTCTTTGGAGTCTGCTGAGATGATCCTTCTGATGGCGCTTTCCTCTTCTTTGTCTTCTTCAGAGTCACTTCTGGTTGGGGTTGACGCAGATCTCTGATATTCAGCTTTGGATCTGTATCATCTGCCTTGTATGCATCTGGGTACCTGAGAAACATCTCTGGTTTGGATTCCATTTCAGAAAATACCGGGAAATCACTCAGAGGCACTCTTCTGCTGGAGATATCAGCAGTGGAAGTAGCTCTGGGTTCCTTCTGAATATTCTCTATCAGCTTCATCTTTTTCAGATTCTTTGCGTTCAGAGGTTTCCCAATTGTTGGTTCAATAGTGCTCAGCTCTTAAGCTTCTATCAGATGCTCAATCAGCCTATTCTCTGTCAGAATATCTGATATAAGCCTTCCAAACGGTATCCAGTCCCTCTTGGTTCTTTCTTCTTCCCTTGTTTCTTTCACACTGGTTTTGAGATGGTTGAACAAGAAGTGAGCCAGATTGATCTTTATCTTCTGATCAATAAAGTAGATCAGAAACTGCTGATCCACATTTATATAATTAGGAGAACTTGTTGGTTTCCTATGGTTGAAGCATCCCAGAATAATCTTAGCCCATACTCTGCAATGATCCTTCAGATCTTTAATCTTGCTGCTGGGCATCCCAAGAGTGAAAATCCTGTTAGCTACCACACCTGTATCAGCACATCTTTCAGCCATGTCCACACAACGGACGCCACCACCACTTTGACCGATTAGCCTTGCAATGAGATCTTCAGAAATCACAATCTTCTTCCCCATGACAGAGGAGATGACTAGATGTTTTGAAACCTTGGCGTGAATCCAAAATTCCTTGACCAGCGCTGGGAATGTTGGTCCAACCAACCTATCGAAATACCTTTCCCACTTTTGAGCCCTAATTTCTTCAGTTAGGTCAAAACCATTCTCCTTCAAGCTTTCAAAATCAATGATTAACTCAGAGAGCACTTCAAGGTTCTTCACCGGAGTGAGGAGAGTTCTGAGCGGCACTTGATATTGCTCAGAAGTTGCTTTCTTTTGATTACCTGCAGAAACGCTGCTGGAGGATGCCATTGTTCACACTAAAAAGGGTTTTGAGAGTGAATTGAGGAAAAAGGTTTGCAAGAGATGAACTCAGAAATATGCAGAAAAAGCTTGAGTGATAGTGAGAAAGCGTAAAGACTAAGAATGAGAGATTAATGTGCTTAAATAGAGTTTTCAAAACTATTTTGAAAAGATAAACGTTTTGAAGAGAGAGAAAAATCACGATTTCCATTTAAAAGCATGATTACTTTTCATTAAATGCTTGCTGATTTTGGGGGATTTGAGAAAGATACTTAAAAACGGTTACCAGACATGTGTCTCAATGCACCCAATCAGCGCTTTGCCTTCTCAGAAGCGTGCACGCGTTCTGCTTCAGAGATATGCTGATGATTGGATGACACTTGTTTGATGTAGTGATCAGCACGTCTGTCTTTGAGATTAGACTCTCAGATCTTTAGACTTGCATCTGATACAATCTGCATGTTCTATCTTTCTGAAAGGAGATTGATCAGAAGTTCACAGTAAAATAATTACATTCTGAAAGTAAATATATGGAATTAAAACATTTTCACTCTGGGCACACTTTCATGCTGAGATGTTTCAGAATGAAATTAAACCTATCTTCTGAAAGGGGTTTAGTAAAGATATCAGCCCATTGATGGTCTGTATCTATGAATTTTAAGTTCAAAATACCTTTCTGAATATAGTCCCTAATGAAGTGATGTTTTATTTCTATATGCTTAGCCCTAGAATGTAAAATAGGATTTTTACTTAAGCAAATAGCAGAAGTATTATCACAAAGTATAGGAATGTTACTCTCAAAAATCTGGAAGTCTTCAAGCTGACTTTTCATCCAGAGCATTTGTGTGCTACATCCTGCTGCTGCTATGTACTCAGCTTCTGTTGTTGACAGAGCAAATGTTGATTGCCTTTTGCTGGACCAAGAGATCAGATTTTCTCCCAGAAACTGGCAGCTTCCAGAAGTACTTTTACGTTCCACTCTGTCTCCAGCAAAATCAGCATCACAGTAGCCTACTAAGCTGTAATCACTAGATTTTCTATAAAACAAACCCAGATTAGTAGTACCTTTCAGATACTTGAAAATTCGCTTAACAGCTGTTAAGTGAGATTCTCTAGGATCTGATTGGAATCTAGCACAGATACAAACACTGAATAATATGTCAGGTCTTGAAGCAGTCAGATAGAGGAGAGAACCAATCATACCTCTGTAGACTTTCTGTTCTACACTTTTGCTTACCTCTTCTCTTTCCAGAATGCACGTGGGATGCATTGGAATCTTTGATGGCTTACATTCTGAGAGGTCAAATTTCTTCAGAAGATCTCTGATGTATTTGCTCTGATGAATGTAAGTTCCTTCTGGAGTTTGATTGATCTGAATTCCTAGAAAGAATTTCAGTTCCCCCATGAGGCTCATCTCAAATTCTGCCTGCATACACTTAGCAAACTTTCTTCCAAGAGAAGGATTAGTAGAACTAAAAATGATATCATCAACATAAATTTGATAGACTAAGATGTCACTCTTAACTGTTTTACAGAATAGAGTAGTGTCCACTTTCCCTCTGGTGAATTCATTTTCAAGCAGAAAGTTACTTAGCCTTTCATACCAAGCTCTGGGAGCTTGTTTCAGACCATACAGTGACTTCTTTAGTTTGAAAACATGTTCTGGATGTTTTGTATTTTCAAAACCTGGGGGTTGGTGAACATAAACTTCTTCTTCTATATAACCATTTAAGAATGCACTTTTGACATCCATCTGATACAGAGTGATGCCTCTATTAACAGCAAATGAAATTAAAAGTCTGATAGATCCTAACCTGGCGACTGGGGCAAAGGTTTCTGTATAGTCTATCCCCTCTTGCTGACTATAACCTTGTGCAACCAGTCGTGCCTTGTTTCTGATGACTTCACCTTGTTCATTTAGCTTGTTTCTGAACACCCATCTTGTTCTAATGACGTTGAATCCTTTTGGTCTGGGAACGAGATCCCATACGTCGTTTCTGGTGAATTGATTCAGCTCTTCTTGCATTGCCAGAATCCAGTCATTATCCAGAAGTGCTTCATCAATAGAAGAAGGTTCAATCAGAGACACAAGTCCCATAAGTGTTTCTTCAGAGTTTCTGAAGCTTGCTCTTGTTCTGATTGGATCTTCCTTTCTTCCTAGGATAGTCTCTTCTGGGTGATCCAAGCTGCTTCTGGGTAATCTCTTCTGAGGTTGATCAGCAGCTGTTGTAGGATTTCTAGCAGTGCTCCTTTCAGACGTTGAAGGAATGTCTGTGTTGAGAGCTTCTGATGACTTGTCTTCAGAACCTGCAAATTCAATTTCTATACCTGCAAGAATTTCATTCTGCTTTGACTTTTCAGAGTCAAGCTTATCATCAAAACGAACACTGATTGATTCTTCCACAATCTGTGTTTCTGTATTGTATACTCTGTACCCTCTTGAGCGTTCAGAGTATCCTAACATAATACACTTCTGTGCCTTAGAGTCAAACTTGTTCAAATAATTCTTTGTATTTAATATAAAGCAAGTACATCCAAATGGATGAAAATATGAAATGTTGGGCTTTCTGTTCTTCCACAATTCATATGGAGTCTTTTCCAGAATAGGTCTTATTGAGATTCTATTCTGAATGTAGCACGCTGTGTTTATTGCCTCTGCCCAGAAAGTCTTAGCAACGTTTGTCTCATTGATCATGGTTCTGGCCATTTCTTGCAATGTTCTGTTCTTTCGTTCTACAACTCCATTTTGTTGGGGAGTTCTAGGACAAGAGAAATCATGCAGAATGCCTCTGTCATTAAAGAATGACTCAAAATCTTTATTTTCAAATTCTCCACCATGATCACTTCTGACTTTAACGATTCTAAGATCTTTTTCATTCTGAACTTGGTTACAGAAGGTAACAAACACAGAGTGTGACTCGTCCTTGTGTCTTAAGAACTTTACCCATGTCCATCTGCTATAGTCATCTACGATTACTAACCCATACTTCTTACCACTGACTGAAGCAGTTTTAACTGGTCCAAATAAGTCAATGTGCAGAAGTTCTAATGGCTTAGAGGTAGAAACAACATTTTTGGATTTAAAGGAAGGTTTTGCAAATTTGCCTTTCTGACATGCTTCACACAGAGCATCTGAATTGAACTTCAAATTAGGAAGTCCTCTGACCAGATTGAGTTTGTTAATCTGAGATATTCTTCTCATACTAACATGCCCCAATCTTCTGTGCCAGATCCACTGCTCGTTGTTAACAGACAGAAGACATTTTACATTCTGACTCTTTAGTTCAGAAAGTTTGATTTTGTAAATGTTGTTTTTCCTCTTACCATTAAACAGGATAGTCCCATCTTTCTGACTAACAGCTTTACATGATTTTTGATTAAATATTATATCATAACCGTTATCACTTAATGGACTTATGGATAACAGATTATGCATCAATCCATCTACTAGCAGAACATTATTAATAGAGGGAAGATTTCCATTACCTACAGTTCCAGAGCCAATTATCTTTCCCCTCTGATTGCCTCCAAAGCCAACGTGGCCTCCAGGCTTAAGTTCCAGGCTTTGGAACATATGCCTTCTTCCCGTCATGTGTCGTGAGCAGCCAGAGTCCAGGTACCATGACTGGTGTTTCTGACTTGCTGCTAAAGATATCTGCAACATGTATTATTTTATCCTTAGGTACCCAGATTTTCTTGGGTCCTGATTTGTTAGTTTTACCAAAACTCTGGTTGAATTTTGGTTTCACAGAGTGCTTACTGCTAGTATATTTGATGTCATGTGTGTGACCATACACAAAGTGTGAATTTAGAGGAGTGTGTTTAATGGTTAAGTCCATGACATTCTTTGGTGTAGGAACCTTACCTTGGTATCCTATTCCTTTCCTGCCGTTTCTGCTAACTCCATAGATCATTGAAGCCATTCTGCTTCTATCTATGCTTTTAGCTAGGAACTTCTGGAAACTGTGATCATACTCCTTGATGATCTCATCAGCGTTGCTGGGAGTTTCAGAGATTGGTTCCTTCTGAGAGTTTTGTAAAGTGTTTTCTAATTTTGAAATCTTATCTCTCAGCTCAAAATTTTCCAATTTGAGACTCTCAGACTTATTAGAGTCAGATTCAAGATTCCTTTTCAGGTCTCTGAATTTAGCTCTAATTTGCTGATAACGTTCCAGAATCTCATTAAGGCTTTCAGCAAGTTCAGCCTTTGTAAAGTTAACAGTGAAGTTAGGAAATACCTCTTCTGTGTCTGATTCTGAGTCTGATTCAGAAGCTTCACTATCTTCTGAAATGTTAGCCATGAGAGCTATGTTTGCCCTTTCATCATCTGATTCTGAGTCAGCTTCAGACGAGTCAGAGTCATCCCATGTAGCCATGAGACTTTTCTTCTTCTCTCTTCCAAACTTCTTTTTGGGCTTTTCCCTCTGAAGCTTTGGGCAGTCACTCTTGTAGTGTCCTTGCTCATTGCACTCATAGCAGATGATGTCTTTGGTGTTTGGCTTCTTGCTACTGGAGGAGCCTTCAGATCTTCTGTATCCAGAGGAAGAATCTGTCCTTCTGTATCTGGAAGAAGACTCGTTCTGATCAGATCTTCTGGGATTCCTGAACTTCCTTTGTCTTTGCTTCCACAGTTGATTCACTCTTCTGGAGAGAAGGGAAAGTTCGTCTTCTTCTGATGATGATCCATCAGATGTTTCTTCAACTGCCTGCAAAACTTTAGACTCAAATTTTCTGTTAGATTTTAATGCTAAAGGCTTACCTTGCTTCTGAGGCTCATCAGCTTCTAGCTCTATCTCATGACTTCTGAGGGAGCTGATAAGTTCCTCCAGAGTGATTTTGTTGAGATCTTTAGCTAGCTTCAGAGCAGTAACCATAGGCCTCCACTACTTGGGTAAACTTTTGACGATTTTCTTGACATGGTCAGCAGTAGAGTATCCTTTGTCCAGAACTTTGAGACCAGCTACCAGAATCTGGAATCTAGAGAACATAGTTTCAATGGATTCAGATTCTTCCATTTTGAACGCCTCATACTTCTGAATGAGCGCCAGAGCTTTTGTTTCTTTGACCTGAACGTTGCCCTCATGCGTCATTCTGAGAGAATCAAAGATATTTTTTGCTGTGTCTCTGTTGGAGATCTTTTCATACTCAGTATAGGAGATGGCACTGAGGAGGATGGTTCTGGCCTTGTGGTGATTCTTGAAGTCACGCTTTTGTTGATCAGACATTGATTTTCTATCAATCTTCTGACCACTTGCATTCACAGGGTGTGTGTATCCATCTGTCACCATATCCCACAGATCAGCATCATGTGCCAGAAAGAAGCTTTCAATTCTGTCTTTCCAGTAATCAAAGTTTTCTCCATCAAAGACTGGAGGTTTGCCACTGAATCTGTCTCTGTCCTCATTGTTGTCATTGCTGATGTGAGAATTGTTTCCTGCCATTGTGTTTTTCTGACGCTGGATCTTGTACTGACACGGTTAAGTGTTTTAGCTCAGAACCAGGCGCTCTGATGCCAATTGAAGTGGTGAAAAACACAAGAAGGGGGGGTTGAATTGTAAAACTGAAATCTAAAGCAATTGACAAGATATTTTTATCCTGGTTCGTTTGATCTCAAACTACTCCAGTCCACCCGTCAAGGTGATTTCGCCTCTCTCCAACGAGGTCTTAATCCACTATATTCAACTGAATATTACAGACTGCTTTAACAACTGCTAAAGCCTTCTTGATTCAAACCACAACCCGGTTTGTCAAGGAAACACTTTCTTACAAAGAGATAAAACTATGTGTGTGGATGTTTTCTACAAAACTGTATCACAACTGTGATGTATACACAAAATGAAGCTTAGAAACTAGATTGCTAAACAGTAATGGAATATCAGAGTATGTGGTTTAGCAAAACTGGTAGAACGAAGATTATGGTTCAGCTTTTATGCGTGTAGAGATTTGGAGAGCATTAGCCATTATAATCTTCAAAGCCTTGTTTATATAGCACTTGAGATGATGAACGTTGGATGCAATATTCTTGATTCAATGCTAATAACAAGCTTTCCTTTTTGAGCAGATCTTGTCTGGAATGAGGCCGTTGGAATTAATTAGCTTTCAATGCACAGTACCGTTGCTTACTTAATGCAAGTTCTGGCTTGGCTCATTCTGATTCTGCTTCGCTGCTGATGAACTATTGTGTTTCTGTATCAGAGTGTTTGAGCGCAGTCTTGTTCATCAGGCTTCAGCATGTACGTGAGTTGATCATCTGATCTTGACGTTCTGATGTAGCAACTTCTGATGCTGGTGTATGAAATCAAATTCTGATGCTGAATAGATGTGATCTTGCTTATTTCAATCAGCGTATCTGCAAGTCAGAACATAATAATTTTAGGCAGCAGATAGTTCAAACATGAAACATATAAATACTATATCTTTTCACTTTGTTATCATCAAAACTTAAATATAGGGTAGTAGATTCAAACATTGTTCTAACAGATGTCACAAGAAAACCGGCATTTATTTGTTTTAACACTTCTTATTTGATTTCCACTACCATATCAGGGTGAGTTCTTCTCAACTTCTTCTTGACTGGCGGGCACTTTGGCTTCAAAGGCAAATGATACTCCACAATATTAGTATCTAGACCAGGCATATCTTTGTATGACCAAGCAAATATGTCCACATACTCTTTCAATAATTCAGTCAACCTGATCTTTATATCAGGATGCAACAATGCTCCAATTTTGACTTCCTTTGGCTCTTCCTCTGAACCAAAATTGATTGTCTCCAACGACTCTTTATACGACTGAATGACATTTTCCTCACGCTCGAGCAATTGTGAAACTTCTTCTAGAATCTCATTATATTCTTCTTCTTTGGTCCCATACATAGGATATTCAAAGTTGGGATAGGGTGTAGGGTCATTATATTCAACATGTTTATTAATTAATATGCACATGTGATTTATGATTGCTTTTAGAAACTGACACATATATCAAGTGATTATGTAGGTTTATTTACAATTATTAGTTACTAAAAAAGAAAGGGTTTTTTCCGGTTACCATTTTCCAAGAAAAAGCATAAAATAAAAACATAATTTAAGAGTCAAAGACAACTTTTATTTATGATTTTATTGATCAAAGCAAACAGATAAGCCCATACAATATTAACTTTCACCTTGGGAAGAGTGAAAGCTTTTTGAAAAGATAAACAAAACAAATTACTTTGAGACATGGATGCAAGAGGGAACATCAAAATTGACCCAGTTCTGGATTCTAACTCCAGGCGTCACATAATTCAGCATCTTCTGTTCTTCTTCATCCTCCACAATAGCATTAACTCTAGAAACTTTTGGGTGAAGGTATCCTCCAATGTGGAAAATATCCTGATAGCTTCTCACAGTAGACTTTGGCTTCAAGTTTTCACCTCTACCATTCTTTATAGAAAATCCCAATCCAGCCCTATTCTTTTTCATCGGCGGGTCAATAATCTGTCCCCAAACTTTACTAGGCCGATTGTGCACAACCTGTTGAGCATCTTTGAATGAAGCCATAGAATTATCATTCTCTCTTACGTTATCAACAGATAAAGCTTGGAACTGAGTTCCACTAGCAGCTTCATCTGCTTCTACAACACTAAAAGATGATAGATGAGATATCAACAATGCTTGCTCTCCATTTATAATGACCACCTTTCCTTCTCGCATGAACTTTAACTTTTGGTGCAGAGTTGAAGTGACAGCCCTTGCCTCATGTATCCATGGTTGTCCCAGTAAGAAGTTGTATGCAGGTACAATATCCATGACTTGGAAAGTAATCTAGAAAAGGTGTCGGCCTATATGGATACGCAGATCCACTTCCCCAATAATAGACTTCCTTGATCCATCAAAAGCTTTTACAATAATACCACTTGGGCACATGGGAGCCCCTTGATACTTCAGCTTTATCAGCGTGATCCTCGGTATAACATTTAAGGTGGACCCATTATCAATCAGCACATTTGACAATGAATCATTTTTATAGTTCATGGATATATGCAGAGCCAAATTGTGATTCCTCCCTTCGTCAGGCAATTCATCATCGCAAAAGCTTAGATTATTACAGTATGTAATATTACCTACCACACTACTGAATTAATCTAACGGCATATCACACTCCACGAAGGCTTGATCCAACACCCGCATTAAAGATTCTCTATGGGCAGCAGAATTCATCAAAATATCATCCACATATTTCTCCAGGGTATCACCATTGGACTCCCCTACATCTTTCTTATTCTCAACACTTTCCATAATTTTCTTACCAGTATTATCATTTCCTCGAACAACAGGTGCAAATACATGACCACTGTGGGTCACTCTACTAGTCTCAACAATATTCTCGATATTAGAAAAAGGCTGGATGGGAAATTCCACACCATTCTCTAAAATAGTAGCATTGTACTTGTATGATACAACTTTGTCTAATTTGTAAGGAACAAACCCTAGCAAGAAAATCACTACTGGGGAAACAACTGGCTTGCTACAATATTCAATCTCAACAAGGGGATAATCATTAAAAAAAGGCACAATTACGTTCATACATTCTTCAGAAAACTTGGGTACCAAAGAATCATCACCGGAGAACATATCCTCGTCTGAGGAAAAGAATTCATATATAGAAGCATATTCATCATCCGATTCAACTTCAGCCAGGAAAACTCCAATCTTATTAACCTCATGGTAATCATATCTTTGGTTTGAAACCTTGATAGTTCCATTATCCAATAACAACTGAATACCTCTTCTTACAATGGAACATCCTTGGGAATCCCTGCAGCAAACCCGATAAGATCCATAGTGGTGGTCTACTTGACACGTCATGTGACAGAAAGTAGCGTGCAATTGCACGAGATCATCATTCATATGGTCCACATCAAAGATACGGAACTCTCTGGGACATCCAAATACCATGTTCACTTCTTCCTCATATTCTTCCCTAGGCCTGATTATATGGACGAGGCCCTCATCCATCATCTCCTGCAAATCAGTCTTTATCTTATCGCAACCTTGTATATCAGTACTGCGGATACCACAACCATCATGGTCATGAGTATAGTAACTAAACTCACAAAGGTCTGCATGCATCTTTACCAAGTCTCCTCTTACCAAGTTGATATCATAAATGTGTAAGTCCCCTGGACAACCAGCAACCATGTTGACAATATTCATTCCTCTATGATTTGGCAGAGGATTGTCTTTAACATTGGGGTTGACATCCTTAAAGGACAAAAGGCAATACCTCACCATTTTTTGTACCTCCGATTTCAGGGGATAAATTTTTTCCATATTATTCCCTGGTGCACCCTGATGGAAAGCGCATGTTTGATCTGCCTTAAAATACCAAGGCAAATGTGAGGGTATAGAAGGGGGTGGTCTAGTCTGGACCAACTTTTTCTAGATCAATGCTGGGAGTAACTCTACATAACTCATGGGGATAAAGTCAAAAGCCTCTCTCCTCTGATTCTGCCCTTGATTTCCTTGAGGAGCTGGTCTTTGATAAGCGATTGTAGTTGGAGCCGTATTAACAACTGGAGTTACCGAGGCAACCGGTTGATGGCACTGATGATTTCTCTTAGGAGGATTAACCCCTCTCTCTTAAATAACAGCATTTGTCTCTTCTTCTTTCTTTTTAGTAAATCCATATGATAGTTTCTTCACACTGCCAGAATTTTCACATCTGGTCAAACGACCTTCTCTTACAGCTTCTTCCAAACGGACGCCCATTCCCATTATCTCGGAAAAATCACAGGGTGCACTTGCCGCTATTCTTTCATAATAGTATTCACCTAGGGTATTCATAAAAATATTTGTTATATCTTTTTCTTCAATTGGAGGAATCACCTGGGCGGCTACTTCACGCTATCTTTGTGCATATTCCTTAAATGACTCCTTGTCCTTCTGGACCATTGTATTGAGTTGATCACGGTCAGGAGCCATGTCCACATTGTATTTGTACTGTCTGATAAATGTTTCACCCAAGTCATTGAAAGAATGAATATTGGCACTGTCTAGGCTCATGTACCATTTCAACGCTGCACCAGTCAAACTGTCTTGAAAGAAATGAATCAACAAGCGTTGATCATCGATATGAGTAGACATTCTCCTTACATACATCACTAAGTGAGCACGAGGGAAAGTGTTTCCCTTGTACTTTTCTAACTCTGGTACTTTGAACTTTGTAGGTATTTTCACATTTGGAACCAAACACATATCATTCACATTCTACCCAAACAGTTCTTTTCCTCTGAGGGCCTTAAACTCTTTCTGCATTTTATCAAACCGATCCTGAAAATCGTCCATCCGATCATAGAAACCCAAGCTTTCACTTGGTGCAGGAATAGGGTGATACACTTCATCATTATCAAATGGTACATCATTCACCAAGGGAGGTCCAGCATAGTGAATCTCATTTCTAGCAGCAGGGGTAATATGCACCACAGGAGGTGTAGGAGCAACAGTAGCCTAAGCAATTCGAGGAAATTGAGCATCCTAATTAAAACCTTCCGACATAAAGTTCTTTGCAATTCCCTAGGGATAACCTTGAGGTGAACGATTCTAAACAACAGTAGCTAGAGTAGCAGAAACATAAACAGTCAGAGCTTCAGTAGTAACTATTGTCTGTTGAGGCTGAGCAAGTGGTGGATGATTCTGAGCAGCCACCAAAGATTCCATTAGAGAAGTCAGATTAGCCATACCGGCCTTCAGAGCAGAAACTTCTTCATTTAGCTCGTGATTCTCTTGTTCTAGATTATCGATCTTCCTTCTGAAATTGGCCTGAGTATTGTATTAATGAGACAACTTTCTATATGAAGTAAAGAAGCTCAGTAAGACACCTGGATATGCACAAAAAATGAAAGAAGTATGTATAATATGATGCATGATATGTAATGCACATGATTTATTTTATTATTAATATTTCAAGGAACTCAAAGATTTATGGATAATTTTGAAAATATCAAAGTACTAACATGTTTGAAATACTGAAAATCTGATTATATTAACTTCAAAACTAATTACAACTTTTCAGCACAAGTTTCAGTAATCCCAAGTACAAGATGAAGATAAAACCTAAAAACCCTATAAAAGCCAAGCTGATGGAGATCACTCTTCACGCTGACGCTTTCTTGTGAGTCTTGCAATGCGAGTCTTAAACCTCTGGTTCTCTTCTGCATATATGTTGGCGACCTCTTTCCAATCATCAGATTCAGGAGGTGAGCAACTAAGGCCTGACTGGGGTTAGAGGAAAATAAATCATCCTGCCTTTCCATCTCCTTTATAATATGACTCTCAAGAATCTCTATCAAGTTGTCTTTCTCCTTCAAGTTTGCTCGGTAGGAAACCTCTAAAGTATGACACTTATTCTTCCAAGCTTCCTTTTTCTGTTGCATCCCAACTAGGGCAAGCTAGAGCTCTTTGTAACGCCCGTAATTTAATTAATTATTTAATTAAATTATTTTTGGAATATTTGTGAAGATATGTTGTGATTAATTGGATTTAATTATTTTATTAAGTGGAGAAATAATATTAGAAGTATAAAATTATTTGATGTGGGCTTGTTTTTAATGAATAGAAGTAATAGGGGGTGTATTAGTTTAAGCCCAATAAGGAGTAAAGAGAATAATAAGTTATTTTATTGTTGCTAGAAAGAATAGAAAGAAGAGGCAGTGGAAGAATAAGGATTGAGAAGAAGAACGTGAAGCTACTGGAAAAAAGAGGAAAAACGGCAGAACGAGGTTTCGACTAGAATATTATAGAGAGACCTTCAATCCAAGGTAAGGGTGGGGTTCTGACTCTATAATTGGGTTCATGATAAATGGTATGTGGGGTTAGAGGTGATTATTATCTTGTTCATGAATTGAATGTATGTGATGTTGTATTATGAAATTGATGAATTATGAATGAATGATGATGTCCCGATGTTGTTTAATTGATGTAGAATTATAGGGTAATTGTAAGTGATGATTATCTATGATTAGATTAAGTTTTTAGGGCTTAAAATATGGAACCCGTAAAGAAAATCGCAGAAATTATGCAGAACATGGAAGTATGCGTCGACCCCAAACATGATGTGTTGATACAAGAAGGTTTGCAGACTCAGGATGAGTCGACACGAAGAGATCTTGCATCGATACAAGAGGAATTTTAGACTCAGGATGAGTCGATACGTAGGAGCATGTGTCGATACATGTTGTGTGGTAGACTCAGGATGAGTCGATACAAGAGAGGATGCGTCAACTCATGTTACAAATTCAGTGTAGTATGTGTTGATCCAAGACGTTATGCATCGATCCATGTTGCCTGGTTTTTGGCAGAATCAGTTTGAGAATGCTATAACTTGAGTTTTCGGACTCAGTTTGAGGTATCGTTCGAAGTGTTGAATAGCTAATGCGATGAACTTTATTCTTGAGGATTAAAATGATGAATAGGAAGTATAACCTTAAGATTTGAATTAGTTTCCGTGTAGATCGCTATGTTGGTTTTTATGCAGAATGATGAAGATGAGATGTTTATAGGCTGTTGTTTGATTTGTAACAGTAGGATTAATGATAATAATGATGTAAGATTACAGAATAGTAGTATGTAGAGGTTTTGTGATTTAGAAGTAAGCCTTAGTTGACTAACTAGTTATAGGTAATATCTTGTATAGGCCTATGGCCGACGTTGTGAAATTGATGAGTATTGTTGTATTACTGTACGGCTGAATTATTGATGAGATGATGTTAATGAGATTTTGTTTGATGAATTATGAAGTATATATGATGTTTGATGATTTATGATGATAAACAATGTTGATGAGAAGATGTTGAGATGCTTTTAAGATGTACGCCTTTGGCCAATGATGGTGTTGTATTGAGATGTTGTCAATTATGGTGTTGTTATTACATTCATGATTGTGTCGCATACATTGCATTTTGAGATGGAGCTTATGCTCGCTGAGATGGCCTGTATTGGCGAATATTGAGACGAAGGCTTATGCCTTGTTGATGCCTCTATTAATTGGAAATTTTTGAGATGGGAGTTCTGCTCCAATGGTACCACATGCATTTGCATAGTATTGAGTCGCATTATATGATTGCATAAAGAAGTGTGTATTTATGTTGTGAATGTGTATTATTGTTGCAATTATTGTTGATTATGAGATGAGAAATGGTGATGTTATATAATCTAATTTGATATATTAATTATCATGTGCTTTATTATATTGTTAGATATCTCACCCCTTCTGTTTGAATGTTGCCCTTACGTTGGTAACGTGTAGGTAATCGATAGTGAAAGTTGTATACCTTCAATAGTTCGAGTCGGTGTCATTACTCTGATATGTAACACTCAGGGGAATGAACGCTTGTTGCTTTTGATTGTTGATTATTCAGTTGTTGAACTTTAAGTTGATTATTATTAAATTGTGTTGTTTTGAAGTCGTTGTATTGATGATAAAGATGTTATTAAGAATTATGCTGCGTAGATGTTTGAATTGTTGAATTAAGAGATTTAATTGTTATGGTGATGGTTCATCCAATGTTTTAAAGTGTTACGTATCCACGATGAATGCAATGTGTTTTGAAAGAAGAATTTGTGGCATCCCGATTCATTTGCGTGAATGATTTTATAACTCTGATTTATTTATATAATTGTCGGGGTAGAATTGGGGTGTTACACTCTTCCACATCATCCAATAGGGGAGGAGTGGTCTTCACAAACATATCAAGCATATGTGCTTCATTGGAATATGACATCTTCAACTGGATGGCTCTTGCTTGTACCCACTGAAGATAAGGCTCCAAAGAAACATCCCCTCTAGGTCCAAGTCCTTCCTACTCTTCCTGTGAATATGACACCAAGCCTTCGCAATCTCCTCTTTAGCTTCCTTATGAACATCTCCCTCTTTAAGGAAGAAACCACTCAGATGAATACTATTTGGCTTATCCCTCATTGGATATCCAAGTTGTCGTCGTGCAAGAACGGGATTGTATTTAATTCCTCCCTTTGTACCAAGAAGAGGTACATTGAGGAAACTACCACAACTGTCGATAATTCCTACATCATGGTATGCCTAATGATACCAAACAATATCTTAATGAGTGAGGGCCATAATATTTGGATCCCAATGAGGTTCCTTCCTGACATCCCAAAAAGCATCAGATCGAGGCAAGTGAGAAATAAACCACTGATACAACAAAGGCGTGCATCATATGATCATCCCTTCATGATAAGAATCCCGAAGATGAATAGAGTAATAAGCATCACCCAACAATGTAGGGACTGGGTTCCCAATCATGAATATTTTGATGGCATTGATATCCACAAATTTGTCGACATTGGGAAATAAGAATAACCCATAAGCAAGTAGAGCAAAGATGGCCTCAAAAGCAACCGTACTCTTCATTCTGGAAAAATAGCAAGCTTTTTCCAATAAGAACTGAGCTGGTAATCCTCTAATCCCTCCTTTAGTAGTCATGTGGACTTTAACCCCACAATTCCCCAAATGGATCAAAGTAATAATCTCATGGGATTTTGGCTCCCCCTCCAAACTAGTAAAAGGAACATGATCGGCAATAGGTAAACCCAACAGATAACAATACTCCTCTAATGTAGGCATCATCTGATAATCAGATAAAGTAAAGCATCGATACATTGGATCATAGAACTGGACCAAAGTCAAGAGAATACCCTCCTTCATCCTGAGCTTCATAAGAGAAATCATGGACCCATACTTCCTCCGAAAATCTGTAAAACTCTCGATCTCGGGTATCAGACTCATCAGTTCATCTATCTTGGGATCTTTGAAAATGTACTTCCGAGTCTTTCTTTTTCCAGAATCCATGGTCAAAAGTACCTGACATATTCACAAAGAGTCAACTTTTAAGTCCCTTGAAACAAAATGTCTTTAGAAGATGTTCATGGGTGCATGAATGCATGATGCAACAATCACATACAAGGTCACTAGCATGAGGTTGAAGGTACTACCCATAAGGTATGGTCTAAAAGTTTATCACCTACCGAACAAGGTTCTAGAGGTTCACAGAGTCTATATCCTTCCTTTGGATATTACCAGTGTCCCGATTGACTCGGTAATTAGTAATATTCTCAAGAAAAACTTATCCGAGTGTAGTATCGCGTGATAACCATTTCCAGGTTACTTCGTCATAGATTTCGCACTACACCTAAAAGGACAAGATAATTTAAAGGTTCTACGGTCCTCAGTTTCAAAAGGCTCTCAGGTCGAAAGCAACACGTCTTCCTGATTTCTCGGTAAACTACACTACAATCAAAGGGGCCTCCACTGAGTGGGGGGATATCATGCCTCCTTTTTTAGGATTACTCCCTCAAAGTTAACATGATTATCTTAAGTTTTACCAAGTCCGGGTATAGGACTTATAAGAAATCACCAAGCACCCTGAGAACTAGGAAAATCCAGACAAACATATATACAACACATAATATACAACAAATAATAACACATACACAAATATAAACAAAGATGGGCTCAACCCACTTAGGGATGGACCAACAGGAGGTCAATCTTTCCCCATATCAAATAAAAATCGCCACCGCGCTTTATTATTTCCAAAGGAATAGGAAAAGAGTGAATAACCAAAAAATAAGGGGAGAGAATCTAAGTTCGGAGGTTAGCTATGCAAAGGGAAGGTATTAGCACCCTAAATATCTACGGTACTCCACATGAACCTCTTTGAAAATTTGTTTATTTTGGCTATAAGAGTTGTATACAAAATATATTATGGGGATGAGAAAAGAAATATTTTTTACAATTTTTTCACCCGCCGTGGTTGTGAACCTTTAGTGCCTACGTACCACCTTCCATGCAATAGGGGATGAGGGTACACGTAGTTCACCTTTAAAAATTTTAGAACACAAATGTGTTGGTTTAATTTTAAGAGACAAGACATCATCGTCTTATCCGAGTGGAAAACATACTTACTACCTACAATTATGAGAAAAGATAATTTGCATCATCTCAAAGTGGAGGATATGGCTTTAATTTTAAAAAATCAACAAAGCTTCGCTCAACATCCAAGTGGAAAATATCTCACTTCACTGCATATCGTAAAAGTATAGTAGTTAGCATCACTACAAGGATTGAAAAGAGTTTAATCTTTTGAGAAAATTTTAAAGAAAAAAGCCAAAGTGGCAAAATGGTTTCAATGGTATTGATTGACTTTTAGTCTTCTCACAAAAATGTCAAGGTATTATTAAGTTGATTAAAGTTTAATTGAGAAAATATTTTGAAAAATACATGGAGATAAGTCCAAGTTTATTATGAAAGTGGTTCAAGTTAAAAAACAAGAAGAGTTTTCAAAAGGATGGAGAATATTTTTGAAATTAAAGAAGATGGGATGAGATGAAGGGATTATCCTAAGGCATAAAGTAAAAGCTAGGGGAAAAGAACCGTCTAACCAACAAGAAGCCAACACTTGACATAATGAGTCAATGTAGAATTCTCATCCTTTGGATTGAAACCAATAAAGAAAAGATACTAAACCTCTTAAGAAACCAAGCGTCAATTGCATGAAGTATTCACAAAATTGGGCAGAGTAACGGCTGTATACAGATGAGTTCCAGATCACAAACATAGCATGTAATCACAATAACTTGCATACAAAACAAACAAACAAACAACATAATGTCTTAGGGTAAAACCCCAAGAACTCCAGACAAAATAACCGTTGAAGTCACAAGGTCTCAAGGTGGGTTAAGGTCTCTACTCCTAGGTCCAAGAAGTCCACAATCTCCATAATTCCAAGGATAGTAACCAAGTAGTCCATGTAACATTAAAGTTTTTTAGGGTTCTAGTTGATTATTAAGTATCTTCAAAAAAGAAATGAAAAAGCTCAAATGAGAAAAATAAAAATGACATAAAAGAAAAATGCTCAAATGAGCAAAGATGAAAATAGCATGAAATGTAAATGCTAAAATAAATGTGCTTAAAGTAAAAGCATAAAATAAAAGCACAAAATAAAGTCAATTGTTAGAAGTTAGAGGTTAGTTGAATGACCATCTTGAAACTTACATTTGAAACTCATTAGAAGATCGATAAAATCAAAGCCTCTAAATAATAAGTTTCATTTGCTTTTTGTCAAGAATATCATCCATTCAAAATTCTCAAGACAACAATAAATGATCAATGATATTTAAGTGATTCACTTTGACCAAAGTTTATGAAGATTCATTAGAGGACTGATAATACCAAAGGCTCCTAATAATGAATCTCAAAGTTATTTGATCAAAGGATTCAAATCAACATACTTGGGCTTACAAACATGGGTTTGGGCCACAAATAATCATTTCTCGAATCGGGATAAAATTTAGGGCTATGTTAAGCAATCGTAAGTGGATTTATATAGAAGTCGCACCTATTTTGATGCGGCCAATAGAAACTTATGTGTCATATGCTTGGAGAGATGATATGTACATCATCCTCTAACAACATATGACACAATAAGAAGGGGATAAGATGAAGAGGGATGAGAGAAGAATTAAACCACATTTGAACCAAAAAAATTAATCAAACTACTATTAAAATCATTCATCCATTTTTATGGAGTTAGACTCAACACCATGGATTCAATGATGTTAATAAAGCTCATGATCAAAATTTCATAGTCCAAGATCAGCCAGAATATATACAAAAATAAAATTGTATTTAAAATAAAGAAAAAGGTTTTTTTTAAATGATTTTAAAATGAAAATAAGAGGGGAAAATGACAATTATATTCAAATAAACCAACAAAAATCAAATGATGCCATAGAAAAATCAGTAATATACTCAAATGTTTATATAAAGTTTTTGGTAATTTTTTTTAAGTCAGAAACTATTTTTTAACTAATTAAAATTGCTCAAATAAATGGAAAAAATATCAAAAATAATAGAAGTCAAAATAAAATTCTAAAAAAAATCACAAGGTCAAAACTAATGGAAATGATGTTGATGAATTTTTTTCAGAATTTAAAAATGTTCAAAAGAAATTTTCAAGTAATTATAAACAAATCAAAACAAAGAAAAACTATAAAAAATATCAAATCTAAAAAAAATTCTTAAAAAATAAAATTCAGATAGAGAATATTTGAAAATATTGTTGTGAATTTTTTCATAATTTTTGAATCGGAAATGATTTTTTTATGATTTTTTGAATTTTAAAATAATTTAAATATAAAAGTCAAAAATAATAACTAAAGGCAAAAAAATATGGACCAATGGATGAGAGTTAAAACGCGTTAGTAAGTTAATCCAATGGATCAAACGCGTTGTGCATATCATGGTCTTTAGTGGAATAAACACAAGATCATTAATTAAATCAGATTTTTGAAAAATAAGCGTGACACGCTTTCATTGGTTGATAGATTACATGTTGGTCATCTTCAACCTCCAACCCACAAAATCTGCAAGTTTGAGAAACTGTAAAATTAGAAGACGAGATCAATACCAGTCGCTTCGTCTCTTCAAGACGATTCCAATGGTACCTTCGCGAAAAATTTATATAAGTTGTACCTCAGTCGTTTTGGAAGAGAAATTTTGAAAAGGGATTGAAATTTCATGGTCAAAACGTACATCCAGTTGAAAACAATTGTTGTGACTAGAATTAGGATGATGTGAGCTTCATAATAGTATCAAAGTTTGAGAGAATTGGTGAAGGAATCTACATATTGAAGTTAAGTTGCAGAGCTATGAAACTTGACTTGGCTAGCACAATTCAGGGAGTTTTAGAGCTTAATTCTTCTTCTGTTAGCTTCAGCGAGGTTCAATGAAGATGAATTGACAGAGAAAAATGATTGAGAAAGGCTGTAAGATAAAATTCGAAGTTGCAGAAAATTTGGTTTAAGAGGGAGTTTGGTAGGGTGATTTTGGCTCTCTAAGCTTGAGAAAATGAATGAGGTATGACCCTCTATTTATAGGGAAGCTAATTGAATGTTCAAACTTGTGAAATGATAAAGTTTGGAGGGAAATTGTGTGAATCTATACATGAGTAACGTGTGATCTGCTTTGCTTCAAAACTCATCCAATCCTTGCATTTTAAGGCTCTAATCCACTTTGGCAAGTCGGTTAAATATGTTTAGACCAAAACGCGTGCTAATTTGATATTTAGAAGCCAAAACATGAATTTCAAATTCTGACTTATGAAGAAACTTCAGTTTTAAGTTACCAAATTCAAATCAATGGCATTCTGAGCTCAATGAGTCTTAGGACATGATTCTTGAAGCTTTAGAGATATGAGATTACAAGCTTTAAAATATACAAAAAATGGCATCAAATGGATGCTTGAGCTGAAAATTGTAATGAGTCAAAGTTGAGAAAAGAGGTTAAATTTCTAAACATAGAAAATTTCTAAGTTTTTTTCATCAAAAATGACTTATAATGTCTTGCATCCAAACATGGCCTTCCACTTGAAATTTGCTCTTGACCAAAAAAGATGACATGAATTAGATATCTTTAATGGAATTTTGAGACTCGAACCATTTGAAAAATCTAAAAATTGTGAGAGTTATGAGTTGTTGAAGTTGGAAAAAATTCATGAAATGACCTATAATCTTTTGCATCCTTAGGGCATCTTCCATCCATTTTAACACTTTTCACTTAAAAGAAGGATTGAAGTCCATATATTTAAAATAATTTTGGAAATATAATGGGCTCAAGGAGATAAAAAATGACCAAGTTATGTTCTTTTGAAGTCACATAAGGGAATTTGATGATTCATCTAGAAGACTTGTAATCTTTCTTCATCATTAGGTTCCTTCCACATAAAATTTCCTTGAAACTTTTAAAGTGGTTTGTTGATAACCCTTTGAAGAGAAGGACTTCTTTGGAATCACTCAAAAATACCAAAATATGAGTAAGATATACCCCCTTTGAAGTTCAAAACCCTAGCTCCTAGAGCAACAAGATACCTTAGAAATCCTTTTACAATTTTGATCAACTTTATTGCACAAATACTTTTGTCATATAAATAGAATTTGTTGAGGATGATAATTAGGAGCCATAGTAACCATAACCATTTCCAAATATTGAGAATTGAGGGGAATATGCACTTGTGATCAATGAATCAAGAACTTGTCCAATTAGGTCAAACTTCTTCAATCAACCCTTGTACCTTTGAACTATTTTTGACAACTTGAGGCATGATGAATCATCATAGACTTTGTCATGATATTACATCAAAATATCTTCTATAATAAATCTTTAATCTCAATGAAGCATTATTGGAGAAGGCATGGAAGTAAACTCATGAACCTATGGATCAACTTGCTAGAATGTGTTGTGCTTTAACCTATGATATCAACAATTAGGGAAAACATACATTGTATTTATTAGTTAAAAGTTAATCAAAACATAGACGACAACAATATACAAATCAAGGTGCTTGGTGATTCCCCGTGGGCAAAGCTAAAGATAAGGAGAAGAGCCAAACCCTAGTGTGTGATCTTGTTATGATTGAGTTGACATGATATGATAGAGGAATAATAGGGGAAAAAATTTGGGTACAACAGGTTCGAATACTCCAAGAGCCACTCAAAGATAATTCTCTAGTCAGAAGTTACGAGTTTTTAAGTATCCAAAAATTAGTGAACCAGCAAATCCACTGTATAACGTAAATTCAGGCATTTTGCGCTTTTGGAGATCTTCCTCACAAAATTTAACGTTGACTAGAACAAATGAATGAAGAAAATCTCAAGAAGATTTTAACAACTGAAGAGCCATGCCGAAACCATTTTCTGATCACAAGTTACAATTTTTTGACGTTGAATCATAAGATATTGAATTTATGTCTACACTATTTCAAATCAATTGAAACGCTTGAATTTTTTTTGCAATTCAAAGTGTGCCAAAGCACATGAGAGCTTGATATGATGATGACTTGATTTATCGCTGATTGAATAGCTTGGAAATTGTGTAGAGTGCATTTAAATAGAAAAAACCCTGAGTTATACTTCACGGTATCAACTGACGGAGCATGCGTCTGTTGTAACCCTTGAGAGATAAACCCTTTAATCTCGTGGCCACTGTAACAATGACATATTCTATGCATATGATGATGAAAAATAAGCCAATTAGGGTTAGAATGAAGAGGGAAGATTTTGGGGTGCAACAGCTACCCCTATTCAATCATCTTAAACCTGATAAGTGAGAAAAAGTGACAACTTTCGAACATCAAAGGTGGAAGAGGATTGAATACTAAAAGAACCTGAAAGATTTGTGCTTTGTGCAGAACATAGGCGCAACACTTCATTAACTATATTCTGGTAAAGGTAACAATAATTTAGATATGATTTTTACAAATCTCTCCCGCTCAGTGTCCAGTGATTCTTCTTTGTTATATCTAGTGTTTACTAGTCTATGTTTGGTTTGATCCAATGTTCATTGGTACCTCATTTTACATTAAATATTTACTGGCATTCCTATATTTAAATGCTAGTGTTCACTAGTATTCTTTGGTCAAGTGTTCACTCATTTCCTTGTAGGGTATCCAGTTCCTCCATGGCGCAACCTTTTACGGTCTGGTGGTCACCAGTTCGTTTTGAGGTTAAGTACGCTACTTATTACCCGATTTTAAATACAACATTATTTTGGTATTTTTTTGAGTCTAGTGGTCATTAGTTCTCTTTATTCAAGTGGTCACTTGTCTCTTTGTCTTTTTATTCCTTGGCTAGATTCATTGGTCACTAGTTCTACTTGGTTAAGACTAGTAGGTGTTCACCTTGCTTTAGATCCAATATTCATTGGTGTCACGTTGAGTACTTTCAGGTCTAGGGGTTACTAGTCCCTTTTAAGTCGAGTGTTCACTCGTTGTTTCATTTGTGATCCAGTTCTTTCTTAGAATATTCTTTATAGTACTCCTAAGGTCGAGTGGTCACTCGTTACCTTTACTCGATCCCCAGCATTTCGACAATGTTCAGTGGTCACTATTCTTTTTTTATCGATACCGGTGTTTAATGGCATACTCTTTTGGATCCAATGGTTATTGGTATCTTTCGAGTCTAGTGGTTACTAGTCTCATTGGGTCGAGTCCAATGTTTATTGGCCTCATTTTTCAAGTCCAGTGCTCACTGGCATTCTTTAATAAGGGTTTAGTGTTCACTATTGATCCATGCTTGCAGATCCAGTCCTTTTGGTTTAATACCACAAACCAACTGAAATACCGTCACCAGTGTTGATACACCTTGCCCTAATTCAGAGCATAAATTTTTGAGTTCATATTTGTATTTAATCTGCTTCTACCTTATTGCTCGAAAGGCTGACGCCAATCTTGCTTACAGGTTTAAGATGATTGAATAGGGACAGTTGTTGTACCCCAAAATTTACCCTCTTCATTCTAACCCTAGTTGGCTTATACTTCATTATCATACGCATGCATACATATCATCGGTTCTATGGTCATGGGATCAAGGCACTTTTCATAAGCTTCGTCAAGCTACAGAAGACGTTTGTTTCGTCAATCAATAAAGTGAAGTATGAACTTAGGGTTTCAGAATTGAAATGCACTAAGCATGTTCACCCATGCTATTTAATCATTGATTAATCAAGTCCTTATCATTCCAAGCTCCCATGTGTTCCATCATGACTTGGATTACAAAGAAAGTCAAACGTTTCAGTTGATTTGAAACAGTTTGGGTCGAAAGCCGACATTTCACATTGTGGGTTTAGAAATTCGTAACTTTTTTTCCGTTCAACATTTTCCAGTTGGTCTTTAGGAATAAGAATCTCATTTAAATCCTTTCCATTTCATATGTTGGGGTCGGGAGCCAATTCTATATGGAAGATCTCCAAAAGTGAAAATACTTCGAAAATTATATGGTGAAGTAGATTTCCAGTCAATTGTTTCTTAAATATTGTAAAAATCATTACTTTCTAGATTTTCAACATTTCAGGACGATTCTCATGGCACGATATCAAAAATTTCATCATCTACAAATTGCTTCGAAATTCAAGATTAAATTATGCTAAGAAAGTTTAGGTTTATGGCTCGATTCTCAAGTTGAACACGAAAATATGATGAAAAAGTTGTGCAACCAAATTTGACATTTATAGATGTAGCAATGTTGAGACTAAGCCATTGGATTGACTTGACTCACACATATCAAATTAAAATCGCCACCACACTTTATTGTTTCCAGAGGAATGCGAAAAGAGAAAATAACCCAAAAAAGAAGGGGAGAGAATCTAGGTACGGGGGTTGTTAATGCAAAGGGAAGGTATTAGCACCCTAAACATCTACGGTACTCAGCAGGAACATCTTTGAAAATTTGTGTATTTTGGCTATAAGTGTAGTATACAAAACTAGATGGTGGAGGTGAGAAAAGAAATATTTTTTTACAATGTTTGCACCCGCCGCGATTGTAAACCTTTAGTGCCTATGTACCACCTTCCGTGCAATAAGGGATCAGGGTACTCGTAGTTCACCTTTAAAAATTTTAAAACACAAGTGTGTTGGTTAATTTTAAGAGACGAGATATCATTGGCTTATCCGAGTGGAAGAACATACTTACTACCCACGATTATAAGAAAGGAGAATTTACGTCATCTCAAAGTGGAGGATAAGGATTGGATTTTAAAATAAAAAAAGCCTCACTCAACACCCAAGTGGAAAATATCTCACTTCACTACATATCGTAGAAGTATAGTAGCTCGCATCACTACAAGAATTGACAAGAGTCTAATCTTTTGAGAAAATTTGAAGGTAACAAGCCAAAGTGGAAAAATATTTTGAATGAGATTGATTTACTTTTAGTCTTCTTACAAAAAATGTCAAGGTATTATTAAGTTGGTTAAAATTCAATTAAGAAGACATTTTTGAAAATGCATGGACCTAAGTCCAAGTTTATTGTGAAAGCAGTTCAAGTTTAGAAAACAATAATAGTTTTGAAAAAGAGGGAGAAGATTTTTTGAAATTAAAGAAGATGAGAGGAGATGAAGGGACTATCCTAAAGCATAAGGTAAAAGCCAGGGAAAATAACCGTCTAACCAACAAGAAGCCAACACTTGACATAATGAGTCAATGTAGAACTCCCATCCTTTGGATTTGAAATCAAGTAAGCAAAGATATTAAACCTCTTAAGAATACCAAACTTCAAATGTATTAAGTCTTCACAAAAATTGGGCAGAGTAACGGCTGTATACAGATGACTTCCCGATCACAGACAAAGCATAAAACTAGAATAACCTGCACACAATGAAAAGAAACAACCCAATGTCTCGGGGTAAACCCCAAGAACTCCAAACAAAATAACAACAAGAAGTCAAAAGGTCTCAAGGTTAGTCAGGGTCTCTACTCCTAAGTCCAAGAAGTCGATAACTCCATCATGCCAAGGATAGTAATCAAATAGTCCAAGTAGCCTTAAAGCTTTTTATTGTTCAAGTTGATTATTAGGTATCTTCAAAAGAAAATGAAAAGCTCAAGTTAGCAAAACAAAAAGACATAAAGATAATTTCTCAAGTGAGCAAAGATGAAAATATCATCAAATGTAAATGCTAAAATAAATGGTGCGTAAAAGTAAAGGCGTAAAGTAAAAGCATAAAATAAAGGCCAATTTTTAATGAGTTAAAAATTAGAGGTTAGTTGAATTACCATCTTGAAACTTGCATTTGAAAAATCATTAGAAGATTGATAAAATCAAAGCCTCTTAATAATAAGTTTCATTTGCTTTTTGTCAAGTATATCATTCATTTCAAATTCTTGAGGCAACAACAAATGATCAACGATGTTGAAATGATTCACTTGGTACAAATTTTATGAAGGTTCATTAGAGGATTGATAAGACCAAAGCCTCCTAACAATGAACCTCAAGGTTATTGGATCAAAGGTTTCAAATTAATCATACTTTGGCTTGCAAACATAGGTTTGGGCCACGAATGATCATTTCTCGAATCAGGACAAAACTTAGCACTATGTTAAGAAATCGTAAGTGGACTTATATAGAATTCACACCTATTTTGAAGCCGGTCAATAGTAATCTATGTACCATATGTTTGGAGAAATGATATGTAGATCATCCTCTAACAACATGTAGTACAAGTAAGAAAGGGATAAGATGAAGAGGGAGGGGATGTATTATATTAAATTAGGGTTTCAAATATCATCAACATCATTCATCCATTTTGGTGGATTTGGTTTCTCAACCTATCAACACCCAAGATCCAATGAGGTTGAGGAATTTGTCACCAAATGAAATCCAAGTCAGAACCAAATAAAAAATAAAAAATAATAATATTTAGTAAAACAACATTTAAATTGTTAATAAAGAGGAAACTAAATGGTAAAATACCCAAAGTATATTAAAATACCAAATAAAAATCCTATAAAAAAAGTCAGAGGTCAAACATGATTCAATAATAGTTGCCAAAAAATTTCAGAATTTTTTAAGGTCAGAAACTATTTTTAAAATTTGGAGAAAATAAGCAAAATAATTCAAAATTTGTAAAAAAATAGTAAAATTAGAAATAAAAATAAAATGATGTCACCAAGATTTGTCAAGATATCATTGGATCCTTCCATAAATTTTTTAGAATTTAAAAATTAAGGAAAATATTTTTAATCAATAAAAACAAGTTAATTAAAGTGAAAAATTATTAAAAAAATATCAAATCATAAAATAAAATTGTAAAAAAATAAAAACCAGAAAGAGAAAAATTCAAAGTATTTTTTCAAATTTTGAGTCAGAAATGAATTTGTTATAAACTTTTGAAGTTTAAATCAATTAAAATATAAAATCAGAAAATAAAAATAAAACCAAAAAGATATTGACCAATGGGTCAACGTTAAAACTCATTAGTAATCAAATCCAAAGGATCTGGCGCATTGTGCATATCATGGTCATTAGTGAATAAACCACTGGATGAAATATTTTAAAATAGAATTTGAAAAAACATGTGGCAATTTTTCATTGGTTGAAGATGTCAGCGTGGTCGTCTTTAACCTCTAGCCATCCTCAAAATCAGGTTCCTCAAACTATAAAATTAGAGATTCAGACCAATGTCATTCGCTTCCTCCATCAAGACGAAGAAAATCGTACCCTCGCGAAAAATGTATTTAAAGTGTAGCTCAGTCGATTTGCAAAAAAACAGAAGAAAAAAGTTGAATAGGTATTTGAAAATTCATGACCAAAACTCATTTCAAGTTAAAAATAAATGATGCGACGGAATGATGAGAGCTTCATTATAGTAGCAAATTTTGAGAGAATTGATGAAGGAACCTACCTATTGAAGTTCAAATTCAGAGCTCTGAAACTTGACTTGGCTAACACGAGTTAGGATGCTTCATGACTTGGTTCTTCTTCTGTTAGCTTCAATGAAGTTCAAGGATGAATAATTAGCAAAGAAAATGGATTGAAGAAGAGTGTAAAACCAAATTTGAAGTTGCATAATTGTGAGTTATGGAGAGAGAGTTTGGTAGAGTGATTTTGGTTGTTCAAGCTTGCGAAAATAAGTGGAATAGAGCCTATATTTATAGGATAAATGGATGGAATCAAGAGGAGGGGTGAATGATGCAAATTCAATTAAATACATGCACACTTGTGTTCACGAGCAAAGTGTGCTAACATGTGCATCAAAACTCATCTAAATGATGTGTTTTGTCACTCTAAATGATCCAAACATCTTTGCTAAACATGTTGAAGTGAAAATCACGTGGTAATTTGGTGATTAGAAGTCACATTATGGAAATTGCAATGTGACTGCAAGAGAAACTTCAGTTCTAAGGTACCAATTTTGAACCCATGGTGTTCACAGCTCAAGAGGTATTAGGACATAATTCTTGAAGCATTCGAAAGATAAAGTCACAAACTTTACAATGTGAAAAGAGTGAGATCATTTAGATGATTGAGCTAGAAGTTATGTTTGGTCAAAATCATTAAAAAAACGTTGACTTTTTGTACTAAGAAAAATTCTAAGTTATTTTAAAAAAATGTCCTATAATGTTTTGACTCCAAACAAGGCCTTTCTTCAAAATTGATGGTTGATAATTTATTATATCTTGAAGTGTACTCCTTAAAGAGTGTTGTGAAACTTGTTTCACTCAAAAATTCCAAATATTGAACAAGTTATGATCCTTTGAAATTGGTGAAAATCCACGAGGTGACCTATAATCTTTTGAGTTTTTGAGGCATCTTCCAACCATTTTCAAGCCTTGAACATGAAAGAAGAGTTCAATTTCACACTCTTAATATAAATATGGAAAAATTATGGGCTCAAGGAGATAAAAATTGACCAAGTTTTGATCTTTTGAAGTCACATAAGGGAATTTCATGGCCTATCCAGAGGACTTGTAATCTTTCTCCATCATTAGGAATCTTCCACACAAAATTTTCCTGAAATTTTTGAAGGGATTAGTTGATAAACCTTTAAAGAGAAGCATGTATTTGGAATCACTCAAAAATATCAAAAGATGAACAAGATATAGCCCTTAGAAGTTCAAAACCCTAACTCCTAGAGCACCAAAATGACTTGGAAACCCCCTTCAATTTTGACAATCTTTCTTGCACAATCACTTTTTCCATGTGAATAGAAGTTGTTGTGGAGGATATTAATAACCCATAGCAACAATAGGAACATCCAAATATTAATAACTGAGAGAGTTATGCACTCAAGTAATCAAGGACTTGCCCAATTAGGTCAAACCTCTTCAATCAATTCTTTCATCTTTTGACTTTCTTTTGGCAAATTAAGGCATGATGAATCATAGTAGACCTTGTCATGACATTACTTTAAAGCACTCTCAAATATGAAGCTTGAATCTCAATTAAGATTAGTTGAAGAAGGCATGAAAATAAACTCATGAACCTATGAATCATCCTGATGAAATATGTTGTGCCCTTACCTATAATATCATCATTTAGAGAAAACATTCATTGTATTTGTTAGTTAAAAGTTAATCAACACAAGACATATATGATCACAATATACAAATCAAAGTGATTGGTGATCCCTCATGAGGAAACCTAGAGATAGGGAGAAGAACCAAACCCAAGTGTAATCTTAATATAATTGAGTTGATATGAGATGATAGAGAAATCTTAGGGGGGAAATTGGGGAACAACAACTGCCCTTATTTAAGTGTCTTCTACTAGGAGATAAATATTCGTGCCAGTGTGATTGAAGATACTTAAATATAAAACAAGCCCTATTTTTGGCCCTAAGATGCCATGCAATGCTTATGATTATGAATGCAAATTAACGACTCCAAAGGTGACATTGAACACCGGTGGGGAAGCAGGAAATAAAGAATCAAAAGAAAATCCGACTAGGAAAAATAAATCACTGCTGAACAAAAGACTCAAATTTATTGGGGTAAAGCCCAAGGTGGAGATAAAGCATCATAAACTCAAATAAATGAGTAAAAAGAAATGTATAACAATGATCAACACATAACTGCGAAATACCCACTCAAAGAGAAGATAGCAAAAAGTAACATCGACCCACCGGGAAAAGAAGGGGTGAGATAATACCATCAAATACCAATATTAGGTTAGGTCACAAATGATTAGCATCAGTACTTATGACTGGTAACAAATGAACTTCTTTAGAGAAAAATGAACTCGACGACGAACTATCTCCCATAATGACAAGACTACCATTCATCGGAGTAACAAATCTCAACAACGAACTATCTCCCACAAAGACGAGACTACCATTCATTATAATAACAAATATCAACAACGAACTATCTCCCATAATGACGAGACTACCATCCATTGGAGTAACAATCTCAACAACGAACTATCACCCATAATGACGAGACTGCCATCCATTGGAGTAACAAATCTCAACAAAGAACTATCTCCCATAATGATGAGACTACCATTCATTGGTGTAACAGATCTCAATAATGAACTATCTCCCATAATGACGAGACTACCATTCATTGAAGTAACATCTCAATAACGAAGTATCTCTCATAATGAGGAGACTACCATTCATTGGAGTAACATCTCAACAATGAACTATCTCCCATAACGATGAGACTACCATTCATTGGAGTACAAATATCAACAAAAAACTATCTCCCACAATGACAAGACTATCATTCATTGGAGTACAAATCTCAACAACAAACTATCTCCCATAATGACGAGACTACCATCCATTGGAGTAACAAAATGAATCTCAACATCGAACTATCTCCCATAATGATAATACTACCATCCATTGGAGTAACAAATATCAACAGCAAACTATCTCCCATAATGACGAGACTATCATTCATTGGAGTAACAGATCTCAACAACAAACTATCTCCCATAATGACGAGACTACCATTCATTGGAGTAACATCTCAACAACGAACTATCTCTCATAATGACGAGACTACCAGTCATTGGAGTAACATCTCAACAATGAACTATCTCCCATAATGACGAGACTACCATTCATTGGTGTACAAATCTCAACAATGAACTATCTCACATAATGACGAGACTACCATACATTGGAGTAACACAATGAATCTTCTCTGGGAACTAACGGACTTACTGGGGAAGTACAGGTTGCTCAAATAAAGAGATTTTCCACTTGTTGTTATAAGAAAAGCTTTGGGCAAATAAATATAACTTCTTTGGGGAAGTGCCCATATATTCATGTTGAGGATATAAAGTCTTCTCGTGCAAAATAAATGCACATTCTCAAACCATGACTCAAATCCTGTAGAAAACATAACAATAATGTTACCGGGAACCACAGATCCAAACCAGAAATAAATTGAAGTGAACAGTCAACCAAAACAACACCTAATGAGAAATAAACTCAAAAAGGGATCGCGGATCCATTCAAATAATGGGCTTAAGAGGATGGCTAAAGCAAAAATTTTCCACAAGGGAAAGCTCAGTGGGGAATTTGAAAGAATATACACTTTTTGCTTAAGGTTGAAACTCTATTAGAGAGAGGGTAACATAACTTTGCAAAATAGGGTAATATGCCAACAAAATATTAATGAATGCAGATGAGCAATGAAATTTAATTCAGCTATGCATGATGTATGTATGGATGCATGAATGTTATCATGTATATGCTAACAAAACAGACATACAACACTGGCAATAACCAGACAGAACCAGTTTGGGTAAAGTCAATACTCAGCTAAATCACATCCAGGATGAAAATTTCATAAGAAAGTAAGCACTAAGTGAGGAAACAAATTCCTATTTCACGGCTTAAATCTTCTGGGAAAAAACATAATCCGAAAATAATCAAGTCAAAATAATAAATTAATACAGATACAGGGATATAACATCTTCCTCGAGGTTTCACCAAGGAATATCACACAGACTTTAATGGGGAAAATAATGTTTCATCATCTAGATTTCCACTGGAGATTATAATACTGACTTCTCTAGGTAAAATGAAAACCACATCGTCGAGACATCAACTGGGGATCTCGTGCTGACTTCATTGGGGAGGATAATACCACATCGTCAAAGGGAGCCCAAAATACATTCTTCAATACCAAGAGTGATGATTACACCAACTTCCCCGGGGAGAAATTATGAAAACACATGGGGATAACAACTTTCATAGAGAAACATTATCTCAGCTTTACTTGGGGAATTAAGAAGTCAAACAATACAACAAGAAATCAAATTTATGGGGATTTTAAATCAAACCCAGCACTTGGCAGGAGAAAACCCAAAAAGTTGACAATTGTTTCAACACTTCTTAGAAAAGATATTTCCCTTGTCTAGTTTCCAGGGAAACAAACAACAACAATAATGTCATCATTGCAAAGGGAGACGTTTTCCAAATGATTCTTTCTCAACACACAAATGGAAAAGGAGCTTTCGTCGCATGAGTGAAGACCTTGCTGGGGGATCTGGGATAGAGGTTTTAAACCATGCAAAACCCGAAATCAAAATAATCAACCTGGAGAAAAACCTGAACCAAGACTTGACTAGGGAAAATGGGATTACAAATCCAACACCGCACCATACATTAATTGGTATCAACTCCAACTTTTTGAGAAACACAAGAAGATCATGCGCATATTAGCAAGAGTGACCTTAGAGAACTTTATTGGGGAATATTTTTCAAAACATCAGAGTTCATCCATCCTTGGAATCACTACTTTTGTTTTTCTTGAGTCACAAAATCTAAAGTAAAAAGTAATTTGTAAATTCTTTTCGAAACAATTTTATTGTTAAATCTCTTTGTTTTTAAAATTACTATCAATAATAAATGGTATCTTTGCAAACAGAATAAAATAGGAATTACAAAGAATTGGATAAAATCTCAAACTTTATTAATAGAATGTTAGTATGCGAATGGCGAGACCCCATGGATGATTACAAAGTTTGGAAATGGTAATATATTGGAAAAGATACATTGAATACAATGACCATTATTCTTCCTAACAACTTTGAATTCCTGAGCAGCGACTTCTGTTGAAGTGTGGTGAGGATCCAAGAAGATTGTTGCTCCAATGATCAAGTCTTGTCTAACGTAGTTACTTTCTAAGAAATACCTAACTTTTTCCAAGGTTTCCGTTGCGGGTTTTCAACCTAGCGGGAAAATTTATTTTGTTTGTGTCTCTTATATTTTCCTAGACCGACCTTTCGGGTTTTCAGCCTACCGAGATGCTCTTTTTTTTGCCTAAGCCACCCTTTTGGGTTTTCTATTTAGCAAGTTGTTCTTTTATTTTTTAGGCAAAGTATTTCTTGACTGCATCAACATTCATAGGACGTGGGAAATCCTCGTCATCCATAGTTTCAAGAATCAGTGCACCGCCAGAGAAGGCTTTCTTGACAACATATGGGCCTTCAAAATTGGGAGTCCACTTTCCCCTAGAATAAGTGTTAAAATACATGATCTTCTTGAGCACAAGGTCGCCTTCTATGAATTCATGAGGCTTGACCTTCTTATCAAAAGCTTTCTTTATTCTCTTCTGGTATAATTGGCTATGAAAGAAGGTCGTCATTCTCTTTTCTTCAATCAAATTCAATTGGTCAAACCTGTTCTGGACTCATTCAACAACTGACAATTCAGTTTCCATTATCACATATAGAGATGGAATCTCAACCTCAACGGGGAGCACAACTTCCATACCATACATAAGAGAGAACTTATTTTCCCCTGTCGAAGTGCATACGGATGTATGACACCCATGCAAATCAAAAAGGGAGCATCTCATGCCAATCTTTATAGGTAACAACCATTTTCTAGATTATTTTCTCGATATTTTTATTAGTAGCTTCAACAATCCCATTCATCTTTGGCCTGTAGGGAGATAAATTGTGATGGAGAATCTTTAATTCTTCACAAAGTTCTGTCATCATCTTGTTATTCAAATTCGAGCCATTGTCAGTGATAATCCTGCTTGGCACACCATACGGCATATAAGATTATTCTTTATAAAGCGTACTACCACTTGTTTAGTGACATTAGTATAGGAAGATGCTTCCACCCATTTGGTGAAGTAGTCTATTGCCACCAAGATGAAACAATGTCCATTCGATGTCTTGGGTTCAATCATTCCAATCATGTAAATACCCCACATAGAGAAAGGCCATGGGGGAAGAAATACCATTGACAAGCGTCGGAGGCACATGAATTTTGTTAGCATAAATCTGGAACTTATGGCAATTCTTTGAAAATTTATAATTGTAAGTGTTTGTTGGCAGCAATTTTGGTAAAATAATGACTTGATAATGTTTTGCTAAATGTCTTAACATTTGAAGCAAAACTGTTTTGAATAATGTCAAAGCAGATGTCTTGACATCTGCCTCCTGATTTGAACTCAGCCCAATATCAGTTTAAGTTTTATGTTTCCTGATTTCATGCGCACCATAATTTAGGATTTGTGACTCATAGGCTGCAAAAAATATGGAGGAATATTTTTCTATTTGAATTATCTTTGTGGATTATATCTTGGCCTGTTTTCATGGAAATATTCAAAAGATTTGAATATTTGTTTTTCAGCCCAAGCCCATTGTTGCGCATATATAAGGACCTGCTTCCTTATTTAGACTACTGCAACTTTTGAAAAAGAATATTTTCTTTCTATTTTAGAAGTCTAAGTCTTTTAATTGTCAAACACTCTAGTATTGATTTAATACTTGTGTTGTTATCTGGATTGTTAATTGTGTATCATTCATAAACTTTTAAGCATTGAATGATTGAAGTTTTTAAACTTATTATTTCTATTGTTTCTTCACTGTAAGTGATTGAAGGTATTTGAGGAGTGCCTCATACCTAGATGAGTTTTAGGTAGAAGTATAGCATGGGTAGTGATTAAGTGATTATATTGTAAACTGGTTGTTTACCGAGGGTCTATGAATTGATATTATTTAGTGGACTTGTCCATGGCTTGGTAGCCCCCAGAGTAGGTGTTGTTGTACACTGAACTGGGTTAACAATCCCTTGTGTTTTTTACTGCATTTATTATTATTGCACTTTACTCTGTTCCTCGGATATTTGTGTCATGATATCTCATTTGACATCACATATCTGATACCAGAATTTCAATTGGTATCAGAACAGACATCCTGCTCTTTATCTGGGTGAGATCCAGGGAAGACACTTTCTGGTACTATGGACAAGGAAGGGGGATTTATGAACAGACCACCCATTCTGGATGGAAGTAGTTATGACTATTGGAAACCACATATGGTTTCCTTTTTAAAGTCTTTGGACAACAGGGCTTGGAAAGCTGTTTTAAAAGGATGGAAACACCCTGCCAAATTGGGAGAAAATGGAGAACATACTTCTGAGTTAAAACCAGAAGAAGATTGGTCTAAAGAAGAAGATGAAATTGCTCTTGGAAATTCTAAAGCCTTGAATGCTATATTCAATGGAATTCACAATAACATTTTCATATTAGTGAACACATGTGAAGTAGCTAAGGATGCATGGGGAATTCTTCAATCTATTCATGAAGGGACATCCAAAGTTAAGATGTCAAGACTTCAGTTACTGACCATAAAATTTTAGAATTTGAGAATTAAGGATGATGAAAGTATTAATGACTTCCATATGAATATTCTTGAAACTGCTAATGCATCCAGTGCTTTAGGAGAGAAAATACCTAAAGATAAATTGGTGCGAAAGATGCTCAGGTCTCTTCCCAAGAGATTTGATATGAAAGTGACTGCTATAGAAGAAGCTCGAGACATTGACAAAATGAAAGTAGATGAACTTGTTAGATCCCTTCTGACATTTGAATTAAGCATCAATGAAAGATCTGAAGAGAAGAACAAAAGCATATCCTTTGTATCAAATACTGAAGATGAAGAGGAATACTTTGATCTGGACATAGATGGAGGAATATCAAATGCCTTAGCTATGCTTGGAAGACATTTTAACAAAGTGATAAAAAAGAATGGATAGGAACCAAAGATCAAATGTCAAGAACATCTCATCTGACATCCATGAGTCAAATGAGTTTGGAAGTAAAAAGGCTGCCGAAAAATCCACTCAAGGGAAGGGAGTACAAAATCATGAATGTGAATGCTTTGGTCACATTAGAGTTGAATATCCTACATATCTTAAGAAACAAAAGAAGAATATGTTTGTTACTTGGTCTAAATAGGACTCAGAGAGTGATCTTGAAGAATTTTCCAAGTATGTTAAAGCATTGATAGGGAAGTATGTATATAATGAAAAGTATAGTGATGGGGAACTAACCTTTGATGAGTTAGCTGCTTCATACAAAGAATTGTGTCTTAGGAGTACAGAAGTGTGCCTTGAAGGGTAGAAACAAAAAGTCCTCATAACTCAGCTGGAGGTAGAAACAGAAGAGTATTTAAAAACTATTTCTAAACTGGAAAGTGAAGTGACCTCCTTGAATTCAAACCTTGATAGAATGGTCAAATCTCTCAAAATGTTGAATAATGGGTATGACACTTTAGATGAAATTCTTCAAGCAGGAAGAGTGATAGGATACAAGAGTGGTCTAGGGTTTAATGATAAAAAGGAACCAAATTCTAAAGAGCCTTCAGTAGATTCCACTCATGCCAAGTCTAAACCAAGGATGTCGAATCAAATGTCTAAACATCATGGCGAGAAAGGATATCATGGCAAGAAAAAGTTTAATCACACCAAGGAAAATCCCTAGCCCTAGAGATGTCATCACTATGGAAAGCTTGGTTATATAAGGCCCTTATGTTTCAAGCTGTATGGGTATCCTAAGACTACTCCTCCTCCCAAAACTGATAAGATTCCATAAAATAGAAAAAAGAATAAACGGTGGATTCCCAAGTCTAATGTTGCTAGTTTCATAGCTCACACCTCCCTCAGAGTATCAACCAAAGATGACTGGTATTTTGACAGTGGTTGTTCTAGACACGTGACAGGTCACAAGAATCTGTTGGTGGATGTCAAATCTCATTCCACCAGTTATGTGACTTTTTGTGATGGAGCAAAAGGTGAAATCAAAGGTGTTGGCAAGCCTGATTGTTCAGGAGTCCCTAAGCTTGATGATGTGTTACTTGTTAAAGGGTTAACAGCTAACCTGATAAGTATAAGCCAATTGTGTGATCAAGGATTCAAAGTTAACTTCACCGAGGCAGAATATCTTGTGTGCAATGAAAAGAATGAAGTTATTATGAAAGGAATCAGATCTAAAAACAACTGTTATCTATGGGTTCCTCAAGAGTTGAACTTCTCCTTAACATGTGTTTTAGCAAAAGAGAATGAAGTTAAACTATGGCATCAAAAATTGGGGCACTTGCATCTGAAAGGTATGAAAAGAATTATATCTAAAGAAGAAGTGAGAGGGATTTTTAAGCTCAATTTTGAAGAAGGAAGGGTATATGGTGACTTCCAGATTGGAAAGTAGTATAAGATGTCACATCAAAAGATCCAACATCTTACTACATCAAAAGTTTTAGAACTTCTTCACATGGACTTGATGGGACCTATGCAGGTTGAAAGTATTGGTGGAAAGAATTATTCCTATTTTATTGTAGATGAATTCTCTAGAAACACATGGATAAGTTTTATTAGAGAAACATCAGAAACTTTTGAAGTGTTTAAAGCTCTCTGTCAAAAACATCAAAGGGAAAAAGATAGTCATGTAATAGGAATTAGAAGTGATCATAGAAAGGAATTTGAGAACAACAAATTTGCTGACTTTTTCTCTTCTCAAGGAATCAGCCATGAATTCTCTTCTCCCATTACTCTTCAACAAAATGGGATTGTGGAACCCAAGAACAAAACCCTTCAAGAATCTGTCAGGGCCATGATTCATGCTAAGAAGTTACCCTACCATTTTTGGGATGAAGCTATGAATATTGCATGCTATATCCATAACATAGTCACTCTAAGGAAAGGCATTTCAGCCACCATATATGAAATATGGATGGGAAGAAAACCAACTGTTAAATACTTTCTTATTTTTGGAAGTAAATGTTACATCTTAGCTGATCGTGAACAAAGGAGGAAGATGGATCCCAAGAGTGATGAAGGAATATTCCTAGGTTACTTTACAAATAGAAGAGCTTACAAAGTTTTTAACTCCAGAACCAAAGTTATGATGGAGTCAATAAATGTTATTATTGATGATAGAGGATGGAATGTTGAAGAAGATGTCTCAAAAGATGTTGGAACATCTTTGTCTGATATTCCAACAGAATCAAATGACAGAATTATTGATTCTAATCCACCTCAATAAGATCCTGAGCCTAGTCATCTCAATAAAGTACCTTCAATTAGAACCCAGAGAGATCATCCTAAGGAGCTCATCATAGGAGATCTAAATAAAGGAGTTACTACCAGATCAAGAGATGAGATATCAAACTCTTCCTTTGTGTCAAAAATTGAGCCTAAGAATTTCAAAGAGGCCCTAAATGATTAGTTCTGGATTAATGCTATGTAGGAAGAACTAGAACAATTCAGTAGAAGTGAAGTTTGGGATCTAGTTCCAAGACCTGAAGGGACAAATGTGATTGGCACTAAATGGGTGTACAAGAATAAATCTGATGAAAAAGGGGTGGTCACTAGAAACAAGTCAAGGTTAGTTTCAAAAGGGTACACTCAAATTGAAGGAGTTGACTTTGATGAAACCTTTGCTCATGTGGCTAGGCTTGAATCAACCAGACTTCTCTTTGGAGTTTCATGCATACTAAAATTTAAATTGTTTCAAATGGATGTAAAGAGTGCCTTCTTAAATGGCAATTTAAATGAAGAAGTATATGTGGAACAACCAAAGGGATTTGTTGATCCAAGTTTCCCTAAACATGTTTACAAACTAAAGAAAGCTTTGTATGGATTAAAGCAAGCTCCAAGAGCTTGGTATGATAGGTTGACAGAATTTCTTGGTGAGAATGGATACAAGAAAGATGGCATAGACAAAACCATTTTTGTCAAGGAGGAAGAAGGGAATATCATGATTGCACAAATTTATGTTGATGATATTGTGTTTGGTGGGATGTCAAATGAGATGGTTCAACATTTTGTCAAGCAAATGCAGTCAAAATTTGAGATGAGCCTTGTTGGTGAATTAACCTATTTTCTTGGTCTGCAAGTTAAACAAATGAAAGATTCTATATTTTTATCTCAGAGCAAGTATGCCAAGAATATAGTAAAGAAATTTCGGATGGAAAATTCCATCCACAAAAGAAAATTAGTAATTTTCCTATATGAAGGTTTGTAGAAATTAAGGGTGTGTAGGAATATCATTAAAATGATATTATTTTATTTGTGTTTCCAACAAATAAAATTTCGAAATCAATCATTACAAGACTGCCTCATAGTGTTTCCCACATGCTACGAAATTTCATCTTTCTACTTTCACAAACTCTTCATTCTCCTCTACAGAAAAAGAACCCCAGGCATTCTTCATCTCCTTGCTCAAAAATCTTTAAAGATGTCTAAACATCATACATCGTCTTCCTCAAAATCTGTCAACCTCCCTGAAAATCTCTCCCTTGACAGAGTAATTGATGCTACTCCTCTAACAATTATCCCACCTCTTGAGAAAAAGGTCAAGAAACCCATATCATCACCTGCAAAGAAATCCAAAGATGATAAAGGTAACTCTTCTACTGCTACTGAAAATAGGACAGAAGAAGAGATTATTAATCTAGATAGAAGCATCAGAAGGCTAGTAGATAGAGTATTAAATGAAGTATTTGTTGTGCTTGAGATTTCTACTCCTCTTGCTCGCATGCCTCCTCCGACTGACAAAGGAAGTAACCCAAAAAGTGTTGTTGCTGAATCATCCACCCTCTAGAAAGATGATGTTAAAAGCAAACTTGAGAAGCTTGCTATTTCTGCTCTAAAGGAAGTGGTAGAAGAAAATGTTGAACAAGATGGTGAAGAGAACTCTCATAATAAGGAATATGTTGCTGCCTCCAAGGATGCAAAAGGTCAAAATGCTGAGAATATAGTTAATGTAGATGAGTTATCTGGCAATGAGCTCATTACTAATGTGGTGCCTGGTATTGTAAGAAGGCTCAAATCCAGGAAAGTGAAGAATGCAAGTGTCACACCCCATGCCAAGACAACCAAGAATAAAATCATGTATGGACCCCCAAAGCCAATAAGTAAAGTGGTTCCTACCTATAGCAAAAGAAAAGCTAGACCTGATAGTTGCACTGATGATGATGTTGTAAAAAGATCTAAAAGTAAAAAGAAAGTTGTGGTTGTTGATGAAGTTGACTCAGACTATGATGTCGAGCAAGATATCCAGGACATCTCTCCTATCAAAAATTCTGCAAGCCAGAAGATTTCTGTTAGGGTTCCTGATGCTCCCCTTGACAACATTTCCTTCCATTCTGTTGGGAATGATGAAAAGTTAAAGATGTGTTTCAAAGAAGAATTACCCTGGAAAGAGAATTGGGAGTTGGTTCTCTGGAATGCAAAGAAATCATGGAGCTGATATTTTATGCTGGACTGATGAAAATTTTTACTAGGTTTGCCAAATGCTATAAGACTCTTGTTAAGGAATTTATTGTTAATATTCCTATTGATTTTGTTGATCATAAAATTAAGGAGTATAGAAAGGTGTATGTTAGGGGTAAGTGTGTAGAATTTCCCCCTGCTATCATAAACAGATTTCTGGATAGGTCTGATGATGACTTTTGTGAGCTAGAAGTAATAGATAATCAAGTGTGCAGAGCCATCAGTGTCAATCAAGTAAGTGAGTGGCCCTTGAAGAACAATCTTCATGTTAGCAAGCTAAGTGTGAAATATGCTATTTTACACAAAATTAGAGTTGTAAATTGGGTTCCTACAAATCATACTTCAACCATCACTATTGGCTTAGGAAAGTTTATTTATGTTGTTGGAAACAAGAAACTATTTGATTATGGTACTTACATCTTTGATCAGACAGTTAAGTATGTAGGAACTTGGGCCATTAAGATGCCATATTATTTTCCTTCTCTCATCTGTGGAATTATTCTTAATTAGCATCCTGGGATTCTAAGTGGTAATGATGTAATATGCAAGAGGGAGTCTGCTTTGACTCTTCATTTTAACCTTTTTTCAGGAAAACATGTCCCAGACATTGATTTGACGTCTAAACCTGCTGAAAACAAGACCTCCACCAAGAATGACATGATCACTAAATTGAAAGAAGCCTGCAAAGAACTAGATGATGTGATCTTAATTAGCTCAGCAAGGAAGCTAACTTTTTAGAAGATGATCAAGGAGTTGCAAAAGGACAACAAATTTGATGATAGAGTGTGCTCTGAAGATGGAGATTCTAGTGAGGAATGATGTTCTAACTCAGCCAAGTCTACTGGTCCTGACGACAGTTACACTATTTAATGTTTATTTATCTGAACCCTTTGGTTCTTTTTGGCACTTGCATGTGCTTGAAATTTTATTTCTATGGTATGTATCTATATTACTGATACACTCTTGAATGCATCCTTTTATTTGGCATATTATAAGTAAAAATGGGGAGAGAAACTAACTGACTGACCACTGATTGAGAGGGAACTTAATACTTGAGTGGGAGCCTCATGTCTCAGAAGATGTTTTGACATCTACCTTTTCTAACATCTAACTGCTAACTGAGTTTTTGTCTTGCTTGCTTTGCTTATGCTGCTGCTCTGATAATGTGCTCTGATAATGTTTTAGCCAAAATTTGCCAAAGGGGGAGTTTGTAAGTGTTTGTTTGGTAAAACAATGACTTGATAATATTTTCCTAAATGTCTTAACATTTGAAGAAAACATGTTTTGAATGATGTCAAAGCAGATGTCTTGACATCTGCCTCCTGAACTGAACTCAGCCCAATATCAGTTTAAGTTTTATGTTTCCTGATTTCCTGTGCACCATAATTCAGGATTTGTGACTCATAGGCTGCGAAAAATATGGAGGAATATTTTTCTATTTAAATTATCTTTGGATTATCTCTTGGCTTGTTTTCATGGAAATATTCAAAAGATTTGAATATTTGTTTTTCAGCCTAAGCCCACTGTTGCGCATATATAAGGACCTGCTTCCTTATTCAGATTACTACAACTTTTGAAGAAGAATACTTTCTTTCTGTTTTAGAAGTCTAAGTCTTTTAATTGTCAAACACTCTAGTATTGATTTAATACTTGTGTTTTTATTTGGATTGTATATTGTGTATCATTCATAAGCTTTTAAGCAATGAATGATTGAAGTTTTTAAACTTATTTTTTCCGTTGTTTCTTCACTGTAAGTGATTGAAGGGATTTGAGGAGGGCCTCATACCTAGGTGACTTTTAGGTAGAAGTATAGCAAGGGTAGTGATTAAGTGATTAGATAGTAAACTGGTTGTTTATTGAGGGTCTATGAATTGATACTATTTAGAGGACTTGTCCCTGGCTTGGTAGCCTCCAGAGTAGGTGTTGTTGTACACTGAACTGGGTTAAAAATTGCTTGTGTTTTTTAATGCATTTATTATTTTTTCACTTTACTTTGTTCTTCAGATATTTGAGCCCACTGCTGCGCATATATAAGGACCTGCTTCCTTATTCAGACTACTACAACTTTTGAAGAAGAATACTTTCTTTCTGTTTTAGAAGTCTAAGTCTTTTAATTGTCAAACACTCTAGTATTGATTTAATACCTGTGTTGTTATTTGGAGTGTTAAATGCGTATCATTCATAAGTGTGATACGGTGGAAGAACTGACTATTTTTGGAATGCTGGTTTGCGTTTTGCGTTTTTTTTCAAAATTGTTTTCTTTGTGTTTGTGGGTTTTGAAAAGTTTTTGTTTTAACTTCGATTTAACTCTCGCTTATGTCCTCAAGAGTGTAATGAAGTGTTTTTTGAAAACTTGTTTGTGAAAAGAGTGTAAGTGTGGAAATTTTGTTTTATTTTGGATGAGCAAGTATTTAAGAGCTAATTTACCTACTCGAAAAAGGAATCGTTATATGCTAATTTCCTTTAGACAATGTTATCCCACTATTAGTGAGTAGGTAGCACCGTCGTTGGAGTTTGAGGGTCAATTCGAAAGGGACATACAGTCACTAAAGCAACGTTAGGACGTCTTAGTGATAATCCTAATGTCTTAGATCATTTATCTGAGGCAACGCTATCCGAGGCAACCTTTCTGAGGCAACTTATGATCTTTTAGACAAGAGGGCGACCTCTAAAACAACCTTTACTCAATGACCGTTTTAACGAAGGCAACCAAGTGGGATTGTGCCCTAGGAGTGCGCATGTGCGAGTGTATTGATTTCATTTATTTTTATCTGTGCACATGTTTAGGGTGATCTAACCATTTTAAGATTAAGCATTCATTATTGTCATGCAAACCCTATTATCAAACATCTAGCAGTTAAATATTTGCAGAATTTAAAGGCGGAATTTAAACTAAATTATTACAAGGCGTCGGGTATTTACATCGCCAAAAGTAACCCTTTGAAATTTAAAAGCGGAAAAAGTAAATGTCCTAATTAAATATTACAAACCTGGAGCAGATACAATAATTGAATAAAGAAAAATAAATCACGCGAGAAAATTGGATCTAATGCGAAACTAGGGTTTTGACCCTCTTAATTAAAAAAATGTTTTGTTGTTTTTATTATTTTTAAAGGAAAGAAATTATATCCTAAAATTAAATGCTAATTATTAAATAAATTAATTAATGAAAAATATTAAATGACATATTTTTGGAGTTTTTTGTTATTTTAGGAAAGAAAATAAAATAATTAAACTAATGTTAAAACCTAATTATTCTAGTTAATTTTAAATATTTGCAAAATAAATTTAAATTACCTAATTAATCTACCTAATTAAATTAATTAATATTTATTAATGAAATATATAGTTCTGAATTTTAATCGGGTAAAAATATTTTTTGTGATTTTTTGATAAAAAGAAATTATTCTATTGGTTAGTAATTAAATTAAATATAAACAAAATAATTAAATGAAAATAAACAAAGTATAAAAAAGATTGAGATGGGCCTGATTTTTGAGGGTGTGAATAGCAGTTTGTTGGCCCATTTGATGAAGACCCAAATGACTTTTCTGATCCCATACACGTGCATTGACTTGGCCTACGGTGCACCTTCAATGATAGCCACCAGATCTGGCCATTTGGCGTGTTGATTAGTGAGGGAGTATGATGGATATCCAGCTTAGGCGTACACTGAATCACCTGAAATTGTTAGAAAAAATAACAAGTGTTGGAGGCAAGGATCGAACCCCTGACCTCTAGCCTCTAACGCCTTGAACGTCCCACTTGTAACCACTACGCCATGTGTTTCTATTTGTTAATATAATACAAATAAAAAATAATATAAGAAAACAAATGCGTTAGTGGAATTTTTGCGCGAAATTCAAACAGGCCAATAGAGGGGTGCCACATGGGTCGTCTTCTTCCTGGCACCGTGGGTAAAAGTTTGACAACCTATACCTACGGACAAACGTCTGTTGCTAAAGGAATTGTTCACTCCAAAATCCTCCATGGGAAACATAAATGGAAGCTACCACCATGGTTGAGCTCGTCTTTTTCCCCTGAACAAGATAGTAACCTTCACGAAGGCCAATTATTCATGTAACAAAAATTCCTAAAACCAAATACAAAACCCTAGCAATGGTGATTCATGATATAGGTCAGATAAATGAAATTGGCTATTGGCAAAAGCTTGCAAACATCATGGTGATCAAGAATATGCAATTATTTTTCATTATAGATGCAAGAATGAAGCTAATTGATTTCAAGAAAAGGATGGTTATGTGAACGACTTACAGTGCACGAGAGAGCTCAAAAATGCTTGGTTTTGATTGGTTTAGGTTGTGGAAGCTGCCAGGAAACGATTGAGACAAGTATCAAGCCTTGAAACTGCCTCTAGGAGGTATTTCGAACTCACATTTTTCTTGATTTTTGCAAATTCTGTTTGTGCTCTATGCTTGATCTTCAACCCTGATTTCTGTCTGCCTCGCCTCCTTATGTATTGTGCAATGCATTAGGGTAGCAAACTCTGTCCAAATCTCTCTCCATCAATGACTTTGAATTTGATTTTATTCTTCTTTAACAACCTTCCGAAATTGGTTCCTTTTCAATCTTTTTGTACAGAATTGCCTTGATACGAGTTTCATTACCTTGCTAGCTGTAATTAGGGCCTGAAACAAACCAAAAGATCCTTTGTTATCAATGCTTTGATTTTTATTTGATTTAAATAAAATTAATTCAAATAAAAATTAAAATAATTAATAAAAATATGATATGGACGCATGGCCAAGTCTAGAGCACGTGGGCTATAATGCCAACCCAAAACAAGTGAAAAAGAATGGGCCCATTTGGCAAAAATTGAAGTTTTGGGCATAGTTGACTTTTGGCAATTTTGCAAAAAAGGTCAACTTCAACAATGCATAACTTCCTCAATTTTGACTCTTTGGAGGTGTTATTGGACTTTTTAGAAATCTTGAGATGTCCTCTAACCAACCCTTTTGGTCTCTTCTCATTTTAATATTCCATGCTTATGTATGAAGCTTTGACAAAAAAGGTGTTTTGTTGACTTTCAAAAATGACCTATAATGTCCAAATTCATAACTTATTGTGAGTGCATATTTTGAGTTTTAGAGATGAAGATGAATTGTAGGGAATCTCATCACCTTAAAAATGAGCTTTGGATGGGTCATTTCTCATAAAGTATGAGAAAGTTATGCTTGGTCAAAGTTGAGTTGACTTTTCCTACAAAACCCTAATTTAGCAACTTTTGAATCTTGATGAATTATGAGCAATACTTGATGAATCATGATCAACCCTTGATCAAATGATGAAATATACTTCAAAATGAGAATGTTGACAAAAAATTTTGAAGTTTGACTTTATGTAGGTCACAAATGACTTTTGCCCTAGCACAGTCGACTTTTGGACCTTTGAGCAATTGACTGAGCAAACTTCCTCTGCAAGGTTTGAAACTTGACATGGATGATATTGAGAACATATTAGGAAATTGGTGAGCAGTTGGTGTCAATTGGACTCAAGTATCTTGATGCAACATGAAACCCTAATTTGAAGTAGACTGCCTTAGGATAGGGCTTGTCTGGTCAACCCATGGGCTATTTTGAGCAACTTGAGGATATTTCTTGAAATGTTTTGAGAAATATGGGAGGGAAAATTTTTGGGTACAACAACTTCCCCTGTTCAATCTTATTAAACCTGAGGATGTAGATTGGCTTTCGTGCCTTTCGTGATCCGAAGGTGGAAGATGATTGAACACTAGAGTGCCCAGAAATTTGCACTCGCATGAAGTGGTAATTGTCTTGTGATGTCGGGAATGGGATTACAGATGCCATTTGGAAATTGGTGACGGGAGGATGGGCTTAAATACGCCATCTGAAGGAGTGTCGATCACATCAGAGATTTCTTAGCGAGAGCTTGTATACCTGTTGTTGGGGAAGATTCCACTGGGGGAAGTCTGATCTTTGTTGAGAGAAGTAGAAATTTAGGAGCTTCGGCGTCCGTTATTCGGCTGGTGAGTCATCTCTGTTGATATTTAGGAACTTCAATTGTCCGTACTCAACTGAGGAATCATCTCTGTTGATATTTAGGAACTTCGATCGTCCGTACTCAATGGAGGAAACATTTTTTGCTGAGATTTAGGAACCCGTCTGTAACTCAACTGAGGTGTCGAGATTTAGGAACCCGTCCGTAATTCAACTGAGGTGTCGATATTTAGGAACTCGTCCATAATTCAAATAAGGTGTCGATATTTAGGAACTCGTCTGTAATTCAACTGAGGTGTCGAGATTTAGGAACTCGTCTGTAATTCAACTTCTCTGTTGAGATTTAGGAACTCGTCCGTAATTCAACTGCTTTGCTGAGATTTAGGAACTCGTCCATAATTCAACTGGGGAAACATCTTTGTAGAGATTTAGGAACTCGCCCGTAATTCAACTGAGAAAACTTCTTTGCTGAGATTTAGGAACTCGCCCGTACTACAACGGAGGAACACTTTTGTCGAGATTTAGGAACTCGCTCGTACTTCAATTGAGAAAACATCTCCGCTAAGATTTAGGAACTCGTCCGTAATTCAATTTGGGAAACATCTTCGTCGAGATTTAGGAACTCGCCCGTAATTCAACTGAGAAAACTTCTCTGCTGAGATTTAGGAACTCGCCCGTACTTCAACGGAGGAACACTTTTGTCGAGATTTAGGAATTCTCCTGTACTTTAACTGAGAAAACATATCTGCTAAGATTTAGGAACTCGTCCGTAATTCAACTGGGGAAACATCTTCATCGAGATTTAGGAACTTTCCCGTAATTCAACTTAGAAAACATCGTTGCTGAGATTTAGGAACTCGTCCTTAATTCAACTGAGGTAAAAGCTTCATAGCTTTGAATTTTTTGAGAATTTGATTGTATCTTTCCTGAAAGGTAAAGGTTAGCTGTATGTAATGCATGATATGTATCAAGCAATGATGTTCTCAAAATAAATGACATCGTGTTTGTATGATGAGTATATGCATGTGTCATGATGTATGAAAATGTAATGTTTTTAGCTGGGGAAAATAAATCCCGGATTGCTGCTGGAGAACAGACATGAATTCTTCGCTTCCGCTGGAGATAGTGGATGAAGATGTTTGTGAGAATAAACCTGCAGGAGAGGATAACTCCGCTGGGAAATAAACTGATGAGGAGATTACTCTGTGGGGAAGAGATGCTCTGTAGAGGATTTCGTTGATAAATTCAACTGGGGATGAACTACCATTTGCTGGCGATACTGAATCTTGTTGGGGATTGGATTCCTGTTTTGTGAAAGGAAAGAACTCCGTCGGGGATGATTTTCCAGTTGCGACTTCACTGGGGATAATCTTTCGGACTCTACTAGGGATAATCTTCCTGAGTCTACTGGGGACTATTCTTCAAACTCCACTGGGGATATATTTTATACTCCACTGGGGATGATAAATTTTTTTAGTGTTGTTGGTAGATAAACTCTGCCTGGGGAGAATATTACAGATTCATTCACAGTTGCGAATCTCAGCTGGGAAGAGTTAACATTACTAACTTTCTCTTACTTTGTGGGGAATGAATGTACCTTAGCCATATTCTTCAGCTAAATTTATCCTTGTACCTGGTGGACAGAGCAACTGTAACAGTTGGACAATTCTTATTTCCCATGTTCCTGATATTACGAGTAATCGTCTTTTGTTTCGCATGTAAATATTCATGAGAAGCAATTAATGTCAAATGCATATATCAAAAATGAACATTGGACTTCTTTGCAAAACAAAACAGGAAAAAGGAAAATAGTTTGGAATTTCTATAAAAATGAATTGTATTGATTTTGAAGTTTGGCCTATAAATAGGTGTTTTTGTACAAGAGGTTGGCATCCTAGTAAGAGAACGCTGCCGAACAAATAGAATTTATACAATTTGTGAAAAACAAAGAAAAATAGCTATGTGAATAATCCCACTAGGTTCCAACTCTGCAATTGCCCTTATGTCCTCGAGCATGTCATCACTTTACTACTTGGTTGAAGGTAGATCAGATTGATTAGTGTCGTCCGAGCTTGATAGTTGTTACCGAAGTCTGGTTGCAAGGTGATTCAATGAGACATAGTGTTACGCTTTAATCCCTAATTTTTGCCTGGACCGCGCTTTCGGGTTTTCAGTCCACCGGGATACCCTTTTTTGCCCAAGCCGCCCTTCCAGGTTTTCGACTTGCCGGGTGTACAGTTTTTTTATTTTCATCCCTTACTTTTGCCCGAACCCTTTTGGTTCGCCGGGAAGCCCTTATTTTTGCCTAGGCCAGTCGACCTAGCGGGTCTTTGATTATGCGTAGTATCTTTTCACTATGTCTACATTGATGGGGTGAGGAAGGTCGTCACCATCCATGGTGGTTAGAATCATGGCTCCTCCTGAGAAGATGTTCTTAACCATAAATGGCCCTTCGTAAGTAGGGGTCCATTTGCCCCTGGGATCACCTTGAGGTAGGATGATGCACTTGATCACCAGATCCCCAACTTGATACTCTTGTCGTCTAACTTTCTTGTTAAATGCCTTGATCATCCGTTTTTGATACGTCTGACCATGACAAATAGCAGTAAGTATCTTTTCGTCGATTAAGTTCAGCTAATCAAGCCGGGTCTGAATCCAGTCATCTTCTCTCAAACCTGCATCCTTCATGATCCGAAGAGAGGGTATCTGAACTTCAATGGGCAAGACGGCCTCCATACCATATACCAAGGAATAGGGGGTTGCCCCTGTTGACGTCCGCGCTGAGGTGCGGTACCCATGAAGAGAAATGGTAGCATCTCGTGCCAGTCTTTATATGTCACCGTCATCTTCTACACAATCTTCTTGATGTTCTTATTAGCTGCTTCAACAACCCCATTCATCTTCGGCCGGTAGGGAGAAGAGTTGTGATGTTGTATCCTGAACTGCTTGCAGAGCTCAGTGATCATCTTATTGTTGAGATTTGTACCATTGTCCGTAATGATCCTCTCTGGTACACCATATCGACCGATCAGATTATGCCGAATGAACCGTGCCACGACGTTCTTAGTTACACTAGCAAAGGAAGCTGCTTCAACCCACTTCGTATAGTAATCAATAGCTACCAGAATGAAATGATGCCCGTTGGATGCAGTAGGTCTGATCTCGCCAATCATATCGATGCCCTACATTACAAAAGGCCACAGAGTTGTCAATACGTTCATCTCTTTTGGTATCAAAAAGGTAGTATGAGCCAGCATGTACTGTCTCAGCCGCCAAGAAGCCCATGCCAAAGTGCAGCAAGTTCTCTCGAGCAGTGAGTATTGGGTCTCACAGTCAGTAAACTTTTTCTAAAGCAGTAAATAGCATGCTCTTTTCGGCCAGACTCTTTATGCTTCCCCAGCAAACACCTCTTTGTATTATCCAGCACTTTTAAGTATAAGATCAACGGTCTTCCTTCAATTGGAGGCATCAGAATAGGAGGCTCTTGGAGGTGGTATGGCCCTCTCTTCTTGAAGCAATAGTCTAGCAAGTTCCCCAGGCACTTCTCAATCACCCTCACCTTCGTCCTCGGCTTGGTTGATCGTATTTTTGAAGTCATAACTGGAAGTAGCAGAGTCGTTATCAGTGGGATCCAGAGTGGATGTAGATCATGATATGTGAGTGTGTGTAAAATAGTTGTTTTGCAAGATAGAAAAGAAAAACAAGGAGCGCAAAAATCGTAATGCAAGAAAAAACGTCCAATGCTTTTATTAATGATATATGGAGATGACAAATATAAAGCCCTCACAAACAAAGCCACGGTGCCTCGGGTAAGACACCGGATCGTAAAGTTTAAAATTGTCTGTTACAAACTTAAAACAAAAGTCTATTATTGTGTAATAAAAGAAACTGGCACGAAGTCCTTCGCCGTCCAGTTTCTTAATAAACCGTCGGTAGTCGGGTAAACCTAGCTGTCAAACTCAGACTCTTCATCATCATCTTCATCATCATCTTCAATCGCATTCACTCCCAAATTACTGATAAACAGGGGAGGTCTTCCAATCCGTGCACGTCGAACGGCCCTTTGAGCTTCTGCAGTAAAACCCAAACCAAACTTGTCAGTCTTGTGTGCAAAGTCAGGGAGTTGGCCCCAATTTGCACACCCATCTTTCTCAATAACAGCCCGAGCATCCTTGATGGAAGCCATCTTCATTGGAGTATCTTCAGCAACAGTTTCAGTCAACGCCAGAGTCTGGGGGACCTCTTTAATGTTTTGGCACGGGGTTTCAATGAACTCCCCGTCCATTTCCACGTACCGAAAAGAGTTGAGGTGGCTTACCATGTACTCCTCTTCTCCTTGTACTGTAACAATTTTCCCCTTCACTGGGTATTTCAGCATCTGGTGGAGCGTAGAAGTTACTGCCCCAGCTTTATGGATCCACGGGTGGCCCAGCAAACAAGAATAAGATGGCTGAATGTCCATCACATAGAATATAGACGCGAAAGTCTGGGAACCAACCTTAATAGGGACGTCCACCTCTCCATGCACCATCCTCTTGGACCCATCAAAGGCCCTAACAACAATATTACTTGGCTTCAACACCAACCTCTCACAGTCCAACCGGTCTAATGCTTTCTTAGGTAAGACATTCAATGAGGACCCAGTGTCCACCATCACGTGAGCTAGAGTAGTGCCCCTACACTCGATTGAAACATACAGAGCGTCATTGTGATTCTTTCCCTTGGCCGTCAAGTCTGCATCGGAGAAACCCAACCTGTTGTCAGAGGTCAAACTAGCCACACAGTCCTTGAACTGATCAGCAGATGTCTCCTGCGGCACATGCGCAGTTTTAAGGAAAGCAATCAGAGCCTTAGCATGGGCTTCTAAGAATAGCAACAAAGACAACATAGAGATCTTCGACGGGGTTTTCCCCAGCTGCTCGACTACGTTGTAGTCGCTCTTTTTGATGATCTTCAAAATTTCCTCTATCTCCTGTCTAGAGGCTTCAACAGCAATCTTCTTCGGTGCCTCCGTACGGGCAGGCTCACTGGTGATCCCTTTACCCCGAGTGTTAGATGACTCGGTTACAGGGATAAGGATTGGAACATGAACAGGGAAAGTAATAGGTGTATTGGCAGGTGTCATAATAACAGGTTTTTGAACAATTGGTGGGGAAATCTCAGGAGAGAAAAGTCTTTCGTTGCGGGTGACCTTGCTAGATCCAACAATATTGCTGACGTCAGTATCAGCCTCTTCACCCTTCAAATCTTGTTTAATCCCATGATAATACACGTCAGCCCCATAGTGCCACGGGACAGCCTTATCTGACGTGTAAGAAATAGGTCCAGGAATGGTAATAATCAATGGAGCAATTCTCGGAATAGATGTAATTCTAACAGGCTTTCTCGAGGAAGCCTTGGAAGAATTGGCAGAAATGGTGATTATAGAAACATCTTCAAAAGGAATAAATGGAACCAAAGTTTTTTCAAACATAATTTCTTTGTTATCTATCAGGCATTGGACACCTGACTTCAATAGATGGCAACCAGTAGGCAGGGTGGAACACAGGTGGAAACCTTCGCCACAGCCTGGAAATAAACCGGCCAATAATAAGTTCTTCTTTACAGTCATCAACAGAGTAGAAACGTCTTTCACAGAGGTCATAAATAAATCATCTTCTCCGTGTCTACTAGATGAATGAGACAGATCAGCTCCCTCTCGCAACCTGTTGCCAAACCTGTGACCCATATTTAGGAGGATTATCTTCTTCTTCTTCTTATCCTTCAAGATAAGAGTCTTCAGATCTTGCTGACCCTTGGCCAAGTTCATGAACATTTATTGGAACTGAGCATTTTGAGCTTGCAGAGCCTTGATAGCTTGATCAGTTGATGTTTCAGAAGACATGATGTTGAAATAAACAGCGAAGAAGATGAGAAACCTGTAAGGGTACCTGTAATGCGGTGCATGGGAGTGGAATGCGTATGATATGATTTCAAAGACTTTGGATATTCAAATTCGTAAACCAAAATGAAACATACTTTTATTAGATTAAAAACTTGAAACCATGTTTGACAAATGCCTTTAAGGCGTTACAAAAAGAAAAAAAGTAAATCAAGACTAGAGATAACAAAAGATATCAGCGCTCCCATGGTCATTTTCCTTGTGTGCTGACATAGTCGTTGAGGACCTTCTCATTCTTTAGCTGCCTTGTAAGCTTTAGGATCTTCCGTTCTTGTTTATGATAATTCTCTCTGTAATTATCCCGCTCTTCCCTCAACTGGATCCAAGACCTCTTTAATGCCCCAATGTCAGTAGGCATGTATGGATTAAGGATGGTAGGAGGAACGCCTTCTTCATCAGCACTCTCAACAATTACCAGTATGACAGCTTCGTATGGCATTCCCAGTTTTTAAGCACCGGTTCGAACCCACCGGAAATACGGTTCCATCGGAAGAGAGGTCTTCGTCCCTAGCTCATGTGGATCAGACTTGTGCACCCTATTCCAAGATCGTATGAACCTGCGGCGATGCTCCTCACTATCCCCTTAGAAGTCAAAGACAATGCTTAGAATCAACAACTCATGAGGTACGTCCCTCCTAGCTCGCCCAAACTTTCGTAAGGCCAAACAAGGATTATAGGTGATTCCTCCTCTAACTCCAAGTAGTGGAACAATGGGGTATTCCCCACAGCGATCAATAACAGCTACTTCTTCAATGTCTTTAGTGCTCCAGATAATGTCCGTGTGAGCAAGGGACATAATTCTGTAGGCCCAACCCATGCCTTCCTTGTTCTTCAAAACAGATTTGGGGAGGTAAGAAATAAACCACCTCACCACCAATGGTGCACAACACATAAGGGTTCCCCGTTTCCGAGCTGTACGGGCATAAAGAGCATGCATGATATCACCCAAGAGAGTGGGCACCGGATTACAGGAAATGAAAATCTTCACCGCGTTCACGTCGACAAAAGAATCTGAGTTAGGAAACAGAACCAGACCATATATGAGAAGAGCCAGCATGTCTTCAAATGCCTGAAAGTCCAAACTATCCCAGAACTGATTAGCCTGATCAACCAAGAATTTAGCCAAGAAGCCCTTTGTCCCACTCCGAGTCTCCCAGTTAAACATTACCTCATCCTTTGTCAGATGGAGGGATGAAGCAATCTCTTCCGGCCTAAGGGCTACCTCCCAACCTATAAATGGCGGCTGCTCTAGAATGGAAATGCCAAGTAAATCAGAGAACTCCTCCAGAGTAGGGACCAACTGATAGTCCGGGAAAGTGAAGTAGTGGTATAATGGATCAAATAACGGGCATAAAACACTCATAATCTGCTCATCCAATCTGGAAGTGACCAAACTGAGGAGGTAACCATGTCTTCTATCAAAAGAGGAAGTGTCAGGAACCTTGGAAATCAAATCTCTAAGCTGAGTGGGAATCTGTACAAAGCTGATCCGAATAGTGTTTCTACTCATAGATGCCATGATCTACAAAACAGGACAAAGATGAATCACATTGGTCTTTGAAATGGTTAGTTCAATGCAATATGCATGCAATGTCATGATGCATGATGTCATGATAGAAACACACCACAAGTATTCACATATAGCAAACATGGTAAGGGCAAATAAGTCACACAGTAGCGCTTAGATTTCAGGTTGGCATGGAGTTTAGGTATTACCCTCTTTTAGTTTAGTTAGTTCAACCTGTCCTAGTAATAGTAACCGGGTTCTAGAGGATATCAATATCACTGACCACCCTCGATCGGTCATAATTCCAGTTTGGAAACCTTTTCTTGCCGTCGGAATCATCACGAGAGTTTGGTCTCAATGAGTGTAACATACTGCTACTTTTCTATGGCCAAGTTGGTCAATTATAGGTTCTAAGGTCAGTTGGTCCTTAATGACCCCTTAGCAGCCCCATATTCTCCTTGTTCCACCATAAGGGATATCGGTACAAACTAAAGTGCCACACCAACGTAGCTACTACTTCAACCGTATCAGTCTACGCCGTACAGCTCCCTCACACTCTATTGCTACTTACCTAAAAGGTATCCCCAGATCCGAGTTAGGATCTATAGTAACTCCGATTCAAACCCACAAAGATAAAGCATACAGATCAAACAATTGAAAACATTATGATGAACTATTCCTAAGGTACACCCCACTTATAAAATATCCCCAATAGAGTCGTCAGTTCTGTGATACGGTGGAAGAACTGACTATTTTTGGAATGCTGGTTAGCGTTTTGCGTTTGTTTTCAAAATTGTTTTCTTTGTGTTTGTGGGTTTTGAAAAGTTTTTGTTTTAACTTCGATTTAACTCTCGCTTCTATCCTCAAGAGTGTAATGAAGTGTTTTTTGAAAACTTGTTTGTGAAAAGAGTTTAAGTGTGTAAAATTTGTTTTGTTTTGGATGAGCAAGTATTTAAGAGCTAATCTACCTACTCGAAAAAGGAATGGTTCTATGCTAATTTCCTTTAGACAATGTTATCCCACTATTAGTGAGTAGGTAGCACCGTCGTTGGAGTTTGAGGTTCAATTCGAAAGGGACATACAGTCACTAAAGCAACGTTAGGACGTCTTAGGTAATCCTAATGTCTTAGATCATTTATCCGAGGCAACGATATCCGAGGCAACCCTTCAGAGGCAACTTATGATCTTTTAGACAAGAGAGCGACCTCTAAAATAACCTTTACTCAATGACCGTTTTAACAAAGGCAACCAAGTGGGAGTGTACCCTAGGAGTGCACATGTGCGAGTGAGTTGATTTCAGTTATTTTTATCTTTGCGCATGTTTAGCGTGATCTAACCATTTTAAGATTAAGCATTCATTCTTGTCATGCAAACCCTATTATCAAACATCTAGCGGTTAAATATTTGCAGAATTTAAAGACGAAATTTAAACTAAATTATTACAAGGCGTCGGGTATTTACATCGCCAAAAGCAACCCTTTGAAATTTAAAAGCGGAAAAATTAAATGTCCTAATTAAATATCACAAACCTGGAGCAGATACAATAATTGAATAAAGAAAAATAAATCGCGCGAGAAAATTGGATCGAATGCGAAACTAGGGTTTTGACCCTCTTAATTAAAAAATGTTTTGTTGTTTTTATTATTTTAAAGGAAAGAAATTAAATCCTAAAATTAAACGCTAATTATTAAATAAATAAATTAATGAAAAATATTAAATGACATATTTTTGGAGTTTTTTGTTATTTTAGGAAAGAAAATAAAATAATTAAACTAATGTTAAAACCTAATTATTCTAATTAATTTTAAATATTTGCAAAATAAATTTAAGTTACCTAATTAGTCTACCTAATTAAATTAATTAATATTTATTAATAAAAAATAAAGTTCTTAATTTTAATTGGGTAAAAATATTTTTTGTGATTTTTTGATAAAAAGAAATTATTCTATTGGTTAGTAATTAAATTAAATAAAAACCAAATATATAAATGAAAATAAACAAAGTATAAAAAAGAGTGAGATGGGCCTGATTTTTGAGGGTGTGAATAGTAGTTTGTTGGCCCATTTGATGAAGACCCAAATGACTTTTCTGATCCCATACACGTGCATTGACTTGGCCTAGGGTGTGCCTTCAACGATTGCCACCAGATCTGGCCATCTGGCGTGTTGATTGGTGAGGGAGTATGATGGATCTCCAGCTTAGGCGTGCACTGAATCACCTGTAATTGTTAGAAAAAATAACAAATGCTGGAGGCAGGGATCGAACCCCTGACCTCCAGCCTCTAACGCCTTGAACGTCCCACTTGGAACCACTACGCCATGTGTTTCTATTTGTTAATATAATACAAATAAAAAATAATATAAGAAAACAAATGCGTTAGTGGAATTTTTGCGCGAAATTCAAACAGACCAATAGAGGGGTGCCACATGGGTCGTTTTCTTCCTGGCACCGTGGGTAAAAGTTTGACAACCTATACCTACGGACAAACGTTCGTTGCTAAAGGCATTGTTCACTCCAAAATCCTCCATGGGCAACATAAATGGGAGCTAGTGCCATGGTTGAGCTCGTCTTTTTCCCCTGAACAAGATAGTACCCTTCACGAAGGCCAATTATTCCTGTAACAAAAAGCACTAAAACTAATTACAAAACCCTAGCAATGGTGATTCATGATATAGGTCAGATAAATGAAATTGGCTATTGGCAAAAGCTTGCAAACATCATGGTGATCAAGAATATGCAATTATTTTTCATTATAGATGCAAGAATGAAGCTAATTGATTTCAAGAAAAGGATGATTCCGTAAACGACTTACAGTGCACGAGAGAGCTCGAAAATGCTTGGTTTTGATTGGTTTAGGTTGTGGAAGCTGCCAGGAAACGATTGAGACAAGTATCAAGCCTTAAAACTGCCTCTAGGAGTGATTTCGAACTCACACTTTTTCTTGATTTTTGAAAATTCTGTTTGTGCTCTATGCTTGATCTTCAACCCTGATTTCTGTCTGCCGCGCCTCCTTATGTATTGTACAATGCATTAGGGTAGCAAACTCTGTCCAAATCTCTCTCCATCAATGACTTTGAATTTGATTTGATTCTTCTTTAACAACCTTCCAAAATTGGTTCCTTTGCAATCTTTTTGTACACAATTTCCTTGATACGAGTTTCATTACCTTGCTAGCTGTAATTAGGGCCTGAAACAAATCAAAAGATCCTTTGTTATCAATGCTTTGATTTTTATTTGATTTATTTTGATTTAAATCAAATAAATTCAAATAAAAATCAAAATAATTAATACAAATGTGATATGGACACATGGCCAAGGCTAGAGAACGTGGGATATAATACCAACCCAAAACAAGTGAAAAAGAATGGGCCCATTTGGCAAAAATTGAAGTTTTGGGCATAGTTGACTTTTGGCAATTTTGCAAAAAATGTCAACTTCAACAATGCATAACTTCCTCAATTTTGACTCTTTGGAGGTGTTCTTAGACTTTTTAGAAATCTTGAGATGTAATATAACCAACCCTTTTGGTCTCATCTTATTTTGATATTCCATGCTCACGTATGAAGCTTTGACAAAAAAGGTGTTTTTGTTGACTTTCAAAAATGACCTATAATGTCCAAATTCATAACTTCTTGTGAGTGCATATTTTGAGTTTGGGAGATGAAGATGGATTTTAGGGAATTTAATCCTTCAAAATGAGCTTTAGATGGGTCATTTCTCATAAAGTATAAGAAATTTAATCTTGGTCAAAGTTGAGTTGACTTTTCCTGCAAAACCCTAATTTAGCAACTTTTGAATCTTGATGAATTATGAGAAATCCTTGATGAATCATGATCAACCCTTGATCAAATTATGAAATATACTTCAAAATGAGAATGTTGACAAAAATTCTTGAAGTTTGACTATATGTAGGTCACAATTGTCTTTTTCCCTATCACAGTCGACTTTTGGACCTTTGAGCAATTGATTGAGCAAACTTCCTCTGCAAGGTTTGAAACTTGACATGAATGGTCTTGAGAACATATTAGGACATTGGTGAGCACTTGGGGTTACTTGGACTCAAGTATCTTGATGCAACATGAAACCCTAATTTGAAGTAGACTGCCTTAGGAGAGGACTTGTTTGGTCAACCCTTGGGCTATTTTGAGCAACTTGAGGATCTTTCTTGAAATGTTTTGAGAAATATGGGAGGGAAAATTTTGGGGTAAAACAATAAGCTTTAAAGAAATGAATGATTTAAGTTTTTAAACTTATTTTATTTTTGTTTCTTCACTGTAAGTGATTGAAGGGATTTGAGGAGGGCCTCATACCTAGGTGAGTTTTAGGTAGAAGTATAGCACGGGTAGTGATTAAGTGATTAGATCATACACTGGTTGTTTATTGAGGGTCTATGAATTGATACTATTTAGTGGACTTGTCCTTGGCTTGGTAGCCCCCAGAGTAGGTGTTGTTGTACACTGAACAGGGTTAAAAATCGCTTGTGTTTTTTACTGCATTTATTATTTTTGCACTTTACTTTGTTCCTCAGATATTTGTGTCGTGACATCTCATTCAACATCACATATATGATACCAGAATATTTATAATAGTCAGATCCCATTGTCAGCCAATAGTAACCTGCCCTAAGCATTTTCTTTGCCATCAAATTTCCATAGGCATGAGTACCAAAGGAACCTTCATAGATTTCATACATCAACATGTCTACTTCGTGTCTATACACGCATTTGAGCAAGACCATGTCATAATTTATTTTGTATAGCACATCTTCATTGAGGAAAAAGCTACATGCCAACCTTCTCAATGTCTTTCTATCTTTGTTTGACGCACCAGTCAGGTATTCCTGAGTCTGAAGAAAATGCTTGATATCATAATACCAAGGTTTTTCGTCTGACGTTCCCTCTGTTGCAAACACATGAGCTGGTCTATCGAAACGTCAAACTATGATACGACGCACATCGTTCCAAGCATTTACTTAATACATGGAAGCCAAAATGACTAAAGCATCTGCCATCTGATTCTTATCTCTGGGAATATGATGGAATTCAAATTTGTTAAAGAAGGGTAATAATCTTCTAGCATAGTCTTTGTAAGGAATCAAGCCAAAATGATGAGTATCCCATTCTCCTTTATTCTGATTTATTACCAAAGCTGAATCGCCATATACATCTAGATTTTGGATTCTTAGATCTATAGCCTCGTCGAGACCCGTGATACAAGCTTCATATTCTTCCATATTATTGATACAATTAAATTCCAATCTTGTAGTAAAAGCGATATGCAACCCATGAGGAATAAGGATCACGACACCAATTCCTTTCCCATAAGCACTTACAGCTCCATCAAACACCATACCCCATCGAGATTCAGTATCAGGACCTTCATCAGGCAAAGGTTCATCACAACCTTTTATTTTCAAATACATCACATCCTCGTCAGGGAAATCATATTTAAGAGACTGATAATCATCAACTGGTTGGTGAGCAAGATAATCTGCCAACACACTTCTTTTTATAGCTTTTTGAGTATGGTATTCAATATCATATTCAGGAAACAGCATTTTCCAAAAGGAAATTCTTCCAGTAAGAGAAGTATTTTAAAAAATATACTTAATTGTATCCATTTTAGAAATCAACCAAGTAGTATGATTTAACATATATTGTTGCAACCGTTTTGCCGCCCAGGCCAAAGCACACATGTTTTTTCTAGCATAGAATACTGTGACTCACGGTCAGTAAACTTCTTGTTGAGATGATAAATGGCATATTCTTTTCTCCCTGTTTCATCTTGTTGTCCCAAAATATAGCCCATAAAACTATCTAACATAGTCAGATACATAATGACTGGTCTTCCTTCAACATGAGGGAGCAAGATAGGAGGTTCAAGCATATACTCTTTAACGCTTTGGAATGCCCTTTGGAAATCATCTGCCCATACACAACCTTGATCTTTCTTTAACAGCTTGAAGATCGGTTCACATGTTGCAGTCTTATGGGAAATAAATCTGGAAATGTAATTCAACTGTCCAAGGAAGCCTCTAACTTGATTTTCAGTTCTTGGTGTTGGCATTTCTTGAATTGCCTTAACTTTATCAGGGAAACTTCAATTCCTTTTTGGTTGACAATGAAACCTAATAATTTTCCTGATCGAACACCAAAGGTGCATTTATTTTGATTCAAGTAGAGACAATACTTCCTCAAATGCTGAAATAATTTCAACAAATCTTCTATATTCCCTTCTTCAGTATGGGACTTGGCAATCATATCATCAACATATACCTCGATTTCCTTATACATCAACGTTCTTTAACCCAAAGGGCATCACCCTGTAACAAAATGTTCCCCAGGGTGTGATAAACATTGGTTTTTCCATGTCCTCAAGAGTCATTCTGATTTGATTGTATCCGGAAAATCCGTCCATGAACGATAATACTTTGAATTTTGTTATATTGTCAATGAACATATCAATATGTGGCAATGGAAAGTAATATTTTGGACTAGTTTTATTTAAATCTCTATAATCTACGCACATGCAAACTTTTCCGTCTTTCTTTGGTACTGGGACAATATTGGCAATCCACTGAGGGTACACTGATGTCACAAGAAAACTGACATTAATCTGCTTTAAAACTTCTTCTTTAATTTTTACTGCTATATCAGGGTGAGTTCTTCGCAACTTCTGCTTAATTGGCGGGCATTCTGGCTTTAGCGGCAAATGATGTTCCACAATATCAGTATCTAACCCCGACATGTCTTGGTAAGACTATGATACGGTGGGAGAACTGACTTGAGGGTTTTGCGTTTGTGTTTTCAAATATTACGGTTAGCAAGAGTCTCCAACGACTTTTATTTTATCCAAAAGGAAAGGTGAAAAAGCACAGGAAAGACCTTTGAGATTGTTTCTTAAGTTCGGGGGTAGATTATGAAAAGGGAAGGTATTAGCACCCTTTTCTTCCATGGTTTTCCATGGACTCTTAGTTACTTGCTAGATCACTTGCTTTTGTTTGAAATTATGCTTTGTGTGGTTTTTGAAAGTATTTTGTAAAGAGGCCATTGTTTAGGCAATCTTTGTAATGATTCTCATTCGTAAGAATGTATACAAAGATGTTTGTCTTTTTGAAAATATTTCAATGTTAGTAAGATGTTTGGAAATGTGTGTGTTTGTTTTGAAAATAGAAAGGATATTTGTTTTAAAATGGAGCAAGTAACTAGAAGTAATCTACCTACTCAAATGTCTTTCTTGTTCATTCTATTTCCCTTTGATATTGTTGTCTTGCCGTTGATTTGGTAAGCAACCCTATCTTTGGATGTAAACGGGATGGGCGTGAGTCATCGTATAACCATGATTAGCAATGTTGTAAAGTATCTTAGCTTTTTTGAGGGACTAAGATCATTTTGTAAGGCAACTTTAGATAGCGTCATCGAGGGACTATGATCTTATATTTGTTTGTTTTGCTAAAATACTTCACATGCGTAATATGGCTATTTTTGTGTAAGGCAACCAAGTGGAGTAACCCTAGGGGGTGCTTGTGTGCAAGTGTGTCATTTTCATGCTTGATTTTGTCTTGAATTAGGGTTTTCTATTTGATTGTTTTTATCTTGCCAAACAAACCCTAATTACTAACATGTTACGTAAAAGCGATAAATTACGTAATTTAAAGATTACTACACTATTACAATATTTTGTGGGAGGGGGTATACAAATTATGAACGGGGATTTGCAACAATGTAAACCTAATTTAATCTATTACAACCAAATCGAATCTGTACGAATATTTGAATAAATAATATACAATATAAATTAAATATGCAATGGTATGTATATGCAAGAAAAAGATTTTTGCTTTGTTTTTATATGAAAAATAATTTTGAACTAAACCTAATAATTTAAGAAAAAGGAAATTATTTTTAGAAATTGGTTAACCCTAATTCTAATTTGTTAAAAGAAAATAAAATTCTTTAAGTATTATTTTTATATTTTTGTCTTAAAAATAATAAGTAATAAATTATGAAGTATTTTGGTCTTTTTATATGTTAAAATAAATATTTACAAGTGAGAAAAGAGAAATAAATATTTACCTAATTCTATTTTATTTTACAAGTTTATTTAAGAAAAATAGTTAATATATAATTTAATAAAAATATTTTTTATGAAAAAATAAAATAAAATGAACAAAATGTAATATTTATCATGTTTTATATTTTTTATGATTTTTTATCTTAAGGAAAATAATATTTAATAAAATGAAAATGAAAATAAAAATAAAAAATAACATGTATGGGTCAGGGGTACTGTAAGAAAAAGGGAGGTGGATGTTAGCAAAAATATGAGGCCCATATGTGTTGAGCCCATGCTGCAAACAAACAAAAACAAAACTGAAAAATATGAAAAATGCAAAAGGCAGCGTTAAGGTTCGAACCCATGACCTATGCAATTTCAGCGCGCTGCCTTGCCACTGGGGTGGTTGTACATTCGTTAGTTCAAATGAAACTAAAAATACATAACAAAAAATGCTTCCTTGCCATGTACTTCGTCTTCTTCCTCTAGATAGCCAGACCCCCTGTATCTCTCTCATTTCTCCATGAAAATGGAAACTTCAAACATGAAAATGGTAGTACTCTTTCCCACGATTTCAATCATGTAACTCATGTAAGCTAACAGTCAAAGATCAAAGCTAATTTCAATGGCCCTAATTTCAAACCTAATTTTTACAGAAATTGTAAATCTAAAATTCTCTATACACAATGAATATAAATGAAATCTATGAACATGGTTGATTTAAGCACAAGGATATCTACATTTTATCTTCACAAATCGAGACCAAAGAATGTATGTATGAAGAGATAGAAGTTAGAGTTCTTACCTCTTTCAGCTGAGATCGTGAATGAAGTTTGACTGAGTTTTGAGAAGGCCTGAGGATCCCTTTAGCTTGCCTGGACCTCCCTGAGTGTGTTCCAATCCTTACCTTGCCTTGAAAGTGTATGAATCTTCCTATCCAAGTCAACCTGCAAGCTTAAAATTCAAAAATGGCAAATGGAGAAGGAGGAGTTACAGTGAAGGGATAATGGTCTGGAACACTTAGATATGATGTAGGTTAAGTGTTTAGGTGATTATAACTTGAAACACACGAGTAGATTTTTGGATTACTATGCTTGATGCAAAACTGCAAGTTATGGCAGGTTTTTGGTGATAGAGAGTTTGGTAGAGTTTATGGACTTTAGCAATCGTGTGTTAGGTTGTAATATGTTTGTGTATAAGTATAGAAAAGGTTTCAAATCAATTCCACACCAGGTTTCTGAGTTATAGACTTTTTTCTCTATTGCTTGCCTTTTAATAAAAGTGAGGAGACAACTCTCTACATGCTTGTACAAGCCTGATATAAGTTGGTACAAGTCTTAGGCACTTTGCTTTTGGTTTATAAGACTTGTGTGTGCAGAGAGAACTGGTGCAAAGCTCAAGGAGTTGACAAATTGATGGGGCTTTTACTGTATAGTCTAAATTATAACTGCAAGTGCACAGCATATCGAAGTAATATATAAGATTATCGAACCACAGAGACCAATTGTCAATCTATCGACTATATTGTTAAGGTGTTTATCTAAGGCAGATCAGTAAGGGATTGAGTTCAGTACAGAGAAATAAAAGCGAATAAAATTAAAGAGCTAAAACAAACGGGATCGAATGTAAATCACGAGATCAGACAGTGTCCTAGCATGCATGTATAGTATTTACTTTTGGGCAATATTTTCCATTTATAGCAAAGAACTTTTTAACAGGAACTTGTAGATTTCGGATACTAAGAACCGAGTTTACTCTTTAAATTAAATTCCTTTATTTTCACTTATAAAGGGTGCCTAACGCGTTAAATAAGTAAACCTATTTTTAAGAAACAGGTTATTTTGACTTAGTGAAAAAGTGTTTTAATTTGGAAAACTTAACTTAAAGAGATCCTTGGCTTTTGACCAAGAATCAGATTTTAATCCCACAAACGCGTCCGCAGATAGTTTCAAAATCGTTTTCTAAAATTATATCAAGTAATCCTACTTAACCAAACAAACTGCTTTCGCTCTTTTCGTTTGGTCAAGAACTAATTTGGCTTAATCTCAAGTATGGACGGCTTTCGATCTTACCCATAAACTTTTAAACACATTTAAACCAGTATTAAAAACTAAAACATCCCAAAGGTATTTCTATTAGCATGGCATGCAAAACATAGTTATGATTCGATCCTTACATTCTAACCCTAATAAATTTAGCTAGACATGGTAAGAATTTAAAGTCTATAAAACATATAGACTATGGTAAGAGCATTTAGAGTCTATAAAACGTGTAGACTATGGTAAGAGCATTTAGAGTCTATAAAACATATAGACTATGGTAAGAGCATTTAGAGTCTATAAAACATGTAGACTATGGTAAGAGCATTTAGAGTCTATAAAACATGTAGACTATGGTAAGAGCATAAAATAAATGAAAGCAATTAAATTAGAACCTTGCTCCAATCGGAGGCTTAAATCTGATACAAGTCGTGGAAATGTAAAAGATAGTATGATAAACTTCAACCAAAGTGCTCCAAACTTGAATACAAACTCGCACACTCAAGTGTGATAACTTCCCGATGTGAGAAGATTATCACTTTAAAAAGTATTAATATATGCCTAAGCAGTAACTTGACTGGATCTAAGTTGCATCTAAGTTTGGATGAAAACGAAAATGAAATGAACTTGCTATTTATAGAAGATCCTGAAACTCTGTAAACACGAGCATGCCCCTCAACTCCTTCTGAGCGGGAAATGGTTTGTGAAGGCCGCGGGCGCGGCCACCCTCCCCGCGGGCGCGGTGAGTGAAAATGGAGAGATCGTGGGAACGTGGCAGTTGGCCCCTAGGTGAAAGTGCGCCATGTCAGCGCGTTCCCTGTAGTCGGCGCTGAGCTGGACGCCATGTGTGTATTTTCTTGGAAAAACCCTATTTTTCTGGCGTTTTCGCTCGTTTCTTCTCTGAAGGCTCTGAAAGGACATGTGGTCTAAAAACAAAGGAAACAAGGGCATAAGACTAGAAAAACAATAATAAAACTAAGGAAAACATGTGATATTCGAGTCAGAGACATTGTGCAATTCGGTGTTATCACAAATGCAAAAGTTGTGCTTTTCTAAAATGGAAATGGCAACTTTGTGCCATTTATGGAACTAAAGCTTGGACAAAGGCTCTTATGCTTGGATTAAAGCTTTATCAACTGTGTAAGCATTAAATTATTGAGCGAGAAACAAGTTTGAGACCTGTAAAGCAAGGATTATGCAGCCTTGGTTTGGATTTGAAATTTGTTCTTCATGAAATGGCTTGAAATTAAAGTGAGAAATTTCCAACTTCTTCTCTTCGATTCTCCCTACTCAAGAATGATCTTAAGGATTTATTGGACATTTTGGAAAGCTTTCAATGTTCTCTATAAGTCATCTTTGAATTTCTTTCCAATATTCCTCTTGGAACTAGGTGAAAAGTTTCCATGAAGTTAGGTCAAAAACCTGCCTAAATTAGAGCAAAATTTCACTAAGTTATTTTAGTTCATGAGCATGTATTCACAAATTTATATCTTGAGATCCAAGCATGTTTAGAAGAAAATGTGTGAAGAAAAGTTGTAGATTTCATGGAGATCTACAACTTTCATGTTGGGAACTTTCTTTGAATCATCTTGTATCGTGGTGAGAATTTGGCTTAAAATTGAGAAAAAATAAGAAATTTTCTATACATAGAAAAATTTCTAACTTAAGAAAATTTCAAATTTCAAAAAAAAAATCTTCAATCTTTGATTTCTTTATGAACAGTTTCATATTTTGACATGTTTTGATGAATTGTGATCCTTGGCATTTGATTTTGACTAAAAAGTCAAAGTTTGACTTTTCAGTATACAATTGACTGCAAAATTTATTTGTCAATCCAATGGACTTGCAATGTTTTGAACCATGTCATTAGGTCAAGATGATGCAATTTAACTCTTGAAATCATGCTTCAAACCAATTGATCATTTTCTAGGTCAAAAATCAGAAATTTCCCTTTCTCAGTCAAAACCCTAATTTTGACCATTTTGCCCTTTTGATGATTTGGTCAAATTTCTTGAGGAATTATGGTCTAAACTTGATCAAATGATACATATGAGTCTAAAATGTTGATGTGGATCAAAAATTATGAAGTTTGACTGTAAATTGGACATGGTTGACTTTTTCTCTAATACAGTTGATTTTTAGGTCAACTATCCAATTGACTGATCAAAAATGTGATTCAAGGCTTGAAACTTGACATGAGTAATCTTAGGGGTCCATAATGATACTTTAAATCCATATGAAGAATTGATAGTCCAAAAATCTTCGTTCAAACCCAAACCCTAATTTTGGATTATTAATGCATGGTGAGATGTCTTTGGGCTGGTCAAACCCTAATCCAGTCTTGAGTCAAAGAGATCTTGTGAACAAATCTAGATAAATGAGAGGGAAAATTTTGGGGTACAACAAAGACCAAGCAAAGATATCCACATACTCTTTCAACAATTCAATCAACCTGCGCTTCACATCAGGGTGAAGCAATGCTCCAATCTTGATTTCTTTTGGATCTTCCTCTGTACCCAAATTGATCATTTCCAACGACTCTTTATAAGGATGAATGGTACTTTCCTTGCGCTCAAGCAACCGTGAAACCTCTTCTGGTATTTCATTATATTCTTCTTCTTCGGTCACATATGCAAGATATTCAAAGTTGGGAGACGGTGAAGGGTCATTGTACTCAACGAGTTTTTTAATTAATTTGCACATATGATTTATGATTGATTTTAGAAACTGACACATATAGAAAGTGGTTATGCAGATTTATTTACAGTTATTACTTATTTTGAAAGAATTTTTCTGATTATCGTTTTCTAAGAAAAAGCAGAGAAAAAGACACAATTTGGGAATCAAAAACAACTTTTATTAATGATTTTAAAGTTCAAAACAACATATATGCCCATACAATATCAATATTTTCACCTTAGGAAGAGTGAAAGATTTTTGAAAAGATTAACAAAAACAAATTACTTTGAAATGTGAATGCAAGAAGAAACATCAACAGTGATCTAATTTTGGACTCTAATTCCATGCGTCACATAGTTCGTCATCTCTTTCTCTAATTCACCTTCCAGAATAGCATTGATCTTAGGAGTAGTTGGATGAAGATAGCCTCCACTGTGAAAGATATCTTGGTATTTACCCATAGCAGACTTTTGCTTCATATTCTCACCTTTAATATTCTTCACAGAGAAACCCAAACGAACACTATTCTTATTCACGGGTGGCTCAACAATCTTCCCCCACGCTTGTTAGGGCCATTATGCACTACCTGTTGAGCATCCTTAAATGAGGCTATATAATCCTCATTTTTCCTTACATTATCAATGGATAAAGCTTGGAATTGAGTTCTAACAGAAGCTTCATCAGCTTCCATAACATTGAAAGAGGTCAAATGAGATATTAACAAAGCCTTCTCTCCATTCACGATAACCACCTTTCCTTCGCGAACGAATTTCAGGTTCTGGTGCAAAGTTGAAGTACCAGCTCTTGCCTCGTGGATCCATGGTCATCCCAATAAACAGTTGTAGGAGGGAACTTTATCCATAACTTGGAAAGTAATCTTAAATAAGTGTGGGCCTATGTGAATAGGAAAATCTACTTCTCTGATGAAAGACTTCCTCAAACCATTAAAAGCTTTCACAATTATGCCACTCGGGTGCATGGGAGTTCCCTGGTACTTAAACTTCATTAGTGTGCTCCTTGGTGTGACATTTAAAGCAGACCCATTGTCAATCAGCACATTGGATAAAGAGCCATTCCTACAATTCATGGAGATATGGAGAGCCAGGATATGGTTCCTTCCTTCATCGGGAAATTCGTCATCATAGAAACTCAAATTATTACAAGATGTATATTCCCCACAACACTGCTGAATTGGTCCAGAGACATATCACTTTCCACAAAAAGCTTGATCCAATACTCTCATCAAAGATTCCCTATGGGCAGAAGAGTTCATTAGAAATTCAAGAATGGATATCTTAGATGGAGTTTGCAACAATTGATCTACAATCTTGTAGTCACTCATCTTGATAATATTCAACAAGTCGTCCACATCTTTTTCCAAAGCAGTGCCGCTAGATTCTCCCACTGTTTTCTTAGATTCAGTATTTTCAGCAACCCTTTTATCATAATTAACATTCCCTCGAATGACAAGGGCAAAAACCCGACCACTACGGGTCACTCGGCTGGATTCAGCAATATTCTTGATCAGACAAAGGTTGGATGGGAATTTTTCACACCATCCTCCAGGATTGTCGCATTGTATTTATATGGCACGACTTTGTATGATTCATATGGGATAGGACTCGGCAGGCAAGTAACCACTGGAACAACAACTGGTTTGCTATGGTACTCAATCTTTATAGGGGTGGGAACACCGAAACAAGGCACAATAACATTCACCCCTTCTTCAGAATACTTAGACTTCACTAAATCATTATTGGAGGACATATCTTCATCAGAAGAAAAGAACTCATATACAGAGACATACTCATAATCTGACATGGTCTCGACCGAGAAATCTTCAATTACGTTAATTCCATTGTAATCATCTTTATTGCCTAAGACTTTGATAGTACCATTATCTAACAACAATTGAACGCCCCTTTTCACAATGGAACAACCACGAGAATCTCTGCAGTAGATATGGAAAGACCCATAATGGTGTTCTTCTTGGCCATCAATGTAACAGAATGTAGTGTGCAGCTGCACCAAATCATCATTCATATAATTCACGTCAAAAATCCGGAATTCACCGGGACATCCATAGACCATATTCACATTTTCCCCGTACTCTGCCCTTGGCCTGATTATATGAATGAGGCCTTCGTCCATCATTTCTTGAAGATCAGCTTTTATCTTATCACATCCCTGAATATTTGTACTGCAAATACTACAACCATCATGGTCATGTGTATAGTAGCTGAATTCAGAGAGGTCAGCATGCATCTTCACCAGATTCCTTCTAACTAGGTTGATATCGAAAATTCGGAAGTCCACAGGATAACCAGCAGCCATATTTATAGCATTTTCTCCTCCATGTTTAGGAAAAGGATTATCTTTCACATTAGGGCCAACATCTTTAAAGGATAGGAGGCTAGATCTCCCCATCTTTTGTACTTCAGATTTCAAAGGATAATAGTTCTCGATGTTGTGCCCTGGGGCTCCTTGATGAAAAGCACGTTTCTGATCTGCCTTATAATACTAGGGGTAAAGGTGAAGGTATAGCAGGGGGAGGCCTATTTTGGACCAACTTCTTCTGAATCAAATCCTGGAACAACTCTGCATAGCTCATTGGAATAGAGTTAAAAGCTTCTCTCTTCTGACTTTTCCCTTGATTTCCCTGAGGAGACGGTTTCTGATAGGCAATAGTGGTTGGAGTTACATTGACAAATGGAGTCATAAAAGCAACCTGTTGCTGGTACCGATGATGTCTTCTAGGTGGTTTAATCTTCCTTTCCCCAATAACAGCATTCGTTTCACTTTCTTTCTTTCTAGAAAATTAGTGAGATGTTTTCTTTGTCCCCTCGTCTTTTGCCAAGCGCCCTTCCCTGGCAGCTTCTTCTAAAAGAACACCCATGCTTACCATTTCGGTAAAATCACTCGGTTCACTAGCAACCATCCTTTCATAATAAAATGATCCAAGGGATTTAAGGAATACCTTGGGCATTTCTTATTCTCCCATAGATGGTACCACATGGGCAGCTATCTCGCACCAACGTTGCGCACATTCTCTGAATGACTCCTTGTCTCTCTGAGCCATCGACTTCAATTGGTCACAGTCTAGCGCCATCAAAATATTATACTTATACTTCTTGATGAAGGCTCCCCCTAGATCATTGAAGGTGCATATATTGCTACTGTCCAAACTCATATACCACTTCAAAGTGGCACCGGTTAAACTATCTTGGAAGAAATGAATGAGAAAACGCTGATCATCAGTATGGGTGGACATTTTTCTGATATACATCACTAGTTGGTCATGAGGACAAGAGTTTCCCTTATACCTCTCAAAAATATGGCACTTTAAACCTTGCTGGAACCTTTACATTAGGAACTAGGCAGAGTTCATTGACGTTTTGTCCAAATAATTCTTTTCCTCGAAGGGCCTTCAATTCCTTCTACATCTTATTGAACTGATCTTGAAAGTCATCCAATCAATCATAGAAAACTACACTTTCACTCGGTGGAGGAACAGGACGATAAAATTCATCATTAACAAATGGCATAGCATTCACCATAGAAGGTGCAGTATATTGAATCTCATTTCTAGCCACAGGAGTAACATGCACCACGGGAGGTGCAGGAGTAGCAGCAGCTTGAGAAACTATATCAACTTGAGCTTCAAGATTATAACCTTCTGGTGTGAAATTTTAAGGCATTCCCCACGGGTAACCTGAGGCATACGGTTCTGAGCAACAACAATGGGAGTAACAGAAATGGGAACTGTCGGAGCTTTGGGAGTGGCCTTTGTTTGTTATGGTTGACCAAGTGGTGGTTGATTCTGAGCAACCACCAATGATTCCATTAAAGCAGTCAGATTATCCATATTGGCCTTCAAAGAAGTAACTTCTTCGTGCAACTCGTGATTGTCTTGTTTAAGATTCTCTATTTTCTTCCTAGAATTAGCCCAAGTATTATACCGGTGAAACAACTTGCTTCTGAACAAAGTCAGAGAAACACAGTAAGACACTTGGGTATGAACAGAAATGTAAGAAATATATGCAAGATAGTGCATTATATTCAATGCATATGATTTATTTACCATTAATATTTCAAGGAACTTAAAGGTTTATAGACAAATTGCAAATACTAACACATTTTAAAATATTGAAAATCTCATTATAATAATTTCAAAATGGATTACAACTTTTAGTACAAGTTTCAACAATCCTAAGTACAAGAGAATATAGAATCTAAAACCTAAGGAGGCCAAGCTGATGAAGATCTCTCCACACACTTACACTTTCCCGTGAGTCTTGCAATCTGAGCCTTCAACTGCTTGTTCTCTTCTGCATACATGTCGGTGACCCCTTTCCAATCACCAGAGTCAAGAAGTGAGTAACTAAGTCCTGATTGAGCTTTAGAGGAAAATAAATACTCTTTCCTCTTCATCATCTCCACAGCACAACTCTCAAGAATTTCGATCATGGCATCCTACTCTTTCAAGTCTGCTCGGTAGAACATCTCTAAAGTCTGACACTTATTCTTCCAAGCCTCCTTCTCCTGTTGTATCCTAACTAGGGCAAGCTGAATCTCTTCCACATCATTTAAAAAGGAAGGAGTGGTTTTCACAAACTTATCAAGCATTGGTTCTTCATGGGAATATGGCATATTCAGCTGAATTTCCCTTGCTTGTATCCACCAGAGATAAGGCTCCAAAGAAACAGCTCATCTTGGTCCCCAAGTCTTTTCTACTCTTCCTGTGAATATGGCGCCAAGCCTTTGCAATTTCCTCCTTATCTTCCTTATGATCCTCTCCCTATTTGAGAAAGAAACCACGCAGATGAACACTATTTGACATGTCTCTCATCGGATATCCAAGCTGACGTCGTGCAAGAACGAGATTGTAGTTAATTTCTCCCTTTGTACCGAGAAGAGGTACATTAGGGAAACTACCATAACTATCAACAATCTCCACATCATAGTAATCCTGATGATACCAAACAATGTCGAAATGAGTGAGAGCCATAATCTTTGGAGCTTGGCGAGGTTCCTTCTTGATATCCTAGAAAGCATTAGACCAAGGTAAGTGAGAAATAAACCACTAATATAACAAAGGCGTGCCATAAATTATCATCCCTCCATGATAAGAATCCTAGAGATGAATTGAATAATAAACATCTCCTAATAATGTAGGAACGGGATTCCCAATCAAAAAGATCTTGATGGTATTGATATCCACAAATTTGTCGACGTTAGGGAATAAGAATAACCCATAGGCAAGTAGAGCAAATATGGCCTCAAAAGCAACAGTACTCTTCATCCTAGAAATGTAGCGAGCTTTCTCTAATAAAAATTGAGCGGGTAATCCTCAGATTCCTCCTTTGGTAGTCATGTTGGCATCGATCTCAGACTTCCTTAAATGAATCATGGATGAAATCTCATGAGACTTGGGTTCCCCCTTTAAACGGGTGAAAGGAACACAATCGGTAATAGGTAAACCCAATAGGGAAGAATACTCCTCCAATGTAGGTATAAGTTGATAATCAAGGAAAGTAAAACATCGATAAATCGGATCATAGAACTGGACCAAAGTAGAAAGAATACCCCCCTTCATCTTGAGCTTCATAAGAGACACGATGGATCCATATTTCTTCCGAAAATCTGTAGAACTCTCGATCTCGGGAATCAGACTCATCAAATCATCTATCTTAGGATTTTTGAAACTTTACTTCCGAGTCTTTCTTTTTCTAGAATCCATGGCCAAACTGTACCTGGGATATTCGCAAAAAGTCAACTTTAGGTCCCTTGAAACAAGTGTTTTAAAGGATTCTCATCGGTGCATGAATGCATGATGCAATAATCACATACAAGATCACAAACATGGGGGTTCATAGGTTCGACGTCACGAGTGTGAGGCCAAATGTACTACCCACAAGGTATGGACTAATAGTTTATCACCTTCTGGACAAGGTTCTAAGAGGTTCCCATAGTCTACATCCTTCCTTCGGATATTACCAACGTCCTGATTAACTCGGTAATTAGTAATATTATTAGGAAAAACTCGTCTGAGTGTAGTATCGTGTGACAAACATTTTCGAATTACTCTGTCATAGTTTCCGCACTACACCTAAAAGGCCAAGATAGGTTAAGGTTCCTACGGTCGTCAGTTTCAGAAGGCTTCCAGGACGAAAGCAGCATGTCTTCCCGATTACTCGGTAAATGATACTACAGTCAAAGGGGCCTCCACTAGTGGGGTATCTCATGAAACCATTTTTTGGATTACTCCCTCAAAGTTAACATGACTATACCTTATGTCATATCTTATGTTTGCGCAAGTCTGGGTAGAGGACTTTATGAGAAATCACCAAGCACCCTGAAAACCAGGAAAATCCAGACAAACATATACAACACATAATATACAACAAATAATAGCACATACACAAATAAACAAAGATAGGCTCAACCCACTTATGGATGGACCAGCAATTGGTCGATCTTTCCCCAGTGAAGTCGCCATTTTTTCATCTGTAGCCGTAGAAATGTTAAGACCATTGGATTGATTTGACTCACACAAATCAAATAAAAATCACCACCACGCTTTATTTTTTCCAGAGGAATGGGAAAAGAGCGAATAACCCAAAAAAGAAGTGGAGAGAATCTAGGTACGGGGTTGGTTATACAAAGGGAAAGTATTAGAACCCTAAACATCAACGGTAATCCGCAGGAACCTCTTTCAAAATTTGTGTATTTTGGCTATAAGTGTTGTATACAAAAATAGATGGTGGAGGTGAGAAAAGAAATATATTTTTACAATTTTTGCACCCTCCGCGGTTGTGAACCTTTAGTGCCTACGTACCACCTTTCATGCAATAGGGGATCAGGATACTCGTAGTTCACCTTTAGAAAATTTAAAACACAAGTGGAAGAAGAGTCTTTCGACTCCCATGCTGAAATCTGCCTTGGATTCTTGTTTTGATAGCTCATTCTTAGTGCTTAGGTGGTCACTTAATAGCATGGGTGTTTGTTGCTTTGATACTTGCTTGGTTAAGTAGGTATGCTTTAGGTATCTTGGTTAAGTGTCTATTTTTTGAGTAAGTGATTACTTCTTATATGTTGTGTGCTTGCTTTCATATCTTGTATAAGTTCTTAATTTCTTGCATTCTTCTTTTTATTTCTCTTCTTATGTGATCACATGTTCCCCATAGGATCTTTAGTTCATTCTTGGTCAAGATTGAACTAAGTCAACCTTAGAATTGATATCCATGAATGACTACATTAGGTAGAATTCCCTTGATCCCAACTTTAGGTCCACAAGCACGACAACAAGTAGGATCTAGATTCCCCTTTTGTTAGTCTTTTATTTTTGCATCACTTCTAAAACTAAAACTTTTTTTTCTTAATCAAAATCATAAAACACTCTAACATTACTTAAATTCTTTCACAATTAAGAGGGAAGTACTCAGATACGCCCACCTTTTGAGAGAACGTTTGATGTATTCTCTCAACAAAAGCACTCAAAAAATGCAAATCATTTTTGTCTTCAGACTTTTTCTTTTAAAACCTTTTTCATAATAAGGATGTGTTATTTCCTCTCCATGCATAAGACTCGTAAAGTCCCCAAAGGTCGGGCAACCCTATGTTTATTGCTAGAGTGTGAATGTAACATTATCTGCCTAAAAACACATAATAAACCAACATTTTTAAGGTAAACTATGAGTACCCTAATCCCCTTTTGCATGAAAGGTGGTATCTAGGCACAAAAGCTTGCAACTGCGGCGGGCGCACTAATAAAACCTTTTCTTTTGTATATAATCCTTTGCATCTATGATTTCCCTTTACAACCTAGTTTTAGATTCAAACTCACCCTTTAGATTAGAACAACAAGAGTGGATCCCATGGAGTACCACAGACGTGAGGGGTGATAATACCTTCCTGTTGTACCCTAATTTTTGCCCCAAAGATTACTCTATCATATCATATCAATTCAATCACAAAAAGATCACACACTAGAGTTTAGTTCTTCATCCCATCTTTAGGTTTGTCCATGGGGAATCACCAAACACCTTGACTTGTATTTTGTTATCATCTATGTTTTGTATTGATTAACTTTTTACTAATAAGTACAATGGATATTTGCTCTTATTGTTGGTATCATAGGTGAAAGCACAATATATTCCATCAAGTTGATCCACAGGTTCATGAGTTTATTTCCATACCTTCTTCAACAAAGCTTCATTGATATTCAAGCTTCATTATTGAAGATATTTTGAAATAATTTCATTGATCACAAGTGCATATCTTCCATAATTCTCAAGATTTGGAAGTGGTTTTGTTATCTACGGTTTCTCCTTATCATCCTCAACAACTTATATTTACATGATAAAAGTATTTGTGCAAGGAGGCTTGTCAAAATTGAAAAGGGTTTCCAAGGCATTTTGTTGCTCTAGGGGGCTAGGGTTTTGAACTTCTAAAGGCTATATCTTGCTCACCTTTTGGTAGTTTTGAGTGATTCCAAAAACATGCTTCTCCTAAAATGGTTATCAACAAATCACTTCAAATGTTTCAAGAAACTTTTATGTGGAAGATACCTAATGATGAAGAAATATTACCAGTCCTCTAGATAAGCCATCAAATTCCCTTAGGTGACTTAAAAAGAATATTACTTGGTCAATTTTTATCTCCTTGATCCCATTATTTTTCCATAATTATCTTGAAGATGTGAAATTAAACTCTTCTTTTATGTGCAAAGTTTGGAAATGGATGGAAGATGCCCTAAGGATGCAAAGGATTATAGGTCATTTTATGAATTTTTGCCAACATCAACAAGTCATAACCTTCTCATTTTTTGGATATTTTAAATGGTTCAAGTACCAAAATGTAATTCAAGAGATCTAATTCATTACATATTTTTGGTCAAGAGAAAATTTAAATGGAAGGCCATATTTGGATGCAAGACATTATAAGTCATTTTTTGAAGAAAAACTAAGAATTTTTCTAAGTACAAAAGTCAACCTCTTTTTCTCAACTTTGACTCATCACAATTTTCAGCTCAAGCATCCATTTGATTCCATTCTTTTCACATTGTAAATATTGTGATCTCATCTTTCTAAAGCTTCAAGAATCATGTCCTAATACTCCTTGAGCTGAGAATGCCATTGATTTGAACTTGGTAACTAGAAACTGAAGTTTCTTCAAAAGTCAGAATTTGAAATCCTTGATTTAGCTTCTATACACATTTTTTATGTGCGCTTTTGCTTCTAAGCATGTTTAGTGAACCTCCAGAAGTGATTAGCATATTAAAACGCAAGGTTTGGATGAGTTTTGATCAAATTAGAGGTCACACTTTTCTTATTTGCAACTTCACACGATTTCCTCCAAACTTCATCATTTCACATGCTTGAGCATTCAATCGGCTTCCCTATAAATAGAGGATCATACCTCATTCATTTTCTCAAGCTTAGAGAGCCAGAATCACCCTGCCAAACTTCCTCTTGAACTCAATTTTCTATAACTTTGAATTTCCTCTTACAGCCTTTCTCAATAATTTTTCTTTGTCAATTCACCTTCCTTGTAAAGAATGGAAAAACACAAGAAATGGGGGTTTGAATTGGGGTTTTTAAAACTTAAAGAAAAGAACACGTTGGTCATCCTAATTCGTTTGAACTCAAACTACTCCAGTCCATCCGCCAAGGTGATTTCGCCTCTCTCAACGAGGTCTTAATCCACTAATCAAACTTGATTACAAAACTACTATGACAATCGTCAAAGTCTTCTTGAGTTTAAACCACAAGCTGGTTTTCTCAAGGAATTTCACTAAAAAAATATTGAATAAAAGTGTACAAGAATGTTTTCTAATAAAACCGTATCACAAGTGATGTTTTACACAGTTTGAATTTTAAACGTTTGAGGATGATAAAGATAGCTTCGTTACTGTGCGTAAAAAATGGTGAACGATTTATCCTTCAAACTTTGTTTAAAAAGGCGAAGCATGTAGGAGATTTTGGAATGTTGATCAATGATAATTAAAGAGATTTCCAAAAATTGAGATCATTGTTCCCTTCCAGTCGTTACTCTTGAAATGATAATAATTGATTTGTAATGCTTCAGAACATGCTTGCTTTAGAAGATGAAAGTTTTTGTTGCTTCTTTCCAGAGCTTTGGATCAGAAACATGGAGTCCTATTTGCAGCATTAGAACTTTTTAATAGATGTTTAGAATCAGAGTTGAAATAGCTTTTTAACTCGTCTTCTGATCTTCTTCCATCAGAACTTCTCTGCAAAACAAAAGATAAATTTAGGGAGCATAATTGTTATTTGTGTTTGTTATCATCAAAACTCTTACAAGGGTTGTAGAATCAAACTATGTTCTAACAATCTCCCCCTTTTTGATGATGACAAAAACTTGGATATTTCAATAGAAATAGAAAGAACATAAAGCATTTTAAGGTATCCCCCTGAGTTGAATACTCAGATAGAGAACAAATACTTCCCTAGAGTTTATTATGATCAAATTTTTTGATGCATCTACTTCTGTATTCAACAGAGTTTGTTCCTATTTTTCTTTCAGGAAAAAACAGTAGAAGTTATGATATTCAAAATGTTTGAGACTGCGTCTCGATATTGTTATTAGAAATATCTTACGTTCTCCCCCTTTTTGTCAAGAATCAAAAGGCAACATAAACACTTTAAGCAATAAAAGATGAGTTATATTCAAAAGGATTGCAATAACACATTCAGAAGAAAAAAATGAACACAATAAAGAACAAAATTTTCAAAACTAAGATTGAGGTGGAGGAAGTCGTGTGAACAAGGCTTCCAACAAATTCTTAATCTTAGTATTTGACTCTTCTTGTTTTCCCAACATCCCTTTGATTTCCTTGCATGTGTCATGTTGCTTGTCTAGTCTCTCCTTGAACACTTCATTTTCTTTCTTTAACTCCTCCAGAGTTTGCAGAACTAGAGATAAAGAGGGTATATCAACAGAAGGTGCCACCTTTTCAGAGAAAGATGCGGCTGATTCTGACTCAGTAGCTTCTTCAACTTCCTTGCCTTTGTCTTGAACCATAACCAGAGGCAAAGGATCAGAGGATGGTTTATCATATTCTTAAGGCTGGTGATCTTCCCAGGGGGCATTGTCTATCAGAAGGAGAGGTTTCTCTTCCCAGTGTTGCAGAACTTGATCTTTAAAGACTTTTAGATGATCATAGAAGTTATGTTGAGTAATTTCATAACTCAACTCCTTAAGTTTCTGGGACTCAGAATTGAACCATTTTCTGAACTGGTTCTAGTGTGAATCAGAAGCAGCAGGATTAAGATTCTCTAAGCAGGCTAGCCTCAGAGAGTTAACCCATTCAAGTATTTCTATTACAAAACTCAGAAAATTTTTACCAACATTTGTTTGGTGATTTTTGGTTTTGGTTTTGGTACGACAATTTTTTTAGAGCATGAGACAAGATTGTCCAGAGCTTCTAAGTCTATAATAGTGCAAAGGTAATCTTCTGGATGGTTGTTGGAGAGGGAAAATCAGGGATAATAATGGGTGAATGTGGTGTGTTTGGTGAAGTGGAATGATAAGGAGATGGAATTTCTGGGATGTCGTGGATTGTGATTGGTTGTTGGGCCATGAGAGGGCATGTTATTCCAGGAATGGATGTAGTGGTATCAGAGTCAGAAATTAGATTTTCTGAGTGGGGAGCATGAAAGTTTGGATTTTCTGAGTCGGGAGCTTGAGATCTTGGATTTTATGAGCGGGGAGCTTGAAATAACGGATCAAATTGATCAATATCAGAAAGAACTTGAGCAAGTTCAGGCTATTTTGGTCAAGATGGGTAGAAGGTGGATCATCAAAAATGTTATCTAGAGTAAGTGAGGGGTCAAATTCAATGTCAAAGTCATCAAAGGTTTGTGGTGATGGATCTTATGAGGGTTTTAGAGAGGATGGGGTTTCAAATGTTGATAAAAGAACTGATTCTATAACAGAAATAAACGATGAATTACTTTTCTTCTTAGCAGCCTTGGGAACCTTCTGAGAAGATCTTTCTCCAGCAGCTATCCTTTTCCTTGATTTTTTTAGGACAATCTCCAGAGGTTGTTGTCACAGATCACGAATGTTCACTTCTGGATTTGTCCCGTCCATTTTGCAAGCCTCCAGATATCTGACTATAATTTTTGGAGAGGCATTTGTTTGAGAGAAGAGAGGAAAATCCTTCAGAGATACTCTTCTCGTTGTGATGACTTCCTTGGTTGTTACTGTTGGATCCTTCTTGATGGTGTCAATGATCTTCATTTTCTTCAGATTCTTCGCATTCAGAGGTTTACCAGCACATGCTTCCAAAGTGCTGACCTGTTGAGCCTCAGTCAAATATTCTACCAGATTGTTTTCTGTCAAAATATCTAATATGAGTCTTCCCAGAGGTATCCAGCCCCTCTTTGTCCTTTCTTCTTCTCTAGTCTCTTTGACGCTGGTCTTCAGATGATTAAACAGAAGATGAGGAAGACTAACCTTTTCTTTGGTTGCTATGAAGTACATAAGAAATTGTTGATCAATATTGATATAGTATGGAGAACTTGTGGGTTTTTGGTGGTTGATGCAGCCCAAGATTATTTTTGACCAAATTCTGAAGTAGTCTTTCATATCTTTAAATTTGTTTGAAGGTTGGCCAGAAGAAAAAATCTCTTTTGAAATCTTTGTTAGGTCAGAGCCTTTATCTGCCATGTCACTGCAACGAATGCCTTTGCCATCATGACCTATCAAATGCGTAATAAGATCTTCAGAGATTATTATTTTCTTTCCCATCACAAAAGAAGTAACTTGATAATTTGAAGCAGTAGCATGAATCCAGAATTCTTTAACTAATCTTGGAAAAACTGGACCCAGTATACGATTAAAATACTTTTTCCACCCTTGAAATTCAACATCAGTAGTTAGGTCGTAATCGTTTTCCTTCATACTGGCGAAGTCCATAATGAGTTCACACAGAACTTCCAGCGAATCAATGGGAGTCATGAGTGTTCTTGAGGGTTCTTTATATATGTCTATTGTTGAAGAAGAAGAGCCAAGAACACTTTGAGAGCTTTGAGCAGTTTGACAAGAAACCATTGTTCACACAGACTTTTGAGGATTTTTGAAGAAAAAATTGAACACAAGTAATAGAGAGAAGAAGTGAGAGTGAAAAAGTGAAAGAGAAAGTGAGCGGTGTATTTATAGAAAAATAGAAAACTTAATTAATAAGAAAAGAGTGAAATGAAATTATTACATAGCATTAATGATTCCTGAAAATAGGGAGTGGTGTAGAGGTATAAAACAATTACCGATACGACACGAGTCTCAATGCATCCAATCAACGCTTTAGTCTATTCAGAATTTGAACATGTGTTCAACCTTAGAAGAAACTCTTGTGAGAAGATGACAGATGTTGATGTTGTGAACTGCACGCTTCTGTCTTTGAAATGAACCGTTTAGAAACTGTTCAGATCTTCTTAGATAGATCCTGGTACAACTTTCCTTCTAACTTCTAAAGAGTTATTGATCAGATGTTCACATAAAAAAACATAAAATTATGAGGGTTAAAGAATACATAAATAAAACTCTTATTCTGGACATAATTTCATGCTAAGATATTTCAGAATGAAATTAAAACTATCTTTAAAAAGGGGTTTAGTGAAGACATCATCCCATTGATGGTCTGTGACAATAAATTTTAATGAAATAAATCCTTTCTGGATATAGTCCCTAATGAAGTGATGTTTTATTTTTATATGCTTAGCCCTAGAATGTAAAATAGGATTTCTAGATAAACAAATGGCAGAAGTATTGTCACAGAGTATAGGAATGTTACTCTCAAATATGTTGAAGTCTTCAAGTTTAATTTTCATCCAGAGCATCTGTGTGCTGCATCTAATTGCTACTATATATTCAGCTTCAATAGTTGATAGTGATATGGTGGATCTCCTCTTGCTGGACCACGAGATAAGATTTTCTCCAAGAAATTTGCAACTTCCAGAAGTATTTTTTCTTTCTATTATGTCTCCAGCGAAGTCAACATAACAATACCCTACTAACTTGTATTCTTTAGTTTTTCTATATCGCAAACCAAGATTAGTAGTACCTTTCAGAACATGAAAATTCGCTTAACAGCTGTTAAGTGAGATTCTCTAGGACTTGATTGAAATCTAGCACACAGACATACACTATACAGAATATCAGGTCTTGAAGCTGTAAGATATAAGAGAGAACCAATCATACCTCTGTAGATCTTCTATTCTACCTTCTTACTTACCTCTTCCTTTTCCATAATGTATGTAGGATGCATGGGAGTTTTAGATGGATTACATTCTAATAGGTCAAATTTCTTCATAAGTTCTTTGACATACTTGCTTTGATGTATGTATGTTCCTTCTGGAGTTTGATTGATCTGGATGCCTAGAAAGAACTGGAGTTTTCCCATCAAGCTCATTCCAAAATTTTCCTGCATAGACTTAGCAAATTGTCTTCCCATAGAGGCTTTAGTATATCCAAAAATAATATCATCTACATAAATTTGACAAACTAGAATGTCATTTTTAAATGGCTTACAGAATAAAGTTGTGTCCACCTTCCCTCTGGTAAAATCATTTTCTAACAGAAAGCTACTTAGTCTTTCATACCAAGCTCTGGGAGCTTGTTTCAGACCATATAGTTATTTCTTTAGTTTAAAGACATATTCTGGATGTTTTGAATTTTCAAAACCAGGGGGTTGGTGCACATAAACTTCTTCATTAATGTAACCATTTAAGAATGTACTTTTGACATCCATCTAATAGAGAGTGATGCCATTATTTACAGCAAAAGAAAATAAAAGTCTGATAGATTCTAACCTGGCGACTAGAGCAAAGGTTTTTGTATAGTCTATCCCCTCTTGCTGACTATAACCTTGTGCCACCAGCTGTGCTTTGCTTCTGATGACTTCTCCTTGTTCATTCAGTTTTTTTCTGAATACCCATTTGGTTCCAATGATGTTTAACCCTTTTTGGTTTAGGAACCAGATCCCACACATCGTTTCTGGTGAATTGGTTTAATTATTCCTGCATTGCAAGTATTCAATCATTTTCTAAAGTTTCTGAATGTGGATCTTGTTCTGATTGGGTCTTCTTTCTTTCCCAGAATTTTGTCTTTCGGATGAGCTAATCTGCTTCTGGATTGTCTTTTCTAGAGGGGCTCTTCAGATGTTGCTGTAATGTTTATGACATCTTCTTCTGGAGTTGATTGTGATTCTTTCTGAGAAACTTCTGATGCAGTGTCTTCAGTACCTATAAATTGGACTTCTATATCTACAAAAGATTTATCTTGCTTTGACTTTTGAGAGCCAAGCTTATCATCAAATCTGACACTGATTGACTCTTCTACAATCCGTGTTTATGTGTTGTATATTCTATAGCCTCTTGAGCGTTCAGAGTATCCTAACGTAATACACTTTTATGCTTTAGAGTCAAACTTGTTCAGATGTTCTTTAGTGTTAAGAATAAAAAAAGTACATCCAAATGGATGGAAATACGTGATGTTGGGATTTTTGTTCTTCCATAGTTCATATGGAGTCTTATCCAGAATAGGTCTTATGGAGATTCTATTCTGAATGTAACACGCTGTCTTAATTTCTTCTGCCCAGAAGTTCTTAGTAATGTTAGTCTCGTTGATCATGGTTCTAGCCATTTCTTATAAAGTTATGTTCTTTCGTTCTACAACTCTGTTTTGTTGAGGAGTTCTAGGACAAGATAAATCATGAGAGATGCCATTCTCATTAAAAAATAGTTCAAATTTTTTGTTTTCAAATTCTCCACCATGATCACTTCTGACTTTAACAATTCTAATATCTTTTTCGTTTTGAACTTGGTTACAGAATGCAAAGAACACAGAATGTGACTCGTCCTTGTGTCTTAAGAACTTTACCCATGTCCATATCCTATAGTCATCTATGATCACTAATCCATAATTCTTGCCGCTAATGGATGCAGTTTTCACTGGTCCAAATAGATCTTTATGCAGGAGTTCTAATGGTCTAGAGGTAGAAACAACTTTTGTTTTTAAAAGAGGGTTTTGCAAACTTTCCTTTTTGACATGCTTCACATAGAGCATATGAGTTGAACTTCAGGTTAGGAAGTCCTCTGACCAGATTGAGTTTGTTAATCTGAGATATTATTCTCATACTAACATGCCCCAATCTTCTGTGCCAAACCCATTGCTTATCGTTAATAGACAATATGCATTTTACATTCTGACTTTTCAGTTCAGAAAGTTTTATTTTGTAAATGTTGTTCTTTCTCTTTCCATTAAAGAGGATAAATCCATCTTTCTGACTAACTTCTTTACAAGACTTTTGATTGGAGATTATATCATAACCGTTATCACTTAATTTACTTACGGATAACAAGTTATGCATTAATCCATCTACTAACAGAACATTCGTTATAGAGGGAAGAGTATCGTTACCAATAGTTCCAAAGCCAATGATATTCCCCTTTTGATTGCCTCTGAAACCTATGTAGCCTCTAGATTTAAGCTCAAGGCTTCAGAACATATGTTTTCTTCTCGTCATGTATCGAGAGCATCTAGAGTCCAGGTACCAAGATGTTTGTTTCAGTCTTGCTGTTAAAGATATCTGCAACATAGACAATTTTATCCTTAGGTACCCATATCTTTTTGGGTCCTTGTTTTTTAGAGTTACCAAAATTCTGTTTGAATTTTTGGTTTAGCAGAAAAAGCATTACTAGTATACTTTAAGTCATGTGTGTGCCCATAGGTGAAGTGAGAATTCAGAGGTGCACGTTTAATTACCAAATCCTTAACTTTCTTAGGTTAAGACACTTTACCTTTGTATCCTATTCCTTTTCTGCCATTTCTGCTAACTCCATAGATCATTGAAGCCATCTTGCTTCTAACTATGTTTTTAGCAATAAATTTCTGAAAGTTGTGATCATATTCCTTTATGATCTTATCAGGGTTACTAGGAACTTCTGAGATAGTTTCATTTTGAGCATTTTGTAATTTATTTTCAAGTTTTGAAATTGTTTGTTTCAGCTCAGAGTTTTCTTATCTCAGTTTCTTAGTTTCTTCAGAGTCGGAAACTAGATCGTTTTTCAGGTTCTTGTTTATGACTCGAAGTTTCTGATATCTTTCTAGAATTTCTGACAGACTTTCTTCTAATTGAGATCTAGAAAAGTTATAAAATACCTCTTCTGCCTCTGAGTCTGATTCTGATCCAGATGATTCAGTATCATCTGACACATTGGCCATAACTGCTATGTTGGGTCTTTCATCTTCTGATTCTATTTCTGCTTCAGAAGAATCTGAGTCATCCCATGTTGCCATGAGACTTTTCTTCTTCTCCTTAAAGAACTTCTTTTTAGGTTTCTCCTTTTGAAGATTTCGACAATAGCTTTTGCAATTCCCTTGTTCATTGCATTCGTATCAGACAATGTCTTTGTTACTTGACTTTCTGTATCCAGAAGATGGTTTAGACTTTCTGTATCCAGATGATGGTTCAGTCTGATTCCCTGTTCTTCTGGAATTTCTGAACTTCCTTTGTCTGTGCTTTCGCAGCTGATTAACTCTTCTGGAGAGAAGAGATAGTTTGTCTTCTTCTGATGAGGATCCACCAGAGTTTTCTTCTTTTGCTTGCAAAACTTTAGATTCATATTTTTTGTTAGATTAAAGGGCTAAATACTTACCTTTCCTCTGGGGCTCATCTTCTTCTAACTCTATCTCATGACTTCTGAGAGATTTGACAAGTTCTTCGAAAGATATTTTGTTCTGATCTTTGGCCAGTTTGAGAGAAGTGACCATGGGTCTCCATTTCTTTGGTAAACTTATGATGATCTTCTTTATATGATCAGTAGTTGGGTACCCTTTATCCAGAACTTTTAGCCCAACAACCAGAATTTGAAATCTTAAGAACATTGTTTCAATGGTTTCATCTTCTTCCATTTTGAAGGCTTCTTACTTCTGAATGAGTGCAAGAGCTTTGGTTTATTTGACTTGCGTGTTGCCTTCATGCGTCATTCTCAAGGAATCAAACATGTGTTTTGCTGACTCTTGGTTTGTGATCTTTTCATACTCTGTGTATGAGATAGCACTCGAGAGAATAGTTATGGCCTTGTGATGGTTTCTGAAATCTCTCTTTTGATGATCTGACATTATTTTTCTGTCAATCTTCTGACCGCTTTCATCAACAGAATGTATGTATCCATCGGCCAACATATCCCAAAGATCAGCTTCATGAGCCAAAAAGAAACTTTCAATTCTGTCTTTCCAGTAATCGAAGTTCTCACCATCAAAGATTAGAGGTTTGACACTGATTCCATCTTTCTAATCAAGGTATCCATTGCTGATGTTCGGACTTGGTCCCACCATAGTGTTTTTCTTAGCTTGGATCTTTTTCTGACACGGTTAAGTGCTTGTACTCAGAATCAGGCGCCCTGATGCCAACCAAAAAATGGAAAAACACAAGAAAGGGGGGTTTGAATTGAGGTTTTTAAAACTTAAAGAAAAGAACATGTTGGTTATCCTGGTTCGTTTGAACTCAAACTACTCTAGTCCACCCACCAAGGTTATTTCGCCTCTCTCAAAGAGGTCTTAATCCACTAATCAAACTTGATTACAAAACTACTATGACAACCGTCAAAGTCTTCTTGAGTTTAAACCATAAGCCAGTTTTCTCAAGGAATTTCACTAAACAATATTGAACAAAAGTGTACAAGAGTGTTTCTAATAAAACAGTATAACAAGTGATGTTTTACACAGTTTGAATTTTGAACGTTTGAGGATGATAAAGATAGCTTCGTTACTGCACGTGAAAACTCGTGAATGATTTATCCTTCAAACTTTGTTTAAATAGGCGAAGCATGTATGAGCTTTTGGAATGTTGATCAATGATAATTAAAGAGATTTCTAAAAATAGAGATCCTTGTTCCCTTTCAGCCGTTACTCTTGAAATAGTAATAATTGACATGTAACGCTTCAGAACATGCTTGCTTCAGAAGATGAATGTTTCAGTTGCTTCTTTCCAGAGCTTTCGATTAAAAACATGGAGTCCTATTTGTAGCGTTAGAACTTCTTTAAGAGATGTTTAGAATCAGAGTTGAAATAGCTTTTTAACTCATCTTCTGATCTTCTTCCATCAGAACTTCTCTGCAAAGCAAAATATAAATTTAGGGAGCATAATTGTTCTTTGTGTTTGTTATCATTAAAACTCTTACAAGGGTTCCAGAATCAAACTATGTTCTAACACATTTAACCTCACTGAAGCTAACAGAAGAAGAATTAAGCTCTAAGACTTCCTAGATCGTGCTAGCCAAGTCCAGTTTCAGAGCTCTGCTACTTAACTTCAATAGGTAGATTCCTTCACCAATTCTCTCAAACTTTGATACCATTATGAAGCTCTCATCATCTTGATTCTATTCGCAACACTTGTTTTCAATTGGAAGTACATTTTGGCCATGAAATTTCAAATCCCTTTTCACACCTTCTTTTCAAAAACAACTGAGCTACAGTTTATATAAATTTTTCACGAAGGTACCATTGGAATCGTCTTCAAGAGACGAAGCGAATGGTACTTGTCTCGTGTCCTAATTTTACATTTTCTGGAACCTGCAGATTTGTTGGTTGGAGGTTGAAGATGACCAACTTGTCATCTATCAACCAATGAAGGCGTGCCACGCATTTTTTCAAATCTGATTTAAATTATTGATTCCATGCTTTATTCACTAAAGACCATTATATGCACAATGTGTCTGATCCATTGGATTAGCTTACTAAAGTGTTTTAACTCTCATCCATTGGTCCATATTTTTTTTTACTTTATTTTTATTTCTGATTTTTATATTTAAATTATTTTAAACTTCAAAAAATTATAGAAAATTCATTTTAACTTCAAAAAATATGAAAAAATCATGAAAAATACTTTTGATTTTTCTCTTTCTAATTACTATTTTTTCACAATTTTATTTTGTGTTCTGATAATTTTTATAATTTTTTACTTTATTTGAATTGTTTTAAATGTTTAAAAATACTTTTCTTAATTTTTAAATTATGAAAAAAAATATGGAAGGATCCAATGACCTTTTGACAAATATTGGTGACCTCATTTTATTTTTATTTATGAATTTACTATTTTTCACAATTTTTGGTTTGTTTTGCCTATTTCTTTTAATTTTAAAAATTGTTTGACTTAAAAAAATTACTAAAAATTATATATTTAAATGTTTGATCTCATTTCTGATTTTTCAATGGTCTTGTTTGATTTTTCTTTGATGTTTTGAATATAGTTTCTATTTTCTACTCTTATTCCCATTTTTAAAACTTTTTTAAAAAAAATTTCTTTATTTTTTTAAATATATTTTATCTTGTATATATTTTGGCTGATCTTGGGCTATGACATTTTGATCATGAGCTTTATTAACATCATTGGATCCATGATGTTGAGTTTAACTCCATAAAAAATGGATGAATGATTTTAATAATAGTCTGATTAAATTTTTGGTTCAAATGTGGCTTAATTCTTACCTCATCCTTCTTCATCTTACCCCCTTCTTATTATACTGAGTGTTATTGGAGAATGATTTCCATATCATTTCTCAAAACATATGGTACATAGATTGCTATTGACCAAACTCAAAATAGGTGCGACTTCTATATAAGTCCACTTACGATTGCTTAACATAGCGCTAAATTTTGTCCCGATTTGAGAAAATTATCATACGTGGCCCAAACCCATGTTTGTAAGCCCGAATGTTAATTTGAACCCTCTGATCCAATAACCTTAAGATTCATTGTTAGGAGGCTTTGGTCCTATCAATCCTCTAATGAATTTTTATCAACTTTGGTTAAATTGGATCACTTAAACATCATTGATCATTTATTGCTGCCTTAAGATTTTTAAATGAATGATATACTTGACAAAAAGAAAATAGAACTTGTTGTTGAAAGGCTTTGATTTTATCAATCTTCTAATGAGTTTTCAAATGCAAGTTTCAAGATGGTCATTTAACTAACCTCTAATTTCAAACTCATTAACAATTGACTTTATTTTGTGCTTTTACTTTAAGCATATTTATTTTGGCATTTACATTTCATGCTATTTTCATCTTTGCTCAATTGAGCATTTACTTTTATGTCATTTGACCTTTAATTTTCTTTGTGAAGATACCAAATAATCAACTTGAACCATAAAAACTTTAATGTTAATTGGACCACTTGGTTACTATCCTTGGCATTATAGAGATTATGGACTTCTTGGACTTAGGATTAGAAATTGTGACCTACTTTGAGACCTTGTGACCTCAATTGTTATTTTGTCTGGAGTTCTTGGGATTTACCTTAAGACATTGGGTTGTTTGCTTGTTTGCTTTGTGTGCAGGTTATTATGATTACATGCTTTATTTGTGATCGGGAATTCATTTGTATACAGTCGTTACTCTGCCCAATTTTTGTGAAGACTTAATGCAATTGAAGCTTGGTTTTCTTAAGAGGTTTATTATCTTTTCTTGTTTTGTACCAAATCCAAAGGATGGGAATTCTATATTGACTCATTGTGTCAAGTGTTGGCTTCTTATTGGTTATATGGTTCTTTTCCCTAGCTTTTACCTTGCTTTAGGATAGTCCCTTCATCTCCTCTTATCTTCTTTAATTTCAAAAATCTTCTCCATCCTTTTGAAAACTCTTGTTTCAAAACTTGAACCACTTTCATAATAAATTTGGACTTATGTCCATGCATTTTCAAAACATTTTCTTAATCAAACTATAATCAATTTATGAATACGTGGACATTTTTTTTGTGAGAAGATTAAAAGTCAATCAATCTCATTCAAACTATTTTGCCATTTTGGTTTTTTACCTTAAAATTTTCTCAAAAGGTTAGACTCCTGTCAATCCTTGTAGTGATGCAAACAACTATACTTTTACAATATGTGGTGAATGGAGATATTTTCCATTTGGGTGTTGAGTGAGACTTTGTTGATTTTAAAATCTAAGCAATATCCTCCACTTTGAGATGATACAAATTCTCCTTTCTCATAATTGTGGGTAGTAAGTTTGTTTTCCAGTCGTGTGATACGATGGGAGAATTGACTTGGGTTTTTTATGTTTGATCGCAAATGTTGCGGTTAGCAAAAGTTGCCACCGACTTTTCTTTTATCCAAAAGGAAAGGTGAAAAAGCACAGGAAAGACCTTTAAGATGTTTTCTTGAGTTCAGGGGGTAAATTATAAAAAGGGAAGGTATTAGCATCCTTTTTATCCATGGTTTTCCATGGGCTCTTAGTTACTTGCTAGATCACTTGCTTTTGTTTGAAAATGTGCTTTGTGTGGTTTTTGAAAGTATTTTGAAAATGTTCCATTGTTTAGGCAAACTTTGTAATGATTCTCATTCGTAAGAATGTATACAAAGTGTTTGATTTTTTGAAAATGTTTTCAAGTTTTGAAAGATGTTTTGAAAGTGTTGGTGTTTGTTTTGAAAATAGAAAGGATGTTTTTTTGTTTTGAAATGGAGCAAGTAACTAGGAACATTCTACCTACTCAAAAGTCTTTCATGTTCATTTCATTTTTCCTTTGACATTATTATCTTACCATTGATTTGGTAAGTAACCCTATCTTTGGATGTAAAAGGGAAGGACGTGGGTCATCGTATAGCTATGATCAGCAATGTTGCAAGATATCTTTAGCATTCTCTTTTAAGGGACTAAGATCATTTTTGAAAGACAACTTTAATGGCGTCATCGAGGGACTATGATCTTGTATTTTGCTTGTTTTTGTTAAGATACCTCACATGCATAATATGGCCATTTTTGTAAGGCAACCAAGTGGATTTACCCTAGTGGTGTATGTGTGCAAGTGTATTGATTTACATGCTTGATTTGTCTTTCATTAGGGTTTGCTACTTATAGGTTTTAGTCTTTCCATACAAAACCCTAATTACTAGCATTTGTATATAAAGCGATAAATTGCGAAAATTAAAATTACTACGCTATTACATCAATTGGGGATGGGGGATACAAATTTACAAATGGGAGATGAAAAGTAATTTAAACCCAAGTTACTATTACAACAATATTGAATTGAATGATGATGTACAAGAAATGTAGATATAATGTACAAAGAATAAAATAATATGAAAAGAAACTAAAATACTTTTGTTATGAAGAAAGGATTTTGACCTACTTAACTAAAAGAAAATAAATTAATTGAACTAAGAAAATTAAACTTAAGTTAATTAAGAAAATTAATTTGATTAAAGAAACAAATTTAGGGTTTTTGTGAAAAGGTTTTTAAACTAATTAGTCAAGCTAAAATGAATGAGAAAAATGTTAATTAAAATCTTAAGTTCTAAATTAATTAAAAAAAGACTAAGTCTAAATTAAACTAGATAAGAAAAGAAATTTGTTTAAGAAAATATTTTTAAGTCTTTTATTTTTTGAAAGAAAATAAAATAAAATATACCAAATTTTAAATAATAAACATAGAATATCTTTTGGTATTTTTAAGTAATAATAATAATAATGGTAATAATAATAATAATAATAATAATAATAATAATAATAATAATAATAATAATAATAATAATAATAAAGAAAATAAAATTAAATAAAAATATGAAAATATAAATCAGGGGTTGTAAAAGTAAAGTGGGTGGTAAATGAGTAAAAACAGTTTTTGTTGTTAGGCCCAATAGCCTGTTTTTGAAATCAGAAAGGCAAAAAAAGAAAAAAAAAAGTTTAGATGGGCTTAAAGGAAAATGGGGTGCAAGACCCAGTGGGTAACAAACGCGAATGAAGAGTAAAATGGGGGTGTGACGGTAAAGAGGGTCATTGGGCCTGTTTTAGCATGGCACAATTGTTTTAAACAAAACAACCCATTATGTAATGTTATTTCATTTTAACAAAAAAAAATCTCACTCTCTCTCTCTCATTCTTAAACTCTCTAGCTTTCTCTCTGTTTGCTCTCACCGGAGAAGGAAAAGCGGCCACGCCGGAAATCGCCTCACGACGGTGACGGCGGCGGCGAAGCTCTGATCATGATTTTCTTACATCTTTGGATTCGCCTTTCTCTCCTCTTCACTAATATTTGACTGATTCTTGCAGATGTTGCCCCAAATCAGATAGATCGCAAAAGGGAAAGCAGAAACCTAACGGCTCTGATTGTGAGGATGTTTCATTATTTGGGTGAGATCTTTCTAACTTTTCTCTTTTCATTTCTGAAGGGTTGGATATTTGAGAAAATGATGAAGTATGTTTAGGGTTTGGACGTTTGCAAGTGATTCTGTTTTTGTGTTTGTATATTTGCTTTGGCCAAAAAAAGAATGAAAAGGGTTTGATGTTGTTTGTTGTGGTCTGTGTTTCTGTTTGTATATTTTTTTATGGTGATAAATCCTCTCCTCTCAGAATAATCTTGCTGCCTTTTTATACTGTGGTTCGCCTTTGCTCCTTTTTTTGTGATATCTTTCTACTGATTTTGTGACTTTCAATTGGATTTGATGGCTCAACTTTGTACTTGGTGCTTTTTACTGATTTTGTGAGTTTCAATTGGATTTTATGGCTCAACTTTGTACTTGGTGCTTTTACTGATTTTGTGGCTTTGCTGTATCAGTTTTGGTACTTTCTGTACTTTTGTTGGTTTACTGGATTGTGCTTGCTTGTGGGATGGTTGTACTTTAAACTGAATTGCCTCTTTTTTTCTTTACTGTGAAGAGAAATTTGATTTTTCAGTAAACTTGGGAACATGATTTTCTTTTAGCCAATGTTGTATGCTAGGTATGAGGCTTTTTTCTGTTGGGCTTGAATTGAAATTCTGTTTGAATCCTGTTGGGCTGAATTCTGTTGGATTTGAACTTGTGCTGGAATTGAAATTTTATTTGCACCTTTTTGTCTATTGTGAACCAATTCTTTTGAGATTTTCAATAGAGACTTGGCCTATGATAAAACTGAAATTGTTTGAGGCCTTAGAACACAAAACCCTCTTTTTCTGAACTCTGGTACTTTGTTGCTTTTAGATTTTGTAGATGCTTTGTTTTGGCAGCTTGTGCTACATCATTGCAGCCTACTGCTGCCTATTCTGCTGTGTTGCTATTTTGTTTGTTGCCTGCTTTGTTGGCTTTGCGGCTTGCAGTGTTGTCGTTGCAGCTTGCAATGTTCTTGTTTGCTGCCTGCTATGTAGCCTGCTTTGTTGTTGTTGTTGCAGTTTGCTAGGCAACCTGCTTTGTTGTTTATAGGACAGCCTTGGGCTTTAGGTTATGATTGCAAATTTCCTTTTCTTTTTGTGAACCAAGGTCCAACCTTGTGATTTGAAAAATAATACAAGAGGGATTATGATAAAAACAAACCTTAAAATCTGATTCCTAAATACAAACCCTAATGATGAATTTTCCTTTTCTTTACATATCACTTTGTTTGAAATGCTTGCTAACTTTCTTTTCTTCTTTGTTTCATGAACATGAGGCGTGGATGGAAAGCGAAGATTGGATGGATTGCTTGAAGATGAAGCAATGAAGACTTTGAAGAAATAAAACAAAATTTCTCTCTTTGTAAACAAAACAAATTTTGTAATTTATTTCATTGGTAATCAAAACAAAATTTGTAATTTCACCTTACTTGTAATGTAAGGAACACAAAGCCTTGAATAAATTTGGTGTGATGAAATTTGTACCAATATCGAATTTTAATTGAACTTTGAAATTCCCAATTGAATGCTTTGAATAAAACACCTTGGTTTGGTAACTTGAACTTCAAGCATTCACAAAAATGCTCAAACAAAATATGCGCCTTGTACTACAATCAAATTTCTAAACAAAATAAATGTTTAAGAATTCAATTCCACTTGGTTAACTCGAATCCAAAACCATGGTCATTTAAAATGATAGTCTTAGTCTTCACATCATGTCCAAATCAAAACTTGCATTCAAAATGAACTCGCATGCCATGCCCGATTAAAATGGAACTTCATTGTCAAAACAAATCATACCTTAAGAACATTCATCAATCTTGTAGAATTTTAACAAACTTCAGAAAATTGTGGTTAAGAACATTCGAAATCAAACAAATGACTTGCGACGATTTGATAACTTTCAAAGTCTTCCAAACACAATTTTCTTTCGATCTTTGAAGATAAACTCGTGTGCAATATCACTTATGACCATACGCAGAAATAATCATCTCAAGATCTTGTAATTTAAGGAAATCACAATTCTTAGAAATCATACGACAATTACTTAAAATTAGGTCAAAGTCCATGATGCGACTTATAACGTATTCGAATTTTGGCGATCTTTTACACGTGATCAGCTCTGGATTCGTGAAGATAAAATGGAGATGACATCAAGGAGAATCATAGGAAAAAAGAACCATTCAAAAATATCAAATAATGAAGAAGTTACAGTCGTTTGAACTTTCTCTCGCAAAAGGTCGATTTTTGGGTCAATGTAATCGTTTTCAGTTATCTGAGCCAACGACAGAGCAAACTTGCAATGTAAAGTTTGAAAACTTGCATAAAAATCCTTGAAGAGATAGGAAGACCTATGAAGACCATTTGAAACCTTGAAAACTCAATTTTCTCTGAGAAATATCAAACCCTAATTGTTGATTTGCCGCCTAAGAAGAGAATATGTCTGATCAACCTTTGAGTCAAATTGAGTATACGAGAACCCCTAGGATAGTATCTTGCATGAAAAATGGGAGGGAAAATTTTGGGGTACAACAGCTGCCCCTGTTCAATCTTCTTAAACTTGAAAATTTAGATTGGCATGCTTGTCGTTTGTAGCTTGAAAGTGGAAGAAGATTGGACACTAGAGTGCCCAAAAAATTGCACTCGCTGGTGCACGAAGTAATGCCTTGGATCTATTGTATCGGGAATGGGCTTTAAGATGCCATTGGATGAAACGAGGGACAGTTGTCGGAGATGGGCTTGTAGATGCCATCCAAGGATGACTGCTGAAAGAAAATGGACTAAGTCTAAACTTGATTTCAACTGGGAACGAATCAGAATAAATCTTTGGAGTGATTTATCTGAAACCGAAAAAGTACCTAATAGGAAAGAATCAAAATAACCATTGAGAGAATTATCTGAACCAGCCGGTATTTGGAGAAGAATCAGAATGAATCGTTGAGAGATTTATCTGAACCAGAAATGTTCATTTGGAAAGTATCAGGATAAGCCGTTGAGAAGTTTAAACTGAAACAAAAGAGGTCTTAAATATTCTTTAACTGGAGAGAATCAGAGTAGATCTTTGAGAGATTTATCTGAACCAGAGAAAGTACCTACTAGGAAAGAATTAGAATAAATCATTGAGAGATTTATCTGAACCAGCAGAGGTCTTGGATGAGCAACAGAATAATATTCATAAATGAATTGTATCTGACTCGTATCTGAGATATGTACTGAATGAGAGTCAGAATGACATTCGTATCTCGATCATATCTAGAATGTATTTTGAATGAGTGACATAATGACATCCGAATTTGGATCGTATTTGGACTGTATTTTGAATGAGTGACAGAATGACATCCGAATCTTGATCGTATCTGGACTGTATCTAGAAGCTGAATCTGAATGAGTATCATGATGGTGTGAGACGGTGGAAGAACCGACTGTTATACTGGTTTGCGTTTTTTGTTTGAAAATGTCACGGTAAGCAAGAGTTGTCATCGACTTTTATTTCATCCAATCATTGAAAAGGAAAAAGAACAGAAAAAACCTTTTTTCGAGATGTTTCTGAGTACGGGGGGTAGATTATAGAAAGGGAAGATGTTAGCACCCTTTCTATCCGTAGTTATCTACAGACTCTTAGGTACTTGCTCATTTTTTCAAATTACTTGTGTGTGCTTGTCTTGAAAATGTTTTACTTCATGATAACCCTTGTATCAGTCCTCAAAGATGTGACAAAGTTGTTTTGAAAACTGTTATTGAAAGGTGTTTGTATGAACAAATTTGTTTTGAGCAAGTACCTACTAGCATCTACCTACTCGAAAAAAGATTGTTTTTGTTCTATTTCCTTTAGACAGCGCTATTCCACTATTAAGGAGTAGGTAGCACCGTCATTGGAGTTTGTAAGGGACATTCGAAAGAGACGAATACAATCACTAAAGCAATAGTTAGAAAACCTTAGTAGTAACCCTAGAGTCTTAAGATATTTTCGAGGCAACATTTCCAAGGCAACATCTCTGAGGCAACATTTTCGAGGCCACATTTGAATGGGACAATTTGATCTCTTTAGACTGGAGGGCAACCAATAAAATCTCATATGCTTAATGATTGTGTACCGAAGGCAACCTAAGTGAGGTAAACCCTAGGAGTGAACATGTGCGAGTGATTTGTTTCAGTTATTTTAATCTTTGCACATTAGGGTTTTCTAACTGTTCTAATTTTTCATGCATTCTTGCCATACAATCCTATTAACCATACATCTAGACAGTTAAAAGTTTGCTGAAAGTAAAAGCGGAAATAAACCTAGCTATTACAAGGCTTTGACAGTTACACAATTGCCTTGACGTAAAATAAAAAAATGCGGAATTTAAAATCCTAATTAAACTATTACAACCTTGAAATAATTACAATAATTTGAATTAAAGGAAAGTCAAGGCGCACACGTACGAGAATAAAGTCTGAGTCCTAAAAAATCTAATCAATTAAAGAGGAAATATTTTTTTGTATTTTATTGTTGCGAAAAATATTTGAAATTTTAACCTAATTTGTCTAATTAATTTTAATTATAAAAAAAAGAATTTGAATTAATCTAATTAAGCTAATTAATTAATTGCAATTAAATATTTTTATGAAAAAAAAACTAAAATCTAATTTTTAGTGATTTTCTGATTTTATGATTAAAAAAATGGTTTTTGTTGTGAAAATAATTAAAAATAACCAATAAAAAAGAATTAAAAAAAAGAGAGAGAGAAAGATTTGGGCCTGGAGTGATAAAGCAAACTGGAGGTGTATGTTGAACTTCTGAAACCCAGAAGGATGGCCCAGAGTCTGGCGCCTAATCTAATGAAACCATCTTCTGGGGACTCATGGTGGACCTGCGTATGCTGGCATTGGATCTGGCTTGAGATGGATCCAGAGGATGAGATCAGAGGGCGCGTGATGATCCTCAGAAGGTGAGGTGTGCTGGATCTGGTGAAAATAATGGAGAAAATGCCAAAAGCTCACTCCTGGGATCGAACCCAGGACATGAGCTTCATACTTCCTTCCTCTGACCAATTGCGTTGGATGTCTCAATTGTTAATATAATAACGAACATATAATATATTGGAAAACAAGTTAGTGGCCAGAAAACACGCGCCAAATTCAAATGGACCAACCACGTTGTGACACGCATCGTCTTCTTCCTGTAACCGTCGTCTTAGGCATGAAGCTTTTACCTACGGTTCATGGCTGTAACTAAAACCATGTGTATTTCAAAAATCTACCACAAGCAACATAAATATAATTTAAAGCCACATATCTACTGGTCTTGACCTCACGAGTATGATGGTACTCCTTTCTTGGCCCAATTTTCCCTGTACTGAAAAGCCCCAAAGTGGACCTTAAAACCCTAATAATGGCAATCGCTCGTACCTGCACTTAAACTCCAATCAAACAATCCAGAAACGTTGCAAACACGATGATAAACGCAAATATATGCTTAGAACATGTTTATGATGAGTAAATTGTTAGAATCGAGTTTAAGATTTTTTGCAAACCGTGACGGTTGTAGGATGAGATTCTGGACATTTGGAAGCCTGCAAATGAATGGAGTAGCTCCAGAAAGTGTCTAGGAGTGGATTGCTGGCCTCAAATCCCCTCGAGATTGGCTCTAAGATGGAATTCGATTTCACACTTTTTGTTCAAATTTTCAGTTTTGTTCTGGCAGCTTGCACGTCCAAAAACCTTATGCCATGCTTTGTTCTTGTCCATTATATATCTAGGAATGAATTAGGGTTACAAATTTGGACTGAAAATCTTTGCAATTATAAGAGATTTGATTTGATTTTCAAGCTTATGTAAACTTTCTATTTTGAGCCAAATCTTCCCTTTCTTGTACCAATTATGCTTGATTCGTTTTGGCCCTGATAGTTCAGCATATTTTGATTGCCAGCCTGTCCAAAAACCAAATCAAATCATATCTTTGCTATTATTTATCAATTATTTGATTTAATGCACTTTTTAATTAACAAAAAATCAAAATAAATTGAAAAATGAAGAAAATAATGTTTGGGTGAATGTTTGAGTCGTGGACCACATTATAAGTGAGGTGCAAGCATAAAACGTTAGGCCCATTTAGCAAAAAATGCATTTTTGAGCATATTTGACTTTTGGCAATTTTGCAAAACAGGTCAACTTTGACAAGGCATGTCTCCTCCAATTTTAACCCTAGTGAGGTGTTCTTGGACTTTTTAGAAAGCTTAGGGTGTCCCCTAAGCAACCCTTTTAGTCTCATCTCAATTTAGTCTTCCATGTTCATGTATGAAGCTTTGACCCAAAAGGTATTTTTGTCGACTTTTCAAAATGACCTATAATGTCAAAATTCATATCTTTTGATGAGTTCATATTTTGAACTTATGAGATGAAGATGAATTGTAGGGAATTTAATCCTCTTCAAAATGAGCTTTGGATGGAAAATTTCTAATAAAGTATGAAGAAGTTATGCTTGGTCAAAGTTGGGTTGACTTTTCCTGCAAAACCCTAATTTAGCAACTTTTGGGTTTTGATGAATTTGGAGCATCCCTTGAGGAATCATGATCAACCCTTGATCAAATGATGTAGGTTACTTCAAAATGTTGATGTTGACCAAAAATCTTGAGGCTTGACTGTATGTGGGCCACAGTTGACTTTTGACCTAATATAGTCGATTCTCAAGCATCTGAGCAGTTGGCTGAGCAAACTTCTTATGCAAGGAATGAAACTTGACATGTAGGGTCTTGAGAACATATTAAGACCATGCACTGCATATGAGACCTTTGTTGTCCCCCCATCTTGATGAAAATAGAAACCCTAATTTGAGGTATATTGCCTTAGGAGAGAGTTGGTCTAGTCAACTCTTGGACTTCCTTGAGCAACTTGGGGACCTCAATTGACATGTATTCGAGTAAAATGAGAGGGAAAATTTTGGGGTACAAAAGATGGCATCCGTATCTGGAGCGTATCTGAATTGTATCTAGAATCTGAATCTGAATGAGTATCAGGATGGCATCCGTATTTAGAGCGTATCTGAACTATATCTAGAAGCTGAATCTGAATGAGCATCAGGATGGCATCCGTATCTGGAGTGTATCTGAACTGTATCTAAGAGTTGAATCTAAATGAGTATCAGGATGTCATCCGTATGTGGAGCGTATCTGAACTGTATCTGAAAGCTGAATCTGAATGAGTATCAGGATGGCATCCGTATCTGGAGCATATCTGAACTGTATCTGAAAGCTGAATCTGAATGAGTATCAGGATGGCATCCGTATCTGGAGCGTATATGAACTGTATTTGGAAGCTGAATCTAAATGAGTATCAGGATGGCATCTGTATTTGTAGCGTATCTGAACTGTATCTAGAAGTTGTATGAGAATGAGTATCAGGATGGCATCCATATCTGGAGTGTATCTGAATTGTATATGAAAGCTGAATCTGAATTAGTATCTAGATCGCATCCATATCTGGAGCGTATCTGAACTGTATCTGAAAGCTGGATCTGAATGAGTATCAGGATGGCATCCGTATCTGTAGCGTATCTGAACTGTATCTAAAACCTGGATCTGAATGAGTATCAGGATGCCATCTGTATCTGAACTGTATCTGAAAGTTGAATCTGAATGAGTATCAGGATGGAATCTGTATCTGTAGAGTATCTGAACTGTATCTGGAAGATGGATCTGAATGAGTATCAGGATGGATCCCGTATCTGGAGCGTCTCTAAACTGTATTTGAAAGCTGAATCTGAATGAGTATCTGGATGGCATTCGTATCTGGAGCGTATCTGAACTATACCTAGAAGTTGTATGAGAATTATTATCAGGATGGCATTCATATCTAGAGCGTATCTAAACTGTATTTGAAAGTTGAATCTGAATGAGTATCAGGATGGCATCCGTATCTGGAGCATATCTGAACTGTATCTGAAAGCTGAATCTGAATGAGTATCAGGATGGCATCTATATCTGGAGCGTATCTGAATTGTATATGAAAGCTGAATCTGAATGAGTATCAGGATGACATCCATATCTGGAGCGTATCTGAACTGTATCTAAAAGCTGAATCTGAAAGAGTATCAGGATATCATCCGTATCTGAAGCGTATCTGAACTATATCTAGAAAAGTGTATGAGGAGGAGCCCGTGTAGGATTACTTTAGTTTATCGTGTAGATAATTGTCCTGGCTTGTTTCAGGTATTAATCTCTGATCTTTTGCAAATTGTTGATGATATCCATCTATTGACTGATCTTTCCTGAAGAGATGAAAGATTAGCTATATGCAATGTCATGGTGTATGAAATGCATTGTACAATGATGTTCTAAAAAAATGAATGAGATTAAGTTGTATGCATTCGTTTCATTGATTTTTATGATATATGGATGCGAAGTATGCGCATGTAAGCTATTCTGCTGTAATATTGTTGGATTAGGGAAAATAAATCCCTGACTGTTGCTGGGGATATGGAGTGTAAGTCTTCATGTTTTGCTTAGAATAACTTCCACCAAGGATTCCTGTTGTTGTTTGAGGAGAGATCTGCTGATGAATATTGAAAACCCTGTGGAGAGTGTTGATTTTTGCATGGGGAAAAAGAGTTCAGGGGTCTCAGTTGTTCGTTTCTATACTGGGGAGTTGAAGTTGAACTAATATCTGGTCAGGTCCAGGCTTTATAGTAACTTGTTGTAGAGTAGTCTACTGGGGAAGAGGAGTTGTGGTCCTTTGATTTGTAGTAGTTGGAGAGGAAAACTCGAACTGAGGAATCTGTAGTTCGTTGGGGAAATAAACCATGTGGTCGGTCCGTTGGAGAGATGTCTTCTTCACTGGGGATAACCCTCGAGGGTTCTTGAGGTCGACCCAGCTGGTGAGAAGTTTTCAGAGATTAAAACTCTGGCTGGGAGTCATCCTATGAGCAGGATCTTGGAGATATTTGTCATTGTCCTTAGTAGCAAGTGTTGTAGTAATTCCAGAAAATGTTTGCTTGGTCGCACATGACCCTTTATGTGGGAGCCTGTTTGCCCCCAGAGTTAATCTGGTGCACCTCGACGCTTGAGATTTTGATCATATTTCCGGTAGCCCTGAACTTCCTAGAGATATTTTCTAATACTGTTGTGGAAGAAAATGAAGACCTGATACTAACACCATCTGATACTACTGGCACTAACGAGCAAATTGGTGGTACCCAAGATCTTTGGTCAAGTATCAGAATTTACTAAGAACTGTCATGGGAGGATTTGAATACATGATACTGACACCATCTGATACTACTTCCACAAACAAGCAAATTGGTGGTACCCAAGATCTTTGGTCAAGTCTCAGAATTTTCTAAGAACTATCATGGGAGGATCTGAAGACATGATACTGACACCATCTGATACTACTGGCACAACCGAGCAAATTGGTGGTACCCAAGATCTTTGGTCAAGTCTCAGAATTTTCTAAGAACTGTCATGGGAGGATCTGAAGACATGATACTGACACCATTTGATGCTACTGGTATAGACAAGTAATTTGATGGTACCTAAAGTCTTTATAGTGGATTTTGTTCAAACCCCTGATCAACGTAACATTGCCCCTTGATTGATACGTATGGAGATTTGCCCCTGGTTATTCAACAATCCTTTGAGATATTCTATGAATCTTGACTTGACTTCCCCATATGTGTTGGACAAAGGACATGCCGTGCCTCTTGATCATGAGAGATTTTTCATTGGAAGTGTCTTTCCAATTGAAGTGATTTTGTTCACTAAGAGAGCTTTCGTTCACTGGCTATTCATTGTGTGAATTTCTTTGTTGTCAAAAAAAATAACCATATGCAAACAGTGATATTCAAGTAATGCAAAGTTTATGTTTGTCTTGAAATTTTTGAAAATGTGTTTTAGCAAGTAAAGAAATTTTGTAAGAAAAATTCAACTCATGATTTCGAGTAAAGCCCTACAGGAGTCAGGATACCTTTTGTAACAGTATGTTTTCGAACTAACCCGTGCTTCAATTAGGACTTTTGAAGGGTTGTAATGTGGCTTGGTTCACGGTTTAAGAAACAAAGGATAAAGGCTCAAAATTTATTTGTACCCACCCGTTCTTCGTGACCTTCTTCAGTCCTAAACTCAGTTAATTGTGCGTTTGAACTCCAATTGAGTCTGGAATGATGTTTTGGTGATGGTTTGGAATGTAAAAATGGTTGTCGGAAGGCAGTCATTTTTGCAACACATTTTTTTCATGTTGTTGAGGATTTATAGTGACCTCTTTCTTTTGATTTGTTATCCCTAACTTTTGCCTGACTGTTCTTGTTTTGAGATTACGGTCAGTGGGATGCCCTAGTTTTTCTTAAGTCTCCTTTGTAGGTTTTGACTTAGTGGGCTTTTCTTTTTGAGAGATAATGACTGCCTATGTGATAGGGAACCATCGCTGTCTTTTGGTTCCAAAGGAATGTTTTGATGTCATTCGTTGTATTTACGAGATGAGAGTTTGCGGCTAAACGTGCATTTAAATTAACTGAGAGATCACCCTGCCCTGGGTTTTGATTAAAGGTTTCAATTTATGAAAAAAAGAAAACTTCTACTTCTTTGGGCCGAAGGGGTTGACTAGGGATTATCTTCCTTATAACTCCAGTGTTTAGGATATGAAATAATGCATGTACATCGTCAGCAAAGTCTGTTCAAAAGCATACCGTATGAGATTTATGGCATTGTTTTCATCATCCTCCCTCTAAAGGCTTGTAACTTTTAGCAAGAGTTTAATGCCATAAAGAGAGTAAAAATCATAGTTTAAATATAGTGAAAATGAATGGATGAATTCAAAACAAACATATGCAATGCATTAATGAAACAAAATTTGACATTAATAGATAATTGTTTTAACAACAAAAGAGATTACAATTGAAAATTCAAATGAACAGAAGCCTCTTTGTCTGAACTTGTCACTTTAGGTGGTTAGCCTTTGAGAGGTGATAGAAAAAGCTCAAATTGATCGTCTTGTGTGAACTCCAACGCTCCTTCATCGATCAAGTTTTGAATCTTGTACTTCAGCACCCAACAATTGCTTGTATCATGTCCAGGACTTTCGGAATGATAAGCACACCTGGCATTAGAATAGTACCCTGGAGAGGCTGTGTTGGGATTCTAAGGAGGGTCCTTTAACATAATCAGCTTGGCCTCCAACATGTATTGTAGTTCTTGAGCTAATGACATATTGACTTCGGTGAAGCATCTTTTAGATGTATTCCGCTTATGCCGATTACCCTGTTGTTGTTGGTGAGGTTGTTGTTGGACCCGTGAGGTAGTAGCGATTTGAGAAGGTCTAACCTCCTGTCTTCTCGGAGGTTGACAAATGACTTGGTCCCCAACCTCGACTATTTGTTTCATATGGTTGCATCCATCTTGATGAAGCTTGTTGACAATGGTCCTCAGCTCTTCTTGTCCCCGGGCTAGGCTTTGGATAAAATCCATATGTCCCAGCATTTGGATTCTCATTGCTTCCATCTCAACCTGCAGTTGTTCAACCTGGTCATACTTGTTGTTATCAAGATGTTTCTTGGTCAGATTCCCAACGAGGAGTATTTTCAATTCTTCCTGCCCCTTGGATAGGTTAAGGAACATTTCCCTGAACTGAGCCTCTTGAGTTTGAAGATCTCTATTTTCTTGTCCGAGAGCCATTGCTGAAATAAACAGCGAGAACATGAGAGACATGTACTGGAGACTACCTGTTATACAATGACGTATATGACATGCAAATGTTTTCAAGGATCTCGCAGGGTAAATGTTAGTAGTCAATTACAGCTTTGATTGGAGAACTTTGTATCGGTGTATGTCCTTCCATGGGAATTAACTTCACCATGTCGAGTGGGTCATAGCCTCTGACTCAATTTTTTGTACTTGATCTTTGACGGTGCTTTGTTAAAGGAAAATAAATCATCTTTCCCCTTGATAGACGTCTGGTTCAACATGACCCTGCATCAAAGACCCTTGAGATCCTTGAAATGCTATGGTTCAATATTATTTAAAATGCTATGGTATGATGTCATGATGTTATGTACAAGTATGCAAAGTAAGCAAGTTTATATACAAATAACCATATACACACAAAGAAGACAAGTCCTTAGGTTTATGCTTGCATGGAGTCTTATAGGTAAGTACCCTCTTGAAGTTTAGTTGGCTCAAACCTGTCCTAGTAATAGTAACCGGGTTCTAAGGAGCTCAATATCACTGGTTTGTTTCCTTGGGAATTGTTTCAGTGCAAGCCTCTTTAATGGAGACCGAAATATACCAAAAAATCAAACCTCAATCAGTGTAGTATCGAGTATCTACCAACTTCGGACTGCAGCAAAGCCGGTCATCTCACTACATCCTAATGGCCAAGTTGGTCAAGTAAAGTTCTAAAAGTTCATTAATGCTTCATGACATCACTCAGCGGCCCCGTATTCTCCTTGACTACTTAAGGGCTACCGGTACCCACAAATATGTCACACTAACGTAGCTATTGCTTAGACCATATCGGTATACCCCGTACAGTTTCCACAATGTATTGCTACTTACCTATAAGGTATCCCAAATTCGGGTAGAGGATTCAAATCCAAACAAAGAACCATAATGTAAAGCATACAATTCAAACAATGAAAGCAAGTAAATATGATCTAACCCTAAGGTAACCCCACTTTAAGAATTTTCCCCGGGTGAGTCGCCAATTCTGTGATACGGTGGGAGAACTAACTTGGGTTTTTGCATTTGATCGCAAATGTTGCAGTTAGCAAGAGTCGCCATCGACTTTTCTTTTATCCAAAAGGAAAGGTGAAAAAGCACAGGAAAGACCTTTGAGATGTTTTCTTGAGTTCGGGGGGTAAATTATAAAAAGGGAATGTATTAGCACCCTTTTATCCATGGTTTTCTATGGGCTCTTAGTTACTTACTAGATCACTTGCTTTTGTTTGAAAATATGCTTTGTGTGTTTTTTGAAAGTATTTTGAAAAGGTGCCATTGTTTAGGTAAACTTTGTAATTATTCTCGTTCATAAGAATGTATACAAAGTGTTTGATCTTTTGAAAATATTTTCAAGTTTTGAAAGATGTTTTAAAAGTGTTGGTGTTTTTTTTGAAAATAGTAAGGATGTTTTTTTGTTTTGAAATGGAGCAAGTAACTAGGAACATTCTACCTACTCAAAAGTCTTTCATGTTCATTTCCTTTTTCCTTTGACATTGTTATCTTACCATTGATTTGGTAAGTAACCCTATCTTTGGATGTAAAAGGGACGGACGTGGGTCATCGTATAGCCATGATTAGCAATGTTGCAAGATATCTTTAGCATTCTATTTTAAGGTACTAAGATCATTTTTGAAAGGCAACTTTAATAGTATCATCGAGGGACTATGATCTTGTATTTTGTTTGTTTTTGCTAAGATACCTCACATGCATAATATGGCCATTTTTGTAAGTGTGCAAGTGTATGTGTGCAAGTGTATTAATTTACATGCTTGATTTGTCTTTGATTAGGGTTTGCTACTTGGTGGTTTTAGTCTTTCCATACAAAGCCCTAATTACTAGCATTTGTATATAAAATGATAAATTGCGGAAATTACTAAGTGTATTGACTTACATGCTTGATTTGTCTTTGATTAGGGTTTACTACTTGGTGGTTTTAGTCTTTCCATACAAAACCCTTATTACTAGCATTTGTATATAAAGCGATAAATTGCGGAAATTAAAATTACTACACTATTACATCAATTGGGGATGGTGGATACATATTTACAAATGGGGGATGAAAATTAATTTAAACCTAAGTTACTATTACAACCATATTGAATTGAATGATGATGTACAAGAAATGTAGATATAATGTACAAAGAATAAAATAATATGAATAAGAAACTAAAATAATTTTGTTATGAAGAAAGGGTTTTGACCTACTTAACTAAAATAAAATAAATTAATTAAAATAAGAAAATTAAACTTAAGTTAATTAAGAAAATTAATTTGATTAAAGAAACAAATTTAGGGTTTTTGTGAAAAGGTTTTTAAACTAATTAGTCAAGCTAAAATGAATGAGAAAAATGTTAATTAAAATCATAAGTTCTAAATTAATTAAAAAAAGACTAAGTCTAAATTAAACTAGATAAGAAAAGAAATTTGTTTAAGAAAATATTTTTAAGTCTTTTATTTTTTGAAAGAAAATAAAATAAAATATACCAAATTTTAAATAATAAACATAGAATATTTTTTGGTATTTTTAAGTAATAAAAATAATAATAATAATATTAATAATGGTAATAATAATAATAATAATAATAATAATAATAATAATAATAATAATAATAATAATAATAATAATAATAATAAAGAAAATAAAATAAAATGAAAATATGAAAATATAAATCAGGGGTTGTAAAACTAAAGTGGGTGGTAAATGAGTAAAAACAGTTTTTGTTGTTAGGCTCAATAGCCTGTTTTTGAAATCAGAAAGGCAAAGAAAAGAAAAAAAAATTTAGATGGGCTTAAAGGAAAATGGGGCACAAGGCCCAGTGGGAAACAAATGCGAATGAAGAGTAAAATGGGGGTGTGGCGCTGAAGAGGGTCATTGAGCCTATTTTAGCATGGCCCAATTGTTTTAAACAAAGCAAACCATTATGTGATGTTGTTTCATTTTAACAAAAAAAATTTCTCTCTCTCTCATTCTTAAACTCTATTGCTCTCTCTCTACGTGCTCTCACCGGAGAAGGAAAAGCGGTTGTGCCAGAAATCGCCTCACGACGGTGATGGCGGCGGCAAAGCTCTGATCACGATTTTTCTTACATCTTTGGATTCTCCTTTATATCCTCTTCACTAATATTTAACTGATTCTTGCAGATGTTGCCCCAAATCGGATAGATCGCTAAAGGGAAAGCGGAAACCTAACGGCTCTGATTGTGAGGATCTTTCATTATTTGGGTGAGATCTTTCTGACTTTCCTCTTTTCGTTTCTGAAGGGTTGGTTATTTGAGAAAATGATGAATTATGTTTAGGGTTTGGTCGTTTGCATGTGATTCTGTTTTTGTGTTTGTATATTTGCTTTGGACGGAAAAATAATGAAGAGGGTTTGATGTTTTTTGATGCGATATGTGTTTCTGTTTGTATATTTTTTATGGTGAAAAATCCTCTCCTCTCAAAATAGTCTTGCTGCCTTTTTATACTGTGGTTCGCCTTTGCTCCTTTTTCTGTGATATCTTTCTACTGATTTTGTGAGTTTCAATTGGATTTGATGGCTCAACTTTGTACTTGGTGCTTTTTACTGATTTTATGAGTTTCAATTGGATTTGATGGCTCAACTTTGTACTTGGTGCTTCTACTGATTTTATGGCTTTGTTATATCAGTTTTGGTACTTTCTGTACTTTTACTGGTTTATTGGACTGTGCTTGCTTGTGGGATGGTTGTACTTTGAGCTGAATTGCCTCTTTTTTACTTTACTGTGAACATAAATTTTATTTTGCAATAAACTTGGGAACATGATTTTCTTTTAGCCAATGATGTATGCTATGTATGAAGCTTTTTTCTGTTGTGCTTGAATTGAAATTCTGTTTGAATCCTGTTGGGCTGAATTCTGTTGGATTTGAACTTGTGTTGGACTTGAAATTTTGTTTGCACCTTTTTGTCTATTGTGAACCAATTCTTTTGAGATTTGTAATAGAGACTTGGCCTATGATAAAACTGAAATTGTTTGAGACCTTAGAACACAAAACCCTCTTTTTCGGAACTCTGGTACTTTGTTGCTTTTAGATTTTGTACAGGCTTTATTTTGGAAGCTTGTGCTGCATCATTGCAGCCTACTGCTGCTTGTTCTGCTGTGTTGCTATTTTCTTTGCTGCATGCTTTGTTGTTGTAGCTTGCAGTGTTGTTGTTGCAGCTTGCAGTGTTGTTGTTTGCTGCCTGCTATGCAGCCTTCTTTGTTGTTGTTGTAGTTTTCTATGCAGCCTGCTTTGTTATTTGCAGGACAGCCTTGGGCTTTAGGTTATGATTGAAAATTTCCTTTTCTTTTTGGGAACCAAGGTCCAACCTTGTGATTTGCAAAATAATACAAGAGGGATTATGATAAAAACAAACCTTAAAATCTGATTCATAAATACAAACCCTAATGATGAATTTTCCTTTTCTTTACATATCACTTTGTTTGAAATGCTTGCTAATTTCTTTTCTGCTTTGTTTCATGAACATGAGGCGTGGATGTCAAGCGAATATTGGATGGATTACTTGAAGATGATGCAATGAAGACTTTGAAGAAATAAAACAAATTTTCTATCTTTGTAAACAAAATAAATTTTGTAATTTATTTCATTTGTAATCAAAACAAAATTTGTAATTTCACCTTACTTGTAATGTAATGAACACAAAGCCTTGAATAAATTTGGTGCGATGAAATTTATTGTACCAATCTCGAATTTTAATTGAACTTTGAAATTCCCAATTGAATTCTTTGAATAAAACACCTTGGTTTGGTAACTTAAACTTCAAGCAATCACAAAAATGATCCCAAAAAATATGCGCCTTGTACTCCAATCAAATTTCTAAACAAAATAAATGTTTAAGAATTCAATTCCACTTGGTTAACTCGAATCCAAAACCATGGTCATTTAAAATGAAAGTCTTAATCTTCACATCATGTCCAAATCAAAACTTGCATTCAAAATGAACTTGCATGCCATGCCCGATTAAAATGGAACTTCATTGTCAAAACAAATATGTCCTTAAGAACATTCATCAATCTTGTAGAATTTTAACAAACTTCAGCAAATTGTGGTTAAGAACATTTGAAATCAAACAAATGACTTACGACGATTCGATAACTTTCAAAGTCTTCCAAACACAATTTTCTTTCGATATTTGAAGATAAACTCGTAAGCGACATCACTTATGACCATATGCATAAATAATCGTCTCAAGATCTTGTAATTTAAGGAAATCACAATTCTTAGAAATCAGGTGACAATTACTTAAAATTAGGTCAAAGTCCATGATGCGAATTCTAACGTATTCGAATTTTGGCGATCTTCTACACGTGATTAGCTATTGATTCGTGAAGAGAAAATGGAGGTGACATCAAGGAGAATCATACACAAAAAGAACCGTTCAAAAATATAAAATAATGAAGAAGTTATAGTCGTTTGAACTTGCTCTCACAAAAGGTTGATTTTTGGGTCAATGTAATCGTTTTCACTTATCTGATCCAACGGCTGAGCAAACTTGCAATGTAAAGTTTGAAAACTCGCATAAACATCCTTGAAGAGATAGGAAGACCTATGAAGACCATTTGAAACCTTGAAAACTCAATTTTCTCTGAGAAATACCAAACCCAAATTGTTGATTTTCCGCCTAGGAAGAGAATCTGTCTGATCAACCTTTGAGTCAAATTGAGTATACAGGAAACCCTAGGATAGTATCTTGCATGAAAAACGGGAGGGAAAATTTTGGGGTACAACAACTCAGATAATGACGATGAAGTCTCGTCTCTTAAAATTTAACCAACACACTTGTGTTTTAAAATTTTTAAAAGATGAACTACGAGTATCCTGATCCCCTATTTCACGGAAAGTGGTACGTAGGTACTAAAGGTTCGCAATCGCGGTGGGTGCAAAAATTATATAAAAAAATACTTATTTTCTCATCTCCACCATCTATTATTTTATACAACATTTATAGAAAAAATACACAGATTTACAAAGAGGTTCCTATGGAGTACCATAGACGTTTAGGGTGCTAATACCTTCCCTTTGGATAATAACCCCCGAACTTAGATTCTCTCCCCCTATTTTTGGGTTATTCTCTCTTTTCCCATTCCTTTGGAAACAATAAAGCACGGTGGCAATTTTTATTTTGATATGTGCGAGTCAAGTCAATCTAATGGCTTAGTCTCAATATTTCTACCGCTACACTTCCCCTTGCGTAATCGACTCCCTTACTCATTCTCTTGGTCGAAAGACCTTGATTTCTACCTTCCCAAGTTTTCTTCGGTGTTTTTACTTTCCCTTCTATGGGATAAATAAATATTTGGTGGTGACTTCATTATTTATTTTCCTAGTTGCTTCAGCTGGCGACTTCACTGGGGAAAACCTATGTGAGTCAGTCCTAGCTCTTGTTTGTTTTCTTTTATTTAGGTGTTTGCTTGTTTATTGCTTTTTCGCTTCTTTTGCATGTATGTGTGCATTCATCTGCATCTGGATTATTGGTTCTATTATTCTGTATTGATGTTGTTGTAAGTGTTTGTTGGCAGCAATTTTGGTAAAACACTGACTTAATAATGTTTTGCTAAATGTCTTGACATTTTAAGCAAACTAGTTTTGAATGATGTCAAAGCAGATGTCTTGACATCTACCCCTGATCTGAACGTGACTTAATATTTGTTTCTAATATTTTGTTTCTTGTTTTTATGCGCGCCATTATTCAGGACTTGTGACTCATAGTTTGCGAAAAATATGGAGGAATATTTTTCTATTTGCTTTACCCTTATGGATTAAATCTTGCCCTGTTTTCATGGAAATATTCAAGGGATTGGAATATTTGTTTTTCAGTCCAAGCCCATTGTTGCTCCTTTATAAGGACTTGTATCCTTATTAATTTGACTGCAACTTTTGAAGAAGAATATATTCTTTCTATTTTATAAGTCTATGTGTTTGTAATACACTCTAAGTATTGGGTTAATACTTGAGTTGTAAATTGTGCATCATTCATAAGCTTTTAAGTATTGAATGATTGAAGTCTTTAAAACTTAATAATTATGTTGTTCTTCACTGTTAGTGATTGAAGGGATTTGAGGAGGGCATCATGCCTAGGTGTGTCTTAGGTAGAAGTATAGCATGGTTAGTGATTAAGTGATTAGATTGTAAACTAGTTATTTACTGAGGGCCTATGAATTGATACCATTTTATGGACTTGTCCCTGGCATGGTAGCCCAAAGAGTAGGTGTTGTTGTACACCGAACTGGGTTAGCAATCCCTTGTGTTTTTACTGCTTTGAATATTGTTGCATTTTATATTATCCTCGGATACTTGTATTGTGACATCTACTTTGACATCACATATCTGATACCAGAATTTCAATTGATATCAGAGCAGGCATCCTACTCTATATCTGGGTGAAAACTAGGAAAGATACTTTCTAGTATTATGGACAAGGAAAGAGGATTTGTGAGCATACCACCCATTTTGGATGGAAGCAATTATGACTATTGGAAATAACGTATGGTGGCCTTTCTAAAGTGTCTGGACAGCAGGGCTTAGAAAGTTGTCTTAAAAGTATGGAAACACCCTGTCAAATTGGGAGAAAATGGAGAACCTACTTCTGAGTTAAAGCCAGAAGAAGATTGGTCTAAAGAAGACGATGAAATTGCTCTTGGGAATTCTAAAGCCTTGAATTCTATATTCAATGGACTTGAAAAGAACATTTTTATATTAGTGAACACATGTGAAGTAGCTAAGGATGCCTGGATGATTCTTCAATCTACCCATGAAGGCACATCCAAAGTGAAGATGTCAAGACTTCAAATGCTCACCAGCAGATTTGAAAATCTAAGAATGAAGGTTGATGAAAGCATTAATGACTTCCATATGAACACCCTTGAGATTGCTAATGTTGCTAGTGCTTTAGGAGAAAAAATTCTAGAAGACAAATTGGTGAGAAAGATGATTAGGTCTCTTCCCAAGAGATTTGATATGAAAGTGACTACCATGGAAGAAGCACAAGACATTGACAAGATGAAAGTGGATGAACTTGTTGGATCACTTCATACATTTGAATTAAGCATCAATGAAAGATCTGAAAAGAAGAATAAAAGCATAGCTTTTGTAATCAATATTCAAGATGAAGAGGAGGAATGTGATCTAGATACAGATGAAAGAATATATAATGCCTTAGTTATGCTTGGAAGATAGTTTAACAAAGTGATAAAAAGGATGGATAGGAATCCAAGATCAAATGTCAAGAACATATCATCTGACATCCTTAAGTCAAATGAGTTTGGAATAAAAAGGGCTGAAGAAAAATCCACTCAAGGGAAGGAAATACAGTGTCATGGATGTGAAGGTTTTAGTCATATTAGAGCTGAATGTCCTACATATCTTAAGAAACAAAAGAAGAATCTGTCTGATACTTGGTCTAAAGAAGACTTTGATCTTGAAGAGGAATCTGCAGAGTAGGTTAAAGCATTGACAGGAAAATATGTGTCTGATGTAGATTCTATTGATGGTGAACTAACCTTTGATGAGCTAGCTGCCTCGTACAAAGAACTGTGTCTCAGAAGTGCAGAAGTTTTCCTAAAAGGGGAGAAACAGAAAGCACTCATAACCCAGCTGAAGGCAGAAAGGAAAGATCATTTGAAAACTATTTCTAATCTGGAAAGTGAAGTGACTTCTCTGAATTCAAATCTTGATAGAGTGGTAAAATCTCTCAAGATGCTGAATAATGGGTCTGACACATTAGATGAAATTCTTCGAGTGGGGAGAATGACAGGAGACAAGAATGGTCTAGGGTTTAATGAGAAAAAGGAACCTGTTTTAGAATAACCTTCATCAAATTCCACTTATGCCAAGTCTAAACCAAAGATGTTGAATCAAATGTCTGAACATCATGGCAAGAAAATACATCATGGGAAACATCACGGTAAGAAAAAATTTACTTACACCAGAAAAAATTCCCAGCCCTAGAGGTGTCATCATTGTGGAAGGTTTGGTCACATAAGGCTTTTCTGTTTCAAGTTGTATGGGTATCCTAAAACTACTCCTCTTCCCAAGACTGATCAAATCTCTCAACATAGCAAAAAGAAGAAACAGTGAGTTCCCAAGTCTAATGTTGCTAGTTTCATAGCTCATACCTCTCTCAGAGTATCAACCAAAGATGATTGGTACTTTGACAGTGGATGTTCTAGACACGTGACAGGTGTCAAAAATCTATTGATAGATATCAAATCTCATTCTAATAGTTATTGACTTTTGGTGATGGAGCCAAAGGTGAAATAAAAGGAGTTGGAAAGCTAGAATGTTCAGGAGTCCCAAAACTTGACAATGTGTTACTTGTTAAAGGGTTAACAGCTAACCTAATAAGTATAAGCCAACTATGTGATCAAGGATTTAAAGTTAACTTCACCAAGGCAGAATGTCTCGTTTGCAATGAGAAGAATGAAGTTATTATGAAAGGAATCAGATCTAAAGATAACTGTTATTTATGGGCTCCCTAAGAGTTTAGCCTTTCATCAACATGTGCTTTAGCCAAAGAAAATGAAGTTAAACTGTGGCATCAAAAATTGGGACACTTGCATCTGAAAGGAATGAAAAGAATCATATCTATTGAAGTCGTGAGAGAGATTCTTAAGCTCAAGATAGAAGAAAGGAGAGTATATGGTGAAGTCCAGATTGGAAAGCAAACTAATATGTCACATCAGAAGATCCAACATCTCACTACATCAAAAGTTTTGGAACTTCTTCATATAGACTTGATGGGACCTATGCAGGTTGAAAGTCTTGGTGGAAAGAAGTATACCTATGTTGTTGTAGATGACTTCTCTAGGTACACATGGATAAGTTTTATCAGAGAAAAATCAGAAACTTTTGAAGTGTTTAAAGATCTCTGTCAAAAACTTCAAAGGGAAAAAGATAGTCATAATAATAAATTTGCTGATTTTTGCTTTTCTGAAGGAATCAGTCATGTATTTTCCTCTCCTATTACTCCTCGGTAAAATGGGATTATGGAACGCAAAAATAGAACCTTTCAAGAATCTTCCAGAGCTATGACTCATGCTAAGAAGTTACCCTACCGCTTTTGGGCTGAAGCTATGAATACTGTGTGTTATATCCATAACAGAGTCACTTTAAGGAAAGGCACCTCAGCCACATTGTATGAAATATATAAGGGAAAAAACCTATTGTCAAATACTTTTATGTTTTTGGAAGTAAATGTTACCTCTTAGCTAATCGTGAACAAATGAGGAAGATGGATCCCAAGAGTGATGAAGTAATTTTCTTGGTTTACTCTATAAATAGCAGAGCTTACGGAGTCTTTAATTCCAGAACCAAGGTTATGATGAAATCCATAAATGTTATTATTGATGATAGAGGATGGAATAATGAAGAAGATGTCTTAGAAGATGTTGGAACATCTTTGTCTAATAGTCCAACAGAATCCAATTACAGAAGTATTGATTCTAATCCACCTCAAGAAGATCATGAGCCCAATCATCTCAATAAAGGGCCTTCAATTAGAACTCATAGAGATCATCCTAAGAAGCTTATCATAGGAGATATAAATAAAGGAGTTACTACTAGATCAAGAGAAGGGGTATCAAAATCTTGCTTTGTTTCAAAAATTGAGCCTAAGAATGTCAAAGAAGCCTTAACTGATGAGTTATGTATTAATGCTATGCAAGAAGAGCTAGAACAATTTAGTAGAAATGAAGTTTGGGATCTGGTTCCAAGTCCTGAAGGGACAAATGTGATTGACACTAAATGGGTGTACAAGAATAAATCTAATGAAAATGGAGTGGTTACTAGAAATAAGTCAAGGTTAGTTACACAAGGATACACTCAAATTGAAGGAGTTAATTTTGATGAAACCTTTGCTCCTGTGGCCAGACTTGAATCAATCAGACTACTCTTAGGAGTTGCTTGCATTCTGAAATTTAAATTGTTTCAAATGGATGTAAAGAGTGCCTTCTTAAATGGATATTTGTATGAGGAAGTCTATGTAGAAAAAATTAAAGGATTTGTTGATCCAAGCCTTCCTAACCATGTGTGCAAACCGAAGAAAGCTTTGTATGGATTAGAGCAGGCTCTAAGAGCTTGGTATGAGAGATTGACATAATTTCTTGGTGATAATGGATATAGGAAAGGTGGCATATACAAAACTCTTTTTGTCAAGGAAGAAGAAGGGAAGATCATGATTACACGGATTTATGTTGATGATATTGCGTTTGGTGGAATGTTAAATGAGATGGTTCAAGATTTTGTTAGGCAAATACAGTCAGAACTTGAGATGAGACTTGTTGATGAATTAACCAACTTTCTTGTTCTGCAAGTTAAACAAATGGAAGATTCCATATTCTTATCTAAGAGAAAGTATGCGAAGAATATAGTAAAGAAATTTGGGATGGAAAATGCCAGTCACAAAAGAACACCTGCTCCCACACATCTGAAGTTATCTAAAGATGAAAAAGGATTAAGTGTGGATCAAAGTCTTTACAGAAGTATGATAGGCAGTCTTCTATACCTCACAGCTACTATACCTCACAGTTAGTATACCTGACATTGCCTTTGCTGTAGGGGTGTCTTCTAGATATCAAGCCGATCCTAAAGTTAGCCATGCCAACCATGTGAACAGAATTCTTAAATATGTGAATGGGACAAGTGACTATGATATGTTATATTATCATGGATCTAGTTCTGCCTTAATTGGTCATTGTGGTGTTGATTGGGCAAGAAGTGTTGATGATAGAAAAAGTACATCAAGAGGATGTTTCTTTATGGGAAATAATCTCATATCTCAGTTCAGTAAGAAGCAAAATTGTGTGTATGTGTCCACGGTTGAGGCTGAGTATATTGTTGCAGGAAGCAGTTGTTCTCAGTTGGTTTGGATGAAACAAATGTTAACATAATATAATGTAAAACAAGATGTCATGACATTATTCTTTTACAATCTAAGTTCCATAAATATATAAAAAAATCTTATTCAACACAGCAGGACAAAACATATTGATATTCGTCATCACTTCATAAGAGATCTTGTGGAAGAAAAGATTGTTTCCTTAGAACATGTAGCTACTGAATTACAACTGGTTGACATTTTCACTAAGGCTTTGGATGAAAATCAGTTTGAGAACATAAGAGGAAAACTAGGGATCTGCATATATGAGGGTTTGTAGTAATTAAGGGTGTGTGGGAATATCATTAAAGTGATATTATATTATTTATGTTTCCAACAAATCAAATTTATAAGCAATCATTTCAAGAATATCTCAAATACTCTCCCACACGCTACGACATTACCTCATTCTATTTTCATAACCTCTTCATTCTCCTTTATAGAAAAAGAACCCTTACTATTCTCCATCTCACTGTTCAAAACTTTTCAAAGATGTCATAACATCATGATTCATCTCCCTCAAAGTGCTCTTCCAATGAAGCCAAGGTTTCTAGGTCAAAGAATGTCAACTGCCCTGAGGACCTCTCCTTTGATAAAGTCCTGGTCGTCGCTCCTTTGTCAACTATTCCACCTCTTGAGAGTAAAGTTAAGAAACCCATATCGTCCCATGCAAAGAAATCTAAAGACAAGTTTGACACTTCTAAAGGTAATGCTTCTACTGTTGCTGATGATAGGTCAGAAGAAGACATTGTTAATGTTGATATAAGTATTATAAAGCTGGTAGATAGGGTGTTAAATGAAGGTTTTGTTGTGCCTGGGATTTCTACTCCTCTTGCTCGTATGCCTGCTCCGGCTGACAAAGGAAACTATCATAAAATTGTTGTTGAATCATCCATCTTAAAGAAAGATGCTTCTAAAAGCAAACTTGACAAGCTTTCTACTTCTGCTCTAGAAGAAGTGGAAGCTAATGTTGAACAAGATGTTGAGACATCATCTGATGAGAAGGACCCTTCTGTTAAGGAAACTACAAGGAATCCAAATGCTGAGAATGTGGTGAATGTTGATGAGTTATCTGACAATGACCTTATTACCAATGTGGTGCCTGGAATTGCTCAAAGGCTTAAATCTAGGAAAGTGAAGGATGTGAATGTCACACCCCCTTCCAAGAGTATCAAGAAGAAGACTATGTATGGTCCCCCAAAGCCCGGAAGTAAAGTGGTTCCTCCCTCCAACAAAATAAAAGTTAGACCTGATGACTCCTCAGATGATGATGAGGATGATATCCAGAACATTTCTCCTGTGAAGAGATTCAGAAGTATGAAGAAAGCTGAATTAGTAGAAGAAGTTGACTCTGATTATAATGTCGAGGAAGATGTCCAAGACATCTCTCCTATGAAGAAATCTGCAAGCAAGAAGCTTTCTGTTAGGGTGCCTGATGCTCCTCTTGACAACATCTCCTTTCATTCTGTTGGAAATGCTGAAATGTGGAAATATGTATTTCAAAGAAGAATTTCCCTTGAAAGAGAGTTGGGAGCTGGTGCACTAGAGTGCAAAGAGATTACGGAGTTGATTTCTTCTGTTGGATTGATGAAGATTGTCACCAGGTTTGCAAAATGTTATAAGACTCTTGTTAAGGAATTTATTGTTAATATTCCTATTGACTATGTTGATCATAAAAGTAAGGAGTATAGGGAGGTGTTTGTTAGAGATAGATGTGTAGAATTTCCCCTACTGTCATCAATAGATTTTTGAATAGGTCTGAAGATGATTATTGTGAGCTGGAAGTAACTAATAATCAAGTTTGCAAAGCCATCACTGCAAACCAAGTGAGTGAGTGTCCCATGAAGAATAAACTTCCTGTTAGCAAGCTAAGTGTAAAATATGTTATCTTGCATAGAATTGGAGTTGCTAACTGGGTTCCTACCAATCATACCTCAACCATTACAATTGGCTTATGAAAGTTTATCTATGTTGTTGGAAATAAGAAATTGTTTGATTATGGTGCTTACAATTTTTATTAGACTATTAAGCATGCAGGAACATGTTTTATCAAAATTCCTATTGCCTTTCCATATCTTATTTGTGGAATTATTCTTAATCAACGTCCTAGAATTTTGTGTGGTAATGATGTAGTTTGCAAGAGGGAGTCTGCTCTGACCCGTCACTTCAAGCTGTTTTTAGGAAAACATGTCCTAGACATTGTTTTGACATCTGCATCTTCTGAAAACAAGACCTCAACCAAGGATGACATGACTACTGAATTAAGAGAAGCCTGCAAAGAACTTGATGATATGATTAGAGTTAGCTCAGCAAGAAAGCTAATTTTTTGAAAAGATGATCAAAGAGTTGCATAAGGGCAACTGTTTTAATGATAGAGTGAGCACTGAAGGAGGAGATTCTGATGATGAAGGAAGTTCTAACTCTGCCAAGTCTACTGGTCCTGAAGACAGTTAGACCATTTGTTGTTTATTTGCTTTGACCCCTTTGTTCCTTTTTGGCACTTGTATGTGCTTGACTCTTAGATTCTATGGTCTATACTTATTTGGAATATTCTATTATTGCTATTCTCTTGAATGCATGTTTTATTTGGCATATTATGTCTAAAAAGGGGGAGAGAAACTGACTGACCTCTGACTGGCTGACCACTGATCGAGGGGGAGCTAAATGTTTTAGCGGGAGCTTCATGTCTCTAAAAATTTTCTAACATCTTCCTCTGCTAACATCTGACTGAGTTACTTTTGCTAACTACTAACTAAGTTTTTTTTTGCTTGTGTTGCTGCTCTGATAATGTGCTCAAATAATGTTTTAGCCAAAATTTTCCAAACAGGGAGTTTGTAAGTGTTTGTTGGGAGCAATTTTGGTAAAACATTGACTTGATAATATTTTGCTAAATGTCTTGACATTTGAAGCAAAGTGGTTTTGAGTGATGTCAAAGCAGATGTCTTGACAAATGCCTCCTGAACTGAACGGGACATAATATTTGTTTCCAATATTCTGTTTCAAGTTTTTATGCATGCCATTTTGCAATATTTGTGACTCATAGTTTGCAAAAAATATGGAGGAATATTTTTCTATTTGCATTACCCTTATGGATTAAATCTTGGCATGTTTCTATGGAAATATTCAAGGGATTGGAATATTTGTTTTTCAGCCCAAGCCCACTGTTGCGCCTTTATAAAGACTTGTATCCTTATTCGTTTGACTGCAACTTTAGAAGAAGAATATATTCTTTCTATCTTAGAAGTCTAAGTCTTTGTAATACACTCTAAGTATTGGGTTAATACTTGAGTTATAATTTGAGTTGTTAATTATGCATCATTCTTAAGCTTTTAAGTATTGAATGATTGATGTCTTTAAAACTTAATAATTATGTTGTTCTTCATGGTTAGTGATTGAAGGGATTTGAGGAGGGCCTTAAAACCTAGGTGTGTCTTAGGTAGAATTATAGCACGGGTAGTGATTAAGTGATTAGATCGTAAACTGGTTGTTTACTAAGGGTCTATGAATTGATACTATTTAGTGGACTTGTCCATGGCTTGGTAGCCCCCAAAGTAGGTGTTGTTGTACACCAAACTGGGTTAACAATCCCTTGTGGTTTTACTGCTTTTAATATTGTTGCATTTTATATTGTCCTCAGATATTTGTGTCGTGATATCTCCTTCGACATCACATATCTGATACTAGAATTTCAGTTGTGTTTTTATGTTTCTTTGGTGGAAGGGTGTTACATTGAGGTAAAAGGCATATTACTCAGGACAGTATACATGTAGATTTAGAGTGGATACTCATGTTGAATCCAATGTTCCTTTGACACGTGTGAGGAGGCATGAGAAGTCTCACACAGACGAGGTTCTCTTGACAATGCCTTTGTCTTGCACCCTTTGTGCAAAGATGGGGTGTTTGAATAGAGGAGTCCCGAATCTGGTTGCCACTAAAAACCCTTGTTCTGATTAGAATTTACCCATGAGATAGGGTGGAAATTATCCTTACAGGTACAAATGTTGATCTTTGGTACTTGGTTCTCTTGTGTTCCAAAATGGTCCAGACCTTTGATCCTGTTACATGTGGTCATGGTTCTGTTATCAACACAGCAGTTGTTTATATTTTATGGAAACCTTGATCCCACACCATTTCATACATAAAATTCTTAACCACATTCTTAATTGATATGTTCTTTCCATTTCCAAGGAATCATACTTGTGATCCTTTTGTTGATATTTCCCATCTCTTATTTGCTTAAAATAAAAATCAAACAATGAGGGTTCCTTGGAAATTATCGAACATGGCATTGGATCCACTCATGCACCTCATGTATCTTTATGCATCCATAACAGGTATTTAGAGTTGATGATCCTTATTCAGACTTGGTATTCTCTTCAAACCTGTAAAATCTTGATTTATCGCCTCTTCGTGCTCAGAGGCCATATATGGAACAACTTTGTAGGGAATTGACCGAGATAAAGGTTCAGATGGGGTTATTTATGGTATATATGGAAACTAGAGCCCATGGTCAAGAGTTCTTGAGGGATGAAAACAATCAGTGAAGACTCAGTTGAGTTTGGTCATGGAAATTCTTGAAATAATACTTAGAAGGAAAATGATCTTATATATGCTTCCGCAACACAAGTTATTATTCATCCTCATCCCAAGGGACTTCCTTCAAATATTGAAGTACATCGTGCGTCTCTTCTACAACTTGGTGTTTCAGGTCTTCCCATCAGCAGGCATTGCTTGTTCCCCTGGTGAATCCAAAGACCAAGTCTTATCAACAAAGACAAAAAAAGCATGAGCCTCAAGTTAATCCAATCCTGATTCCTTATGGCCAATCACTTCCTTGCTTGTTGGAGTTTAAGTTTATTAAGTTATATGCTTTAGGCCCTTTCCCCCATAAATCTCTCCCCTAATTTTGATGTTGATGCTAGCTGTGTTTTCCGTTCTAGGTCCCTTGATTATAATGTTGAGAATTGCAAGGGGTTTGAAGTATAAAGTCTAGCACCTGCTTGACATATTTTCCAAATTCCAATTCTTACTTGGAAAACCGTTTTAGACTCTTTCTCCTTGGATGAATTTTCTTCTGTGTAGGAGAAGATGGAGTTCTTTTGTGTAGTAGAATATATCCTAAAGTTCAATCGCAGTTATCACTTATGTGAAGTAGAAGATGCTTTTGATTACAAGTTGTGAATATCTCTTTTGTGAAGTAGAAGATATTCGGTGGTTTAGTATCAATAATATGACCAATTTAACATAGTTATTAAAACAAGTACCTCGAATCAAGTTCTCCTTCTTAGAATCCTCTAATCCACTCAGAGCGAACACTCTACTATTGGTCTGGGCAGTAGCATCCTTCCTTGGCTTCTGACACTGGGTACTGATATGACCCTTCTCTCTACAAATACAACAAGGTGGACCATCATTCTTGCATTCAGGATCATGATGACCTGACTTACCATATTTGTAGCACCCCAACACCTTATTCTCACATTCATTACAACGATGAGCTTGTTCACCACACCTATAACATTTGATAGAAGCGGGAGCTCTTACCCCACTTGTCTTCTTCCCATCATAAGCCTTTTGTTTCCCTTTATCAGATGGGGCATCATAAGGCTTCTTACGATCATGATATTGATTTCCTTTTCTCCCGTTCAAATTTTTATGATGAGCCAAATGAGCTTTGTTGTCTTCTTCATAGATCCTACAGATGTTCACTAAATCTGGAAACACACTGATCTGTTGATATCAAATTTCATGTTTGATTTCAGGATGCAAACCATTCTAAAACTTGATACACCTTAAGAACTTAACAGTCGCTTCACTGTAATATGGATAATACTTCACCAGTTCCATAAACTTTGAAGCATACTCAGTCACAGTCAAGTTCCCTTGTTTCAACTCTAGAAACTCAATCTCCTTCTTTCTACGCACATGCTCTAGAAAGTATTTCCTCAGAAACTCCCTACTGAACACAGCCTAAGTAATAGCTTCAACCACCACTGTCAGTCTCTGATAGGTGCCAACCCACCCATCATCAGCTTCCTCTTCCAGTTTATGCATACTAAACTGAACCTTCTGCACCTCTGAGCAATCCATGACTCGAAAGATCTTATTAATCTCCTTGAGCCAAGTTTACGCTCCATCAAGATCATACCTACCTTTGAAAATAGGCAGATGATTCCTCTGAAATGTCTCCAAAACATGATATCCATCATTAGGCTAATGTTGCACAGCTTGAGCAACAACCTACAAAGCAGCAGCAAGTGTAGTATCATTCCTTCCAACCACTCTACACACAGAAAACTAATATTAGAAACAGTACATCAATAGTGTATTCACATTAATCAACCAATAGGACATGTTCATCATAAGAAAACCTAGTCGGAGAGATCGGCTTGCTCTGATACCACTAATTTAACACCCTTCTAAAACCCCACAAATAAATAACAAATAGATCAGAGTAATTCACCATTCAAGGGTGTCGCATATTCATATAAAATATCATAATAAAACATCATGCTCTGTAACATGGGTTTTCATCATTTAAAACACAAGTTCCTTTAATAATATCATTGTTAACTCAACACATTGTAGCAGAAATCATATTTCAAAATATCTTTATTAGTACTTCACAATCAAATACCATCTCTCAACATGGCTCGTGAGTTTATACTTCAAAACATCTTAAAACAAAATGAATGTTCTCAAACAACATAACATAAAGTACATATAGTTCAAATCAATCGATCCCAAAACCCTGATATTACATATCAGAGTAAGACCCTCATATTCAATGGAAAGTAAATAAACGTACTCTGAGCTATCCTCTAAGCTTTAACAGACTATTCCTGATCACCTGCAAGTTACTCACGGATAGAGGCAACATTTTCAAGAAGAATGGGTGAGTAATCATAATCATTATAAAAGACATAAGGAATAAATATAGTAGATATGCACATGGGAAAGACATCACACGTCCCCAGAACCTCATGTTATACTCACACTTTCACAATATCATCAATACACAACAAAACTTATCATCAAGATCACTTAATCAAATCATTAAGCAATGTCACGTATAATGTAATGCAACACCATATACTCGTGCATGTTGTACCAAAACTTCACTGATGACCCAGTCATTGTTTTCTCCAAAGATCCCCACCAATAGAATCGATCCCCACTTGGAACCAGAGAACTTCATAATATTGCACTCAATCTACACTATAAGAATGATGCCTTCACTGGACTGTTGTCCTATTATCATGACTGGACCAAAGTCCTAACAACATCATTGTACCAAAGTCCTAAACTATTCCATGAATGCATGATGTGCAACAATATAATTAACACGCCCACGACTAGTCAAAATGCATCATCATCCATGAATTAACAAAATACATCATAGTATACAAAGCATCATCACAACATCATCATAGCATCATAGAAACTACATAGTATCATCACAGTATTAACAACTTACCATATAACATGCATTAATGTAACCCAACACAGGGAAACCTAACTTTATCATGATTTAGGTACTGGAAATATACATCATATTACTCGTTTTATTCCACCTAATTAAGGTTCATAGCGTTAGCTACTCAACACTTCAAATGACACCTCAAACCGAGTTTTAAAACTCAAGTTATGGCACTTTAAAAATCCTACTGTTGTCTATTGCCTAAAGCTTCACCCGGAAACGTGGAAGCAATAGCCCACAAATTCTTCTCTAGCCTCCATCGCCTGACGACACATCTTTCTCTCCTGGCGATACACCACTCGCTCTTGCATCACTCGGTGATGACGCGAGCAACACACTCCAGTAGCTCCACTTTTCTGCCCATTCCTTTGCTTCCAATCTCACCCAGCAATGACCAAGCAACATCATCATCGCCCGGTGTGATACGGTGGAAGAACTGACTTGAGGTTTTGCGTTTCATTGCAAATGTCGCAGTTTAGCAAGAGTCGCCACCGAATTTTATTTTATCCAAAAGGAAAGGTAAAAAATCATAGGAAAGACCTTTGAGATGTTTTCTTGAGTTCGGGGGGTAGATTATGAAAAGGTAAGGTGCTAGCACCCTTTTCATCCATGGTTTTCCATGGGCTCTTAGTTACTTGCTTAGATCACTTGCTTTGCTTTTGAAATTGTTTGAAATGGTGCTTTGTGTTTGGTGTGATTTTGAAAGTATTTTGAAAATAGGCCATTCGTTTAGGCAATCTTTGTAATGATTCTCGTTCGTAAGAATGTATACAAAGATGTTTGTCTTTTGAAAAATGTTTCAATGTTTTGAAAGTTGTTTGAAAAATGTTTTGAAATATGTGTGTGTTTGTTTTGAAAATAGCAAGGATTGTTTGGAAGAGAGCAAGTAACTTAGAACTATTTACCTTACTCAAATGTCTTTCCTATGCATTTTTATTCCTTTGACATTGTTGATTTATCATTGATTTGGTAAACAACCCTATCTTTGGATGTTAAACGGGACGGTCGTGGGTCATCGTATGACCATGATAGCAATATTGCCAAGTATCTTTAGCATTTTGAGGGACCAAGATCATTTTGTTTTAGGAAACCTTTTGATAGCGTCATCGAGGGACTATGATCTTATTTTTGTATTGTTTTGCCAAGATACTTTGCATGCATACCATGGCCATTTTTGTTTAGGCAACCAAATGGGTGAAACCCTAGGGGTGCTTGTGTGCAATGTGTGTCATTTTACATGCATTTTGTTTGTCTTGTATTAGGTCATGTCTATTTGTTTGATTTTTGTCTTATCGTGCAAAACCCTAATTTACTACACATGATATAAATGCGATAAATTACGTAAATGTAAACTAAGCTATTACAAAAATTATTATGGGAAGGGGGATACAAGTTTTTGAATGGGGATATTGCATAAAAATAAACCCTAAAATACTATTACAACCCAATTGAATATTTATGCGAAATGAATAAATATACAAATATTTAAATATGCAATACAAAGTATTTATGCAAAAAAAGTTTTTGTATTTGATTAATGTATGAGAAAATAAATTATTTAAACCCTAGAAAAAGGAAAAAAATAATAGTATTATTTTTGAAAGGGGAAAACCCTCATTTTTTTATTAAAGAAAATATGTATTCTATATTATGTTTTGTCCATTTTTTTTATACCAGAAAAAAAAATTAATATTATATGTCAAATATTAAAAATTATAATATGTATGAAAATAAATATTTTACGTGTACAATAATAAAATAAAAATGTATATAATTTATTAAATGTATTTACAAATTTATTTAAGAAAATAAATTCTATAAACCTAATAAACTATTTTTTTATGCCAAAAAATAATGAAAATAAAATGTAAAAAATGCAAAAAATAAAGTAAATATTTTTCATGATTTTTTATGGTTCAGAAAAATAAATAAAATAAATAAATATAAAAATGAAAAGAAAATGTGAAAAATAAACAAATTAAAGCCAGGGGGTGTGGATATCAAGTCAGGGGGTGTGAAAAACAAAAGCAAGCAGGCCCAGGCGCGCCAAGGCCCAGAACAGGTCGTCCCTGTCCTCCAGCTCCCTCCTGCGCTCGCGTTTTTGCCTCAAACATGTATCTTGCTATAGCTTGCATAAAAACAAAAACTTATAACACAAAAAATGCAGCTTGTAATCTCACGATTCCAAAGATATAAAATTTGTAAACTAACTCTCAAAGATAAGGGAGAATTTAATCAGCCCTAATTTGTGACCTAATTATTTCAGAAACTTCAAGCTTTAAATTCTCTTAGCTCAGTTAACATAAATGAAAAGTATGCATATGTACAGCTTCACCATGTTAAGGACTACATTTTTGCTTCACAAATCGTGGCTTGAGGATGCCTAAATAGAGAGATAGAGATTTGAAAAATACCTCTTTCAGCTGGATTTGGATATGACAATGTCGGGACTTTGAGTGAGGCCTAAGGATCGTGTGAGCTTCCTTGAAGTTCCCCCAAGCTATTCCAATGATTAGCTGGGTTTGTGGATGACTGAAACTCCCTGTAGAAGTCAAGCTGCAACCTTCCAAAGTGAAAATGGCAATGGATAAAACAGAGCACACAGTTGCAGGATGAATGCTTGGATATCTTTGATATGATGTATGGAAGGTGTTTGAAGTGTTGAAACAAGAAACGCACGAGCCAAAAATGAAATGGCTAGAGTTTTGTAGAAACTGGCAGTTTGGGCAAAAAAATTGAGTTTTTTAGTTTTGGAGTGTTTTAGATCCTAAGCATTCGTGTGCTGGCTTATAACAAGTTTGTGAAGATGTATAGAATGATACAAAGTCCACCTTTTTCCTGTTGTACAAGTTCTGACTTCTTTGGCCAACTTTCTTGCATTTGAAGAAAAGTTACAAGACTTATGCCAACATGCTTGTACTGGCTTGCTTGCTAGCTGCAGAGAGTTGGTACAAGTTGCTTGATATCTGTAGAAATTGTTTGTACCAAAGGAACAAGTCCAAGGCTCAAGGCTGATAAAGTTGGAAAAGCTTGCATTATGAAAATGGCAATGTGCCCTTTATGCCATTAATGGATTTATTTCTTGAACAATGCTCCAAAAGTGAAAACAAATCCTTTATCCATTGAGTTAACATTTAATTATGGAGTGTAGAATGAGTTTAGGACCTTTAATGCAAGGTACAAGCATGCTTGATCAGATTTGCAACTTGACACTTTGTAAAAATGGCTTGATCAAAAGTGACAAAATGCCATTTTCTCTTCTTCGATTCTCCCTAACCACAAATGATCTTGGAGAGTTCTTGGAAATTTTGGAAAGCTTGTAACATGCTCTACAATCCATATTTGAAATTAATTTTGAGATACCTCTTAGAACTAGGTGAAAAATGTCCATGAAGTTGGGTCAAAAACCTGCCTAAATTAGGGCAAATTTTCACTAAGTTATTTAGTTCATGGACCCCTATTCACAAATTCATAACCTGATATCCAAGCATATTTTGGGAAAACTTTGTGAATAACAATTGTATATTTCATGGAGGACTACAACTTTCATGTTGGAAGTTTTCTTTGAATCCAATTGCATCATGGTGAAAACCTTGTGAAACGTTGGGAAAAATAAGAAAAATTCCATACTTAGAAAAATTCTAAGTTATGAAATTTTTCAAATTCAAAACCCTAATTTTCAAAATTGGTTTTCTTGGTCAACAAGTTTCATATTTTGACATATCTTGATGAATTATGACCCTTGGCATTTGATTTTGACCAAAAAGTCAAAGTTTGACTTTTCAGTGTACAGTTGACTTTTGATTAGTTGATTGGAAAATTCATCTGTCAATCCAATGAACTTGAGATATTTTGAACTATGTGATTAGGTCAAGATGATTCCATTGAGATCTTGAAATCATGCTTGAACCCAATTGGTCATTGGCTAGGTTAAAAATCAGAAATTGCCCTTTCTCAGTTAAAATCCTAATTTTGACCATTTTGCCCTTTTGATGATTTGATCAAATTTCTTGAGGAGTTGTGATCCAAACTTGATCAAATGGTACATATGAGTCTAAAATGTTGTTGTGGATCAAAAATTATGAATTTTGACTGTAAATTGGCCATGGTTGACTTTTTCCTCAATACAACTGATTTTTAGGTCAACTGTCCAATTGACTGGGCAAAAATGTGATTTAAGGCTTGGAACTTAACATGAGCAATCTTAGGGGTCCAAGATGATGTATGAAAGTCACATGAAGCATTGATGGTCCAAAAATCCTTGTGCAAACTCAAACCCTAATTCCAGGTTATTAGTGCAAGGTGATGTCTTGAGCTGACCAAACCCTAATCTTGTCTTCAGTCCAAGAAGTCTTGTGAGGAAAATCTTGATAAATGAGAGGGAAAATTTTGGGGTACAACAGATGCCCCTGTTTAATCTTCTTGAACCTGAAGAGTTAGATTGACGAGTTTGTCGTTCGTGACTCGAAGGTAAAAGAATGATTGGACACTAGAGTGCCCGCAAATTTGCACTCGTCAAAGTGTAGTTGAGGGAATGGGCTTAAAGATGCCATTTGAAGAGGTGATAGAATCTTGCTGGAGATGTGCTTGTAGATGCCATCTAAGAATGTTTGTTGAAAGTCAAAAGAATGAGCATCAAAATGGTGTCCATATCTGGAACATATCTGAGCTGTATCTGAACTTTGTATATGAATAAGTGACAGAATGGAAACCGTGTCTGGAGCGTATCTGAACTGTGAGAATCTGAATAAGTAATCTGATTGAGTGATAGAATGACTTCTGTGTCTGGAGCGTACCTAAGCTGGGGAGAAACAGAATAAGTGACAAAATGGCAACAGTGTCTGCAGCGTATCTGGACTGGAATCTGAATAAGTAGCAGAATGACTTCCGTGTCTGGAGTGTATCTGAACTAGAAATTGAATAAGTAACATAATGACTTCCCTATCTGGAGTGTATCTGTACTATAATCTTGACTTTGAATTCTGAGTGAGTAATAGAATGACGTCAATGTCTGGAGTGTATCTTTATTGTATCTGAAGTTGAAATCTGAATGAGCATCAGAATTGCATCCTTGTCTGGAGCGTATCTATACTATATCTGAAATCTTTGATCATTGTTAATGATAGCTGTTAATCTTATCCTGAAAAGGGTAAAATATTAGCTGAAACACAAAGTTATGTTGCATGCAATCTATGATGCAATAAATGTGCTTTATCAATGTTTATGATATATGGATGTAACGTATGCGCATGTACGCTAGTTAGCTGTTTTGCTGAGGAAAATAAATCCTTGACTGTTGCCGGGGAAAATAAATCCTTGATTGCTGAGGATAAGAATCCTTGGCGACTGTTGGGGATTAAAAATCCTTGATGACCTTCCTGGGGATATAGGGATCATTCATGTCTTGAAGTTGGAGTAATGACAAAAATTCCGTTGTAAGAGTAATACCAAGTACTGCCTGAGTAATCCGCTTGGGGAATCCAGAGAATTTTGATGACTTCTACCAGGGATTACACAATGGGAATCCTTGTTCTGCTGGGGAATAGAGAAAACTCTAATGACTTCTGCGGGGAATTAAGAATGAGAATCTTCATTCTGTTGGGAAGCAATAAAAACTCTATGGGGAAGAAGGCTTACTGTTGGGGAGTAGGTCCAGGAGTTTGGATTGTCTGCCACTCTACTGGGGAATCATCCTAGGTTGGGGAGAGACAAAAGTTAACTGTTATCTGGTTGATTTTCAGACTTCAAGACAACTTGCTGGGGAATTTAGAGAAAACTGCATGGTCTCCGCTGGGGATTGATAGTTTAAAGTTTTGACTCCGCTGGGGATTGGGAGTTTGAAGTTTTAACTCTGATGGGGATTAGGGGTTTGAAATTTTAGCTCCGTTGGGGATCTAGATGATGTACTGTAAGGATTGCTCATGGAATAGCCTAAAGACATTTTCCTATTCTTTCAACCTGTCAGTAATTGTTCTTTTTCATCTTGTTTATTTGTAAACAGCAATTATGTTCAAATGCATATGTTCCTTAATGAATCATTGGACGTTTTTGCAAACAAACAACAAGTGCAAAAAGAAAAGGCAAATAGTTTTCTGTACTTTGAAAGAGATATCTTTGTATTTACTTTTAATAAGTATTTTTTACAAAGGAGACAGACATCCTAGTAAGAGGATAGTGTCATAAGAAAATTTTATACAAAGAAAGATAACTATGTGTAAAAATCCCATGGGGTTCCCATTCTGCTATAGCCTTCGTATCTCAGAATATCTTGTCCATTCGCTGCCTCGTCCGAAGATGATTGGATTGATCAGAAGTTCAGATTTTGTCTGTGAAGAGATTGTCCTTAAAGTGATCCGACGAGACATAGCCATACGCTTTAATTCCCTAACTTTTGCCTGAACCGCCCTTTCGGGTTTTCGATCCACTGGGAAACCCTTTTTTTCCCAAGTCGCCCTTTCGGGTTTTCAACTTGCCGGGTGTATATATTTTTTTCATTTATCCCTAATTTTTGCCCGAACCTTTTTGGTTCGTCGGGATGCCCTTGTTTTACCTAGGTGTGCCAACCTAGCGGGTCTCTTATGCGTAGTATCTTTTGACTATGTCTGCGTTTGCAAGATGTGGCAGGTCGTCGCCGTCCATGGTTGTTAAGATCATTGCCCCACCAGAAAAGATGTTCTTGATTACAAATGGTCCTTCATAGGTAGGAGTCCATTTTCCCTTGGGATCACTTTGTGGCAAGATGATGCGCTTGATTACTAGATCTCCGACTTGATACACTTGGCGTCTGACTTTCTTGTTGAAAGCCTTGATCATCCGTTTTTGATACGTCTGACCGTGGCAAACAGCAGTAAGTCTCTTTTCGTCAATTAAGTTTAGCTGATCAAACCAGGTTTGAATCCAATCATCTTCACTTAAACCTGCATCCTTCATGATTCTCAAAGAGGGGATCTGAACCTCAATAGGTAAAATAGCCTCCATTCCATAAACCAAAGAATAGGGTGTTGCCCCAGTTGATGTGTGTGCCGTGGTACGATACCCATGGAGAGCAAACGGTAGCATCTCATGCCAGTCCTTGTAGGTGACTGTCATTTTCTGTATGATCTTTTTAATGTTTTTGTTCGCAGCTTCGACATCACCATTCATCTTTGGCCGATAGGGAGATGAATTGTGATGTTGAATCTTGAACTGCTCGCACAAGGCGGTGATCATAGTATTGTTAAGGTTCGTACCGTTATCAGTGATGATCCTTTTGGGGATACCGTACCGGCAAATGAGATTCTGCTTGATGAAGCGGGCAACCACATTCTTTGTAACGGATGCGAAGGAAGCTGCTTCGACCCATTTTGTGAAATAATCAATGGCCACTAGAATGAAGCGGTGTTCATTGGAGGTTGTAGGCTTGATCTCTCCAATCATGTTGATTCCCCACATAGCGAAGGGCCAAGGAGCTGTTAAGACATTTAGAGGAACTGGGGGCACGTGCACCTTATCTGCATAGATTTGACATTTATGGCAGGTACGGGAGTGTTGATAGCAGTCTTCTTCCATGGTAGACCAGTAATAGCCTGCCCGTAGAATCTTCTTTGCCATCGTATGCCCGCTAGAGTGAGTTCCAAAGGTACCTTCATGCAATTCATCCATGATCTTTTCATCTTCAATCTTGTCCACACAACGGAGCAGAATAGACTTATGATTGCACTTGTACAGGATAACATTACTTAGGAAGAACTTAGTTGAGAATCTCCTTAAGAACTTTTTGTCGTTGACTGAAGCTCCTTCTGGGTATTCTTGCGCCTCGAGATACCTTTTGACTTCATGGAACCAAGGCTGGTCCACTACTTCTTCTGTATTAATCTCGTGACAGTGTGTTGGTTCGTCCATTTGTTCAATGGTGATCTGGGGAGCCTCATTATCCCAATTAAGTTTAAACATGGATGACATTGTAGCTAGAGCATCTACTAGCTGATTTTCTTCTCCCGGGAAGTGCTCGAAGGTCATCTGCTCGAAATGTGGTAACAATGTCAAGACATGTTCTTTGTAAGGGATGAGGTTTGGGTGCTTAGTGTCCCATTCTCCTTTGATATGACTGATGACCAAAGCTGAGTCCCCAAACACAACTAAAGATTTGATTCCCAAATCTATGGCAGCCTTGAGTCCAAAGATGCATGCTTCGTACTCTGCCATGTTGTTCGTACAGTTGAAGCAAAGTCTGGCTGTAAAAGGAGTATGGCATCCTTCCAGAGATATAAGCACATCGTCGATACCGTTACCAAGTGCATTGGAGGCCCCATCAAAGTACAGGGTCCATCGGGATCCTTGTTCAGGTCCGTCATATGGTCTGAAATCTTCAACATTATCCAATGTCATGATGTCTTCGTCAGGGAAGTCAAACTTCATGGATTGATAATCTTCTACAGCTTGATGATCAGCTAGCACACTGCCCTTTATAGATTTTTGGGTCGTGTACTGTATGTCATACTCTGTTAGGATCATCTGCCATCTAGTTATCCTTCTAGATAGAGCAGGCTTCTTGAAGATGTACTTTATCGGATCCATCTTAGATATCAGCAAAGTGGTATGAGTCAACATATACTGCCTTAGTCGGCGAGCAGCCCATACCAAAGCGCAGCAAGTTTTCTCGAGCAGTGAATATCTGGTTTCACAGTCGGTAAACTTTTTGCTAAGTTAATAAATGGCATGCTCTTTTCGGCCAGACTCGTCATGTTGCCCCAATACGCACCCCATTGAGTTCTCTAAGACGGTCAGATACATGATTAGCGGTCTTCCTTCGACGGGCGGCATCAAGACATGAGGCTCTTGTAAATACTCCTTGATTTTATAGAAAGCAATCTGATAGTCATCATTCCATCTAACTACCTGATGTTTCTTCAACAGCTTGAAGATTGGTTCACAAGTAGATGTTAGGTGAGAAATGAACCTAGCAATGTAGTTTAGGCGTCCCAAGAAACCTCTGACTTCCTTCTCAGTGCGAGGAGCAGGCATTTCTTATATAGCTTTGACTTTGGCAGGATCAACCTCGATGCCTTTGTTGCTGACAATGAAACCCAAGAGTTTACCGGACCACACTCCGAATGTGCAATTGTTAGGGTTTAACCTTAGCTTGTACTCCTTCAACCTGACAAACAGATTTTTCAAGTGATACAGGTGTTCTTCTTTAGTTTGTGATCAGGCTATCATGTCATCTACGTATACCTCTATCTCATGATGTATCATATCATGAAACAAAGCTACCATGGCGCGTTGATAGGTTGCCCCGGCATTCTTCAGTCCGAATGGCATCACTTTGTAGCAGAACATACCCCACTGTGTGACAAAAGTAGTTTTCTCCATGTCCTCAGGTGCCATTTTGATCTGGTTATAGCCTAAGAATTCGTCCATGAAAGAAAATAATTTGTGCTCAGCTGTATTGTCAACCAGGATGTCGATGTGCAGAAGTGGAAAATCATCTTTAGGGCTGGCCCTGTTTAAGTCTCTATAATCCACGCACATTCTCACTTTGCTGTCCTTTTTAGGCACAGGTACAATGTTAGCAACCCATTATGGATAGGAAGTAACAGCCAGAAATCCAGCATTGAACTGCTTCATAACTTCTGCTTTGATCTGTTAGAACAATGTTTGAATCTACTGCCCTATGTTTGAGTTTTAATGATAACAAAGTGAAAAGATATATTATTTATATAATTCATGTATGAACTATCTGCTGCCTAAATTATTACGTTCTGATTTGCAGATACTCTGATTGGTATAAGCAAGATCACACCTAATCAGCATCAGAAATTTGGTTCTTGACATCAGCATCAGAAGTTGCCATATCAGAATGTCAGAATCAGAAGATTAACTCACGTGTATGCTGAAGCCTGATGAACAGAACTGCGCTCAACATTCTGATAAAGAAACACAACAGTTCATCAGCAACTAAGCAGAGTCAGAATGAGCCAAGCCAGAACTTGCATTAAGTAAGCAACGGTACTGTGCATTGAAAGCAAATTAATACCAACGGCCTCATTCCAGACAAGATCTGCTCGATAAGGAAAGTTTGTTATTAGCATTGAATCAAGAATATTGCTCCAACGTTCAACATCTCAGTGCTATATAAACAAGACTTTGAAGATTGAATTGGCTAATGCTCTCCAAATCTTTACACGCCTAAAAGCTGATCATATTCTTCCTTCTCTCAGTTTCCTAAACACTACACATTCTCTTATTCAATCATTGTTTAGCAATCTAGTTTCTAAGCTTTAAGTTGTGTATACATCACAGTTGTGATACAGTTTTGTAGAAAACATTCACACACACTTAGATTTATCTTCATTGTAAGAAAGTGTTTCCTTGACAAACCGGGTTGTGGTTTGCATCAAGAAGGCTTTAGCAGTTGTTAAAGCAGTCTGTAATATTCAGTTGAATATAGTGGATTAAGACCTCGTTGGAGAGAGGCGAAATCACCTTGACGGGTGGACTGGAGTAGTTTGAGATCAAATGAACCAGGATAAAAATATCTTGTTCATTGCATTGATTTTCAGTTTTACAATTCAACCCCCCCTTCTTGTGTTTTTCACTACTTCAATTGGCATCAGAGCGCCTGGTTCTGAGCTAAAACACTTAACCGTGTCAGTACAAGATCCAGCATCAGAAAAACACAATGGCAGGAAACTATTCTCACACCAGCAATGACAACAATGAGGACAGAGACAGATTCAGTGGCAAACCTCCAGTCTTTGATGGAGAAAACTTTGATTACTGGAAAGACAGAATTGAAAGCTTCTTTCTGGCACATGATGCTGATCTGTGGGATATGGTGACAGATGGATACACGCACCCTGTGAATGCAAGCGGTCAGAAGATTGATAGAAAAACAATGTCTGACCAACAAAAGCGTGACTTCAAGAATCACCACAAGGCCAGAACCATCCTCCTCAGCGCCATCTCCTATACTGAATATGAAAAGATCTCCAACAGAGACACAACAAAGAACATTTTTGACTCACTCAGAATGACGAATGAGGGCAACGTTCAGGTCAAAGAAACTAAAGCTCTGGCGCTCATTCAGAAGTATGAGGCGTTCAAAATGGAAGAATCTGAATCCATTGAAACAATGTTCTCAAGATTCCAGATTCTGGTAGCTGGTCTCAAGGTTTTGGACAAAGGATACTCTACTGCTGACCATGTCAAGAAAATCATCAGAAGTTTACCCAAGCAGTGGAGACCAATGGTTACAGCTCTGAAGCTAGCTAAAGATCAAAACAAAATCACTCTGGAGGAACTTATCAGCTCCCTCAGAAGTCATGAGATAGAGCTAGAAGCTGACGAGCCTCAGAAGCAAGGTAAGCCTTTAGCATTAAAATCTAACAAAAAATCTGAGTCTAAAGTTTTGCAGGCAGTTGAAGAAACATCTGATGGATCCTCATCAGAAGAAGACGAACTCTCCCTCCTCTCCAGAAGAGTAAATCAACTGTGGAAGCAAAGACAAAGGAAGTTCAGGAATCCCAGAAGATCTGATCAGAACGAGTCTTCTTCCAGATACAGAAGGACAGATTCTTCCTCTGGATACAGAAGATCTGAAGGCTCCTCCAGTAGCAAAAAGCCAAACACCAAGGACATCATCTGCTATGAGTGCAATGAGCAAGGACACTATAAGAGTGACTGCCCAAAGCTTCAGAGGGAAAAGCCCAAAAAGAAGTTTGGAAGAGAGAAGAAGAAAAGTCTCATGGCTACATGGGATGACTCTGACTCGTCTGAAGCTGACTCAGAATCAGATGATGAGAGGGCAAACATAGCTCTCATGGCTAACATCTCAGAAGATAGTGAAGCTTCTGAATCAGACTCAGAATCAGATACTGAAGAGGTATTTCCTAACTTTGTTGTTAACTTTACCAAGGCTGAACTTGCTGAAAGCCTTAATGAGATTCTGGAACGGTATCAGCAAATTAGAGTTAAATTCAGAGACCTGAAAAGGAATCTTGAATCTGACTCTAATAAGACTGAGAGTCTCAAATTGGAGAATTCTGAGCTGAGAAATAAGATTTCAAAATTAGAAAACACTTTACAAAACTCTCAGAAGGAACCAATTTCTGAAACTCCCAGCAACGCTGATGAGATCATCAAGGAGTATGATCACAGTTTCCAGAAGTTCCTCGCTAAAAGCATAGATAGAAGCAAAATGGCTTCAATGATCTATGGAGTTAGCAGAAACGGCAGGAAAGGAATAGGATACCAAGGTAAGGTTCCTACACCAAAGAATGTCATGGACTTAACCATTAAACACACTCCTCTGAATTCACATTTTGTGTATGGTCACACACATGATATTAAATACACTAGCAGTAAGCACTCTGTGAAACCAAAATTCAACTAGAGTTTTGGTAAAACTAACAAATCAGGACCCAAGAAAATCTGGGTACCTAAGGATAAAATAATACATGTTGCAGATATCTTTAGCAGCAAGTCAGAAACACCAGTCATGGTACCTGGACTCTGGCTGCTCGCGACACATGACGGGAAGAAGGCATATGTTCCAAAGCCTGGAACTTAAGCCTGGAGGCCATGTAGGTTTTGGAGGCAATCAGAATGGAAAGATAATTGGCTCTGGAACTGTAGGTAATGGAAATCTTCCCTCTATTAATAATGTTCTGCTAGTAGATGGATTGATGCATAATCTGTTATCCATAAGTCAATTAAGTGATAACGGTTATGATATAATCTTTAATCAAAAATCATGTAAAGCTGTTAGTCAGAAAGATGGGACTATCCTGTTTAATGGCAAGAGGAAAAACAACATTTACAAAATCAAACTTTCTGAACTAAAGAGTCAGAATGTAAAATGCCTTCTGTCTGTTAACAACGAGCAGTGGATCTGGCACAGAAGATTGGGGCATGTTAGTATGAGAAGAATATCTCAGATTAACAAACTCAATCTGGTCAGAGGACTTCCTAATTTGAAGTTCAATTCAGATGCTCTGTGTGAAGCATGTCAGAAAGGCAAGTTTGCAAAACCTTCTTTTAAATCCAAAAATGTTGTTTCTACCTCTAAGCCATTAGAACTTCTGCACATTGACTTATTTGGACTAGTTAAAATTGCTTCAGTCAGTGGCAAGAAGTATGGGTTAGTAATCGTAGATGACTATAACAGATGGACAAGGGTAAAGTTCTTAAGACACAAGGACGAGTCACACTCTGTGTTTGTTACCTTCTGTAACCAAGTTCAGAATGAAAAGGATCTTAGAATCGTTAAAGTCAGAAGTGATCATGGTGGAGAATTTGAAAACAAAGATTTTGAGTCATTCTTTAATGACAGAGGCATTCTGCATGATTTCTCTTGTCCTAGAACTCCCCAACAAAATGGAGTTGTAGAACAAAAGAACAGAACATTGCAAGAAATGGCCAGAACCATGATCAATGAGACAAACGTTGCTAAGACCTTCTGGGCAGAGGCAATAAACACAGCGTGCTACATTCAGAATAGAATCTCAATAAGACATATTCTGGAAAAGACTCCATATGAATTGTGGAAGAACAGAAAGCCCAACATTTCATATTTTCATCCATTTGGATGTACTTGCTTTATATTAAATACAAAGAATTATTTGAACAAGTTTGACTCTAAAGCTCAGAAGTGTATTATGTTAGGATACTCTGAACGCTCAAGAGGGTACATAGTATACAATACAGAAACACAGATTGTGGAAGAATCAATCAGTGTTCGTTTTGATGATAAGCTTGACTCTGAAAAGTCAAAGCAGAATGAAGTTTTTGCAGGTATGGAAATTGAATTTACAGGTTCTGAAGACAAGTCATCAGAAGCTCTCAACACAGACACTCCTTCAACGTCTGAAAGGAGCACTGCTAGCAATCTTACAACAGTTGCTGATCAACCTCAGAAGAGATTACCCAGAAGCAGCTTGGATCACCCAGAAGAGACTATCTTAGGAAGAAAGGAAGATCCAATCAGAACAAGAGCAAGCTTCAGAAACTCTGAAGAAACTCTCATGGGACTTGTGTCTCTGATTGAACCTTCTTCTATTGATGAAGCACTTCTGGATAATGACTAGATTCTGGCAATGCAAGAAGAGCTGAATCAATTCACCAGAAACAACGTATGGGATCTCGTTCCCAGACCAAAAGGATTCAACGTCATTGGAACAAGATGGGTGTTCAGAAACAAGCTAAATGAACAAGGTGAAGTCATCAGAAATAAGGCACGACTGGTTGCACAAGGTTATAGTCAGCAAGAGGGGATAGACTATACAGAAACCTTTGCTCCAGTCGCCAGGTTAGAATCTATCAGACTTTTAATTTCGTTTGCTGTTAATAGAGGCATCACTCTGTATCAGATGGATGTCAAAAGTGCATTCTTAAATGGTTATATAGAAGAAGAAGTTTATGTACACCAACCCCCTGGTTTTGAAAATACAAAACATCCAGAACATGTTTTCAAACTAAAGAAGTCACTATATGGTCTGAAACAAGCTCCCAGAGCTTGGTATGAAAGGCTAAGTAACTTTCTATTAGAAAATGAATTCACCAGAGGGAAAGTGGACACTACTCTATTCTGTAAATCAGTTAAGAATGACATCTTAGTCTGTCAAATTTATGTTGATGATATTATTTTTGGTTCTACTAATCCTTCTCTTGGAAGAAAATTTACTAAGTGTATGCAGGCAGAATTTGAGATGAGCCTCATGGGGGAACTGAAATTCTTTCTAGGAATTCAGATCAATCAAACTCCAGAGGGAACTTACATTCATCAGAGCAAATACATCATAGATCTTCTGAAGAAATTTGACCTCTCAGAATGTAAGCCATCAAAGATTCCAATGCATCCCACGTGCATTCTGGAAAGAGAAGAGGTAAGCAAAAATGTAGAACAGAAAGTCTACAGAGGTATGATTGGTTATCTCCTCTATCTGACTGCTTCAAGACCTGACATATTATTCAGTGTTTGTATCTGTGCTAGATTCCAATCAGATCCTAGAGAATCTCACTTAACAGCTGTTAAGCGAATTTTCAAGTATCTGAAAGGTACTACTAATCTGGGTTTGTTTTATAGAAAATATAGTGATTACAGCTTAGTAGGCTACTGCGATGCTGATTTTGTTGGAGACAGAGTGGAGCGTAAAAGTACTTCTGGAAGCTGCCAGTTTCTGGGAGAAAATCAGATCTCTTGGTCCAGCAAAAGGCAATCAACAATTGCACTATCAACAGCAGAAGCTGAGTACATAGCAGCAGCAGGATGTAGCACACAAATGCTCTGGATGAAAAGTCAGCTTGAAGACTTCCAGATTTTTGAGAGTAACATTCCTATACTCTGATAATACTTCTGCTATTTGCTTAAGTAAGAATCCCATTTTACATTCTAGAGCTAAGCATATAGAAATAAAACATCACTTCATTAGGGACTATATTCAGAAAGGAATTTTGAACTTAAAATTTATAGATACAGACCATCAATGGGCTGATATCTTTACTAAACCCCTTTCAGAAGATAGGTTTAATTTCATTCTGAAACATCTCAGCATGAAAGTCTGCCCAGAGTGAAAATGTTTTAATTCCATATATTTACCTTCAGAATGTAATTGTTTTACTGTGAACTTCTGATCAATCTTCTTTCAGAAAGATAGAACATGCAGATTGTATCAGATGCAAGTCTAAAGATCTGAGAGTCTAAGCTCAAAGACAGACGTGCTGATCACTACATCAAACAAGTGTCATCCAATCATCAGCAAATCTCTGAAGCAAAATGCGTGCACGCTTCTGAGAAGGCAAAACGCTGATTGGGTGCATTGAGACACATGTCTGGTAACCGTTTTTAAGTATCTTTCTAAAATCCCCCAAAATCAGCAAGCATTTAATAAAAGTAATCATGCTTTTAAAACGCAATCATGATTTTTCTCTTTCTTAAAAACGTTTATTTTTTCAAAATATTCTGAACTCTACTTAAACACATTAACCTCTCATTCTAATTCTTTACAGTTTCTCACTAATACTCAAGCATTCTCTGCATTTTTCTGTGTTCATCTCTTGCAAAACCCTTTTTCTCAGTTTCTTCTCAAAATCTTTTAGTGTGAACATGGTAACCTCCAGCAGTGCTTCTGCAGGTCCTCAGAAGAAAGCATCATCTGAACAGTATCAAGTGCCATTCAGAACACTCCTCACTCCTGTGAAGAATCTTGAAGTGTTATCTGAATTGATCATTGATTTTGGAAGCTTGAAGGAGAACGGTTTTGACCTAACAGAAGAGGTTAGGGCACATAAATGGGAAAGGTATTTTGACAGGTTGGTTGGACCAACATTCCCTATGTTAGTCAAGGAGTTCTAGATTCATGCGAAGGCTTCAACGCATCTAGTCACCTCCTTCGTTATGGGGAAGAAGATTGTGATCACTGAGGATCACATAGCAAGGTTAATCGGTTACAGTGGCGGTGGCGTCCGCTGTATTGATATGGCTGAGAGATGTGCTGACGTGGGCGTGATAGCTGCAAGGATTTTCACCCATGGGGTGCCCAGCAGCAAGATCAAAGATCTGAAGGATCATCACAGAGTTTGGGCAAAGATAATTCTGGGGTGCTTCAACCAAAGGAAGCCAACTAGTTCACCTGATTACATAAATATGGATCAGTAGTTTCTGATCTACTTTATTGATCAGAAGGTAAAAATCAACTTGGCTCATCTTCTGTTCAACCACCTCAGAACAAGTGTGAAGGAAACCAGGGAAGAAGAAAGAACAAAGAGGGGTTGGATACCCTTTGGAAGGTTGATATCAGATATTCTGACAGAGAATAGGCTGATAGAGCATCTGATAGAAGCTCAAGAATTAAGCACCATTGAACCAACAGTTGGGAAGCCTCTGAACGCGAAGAACTTGAAGAAAATGAAGTTGATAGAGAATATCAAAAAGGAACCCAGAGCTACTCCTATTGCTGATATCACCAGCAGAAGAGTTCCACTGAGTGACTTTCCTTTATTTTCTGAGATAGAATCTAAACCAGAGGTGGTTCTCAAATACTTAGACGCGTGCAAGGCAGATGGTACAGATCCAAATCTGATTATCAAAGATCTACATCAACCTCAACAAGAAGTGACTCTGAAGAAGACGAAGAAGAGGAAGGCACCTTCAGAAGGATCATCCCAGCAGACACCCAAGAAAAGAGGTAATTTATCTACTGCTTCTGTTTTAAATTCTTCTACTATTCCAGCATCTATTCCACCTCCAACCTCTCATAGAATCTCAATCCCCATCCCAACAATAGATGAAACTGAACCAGAAGATGACCCTTCTGAGGCATTAAAACTCAGAAGACCCAGAACCAAACATCCCAAACCAACAATCTCAACAACATCAGCAATTGACAAAGTGATGTCTGACATTGATCAACACACTTCTGATCACTCCGGCAATCCAAACTCTGAACCACAAATTGTCCCTCCTCCACAACCAGAACAACAACAATCTGCTGAAGAACCAGAACAACAACAACCTCTCTCATCAATTCCAGAAGAACCCCTTATCCCTGAACAACCAAAAATTCCAACAACTTCTCCTCAACCAGCAATTCCGTCTCCCTCTCCTCAACCAGAAATTCATCCACCATCACCTCAACCTGAGTTTCATCACTCTGAAACTCAAACTCCTCCACCTTCTGAACCTCATTCACCTCAATCATCTGAACCACAACCTCTGGCAATCCAGCTGCCATGTGGAACAACAGTCACCATGGCCCAGTTGCCATCCTCACCAGAATCTACACCACCCAATACTCCCAAAACACCAAACAGTCCAATCATAATTTCTGATTCTCCCACTCCATCTCCAAAACAAACAGCTGCCAAGCAAACCACCGAAAACCCCAGCAGGACCTTCATAGACTTAACCAGCCTTAACCGTCTTGCTGATCTGAAACATAAAATAGCCATCCCAAAACCAAAACAACCAGATGTTGGCTCTGGTATTATGAATTTTGAAACAGGTGTGCAGCAGTGGATTGCTTCTTTGAAGCAAGTCTGTCCTGGAATGATTGACCCAGCTGCCTCTGACCAGCTCTGGTCACAATTCAAACTTTGGGTATGTGCTGAAGCCCTCAAGTTGCAGGATATCAACTATGAGCAGGCACAACAGAACTTCAGCAAGCTGCTGAAGGAAGTTGAAAGTCAGCTGCCTCAGGAAGCTGTGCTCCCTCTGGATAGTGAACCTTGGTCTGAGAAACAGCTAGCTTCAAAGGTGCAACCAGAAGAAGACAAGACCATTCAAGCTGAAGCAAGTCAAGCAGAAGATGTTGCAGAAAGCTCTCAGAAGCTTCCTGCTTCTGATGTTTCTCAAGCTGCCTTGGACAGGCAGACTTTGGAAGAGCTGAAGCTGAATGACATGCGTCTGCAGCAGAGGATGGATGAAAACGACCAGAAGATGAAAGAAAGAATGGATGTGCAGGATAGCAAGATTGACACTGTTGTTAGCATGGTACACAAGCAGAATGAGACTGCTGATCAGATCAAAGCCATGCTGGAGAACCTGTTCACACGCTTTCCTCCCCAACCTTAGTTTTTTCATTCATGTCTTTTTCATGTTTTCTTTGATTATCTGATGTACTGTTTGAATATGTTTTGTTTGATTCTGAACCTTTTTAATATGACAAGTTTTTTCTGATCTTAATTGTTTTAGCACATCACCTACACTTTTTGATTGCTGACAAAAAGGGGGAGAACAAGAATGATATTTTAAACAATAACGGTTTACTAAGACAGAAATTCTCGAACATTCTAACTCTATTATACTTGAAAATGTTTTTTCTGTTTTGCTTAAAGTCTACAGGTACAAGGAAGCTCCTGGACACTCTGAAGACTAAAAGCTCTGAAGCTCTGATCCGCTCTGATACTCTGATCCAAAGCAAATCTCTGACCAGAAAAGCTCTGATACGCTGATCCGAAGCTCTGCTCTGATATGCTGATCTAAAGCTTCCAATAGTCAAAGACTCTGATACTCTGATGTTCAAAGAAAGGCAAAAAGATCTGATCTTGAAGAACACTTGTAATCAAAAAGGGAAGTAATAAACTCAGGGGGAGTATCTATCAACTCTGATATCTTTTTATCCCTTATCTTTGATAACCTCTTACTCTGATGCATCTCTCTGATACCTTTTCACGTTATTTTCATTTAAAAAATATCTAGTTTTTGTCATCATCAAAAAGGGGGAGATTGTTAGAACAATGTTTGAATCTACTGCCCTATGTTTGAGTTTTGATGATAACAAAGTGAAAAGATATATTATTTATATAATTCATGTATGAACTATCTGCTGCCTAAATTATTACGTTCTGATTTGCAGATACTCTGATTGGTATAAGCAAGATCACACCTAATCAGCATCAGAAATTTGGTTCTTGACATCAGCATCAGAAGTTGCCATATCAGAATGTCAGAATCAGAAGATTAACTCACGTGTATGCTGAAGCCTGATGAACAGAACTGCGCTCAACACTCTGATAAAGAAACACAACAGTTCATCAGCAACTAAGCAGAGTCAGAATGAGCCAAGCCAGAACTTGCATTAAGTAAGCAACGGTACTGTGCATTGAAAGCAAATTAATACCAACAGCCTCATTCCAGACAAGATCTTCTCGATAAAGAAAGTTTGTTATTAGCATTGAATCAAGAATATTGCTCCAACGTTCAACATCTCAGTGCTATATAAACAAGACTTTGAAGATTGAATTGGCTAATGCTCTCCAAATCTTTACACGCCTAAAAGTTGATCATATTCTTCCTTCTCTCAGTTTGCTAAACACTACACATTCTCTTATTCAATCATTGTTTAGCAATCTAGTTTCTAAGCTTTAAGTTGTGTATATATCACAGTTGAGATACAGTTTTGTAGAAAACATTCACACACACTTAGATTTATCTTCTTTGTAAGAAAGTGTTTCCTTGACAAACCGGGTTGTGGTTTGCATCAAGAAGACTTTAGAAGTTGTTAAAGCATTCTGTAATATTCAGTTGAATATAGTGGATTAAGACCTCGTTGGAGAGAGGCGAAATCACCTTGACGGGTGGACTGGAGTAGTTTGAGATCAAACGAACCAGGATAAAAATATCTTCTTCATTGCATTGATTTTCAGTTTTACAATTCAACCCCCCCTTCTTGTGTTTTTCACTACTTCATCATCTTCTTTGACATGTCAGGTCTCATGCGGCGGACCTTTTGTTTCACCGGTGGACAGTCTTCTCTTGTGGGTAGACGGTGTACCACAATGTCTGTATCAAGTCCCGGCATGTCTTCGTATGACCAGGAAAAGATCTCAACATAATCATGCAACAGCTGAATTAGGTGCTCCTTGACACTCGGCTATAGGTTGGCACCCACTCTAATCTCCTTTTTATCTTCCTCAGTACCCATGTTGATTGTGTCTAACATCTCCTCATGAGGCTGAATTGCTCTTTCCTCTTGTTCTAGTAATCTGGCCAATTCCCCTGGCACCTCACAATCTTCCTCACTTTCGTATTCGACTTGGTATATCAGATCTTCAGAGTCATTGAAGGCTATAGCAGTATCGTTACCCATGGGTTCCTAAGTGGAAGGGTACTCGCATTTGTAAGTGTGGGTGTGTGTAAGGGTATAGGCATCTTAAAATAACAAAATGTAAAAGAAAGACAATGAGCACAAAAGGTTTATATATGAAAAGCTTCCATGATTCATTAAATGACATATGAAAATGAAATAAGAACCCTTACAAATGGACCTATGTGCCTCGGGTAAGACACAAGGTTGAAAAAGTACGAATTGTTTGTGATTTAATACAGCTCCAACAGGAATGGAAAAGATAAATTACTGCGGTATGAAAGTAATCGGAACAAAGTCTTTTGCTTCCCAGTTGCACAGTCCTCCGCGACAGTAGGAAATATCCAGTCTTACAGGCTGCCATCTTCTTCACTGTCCTCTAGTGCATTAACCCCTTGGTGGCTGATCTTCACAGGTGGCCCTCCGGCACGGGTGCGGCGCACGGCCTTCTGAGCGGTTGAGGTAAATCCCAAGCCGAATTTGTCTGATTTGTAGGGGATGTCTGGAAGCTGCCCCCATATGGTGGATCCGCCTTCTTCCACTACTTCCTTTCCATCTTTTAGAGAAGACATCCGAGGGGGAGGTCTTGTGATCACTGGTGTTGAGGACACTGCTTTGGTCGCTGCTATTTCCTAAGAAACCTCTTCAAAGTGCTGGAAAGGGGTCTCAATGAATTCGCCATCCAATTCTACATAGCGGAAAGAATTCAGATGACTAATTATGTATTCCTCTTCCCCATGGACAGTTATGATTTTCCCTTGGACGGGGCATTTCAGCATATGATGTAAAGTGGAAGTGATGGCATCAACATTTTGAATCTAGGTACGTCCCAACAGGAAAGAGTATGAAGGACAAATGTCCATCACGTAGAATGTTGAGTTGAACGTCTGGGTTCCCACCTTGATCGGGATGTCCACCTCCCCATGGACCATCCTTTTAGAGCCATCAAATGCTCTCACAATGATGTTACTGGGTTTTAGGGTCATCCCCTCACAATCCAATCTATCCAGGTCTTTCTTTGGCAAGACGTTCAGACATGATCTAGTATCAACCAAGACATGGGCTAAGGTCGTTCCCCTACACTCCACCGAGACATGTAGTGCATCGTTGTGTTTTCTCCCTTTGGAGGTCAAGTCAGCATCAGAGAAACCCAGACCATTGTCAATTGTCAAACTGACTACACACTCTTGGAATTGATCCACAGACGTCTCTTGCGGCACATGAGCCGTCTTCAAAAATTTTACCAAAGCTTTAGCATGTGCCTCAGAGCACAGCAGCAGGGCTAACATAGAGATTTTGGAGGGGGTCTGCCCCAGTTGTTCTACCACATCATAATCACTTTTCTTAATGATCCTCAGGATTTCTTCCATCTCCTTCTTGGATGTTTCAAGAATAACTAGTGATTGAGCCTTCGTCAGGACAGGCTCCTCTTGAACATTCTTTCCTTTATTCTCAGCAGCGGAAATAGGGACAAGAATTGTATTGTCATTGTTAGTGGGTACACTTGCAGGTACAATCACGGGCACAAATGTAATCTTCAGAACGGCCACAGGTCCAGAGACTGCCTTTGGAGGGGCAATCTCTGGAGAGAAAATTCTTCCACTGCGGGTAATTTTGCTTGTTTCGGAAATGTTACTGATGTCGAAATTGTCCTCTTCGGAGCTTTCTTCTTCGATGGTCTGTTCAATCTGTTTGACACCATGGTAGTATATTTCTCCACCATAATTCCATCGTACCATTTTATCTGATTTGTATGGGGCAGGCCCGGGCATTGTTATCTTCAACGGAGTAGTCATTGGAGCAGATGCAATCTTAACGGGTTTTTTAGGAACCCTGGAAGGATTGGCGTATATGGTTATTATTGAAACTTATGGAACTGGAATGGGTGAAACAGGAGCTTTCTCAAACAAAATTTCTTTATTATCAATCAGTTGTTGGATACCTTTCTTCAACAGAGGGCAGTCAAATGATGAGGACAGGCAAGTATGGAAATCTTGGTCACAACCTGGGAACACCCCATCTTTCAACAAATTCAACTTGATGGTTAGGAGAGGAGTTAACAGTTCATCCACAGTAGAAACAAACAGATCTTCTTCCACAGCATTGGCATTGTGTCCATGCCTAGGCATCGGAGCGGAGATAACATTCGGTTTCTCAGGAGCTTCAAATTCAACTTCCTTTGCATCGATCAGATCTTGAATCTTGTTCTTCAGATCCCAACAGTTGTTGGTGTCGTGCCCTGGACTTTCAGAATGGTAAGCACACCTAGCATTCGGATGGTAGTATGGAGATGTAGTATTGGGATTTTTAGGGGCCTCTTTCAGCATTGCTAGATTCAACTTCAGGAGATGTGGTAGGACTTGAGCAGGAGTCATGTTTATCTTGGTGAATTGCCTTACAGGCCTTTCCACCCTTTGCTGGTTATTTCTCAGCTGATCGTTTCTCGGCTGGTTGTTTCTTGGTTGGTCTGATGCAGACTTTTGAATCATAACGGCCCCCACTGTTGGTCGTCGTTCGGCTCTTCCCTGATTCCTCTAGGCATAGACAACAGACAATTCCTTCTTTCCAGTGAAGGGCTTTTTTGCAACTGTAAGGGTAGGCGCGTCTTTCTGAATTTTCCCGCTTCTAATACCGGATTCCACTCTCTCTCCAGTTAAAATCAATTCAGTGAAACCTGCAGAGGAGCTTCCAATCAGGTGATTAAAGAAAGGACCTGACAGAGTTCCCAGGAACATGTCCACTAGCTCCCTTATAGATAAAGGTGGTTGCACCCTTCCGGCTAAATCCCTCCACTTTTGGGCGTAGTCTTTGAAGCCATCATTGGACACCATAGCCATACTCTGGAGTTGAGTACAGGTTGGTGCCAAGTCGGTGTTGTATTGATACTGTTTATAGAAGGCGGCTGCCATGTCTTCCCAATTATAAACATTAGACCTCTCCAACTCATAGAACCAATCAAGTTGTGTTCCCGACAAACTGTCTTGGAAAAAGTGAACCCACAAGTCTTTGTCTGCAGAGTGTGGCTGCATCTTCCTGACATATGACCGAAGGTGCATCTTGGGACAAGACAACCCGTCATACTTGGCAAATAGTGGTACTTTAAACTTCGGAGGGATTACTATTCCTGATACCAGGCCTAACTCCTCAAAGTCTAGCCCTGGTACTCGCTATATTTCCATAGCAGCTAGACGCTCTTCCAGGTTTTTGTATTTGTCATCAACCGGAAGGTACTGTTTTTCAGAGTAGTCCTCTTCTTCCTCTTCTTCTGCTTCAGAATTTGATGGTATTGTCGTCTCCTTACCTTTTCTTTCTCCTTCCTCAGAGTTTGATGGGAATTCCAAAGTCCGTCTGGCTTGTCCTTCAAACCTTCTACCCATGATAACCACACGGGCTCGCTTCTTCTTCTTTTTCTCTTTTTCTTTTTCTAGCAGAGTCTTGAGCTCCTCCTTCCCCTTGGCCAAGGTCAGAAGTAACTGTTGAAATTGTGAATTCTGAGCTTGCAAGTCTTTAACCGTTTGTTCAAGATCCATGTTGCTGAAATAAACAGCAGAAGGATGAGGAAACTTCTTGCAAAGACATGTTTATGCACATGATGAATGATATGTATTCATGCAATATTTTTAAGGATTTGAAAATTCAAATTTGTGTCAAACAAAAAGGAACAAACCTTATATTAATAAAATAGAATTTGTTTACATCAATTCCCCTAGGGAAAAATAGTACAAAATTCTAATATAAAAAGACGTTGCGCATCCTCTTTGATGCAATGTAAGTGTTGAGAGTCTGCTCTTCGTGAATTAAACGAGTGAGTTCTAAAACCTTCTTCTCGCTTGCGTGGAATTGGGCTTCAAAAGTATCGCATTCTCCCTTGAGCTGTATCCAACTCCTTTGTAAGTCTTCGAGTGATGTCGGCATGTCAGGATGTAGTAGGGTGTATGGAACCTCTCCTTCCTTAACAGGCTCCATAACCACTGGGAGAATAGAGGGGTAAGGCATCATAAGACTTTGGGTGCGGGTTCGTGCCCACTTGAGGTAAGGCTCAAGGGGGTGGAATTCTTGTGTCCCAAGGTCTTACTGTCTACCTTGTTTGGCATCCTCCAAGCTCGGATGAACCTTTGACGAAGTCCTTGATTGTCGTTGTTGAAGTCAAAAACAAAGCCTTGAATCAGCATGTCATGTGGGCCATCCCTTCGGGCATAACCAAATTGTCTTAGAGCGAAGCAAGGGTTATAGGTGATGCCTCCCCTAATTCCAAGTAGAGGGACATTAGGGAATTCCCCACAATGGTCGACAATGATAACATTATCTTTGGATCGAGAACACCAATGAATATCTGAATGCGTGAGAGTCATCAATTGTTATGACCACCTCAAACCGTGCTCATTCTTCAAGACTGATTGGGGAAGATGATAAATAAACCATCTTTCCAGTAGAGGAGTGCAACACATGAGAACACCTCTTTTCCTCATTGTACGAGTGTGAAAAGAGTGTAAGATGTCTCCAAGCAAAGTAGGCACCGGATTGTGTGACATGAAGATTTTGACAGCACTCATATCTATGAGTTGATCAGGGTTAGGGAACAAGACCATCCCATAGATGAGAAGAGCTACAATCTCCTCAAAAGCTTGTAAGTCCAAGGAGTTCCAACAGGTTTGGGCCTTCTCAAACAAGAACTTTGCCAAGAAGCCTTTGACACCACTTCTAGTTTCCCAATGGGTTGTGACATCAGATGAGTGCAGGTGCAGGGCTTGAGCAATCTCTTCTGGCTTTGGATCTCTTTCTGTACCGTTGAAGGGTAGTTGTTTGAGAATAGGAATCCTCAAGAGTTGAGAAAATTCCTCCAAAGTGGGCACAAGCTGGTAGTCAGGAAATGTGAAGCAGTGATGCAAAGGGTCAAAGAACTGGAAGAGAACTTTCATCATGTCTTCCTCTGTGTTGGAAGTGATTAGGTTGAGTAGACAACCATGTCTCTCGGTTAATGGAGAGTTATCAGGAATCCTTGAATCTAGATCCTTGAGTTGTGGAGGAATTCTTACAAGGTTGACTTGGATAGTTTTCCTGCGAAGCGAATCCATAACCTACAAAACAGGAACAAAGATGAATTTCCAAAATCCTTGAAATGGTTAGTGGATGCATATGATGCTTCATGATGTCCATGACGTTATGTACAAGTATATATGTACAAGCAAATCACACAAGTTCCTAGTTTAGGCTTTCATGGGGTTTCATAAGTAAGTACCCTCTTGAAGTTTAGTTGGCTCAACCTGTCCTAGAAATAGTAACCGGGTTCTAATGAGCTCAATATCACTGGATTGTTTCCTTGTTCATTGTTTCAATTCATCCTCTTTACTGGCGACCGAAATATTCCAAGGAACTAACCCTTAATGAGTATACTATCGAGTATCTACCAACTTCGGACTGCACCAAATCCGGTCATCTCACTACATCCTAAAAGGCTAACTTGGTCAAGTAAAGGTTCTAAAAGTTTGTTAGTGCTTCATGACATCACTCAGCGGCCCCGTATTCTCTTTGATTGACTCAAAGGATACCGGTACCCACAAATATGTCACACTAACATAGTTATTGCTTAGACCGTGTCAGTATACCCCGCACAGTTTCCACAATGTATTGCTATTTACCTATGAATATTTCCCAAATCTGGGTAGAGGATTCAAACCCAAACAATAGAACCAAAGTGTAAAGCAAACAAGTCAAGCAATTGTAAGCAAATAAAGGTGATCTAAACCCTAAGGTAACCCCACTTTTAGAATTGTCTCAAGCAGAGTCGCCAGTTCTGTGATACGGTGGGAGAACTAACTTGAGGTTTTGTGTTTCGTCGCAAATGTCGCGGTTTAGCAAGAGTCGCCACCAAATTTTATTTTATCCAAAAGGAAAGGTAAAAAAAGCACAGGAAAGACCTTTGAGATGTTTTCTTGAGCTTGGGGGGTAGATTATGAAAAGGGAAGGTGCTAGCACACTTTTCATCCATGGTTTTCCATGGGCTCTTAGTTACTTGCTTAGATCACTTGCTTTGATTTTGAAATTGTTTGAAATGGTGCTTTGTGTTTGGTGTGATTTTGAAAGTATTTTGAAAATATGCCATTCGTTTAGGCAATCTTCGTAATGATTCTCGTTCGTAAGAATGTATACAAAGATGTTTGTCTTTTGAAAAATGTTTCAATCTTTTGAAAGTTGTTTAGAAAATGTTTTGAAATATGTGTATGTTTGTTTTGAAAATAGCAAGGATTGTTTGGAAGAGAGCGAGTAACTTAGAACTATCTACCCTACTCAAATGTCTTTCCTATGCATTTTTATTCCTTTGACATTGTTGATTTACCATTGATTTGGTAAACAACCATATCTTTGGATGTTAAACGGGACGGGCGTGGGTCATCGTATGACCATGATAGCAATATTGCCAAGTATCTTTAGCATTTTGAGGGACCAAGATCATTTTGTTTTAGACAACCTTTTGATAGCGTCATCGAGGGACTATGATCTTATTTTTGTATTGTTTTGCCAAGATACTTTGCATACATACCATGGCCATTTTTGTTTAGGCAACCAAATGGGTGAAACCCTAGGGGTACTTTTGCGCAATGTGTGTCATTTTACATGCATTTTGTTTGTCTTGTATTAGGTCATGTCTATTTGTTTGATTTTTCTCTTATCATGCAAAACCCTAATTTACTACACATGATATAAATGCGATAAATTGCGTAAATGTAAACTAAGCTATTACAACAATTATTATGGGATGGGGGATACAAGTTTTTGAATGGGGATATTGCACAAAAATAAACCCTAAAATACTATTGTAACCCAATTGAATATTTATGCGAAATGAATAAATATACAAATATTTAAATATGCAATACAAAGTATTTATGCAAAAAATGTTTTTGTATTTGATTAATGTATGAGAAAGTAAATTATTTAAACCCTAGAAAAAGGAAAAAAATAATAGTATTATTTTTGAAAGGGGAAAACCCTAATTTTTTTATTAAAGAAAATATGTATTCTATATTATGTTTTGCCCATTTTTTTTAATACAAGAAAAAATAATAAATAATATTTATATGTCAAATATTAAAAATTATAATATGTATGAAAATAAATATTTTACGTGTAAAATAATAAAATAAAAATGTATAGTATTTATTAAATGTATTTACAAATTTATTTAAGAAAATAAATTCTATAAACCTAATAAACTATTTTTTTATGCCAAAAAATAATGAAAATAAAATAAAATAAAATGCAAAAAATAAAGAAAATATTTTTCATGATTTTTTATGGTTCAGAAAAATAAATAAAAACAATAAATATAAAAATGAAAAGAAAATATGAAAAATAAACAAAATAAAGCCAAGGGGTGTGGATATCAAGTCAGGGGGTGTGAAAAACAAAAGCAAGCAGGCCCAGGCGCGCCAAGGCCCAGAATAGGTTGTCCCTATCCTTCAGCTCCCTCCTGCGCGCGCATTTTTGCCTCAAACCTGTATCTTGCTATAGCTTGCATAAAACCAAAAACTTATAACACAAAAAATGTTGCTTGTAATCTCACGATTCCAAAGATATAAAATTTGTAAACTAACTCTCAAAGATGAGGGAGAATTTAATCAGCCCTAATTCGTGACCTAATTATTGCAGCAACTTCAAGCTTCAAATTCTCTTAGCTCAGTTAACATAATGAAAAGTATGCATATGTACAGCTTCACCATGTTAAGGACTACATTTTTGCTTCATAAATCGTGGCTTGAGGATGCATAAATAGAGAGATAGAGATTTTAAAAATACCTCCTTCAGCTGGATTTGGATATGACAATGTGGGGACTTTGAGTGACGACTGAGGATCGTGTGAGCTTCCTTGAAGTTCCCCCAAGCTATTCCAATGCTTAGCTGGCTTTGTGGATGACTGAAACTCCCTGTAAAAGTCAAGCTGCAACCTTCCAAAGTGAAAATGGAAATGGCTAAAACAGAGCACACAGTTGCAGGATGAATGCTTGGATATCTTTGATATTATGTATGGAAGGTGTTTGAAGTGTGGAAACAAGAAACGCACGAGCCAAAAATGAAATGGCTAGAGTTTTGCAGAAACTGGAAGTTTGGGCAAAAAATGGATTTTTTTAGTTTTGGAGTGTTTCAGATCATAAGCATTCGTGTGTTGGCTTGTAACAAGTTTGTGAAGATGTATAGAATGATACAAAGTCCACCCTTTTCCGGTTGTACAAGTTCTGACTTCTTTGGCCAACTTTCTTGCATTTGAAGAAAAGTGACAAGACTTATGCCAACATGCTTGTACTGGATTGCTTGCTAGCTGCAGAGAGTATGTACAAGTTGCTTGATATCTGTAGAAATTGCTTGTACCAAAGGAACAAGTCCAAGGCTCAAGGCTGATAAAGTTGGAAAAGCTTGCTTTATGAAAATGGCAATGTGCCCTTTATGCCATTAATGGATTTATTTCTTGTACAATCCTCCAAAAGTGAAAACAAAGCCTTTATCCACTGATTTAGCATTTAATTATGGAGTGTAGAATGAGTTTAGGACCTGTAATGCAAGGTACAAGCATGCTTGATCAGATTTGCAACTTGACACTTTGTAAAAATGACTTGATCAAAAGTGACAAAATGCCATTTTCTCTTCTTCGATTCTCCCTAACCACAAATGATCTTGGAGAGTTCTTGGAAATTTTGGAAAGCTTGTAACATGCTCTACAATACATCTTTGAAATTCATTTTGAGATACCTCTTGGAACTAGGTGAAAAATGTCCATGAAGTTGAATAAAAAAAACCTGCCTAAATTAGGGCAAATTTTCACTAAGTTATTTAGTTCATGGACCCCTATTCACAAATTCATAACTTGAGATCCAAGCATATTTTGGGAAACCTTTATGAAGAAAAGTTGTATATTTCATGGAGGACTACAACTTTCGTGTTGGAAGTTTTCTTTGAATCCAATTGCATCAAGGTGAAAAAGTTGTGAAACGTTTGGAAAAAATAAGAAAATTTTCATACTTAGAAAAATTCTAAGTTATGAAATTTTTCAAATTCAAAACCCTAATTTTCAAAATTGGTTTTCTTGGTCAACAAGTTTCATATTTTGACATATCTTGATGAATTATGACCCTTGGTATTTGATTTTGACCAAAAAGTCAAAGTTTGACTTTTCAGTGTACAGTTGACTTTTGATCAGTTGATTGGAAAATTCATTTGTCAATCCAATGAACTTGAGATCTTTTGAACTATGTGATTAGGTCAAGATGATGCCATTGAGTCCTTGAAATCATGCTTGAACCCAATTGGTCATTGGCTAGGTTAAAAATCAGAAATTGCCCTTTCTCAGTTAAAACCCTAATTTTGACCATTTTGCCCTTTTGATGATTTGATCAAATTTCTTGAGGAGTTGTGATCAAAACTTGATCAAATGGTACATATGAGTCTAAAATGTTGTTGTGGATCAAAAATTATGAAGTTTGACTGTAAATTGGCCATGGTTGACTTTTTCCCCAATACAGTTGATTTTTAGGTCAACTGTCCAATTGACTGCACAAAAATGTGATTTAAGGCTTGAAACTTAACATGAGCAATCTTAGGGGTCCAAGATGATGTATGAAAGTCACATTAAGCATTGATGGTCCAAAAATACTTGTGCAAACTCAAACCCTAATTTCAAGTTATCAGTGCAAGGTCATGTCTTGAGCTGACCAAACCCTAATCTTGTCTTGAGTCCAAGAAGTCTTGTGAGGAAAATCTTGATAAATGAGAGGGAAGATTTTGGGGTACAACACACACCAATATATGACTCCCTTCTGGGATCTATGCACTACACCAGTCCGATTTTTGCATGATTTCACACCAATACATACCCAAAACTCATCTAAATTATCATGGTTTCACAATATCACAAGAGTACAACATAGTAAACATCATATACATCATTCATCGTCATTATAACATCAATTTATCAATAATTTCATCAAAATCATCATGATATCAAATTCAAATAAAAATCCAACACAACCTATAATTATCTAAATCTTAGATCAATTTTAATAACAATGAAAAACACCCCATTACCTTATATTTTAGCAGCAAATATATTCCTCTTGGTGTTCTATCACAAATCCTCTTGCCTTAACTATCTCTTATTTTCACCGCTTCCTCTAAATCTTACGATTGCACAAAATGATTTTTTAAAACTCCTAAACCTTCCTTATACCAAACTTACCCCTTGGACCCCTAATATGGTCTTCCACTATTGTCCTCACTTATTCTTCCCAAATGACTACTTTTCCCTTAACACCTCTTAATACCAATATTACTTTATTTTACTATTAAACCAATTCTAACCAATTATTCTAATTATTCTAAATTATCCAAAATCTTCTTAATTCCCAATAATCCCTATAACACGTGAACATCACATAACCATCATAATCATCAAAACAACAAAGATCATCACAATTACTCATCATAAAAAATTAAGAATTTAAATAAATAACTTAATTAATTTGGGGTGTACATCCTCCAATGAAGGTATGGTATGTGATTTTCTTGATAGGAGGTAAACATCTTCTTGCGGAAGTCCAACATAGTGTATTGCTTCGAGGTGCGACAAGGATCTTTGTTATGAAGTCCAGCATAGTGTATCACCTTGAGTGGTAAAAAGGATCTTTGTTATGAAGCCCTGCATAATGTATTTCCTTGAGGGGCAGCAAGGATTTTCTCTATGAAGTCTAATACAGTGTATCACCTTGAGGGGCGGTAAGGATATTCGTTATGAAGTCCATTACAGTGTATCACTCAAAGGGCGGCATGGATCTTCTCTATGAATTCCAGCATAAAAGAAATTTTAAAGTGGGAGTATCCCTGGTGCAAGCAAAACACCGCAATGATTGTTCAAAAATTACACAGGAATAATGTTTATTGAAGAGTTATCAAATGATTTTAACAATAATAATATTGTAGATGAGGACGTTTCAAGTTATGGGTAGAAGAGGTCATTTAAGCTCCTACAACTTGTGCTATCCGTGAGCGAGTTTCTAGTATATGCAATATGTTCCTTCCCAATTAGCTTGTTCACTTATCCGACTTGTTCGTTGGCATGAGGGTGAACTACGAACAAGAATTTTGTCTGCACGCCCAATTCTTTACAAAATTTAATGACCACGGCACTGGCGAATTAGGTCCCATTTTTTTAGACAATGGCACATGGGAGTCTGTATCTCCACATAATCCTCTTCCAATAGAAGGGCCTGAATATTTTTTCTGTGATTTTGGCCACTTCCTATGCATCTATCCATTTGATGAAGTAGTCTACTCCCACTATTAGGAATTTCAATTGACCTGGTGCCAAAGGGAACATGCCCAAGATGTCCAAGCCTCATTGGTAGAATGGTCATGGCAAGGTCATCGATTGGAAAAACTCTGTTGGGGCGTAGTGAAGGTTAGCATGTCTTTGGCCTTGATCGCAATTCTTGACGAAGGTGATACTATCTTTCATAAGTGTGGTCCAGTAATACCCTGCTCTTAATAAATTGAGAGCGGGAGCTTGTCCACTGATGTGACTGTTGTAGGCTCCTTTATGAACTTCTGCGAGTACTAGGGTGGCCTTGTTCTGGCCTAGAAACCTTAGCATGAGAGTAACCATTCCCATCCTGTAAGTTTTCCCTGATATTAGGGTGTACTTGGAAGCTATTCTCCCAATCTTTTAATCTTCTCCCTCATCGAATGGTAGTTCTCCTGACTCTAAGTAGTGTAGTACGTGCGAAATCCAAGTGGATGCAGGGACGATTTCCAGAGAATATGCTTCATCTGACTCGATGTTGAGGAGATGAGAGTCTCTTCTATGACTGCCTTATTGAACCTCGCGACCTTTAAGGTGGCTAGTTTGGAGAAGAGATTCACCCTGATGTTCTGTTCATGGGGGACATGTTCTACATTAAAAGAGAGGAAGCATGAGGAGAGATAACATACCTTCTGTAGAAATTTCATCGACGAGGGCTCCTTGGCTTGATATTGTCAAAAAAACATGGTTGGAGACTAGATGAGAGTCACTTTTAGATTTTAGTTTGATGGCTCCCATTTCCAAGGAGAGGATCATATCAGTGATGGGAACATCGCATTCCTCTTGATTTTTGTTGGTGGTGAAATTGAACTTTAACGCCTTCTCAATTATTATATCACCTAGTCCTTCGAGCATTATTCCTACATTGCTTCCTTTTATGTTGGAGGTGTCGTCCACTAACTCTCATTCCTAAGGGGGGGTCTTCATTAACGAGCGAGTTGAGTTCAACTACAAAGCCCGTTAGGGCTTGAGACTTGATGCCCCCCCTTGGTATGTACTGGTTGTTATATTCTAAGAGCTTTATTGACCAAGATACCATTCTTCCTGCCAGGTTGGGTTTCTTCAACACTTGATGGATGCGATAATTGGTTTTTACCATAATGGTGTACCCATGGAAGTATGGCCTGAGTTTTCTCTCTGTAGTAACAAAGACTAACATGAGTTTCTCAATCTTCTGTTAATATGTCTCATCACCCTTGAAAATTTTTCTTATGAAATACATAGGTATCTCTGCTTTGTCTATCTCTTGGATGAGGACTGCGCTCTGTAGAGGTTCAAAGGTAAGTCTTACTTTGGGTGAATGGGGATCAGGGGAGACGTGAGGAACTCCTTGACCTTAATTAAGGAACCTAACACTTGAATTCCCATTCGAACCTCTTGTGTTTCCTCAAGGCTACAAAGAAAAATAATGATTTGTCGCCTACACAAGAGAGGAAGCGAGATAAGGAGTCAAGGAGCCCAGTGAGTTATTGTACTTCCTTCATGTTAGTGGGGCTTTTCATATTAATGACCAACTAGAAATTGTTTGTATTGGCTTCAATCCCTCTCCCTGTCATCATAAAACCCATAAATTTCCTTGCTTGAACTCCAAAAGTGCACTTGGCGAGATTTAGGCGCATATCATACCTTCTTACTGCATGATATCCTCTAGGTCATCCGCGTGACTATGCACATCATTATTTTTAAAATCATGTCAATGACATATACCTCTAGATTTCTCCCAATCTGATGGGAAAAGACTGCGTTCATGAGTCATTGGTATATGGCACCAACATTCTTGAGGCTGAAGAGCATGACATTGTAGTAGTACTTGCCATGGTTTGACATGAAGGCAATTTCATGCGCTTCCAAAGGACCCATCCGGATCTAGTTGTATCCTGAGTATGCATCCATCAAACTTAACACACGGTGTCTTGATGATCCATCAATTAGACGGTCAATGTCCAATAAAAGTTATGGATATTTGGGAAAGGAAACATTCAGATCCGTGAAGTATGTGCACATGCGCTGTTTGTAGTTTGATTTTCTCACGAGGACTATGTTATCCTGAGATGCACGGTACTTTGTGCACATACTTCAAGGAAAAGAGGATTGCCATTGAGGAAACACAAGAGGTTTGTAGTTTGATTTTCTTACGGGGACTATGTTATCCTGCCATGCACGGTACTATGTTATCTTGCCTACCTTATGTTTCCTCTGCACCACTGGTTTGGAGGATTGATGGATGGCAAGGTGATGGCTCACGACTTTGGTGTCTATACCTGGCATGTTTGAGGGGGCTGGGAAAATATATTGATGTTCCTTCTGAGTCATTCAACTAGATCCCATTCCTCCCTTGCAGACAATGAAGTACCTATCTTTGGGACTTGATGAACGTGAGGTCCTATTCGGACTTCATTCAAGTCTTCCATCAGCGTGAGTTGTTCCGCTTTTGTGCCCAGTCTTGGGTCCCAACCCTCAAAGTTAGTATTTGCAACTTTAGAAGGATGGGCATCAACAAGGGCAATTCCTTCTCTAGTTGTCTCAGGATGCTCAAATAACACTTGCGAGCCACTTGTTGATCTCCTCGGATGGTGCCCACTCTTCCATCTAAGTGAAGATATCTTAAGGTTAAATATCAAGTGGATACGCCCGCTCTTAGGGCATCAATGGTCGGGTTCCCCAAGATGATGTTTTACGGTGACATGGTGTCCATAATGAGGTAGCTGACATTGATGATTTTGTGTCAACTCCCTCGCCGCAGGTGGTTTCTTGCGTCACATAGCCCATTATTTATACTCGTTCACCCCATAATCTTGTCAGAGAGCTGGTGAACCTCTATAAGATATCCCCAAACATGACATTGATTGAGCTGCCTATGTCTATCAGAATGCGCTTGATATCCCAATTGCCATGTTGAACGATCATGACCAAGGGGTCATTATGGTAAGGGTTGATGCCAATGGAATCTTCTTCATAGAAAATAATGTTGAACCTGGTCGTTCCTATGATGTTTTCCTAAAGGCCAGAGGATATGACGTTTGTCATGAAAATCTGCCTCACGTATCTTTATCGAGCAGCCTTAGAGAGGCCTATCTCGGAGAAACCTCCAGCAATGGTGTTCACTACGCGATGTAGGGATATGTTAGTCATCTCCAAAAAGAAGGGGTGATAAGGTTGGATTTAAATATGTGGACAAGGTTGGTTTTACCTGGCTTCACGGTGGGCGCCAATGTATTGGTAAAAAAGTATAGAATGTGTGTGTTCTCCTTGCAAGGGCAGAGAGATTCAATGGCCCTTGTAGGAATATTACACTTTTGGATAGTGGGGGATTTCTCACGGCGGAGAGTAGCCCTGTATAGTGGTTTTTAAGGCTATTTAAGGGACCTTCTCACATAAGGTGAGAAATTATGTAGGTTACTGACACCACTTAATCACGGACGGGGGAGATTAGGTTAATCATGTGTTATTGTTACAAGGAGCTTGATGCTCTTTTAGATAGTGAAAGATGTGTATGACTTAGAGTCATTCTTTACCCCCTGGAGGGGTGATGTATTTATAGGTGGTTTTCTCGAGAAAGGTCACCACCCACCTAGTCAAGTGATGGACAGTTCAATCCATATTTCCAAGAGAGGCGTGAGTCATTAGCAACTCTGACTCTCTCTTTCTCCAAGACACATATTTCCCTATATTTTTTATACATGGGTGAGGAAGACTTAAATAAGAGGAGATACCTCCCTTCGGGCAACCTTGTGTCATCTCCTTCTCCTAGGGCACCCACGGGGTATCACCCTAGACAAGTAAATATAAGTAAATATCAACTACTAGAATAAATAGCAACAAATATTTAAATCATGTGAAATTTTATATGTATGATTATCTTTGATAATATTCAATAATTCATCAGTCGGATTACTTTAATTTTTTTCTAAACCAATTTTTAACGATGCAAGTATGTTAAGTTTGACGTTGTTATGGGTCAAATATAGATAACATTAAGTTCAACAATTTACTATAGAAGAATTGAAGTGGAAGTGAGCTTGGTTCATTTGAATTTTGTTTTTTGTTAGATCTTCTCAAATTGGACCATCCACCATTATAATTCTTTTTTATCAATTGAATTTGACTCTCATGTTGCACCTTCACAACAAAGTGGATTTTCAAGATTGATGGAATGTAATGACCTAGGGAATTTCTTAAGACACCTTAATCATTGCATCTCCACCCTGGTGAAAAATCAAAACTAACCCTAGAATTCGGAAATGCATCTCCAGATGCCCCTCAATCACCTTCGTGTTACTTACGGTGATGCATCTCTGGACTTGCTTTTAATCAAAAAGGCGTCAAATTCTCTTCTCCTTCCCCACTTCTCAAAATACTCGCTCAAAACTTTGAAAACCTCTCAACTCTTAAACCCACTCTCTACCATCAACATCCAATTGATCAAAGAGCTTATTCAATCTCAAAATAAACTCACATTTGGTAAGTTTTGATTTTTCTATACTTCTTTTATTTCTATACACATTTGTAGAAATTGAGCATTATACTATGTAATAGGTAGTTTAGACATGTTATGTAAATGAGAAATGTGTATGATTTGTAGTTTAAATGACCAATGTATTATTTTGAATGTCAAAATGGACTGCGTTTTCGTCGTTCATGATTTTGAGTTGCAGAACATTACAGATATACATCTCCAGATTATTTCAATGTTTAGATTTCCAGAATTTGGAGATGCATTTCTGAATTTCATATGTATGCATTGTTTGGGTTCATTTCCTTGAGTTTTCATTTGTGTAGTGCTTGTGCGGTTTAATTATAGGAATTATGGTTGATAAACAAGATAGACTGAGACATGACAAAGTTGTTCAACATGCTTCGATTCTGAGGGAAAGAGCTCAATCATCATAGGCACCTGTCAGTTCTAGCCCAATTGATACAGAGACGTCAACTTCTAGGACTGATGGATCTTCTCCTTCATCTTCACGGAGGAGATAAATGTCACACACTAAGGCCCCCGAGGCACCGCATGCACTCGAGGTACCCCGGGAACCCCACGCACCCGAGGTACCCCGGGAAACCCACGCACCCAAGTTAGAAACCACCTGAGTGTGTCATGCTATGTTTTGATTCCTAGAAAAGTTATATACACGGTAGCTATATCAGATGATCATGCTACTGGTGATGATGAGCAGGTTTTATAGCATAAAGCATATGATATATAGTTGTTGTACTTTGTTGACATGTCCAATTTTGTGGACAAGAGTGCCACTTATGTAGATGTGGTTTACTAGATATACTTCGTGACTTGGAGAGGATCCATGAGTGCAATTGGGAGGACGCTTCTTTGGTCTACCTATACTCCAAGTTAGATGAAGGTTATATGTGGAAGACCAAATAGATGAAAGACAACATCACACTATTGACGATAATATTTATGCACCTTTTAGTGTTTGTGTGTCATTTTCGTAAAACTTTTGATATGCCATTACTAATGATTCATATGTACTATTTTTAGGCTTTGATCCTCCAGCACTTCCAATGCAAATCTGGCTAGGCATATGCTCTGACCTACACTGAGTATAAACCACGTGCTTCTGCATTCATCACACTCACAAGGACTCAAGCGACAAAGTCATTCAAAGTGTATCTTGACCGCTTGGTAGCAGATGATATACACTTCCAGGTGTACGTAGATCACCATGAGACGTGTCCCTTAGACGACATAGTCTTCTACTCTGGATGGTTGACTTGCGGGTCACGTATGATTTATCCACATTTACTTAAGAGCATCAAGCGGAAGTTCAGTTACATATGCAGTTTTCTCATAGAGACCCCTTTGATTCGACTCCTCCCGCTATGGCACAGAGATGTAGATGTCATGTTTGATGATTACCTTAATCATATGATACCAAATGAGGCACGGAGTACCATAGCTCCTAACGACTAGAGTGTTGCACATAACTACACCTAGTGATATTTCAGGGTGTCACATCCTTTTATGACACCAGATGCTTCAGAAGATCCTCTTAGGTCAGCTCATCAGGAGATACTAGAGGAGGAGCAGGTTAGGGCAGATCGTGATGTTGATGTGTTGCCTAGATGTCGGTGTATCATGGATATTGGGCAAGCCTATATAGACAAGGGGTCTTTCCTGAAGGCTCTGAGGCGAGGGACATTCTAGATGTCATCCTGAAGGAGGCACGGTCGACACTGTAGTACATGAGACAACGTAGGAACAGGGGGCGAATTCGACATACGCAATAGTATAGAATATTTGTATTAGGAGCACTATTATTAGTTGTATTTTATTTTGACTTCATTATGTATTACAAATTTATACATTTATATATGTCCTTTTCATATTATTCCAAAAGTGTATGATTTAATTTATATAAAATTGAATATGATAGTATAGTTATAAGACATCATCAATTTCATCCGTGTATCTCTAAAATTAAGTTAAAAACAATTGTATGCTATAAATACGAAAATGCATCTCTAGATTCTGCCTAATGTGAATCCAGAGATGCATCTACGGATCAATTTATGTTAAAATGAGGGTGTTTTATTAAAGAATGCATGGGGTGTGTTTGGGATCGATCCGGAGATGCATCTCTAGACTAAATTTTAGAATACACATAGGATGAGACTTAGTTGGGGCATTTTTTTTTTTCTTGCATCTTCAAAATATTTATTCATTATAGACCTCTATATATATTTAATGTCTAAATTATAGTATCACTTTCTATCAAAGAAACTTTTGGCACTGCCCATTCAAACCCCAAGTTTTTAGTTATTTTAATCATTCAGTAATTAGTCATTGTAATGCTCTGAGAATTTATTCTTTGCCTTCTTTTTCACTGCATAGTTAGTGTTTGATTAAATGCACAAATTAACAACAAGTTATAATTTGTTTGTATAATACCCTTTTAATGATCATGTCCATTATTGAAAATACATGCATGACCCTTTTTGTTTATACTTTTACTATGATGCACAATTTACGCCAACCTAAAATTCTAAATAATGAAGAACTTGTTGATAAACACTTGAAATATGATTTTCTTCTTGCTATTGCTCTAGTTTTATTCAAGATAAAACAATTTAAAAATTCCTTTTATTGATAGCTTTATAAACTTGTAAAAAAAATTCTTATTCAATCACTAGATAAAACCAATAGTTGTGGTTTTATCAGAATGATGAAATAGATATATTTGCTATGATTGATTTTGATTAAATGGATCTATAATGTTGGACTGCTTTTAGGAGGTTCTGAAGTGCGGTTGTGACAAGTTGGATTGCAAGGGTACGGACAATCTATCTGTTGGAAAGGCTTCCTGTCATGAAACCAGTCTGCTACAGCATTTGCAATGGTCTGCAAAATGTTCCGCAACGCAGATAAGTTAGTTATTAGTTATTCGACTACATTTGATATGAACAAAACCAAAAGTCACGTAAAATAATTATAAGTTTGGATTCTTTGTTGCGGGCGCAGAGGTGTTGGATTCAGATACAATTGAATTTGGACCTGAATCCAACGACTCTAAAATAGCGTAAGAATTTTGATAGAAAGCTTGTGAAATGTTATTTTTTTTTAGGTAGGAATGAGAATAGGCGATAAAAGAGTGTAGACTCTTACTGTATTGGCCAACGATGGAGAATCACTCCATTGCCATAATTGCTGCAATTCAGTTTGGCAGTGGAGATAGCAAGAGTCTATAAACTCTCCGTTGGATGGAGAGTTTCCTACAACAGACAGTGCTTTTAGGAATTCGGCCCTATAGTCTGAAAATCGAGTGATAGTAAAACTAAAGTTAGATAAATGTTGCGCCGCGCGATAAAAATAATTAAGAACCACTCTAGTCAAAAAGAAAAAAATAGAACATATTACTCACCTTGCACTCGATTTAGTTGATCAGGAGTGCATTGGTTTAAATCTTCCCTGCAGTTATGCCAGTATCTTTTAGGATCAGCATTACTCGTCGCAAAAATGTTCTTAATCTGAATCAAAGAAATATCTTGTGGATCAAGGAAAAAAATTTGTTGGACATCTCATGTTATTAGTTTGAAAATATCAGAAAGAGTGCTAGAGCAATCCAAACTTTTTGGCATCACTACTCAAATAAACGGAGTCGAGTAACAGAATAATCTAACCTGCCATGAGTCGATAGGCGAATTTAAAACGAAGATTGGTGTAGTGATTTCTGATGCAAAATATTGAGGGAAAAAGCACTGTGATATAGTTAAGAATTCAAAAGTATTAGTAACATCACCAAAGAAGGAATTGTAAAGGTAGAAAGAACTATAGTTGAGGACTTAACCAGTTCTGGTTTAAGTTTTGAAGTGCATGATTTCGGCAAATTCTTTGCAGAACCCTAAATAGGAAAGAAAAAAAAATAGTCAGCAGAAATAAAGTTTGCAAAAAGCATCATTCAAGTGATATCTAATGTGGCAAATGATCAAAGATAAGAAGGTTACATGTGTGGTAACAATTTGATTGAAGTAGTCTTCAACATGCGGTTCTCCGGATAAATCTTTTCTGTAATTTACAGTAACATAATGAATCATATAACATGATTTTGAATAAGTTGTTAGTTACGAAGAATATTATATCGGTGATCGATGCTTGCTTACGCATGTATGAAGTAACCAGCATCGGGAAGACATTTCACTTTAGCTTCTTTTGATAAAAGAGCTCGAAATTTATCACAATGCAGTAATGCAGTTAATCCTCCGGCTGAACATCCTGAGAAAACTGCCTGTAGTTGAAATTCTTGTGAGAATATGAAGTCAATATTTAATCTCTAAATTATTGAGTATCATAATCAACATTTTTGAATTAATAGAGGATGAAGAAAAGTGGCAAATCGTTAACGTTGCCATACATTTTGAGCATTCTTCATTCCTTTTGCTAGCAAATCGTCCATGACAGCATCGAAAATTCTTGCTCCTCGATAGTGTAACTGAGTTTTCTGATCAACAAACATGATATTAATAAAATCTAACTGGAAAGATAAAAAAACTAACATTTTCTTTAGAAAAGTATATTTTGTAAAACTTACTGGATCGACTTCTTCCACATCGCCAGTAAAAGATGAACCATCACAATATCTAACCTTAATTCTGTTCCAATTGTAGAAATCTACAATTCATAGGAAAAAAAATGAAATTCATGAAAAGAAGATGCATTGTTAGTACAAAACTCTATAGTGTATTCATTGTTCGACACGTCTCAGTGTCTGAGATGATACTGATACATATGATAACATATGTGTTAGTGTTGTTTGTGGTGTATGTATGTGTTTCATAAATTCAAAATAGTACCTGGATTAAACTCTTGCTTGTCATTTAAGATTCCTGAAAATGGAAGACTAGTAACCATTTCTTTAGATGAACCTAAACGAGTAGTCTTTCTAGCAAGGCATGAAGTGACATCGTTGCACCATCCCCCTCCCTAACATAAACAAAATTTGAAACTAAAGTTCATCATCAATAAAATTGAATCTTTTAATATTTGTTTTAAAAAATGTAAAATATAATTATTGATGGAAATTTGTAGAAAATGACAAACCTCCATATGAACTAACCAACTGTTAATTCCTGTTCCATAACCTTTGACTAAATGGTAAGCTGGTGGACTACCATCCAAACATACTGCAAAATATTTGAAATTTTAATTTTACAATTGTCATAAACATCTATAAAAAAAAGGTATAATAGATATGAGATGAATAAGAGTGTGCTTATACAATTTTATTTTTTATTTTTAAAAGAATTAATTTTACAATTTAAAAAGGAGTAGTGACGCAGTTTATTGTTCACTTGCCTTCTGTTTATATATTGACATGATTTTTCATGATTAATATATTAAATAAGTTTGGTAGAATAATAGAATTCTTCATTTTTGCTACTATTTTTATGAAATTTAAAGGATCAATTTCAAATATAATAAAAAATAGATCAATTTGTAAAATTTGAATAAATTTAAATAGATAAGTTTTAAAATTTATACTAATTAATAAAGTTTGAAAAACATAAAGATCAATTTGCAAAATTTGAAAAACTTATAACCAATTTAAAATTTATAGAGTACTTTAGTTGCTAAAAGTACAATGATCCCGTGTTTATTTTGTTGTATTATGTGTTTTAAAGTATTTGGCAACTAGTACAATGTGTTTGGCAACTAGTGTTTTTGTACTCGTTTGATCCAATGTGTTTGGCATTTCCTTTTTCTTCTTAGATTATCCTTTTTAGTGTCGAATTGAATTATACCAATATAAATATTGAGGAAATTTCAAAATCTTATGTAAAATTCACTTTTAATTGACAAAATGTTTTATAAAATCCTTTCATTTTATAAATTCTTCATTCTTAAATATTTATCATCCTACCACTAACTCAAACAATTACTTTGATAGAAGGATTTTATATAATTTGAATTGTCTTCTAAAATTACAATTACTGAAACTTTAAAAAAAATATTTCATAATTTTTTTTAGGTTTAAATAATCTTTTTTCATCTATATAAGTTTATGAGTTTTTGTTTTTCATTCCTATTTTTTTTTTTCATGCAAATAATTCATAAATGTTAAAAATCTTTTGATTTTAGTCTCTAAAATTAAAATCCACAGATTTTCTAACAGATTTTAACTTTAGAGACTAAAACTAAATAAAATTCAACATTTAAAGACTTTAACCAGAAATAAAGATTCATCGTCGAAAAATAAAAATTCATCAACTTACCAACTAAAACACTATTTAAGGTTTTTTTTTATTTTAAGATTTTTTTCAAATTATCATCAAAACAATAAAATTTATGTTAAATGATTTGAATTGATCTCTATTTAAGGTTTTTTTTTATTTTAAGATTTTTTTCAAATTATCATCAAAACAATAAAATTTATGTTAAATGATTTGAATTGATCTCTATTATTTTAAAAAATCTTCAAATTTTCATCAAAACAATAAAATCTATATTAAATGATTTGAATTGTTCTCTATTGTTTTAAAAGAATCTTCAAATTATTATCAAAACAATGAAATCAATATTAAATGATTTGAATTACTCTCTATTATTTTAAAAAATCTTCAAATTATCATTAAATTAATGAAATCTGTATCAAATGATTTGAAGTGCTCTCTATTATTTTAAAAACTTCAAATTATCATCAAATAAATGAAATCTATATTAAATGACTTGAATTGCTCTCTATTAGTTTTAAAAATCTTCAAATTATCATCAACGCAATAAAATCTATATTAAATGATTTGAATTGCTCTCTATTATTTGAAAAATTCTTCAAATTATCATCAAAACAATGAAATCTACATGGAATGATATTATTTTTTAAAAAAATTCTTCAAATTATCATCAAAACAATGAAAACTACATGGAATGATTTGAATTTCTCTTTAAAATTACATTACTTTTCATCCAAACACATCCTAGATAAATATGAATAAAACACATATAAGAATGAAAAAACTCCTAACCTGCTCCTTTTGCAACTGCATTCTGGAGAATAGTGATAGGTGCATAACCAGCTTCTGCCTTCATAAATAACAAAACAATCACAGCAAGGTTTAACTTTAACCATTGCCTCAATCCTTTGCTCTCCATTCTACATAAATCAAAAAAATTATGAACTAATAAAAGCTATGATATTTCATTCTTTTATCTACCTTTCTAAAAATCTTTCATAACTCAGCTGGAGAAAACAATCTATTTTTTCAATGTACATATCAACCCAATAATGAATAATTATTTTTGTGAAATTCAATGCTCATCAACCCGTTTTTATGAAAAATATCTTCATTTTTTTGTCAAAGTAATATGGAATATTTGAACATTATTGCATGATCTTAGGTTGATTGAACATTTGATTTAATTCAATAAGTACATGAACTATTATTGACTCAAAAGAATTAAAAAAATATATTTTTTCAATAACTGAAATTTCACATAAATAAATGAAATGTCGCAAATTCGAACATACGACTTATATCTGATGTTCATCGGACACAAAACATACAAAAATTCTAATAGTATTTGAAAAATGAATAAATGATATATTACAGATTCGAGTATGCGTTCTTGTATTTGGTGTCCCTTGAACATAAAACATACATAAATTTTAATAATATTTTAAAAATAAATAAGTAATATGTTACGAATTCGAATTCTCATCTATCTTAAACACAAAACATATAGAAATTATAATAATCTTTTAAAAACGAATAAGTGAGATGAGTCTCTATATCTAGTGTCCCACGGACACAACACATTCAGAAATTCTAATGGTCTAGGACATGAAAAATCAAACAAACAATAAACTTGCATTTTCTCATATACGAATATTTGTTACCAAATACTAACACAAAAAGAGCAGAAAATAATAAGAAAACTACCTTCACTTCAGAAGAGCTAGACTTTAATCCTTGCGATCCTTGCAAGAGCTAACTATAAAAATTGAAACTTCACCCGACAAATATTGTTGTATCAAGTTATATATAAAATATTTATAATTCAATTAATTACATTAAAAAATTAGTTAAAAAACAATTGAATGTCTTAAAACCGTTTTTTTTTTCTTTTCAATTTGTTTCCTAAAACATACATTCTATTTTCTTGTCAAAAAGACACCATTCCTCTTTTGTCAAATATCTAAAAATCTGATTATATTTACCTAAATTAAGAAATGTATATAAAAAAGACAACAATCATCTTTTCTCAAACAAAAAAACGTATATTATAAAATGTGATTAAATTTATATTTAAAAAATATATATTTTTAGAAAATTACTGTTTTGGACTGGGTCGGGCTAACCCAAAAGCAAGGATAAAGGCCCAATCCAAACGGCCCTACAGGGGGTCACGCCGACCAAGAAGGTACAACCTTGTCCACGACATCCTCAACGCAATGCAGTCCAGCTCGACCTTAGCTCGAGCGCTCCTCGTAGGGCTGACCATGACCATTATGCCACCACCAGGTTTCCGAAAAGACAGCGTCCCCGTCCGCCCGTACTTCTCGCAGAACACCCAGGAAGGAGACCACGTGCGGGTCCCCACTACACACGTAGAACCTGACAGTTCCTTCATTTGGGCCAAACCTGCCCGGCCCAATGAAGGGACCTTGGCCCAACGTTGGGGGCTATAAATACCCTCTGTTCCTAGAGGGTCAGGTATTCATTCTCTTACTCATACTCATACTTTTTGCCTGCTCGTACTCCCACTTACTTTAGCATCGGAGTGCCTTGCAGGTACCCCCTCTCCGCATCTCGTTCAACTTCAGCTCGGAGCCAGTCGTGACGGTCCAAGTCTGATCAGGTAAGATCAGTGGCACCGTCTGTGGGAAACTAGCTTCCCTGTCTTACAAACAACTCAAAGACCAAAGCTCGACTCAACTACCACTGTCATGGCTGACCAAGCTCGCGATGAACAAAACGTCCGCGTCGTCGACACCAACAACGGCCCCGCAGACAAAAACGGACACCTTGACAACACCGGCAACCCCGATCATAACACCATCCCTGTGTCAACCGCCCCCGGACCTTCAACCCACCGCGACGGAGCTACCGCTTCATCATCCTCGGTCCCTCCGCCACTCGAAGAGGACGATGCGGCTTACCGGGCCGCCCAGTTTCAGGAAGTCCCCGTCCCCGCCGGGGCGGATGCCATAACCCGAGCGCTGTTCGCAGCGATCAATCAGACAAATTACCTCATCTTCGCCCAAGGGGAAAGATTGAGAGCACTTGAAGACGATCGAAGACCCCCGAGGAGGCACCGAAGGCCCCCGACTCCACCTCCTCGGGTGACTGAAGTCCACTTCCCATCTCCCCCACGGAGACATTACAGAGATACCTCTCGAAGCCTGTCCCCCCGCCCAACGGGGAGACGTCCCCCTTTGGAGAGACAGCACATCACCGAAGCCGGAGGACGGGGCCGCCCCCGCGAGACAGGAAAGAAGACACTCTGGAGACGGTCGGGGGAGAACCAATCAGCGAGCACCACGCTCGAGAGATACCCAACACGACCAGGACCGTCATGCCCGACAGTATTACAGGTCCCCGTCTCTGTCCCCGGAACAGAGCGACGAGGACGACCCCCGCGGTCCCCTGTCGCAGGCTATCATGGAGGCGCCCATCCCTCCGGGCATGGAGAAGCCTCCACACTTGAAGGAATACGATGGAGTCGCGGACCCGGTCGACCACATAGACGGGTTCGAGGCCATGCTGCACTAACACAATGTCGGGGGGCCCATCAAATGCCGCCTCTTCCCCACGACCCTCAGGAAGGCAACAATGGACTGGTACAAAGGACTCGCCCCGGGGTCAATCACCTCGTGGCGGAACCTGAAGAACCAGTTCATCAGTTTATTCACAGCATCTCGGCGACATCCGAAGACCGAGGCGGCTCTCGAGGCCATCATCCAGAGACAAGATGAAACCTTGAGAGAGTTCATCAACCGCTTCAACCGCGAAGCCATACAGGTCCCCTGCACGGACCATATGAAAAGATATCTGCTGCAGAGGGGGCTCCTCCCCGGCACGGAGTTCAGAAACGCCGTGGGCATCGAGCCACCCAGAACATTCGATGCCCTCCTCGAAAAAGCCCAGGCGTACATGAATTACGAGGAGAGAGAGGCGGCCAACCGAGCCTGAGACTCCAGGACTCGCGGGTCCAACAGCAACTCGCGCCAGGAAGCTCCTCCTCCTCGACGAACCGGGGAGAAAAGAAAAGAAGACAGACCCCGGGAAGTTCGGGAGCAACGGGGACCCTCGAGGCGCTTTACCGAGTACACTCCGCTCACAGCTTCCCGCGAGCGCATTTTGGTGGAGTGTGCCACCACGGACTTCATGGACGGTGGCGTAAAACGTCCTCGACCTGCTCCCGCCAAGCCCGGAGCAGACAAGAACAAATATTGTCAGTACCATAGGAGCCATGGTCATATGACTGAGGATTGCGTCCACCTCAAGGACGCCATCGAAACCCTCATCAAGGGAGGGAGGCTTGCACAGTACCGGCAAAACGACGCTCCTCGCTGTGACGCCCGGGAGATAGGAGAGCCGAAGGAAGACGCCCGACCATCTGACGAGTCGGTCCCCATCCAGACCGCCTTCTCCGTGACCAGACCCGAGGACTTTGACGTCCCCGAACACCTGCAGGAGCCGCTCACCACACACAGCAGGTGGGAATATTTCCCCTCTGCCATGGTCATCAACGGCGGAGGATTCAACGACTTGACCATTAATTCAGCAAAGAGGAAGCTGGACGAGCTGTTCGACGCGGCACCCCCACAAACAGTGACATTTGAAAGGGTGAAGGGCAGGTCAGAGCCCATCACCTTCTATCTAGAAGAGCTCCCCGGGGGAGCCCCCAATGCAGTCATCCCCTTACTGATAAGGGCAAGAATGCCAACTTCGATGTCCACCGCATCCTCGTCGACGAAGGAAGTTCCGTCGACGTAATGTACAGCCAATTGTTCTGAACTCTACAGTTGGACGACTCACATCTCTCGCCATACGTAGGGTCGGACTTACAAGGTTTCAATGGCTCAACCTCCAAACCTTGGGGATATGTCGAGCTCCTGGTTACATTCGGTGAAGGAACAGCGACAAGGCAAGTCAAAGTACGCTTCCTCGTCATCGACTGCCCGTCCCTCTACAACTGCATCCTGGGAAGACCGACACTGGCAGAACTGACAGCGGTGCCCTCCACGATCCACCTGAAGATGAAATTCTACACCAAAAGGGCACGGGTAGCTACTATCCAAGGAGACCTGGCCGCTGCTCGAAGGTGTTTTAACGCTGCATCCAAGGGACGCGACACTGTCGATGTAGGGACAAGGCCCGCCAAAAGGACACGACAGGAGCCCGACAAGCAAGAGTCCGTCAAGGAAGAAGTCCAAAAAGCTCCACCAAAGGTCGACTCTATAGCTCTGGACGCTCGTTTCGACCAGGACGAACCTCCCAACGGCGAGCAAGTTCCACTCCGACCAATACCAGACGGGGATTTTAAGCTCGTCCCCCTCGGCACAGACCCGAGCAAAGGAGTAAAGATTGGCAAGGATCTCCCCGATCTGGCAAGGAAGCAAATCAAGGCCTGCTTGCGCGAGAATGCTGACCTGTTCGTCTGGAGCGCCACGGAGATGCCTGGACTCGACCCTGAGGTCGCCTGTCACCACCTCGCCATTGATCCTGCCGCTAGGGCTGTAGTGCAACGTAGGCGTAAGCAGTCTCCAGAGAAAACGGAGGCTGCTGAAAAAGCTGTAAAAGACCTCCTAGAGGCAAATTTTATTTCTGAAGCCCGGTATTCCACCTGGCTGTCAAACGTTGTACTTGTTAAAAAGAATAATGGAAAATGGAGGATGTGTGTTGACTATACCGATCTCAACCGGGCTTGCCCGAAAGATACTTTCCCTTTACCGAACATAGACATGTTGATCGACAACTTGGCCGACTACAAAACATTGTCGTTCATGGATGCTTACTCGGGCTATAACCAAATCCCGATGGCCGTGGGCGACAAACACTGCACGACTTTCATGACCAGCTCGGGCAACTATTACTAAAACGTAATGCCCTTCGGACTGAAAAACGCCGGGGCAACCTACCAACGCATGATGAACAAGGTTTTCCACAAGCAGATCGGGGACATGCTCGAGGTTTACATGGACGACATGATCGTCAAATCTCGAGCAGATACCGACCATGCGACACACCTCAAGGCAGTCTTTGCCCAAGCAAGACAAAGCAAAATGAGATTCAACCCTGAGAAATGCACGTTCGGGGTCAAGGCAGGAAAATTCCTCGGATTCTACCTAACTGAACGAGGAATCGAAGCCAATCCCGACAAGTGTCGAGCGTTCTCCGACTTCCCGACACCGACCTCGAAGAAGTCGATACAAGTCATGAACGGCATGCTCACATCATTGTCCCGTTTCGTCGCGAGGTCCGCTCAGTACGCCCTCCCCTTCTTCAAACTCCTTCGTAAAGAAGCAGCCTTCAAATGGAACGAGGAGTGTGAACGGGCACTGCGCCACCTAAAGAAGAGTTTGTCTCAACCGCCCGTATTATCTCGACCAGCCGACGGGGAACCACTGTTCCTATACTTGGCCGTCTCGAACGAAGCCGTCAGCGCGGCTCTCATCCGCGAGACCACCGATGGACAGAAACCTGTCTACTTCACGAGCAAAGCCCTGCAAGGACCCGAAAGTATGTACCAACAGATAGAAAAGGTGGCCCTAGCCCTCGTCAACACGGCGAGGAGACTCAGACACTATTTTCTGGCCCACACAATCATCGTACGAACCGACCAACCAGTGAGGCAACTTCTGGGTCGGCCCGACATGGTGGGCAGAATGTTGAAATGGTCCTTGGAACTCTCCGAATTCGACATTCAGTACGAGAGCAGGAAAGCCCTGAAAGCACAAGCCCTGGCCGACTTTGTCGCGGAGATGACCGCTCATGACCCGCCCGCTGGGAAGGAACACAAATGGACCATCTTTGTCGATGGGGCCTCCAGCTCGTCCAGAAGTGGCGTGGGAATCCTCCTGGAGAACGAAGAAGGCGTAGTGGTCGAACACTCGTTAGCCCTCTCCTTCCCAACGTCGAATAACCAAGCAGAGTATGAAGCCCTGCTCGCAGGACTGAGGCTAGCCGAGGACCTGGGAGCCCGCGAAGTACAAATCTACACAGACTCCCAACTCGTCGCCTCCCAAGTCCAGGGGAGTTACCAGGCCAAGAACGACAACCTCGTCGAATACTTAAACTTAGTCAAAAAATACATGACAAAGTTTGAACGAGCGGAGATCTCACATGTCCCCTGCGAGCGAAACACAAGGGCAGACATATTGTCCAAACTCGCGAGCACGAGAAAGAAGGGCGGAAACAAATCCGTCATACAAGAAACCTTAGCACGCCCGAGCATCGAAAGGTCCTCGACACTAGTCGAAGTCCACGCCATATGAGATGCCTCGTCCTAGATGACCCTGGTGTACAATTTCCTAACGAAAGGCGAACTACCCACAGACCAGACTGATGCAACCACCACAAAGAGACGAGCATGCTCGTACGTGGTGCTCGAGCAAAAACTCTACCGCCGAGGATTCTCCATTCCCCTCCTGAAGTGCATCGATGAATCCAGTCCCCGAGGTACTGTGAGAGATACATGAGGGGATCAACGCCCAGCACATGGGCGGTAAATCCCTGGCGAGGAAAGCCCTTCGAGCGGGGTATTATTGGCCGACGATGCAGCAGGACGCCAAGGAACACGTCAAGAAGTGTGACAAATGCCAGAGGCACAGGGACATGCACCTCGCCCCCCCTCACGAACCGAGTATACTGTCATCCCCGTGGCCATTCGCATGGTGGGGTATGGATATCCTCGATCCCTTCGTGCAAGGGACTTATCAAAATAAATTCCTCATCGTGGCCGTGGATTACTTCACGAAATGGATCGAGGCCGAGGCTCTCGCGAAGATCACCTCACATAACATCCTTCGTTTCTACAAGAGAAACATCCTCGCTAGATTTGGAATCCCGAGGGCACTAGTGACCGACAACGGCACCCAATTCACCGATCATGGGTTCCAGGACTTCGTCACCAAACTAGGAACAAAACAACACTTCACCTCGGTCGAACACCCTCAAACCAACGGGCAAGCCGAAGCCGCAAACAGAGTCATTCTCCGAGGACTCAAACGCCGACTCGGCGAAGCCAAGAGGGGTTGGGTCGAGGAACTGCACAACGTCTTGTGGGTATACCGCACCACGCCCCACTCAACGACGGGCAAGACCCCCTTTCGACTAACGTACGATACCGAGGCCGTCATCCCGGTGGAAATCAGGGAACCCTCCAGACGGACAGAGAACCCCCTCGACGAAGAAATGAAAGACGAGGCACTCAGGGACGAACTCGACTTAGTCGAGGAAATCCGATCGGGGGCGGCCCTACGCGAAGCCACCCTAAAACAACGAGTGGCTCTGCGCCACAACGACAAGGTCATTAAACGCGAGTTCGAAACCGGCAGCCTGCTGTTACGAAGGAACCAGAAAGACGCCCGCAAAGGGAAACTGGCCGCGAACTGGGAAGGGCCTTAACGCGTCCACGACACCATTGGTATCGGGGCATATCACCTCGAGCGACTGGACGGAGAACCACTACCACGACCCTGGAACGCTGCTAAACTAAAGCAGTACTATAGTTAAAAACCATTAACACCAAGGACCCTCGCCGTCGACACCCGCATCCGGCCCACGAGGAAACACGTCCGACCCCGTAGAAAGGTCAAGGTACTGGCCCGACCTACGCCCAAACGGCATAACGTCGTTCAACAGACGAGTATGAACGATAGTTCCCGACGTGGACACCTCAACCGAGCCCCACCGTCGAAGTACCTGTAGGGAAGAACACCCAGCTCGCGATGGGTAGTTCACGCCGCGGGTGAACAACCCCGATCCGGGTCATGTACCCGAACAAGCGGCTTCACTCCGCACACCCGATGAATCTCAAAGAACGTCGGGCCATCCAAAAGGGTCGAAAAGGAAATCTCTCCTCGATGTCATCACTTAGGCAAATTTGGCCACCGAATGGAAAGCCGAGCACGGGCACGACCCGAACAAAAGACTTAGGCAAATTTGCCAACGAAATCACAACCACACACGGGCAAGACTCGGGGCCATAACTTAGGCCAGTTTTAGCACAAAAATATTAAAACGTAAACACGGGCAAACAATCAAAAGTCGAAACAAACATTCATTCGAAAGGCCTGTGGGCAACAAAACAAATAGAGATAAACCGACCAAGAAGGCCGGCGATGTTCAAGAGTTACAAAGAATGGGCACGCAGGCCCAAAAAGTAAAATTTGGACGGGCACGCAGGCCCCAAAACAAACATCAATAAAGGCACACAGGCCTACTGGAATCTCACAGCTAGACTTCCCCGGAGCTATCACCACCGACAACAGGAGACTCGGGCGGGGGCACGACCTGGCCGTCGATGATCTGAGACATGTAACCTGCTCCTTCAGTATTTAGATCGGGATTCAGCAGGGCGAGCTGGATAACCGCGGCCTCAAAGCCATCCGCCAAAGCACTGACGCAATCCGCCTCGAGGAGTTGAATACGAGCAACCAGTTCCGACCGACTTCACAAAGGATTTGTCTCCTCCGACTCATCCTCGGCAGGGAGCATGGAAGCCTTTAGTTCCTCGAACTCTTTGGCGAGCCGTCTGTTGTCAGCCTCCAAGCGTTCCCGGTCCTCACCGAAGTACTCCCTCTCCTCGGAAATCTTCCCCGAGTTCTCTTTCTCCGCCGCCAATAGCTCGGCTTGCTCGCGGAACATCTCCTCGGAGCGCTCCAGGGCAGCCTTCAACTTCCGTGAACTCGAAGTAAGGGCAGCTTTCTCCTGTTCCATCTCCTTGATGCGATCAGAATCGGCCCCTTCCTCGGCTAACACAACGGCCATCTCGGGCATCTTGACCAGCCCGGCCATGTTGGCGGCCAGATGCCTCCTCCGACTCTCCTTGCTCAGCCGCCTAATGGTATCAGCTTCATCAGCACTCACGGACAAGGGAAATCCCTCGAAGAAACCCTCCTCTTTAAAACAAGGGGGCAACCCGAAGGACCTCACCGCACTAGAGTCCTCGCTGACCTCCGGTTGGCTCTCCACCCGATTCCTCTTCCTTGGTATCAGGTACGTATGTGGCTCGACATCCTGAGCATCCGGGGACCCTCTGGAAGCAGCGCCCGAGCTAGTTGGCGGGCCCATCCTCGTCGCCTGAGGAGCTCGCACCACTCTCTTGTTAACCTTCTTATCCTGTGTCAGCTTCAGGAGCCTCTCCTTTCGTCCAGCCATCAGACCTGCATAAAATAATCCCGGGTTAGTGACGAGCAAATAAACAAGCGAAGAAAATCAAACAAAACGAAAAAAAGTAAAAGACCTAGCAGGTTCTTGGCCCGCCCGAAGGACTGGCATTCCATGAGCGCCTTCGTATCGATAGGCCAGGCCTCAAAGGTCGGATAACCATCTTCATCAAGAATATCCTTCCCCTCCCTCGTGGCCCACCGGGCGGGGAAGAAACTATCGACATACTGACAGAGGGTACCATAGGCCTCCTTGTCTTTGGTGCTCATCTTACCCGCGGACGTATGGTAGTACCCGGTGTCGTGCTCGTAGTGACGCGAGGTCCAATGCAAAGGAAATTTGGCCACACGCCCTAACATCGGGCGTCCCTCGACGTCCAGAAGAGCCTCCCCGTGATCGTCGGTCACGACCGTTTCTTCCTCGTATACCGATTCTAAACCCGTTTTGGTAACCGGCCGCACGATGTACCACTTGTCCTTGAAGCCCCGGACAGAATCCATGTACATCCTGAACAGTCTCTTCGACTATTTCAGGGAAACCCAACTGTGCCTGCCTCCCCGAGAATGGCGTTGTAAATGGAAGATGCGGAAGAAGAGAGGTATGGTCGCCCCAATCTTTAAGAAGCGACACGTCAATTCGAACGCCCGGAGGAAAGCGATCGAGTTAGGGTGAAGCTGTGACGGGGCCAGTTCTAGATGACTAAAGACCCCGACCTGAAAATCACTGAAGGGGAGCTGTAATCCCAGGTCCTTGAAAGCAATCTCATACATGGGGAACCTGTACTCGAGGAATTCCGAGAAAATCCGCGCAGTAAGAGTCGGCCGAGTGACAACGAAATTCTTCTGAAAACCGGGCTGGCTACCGCCCTTCTCGATGATGGTATACACACTTCGACTACGTCGACTATAGGCTGAAGCAATTCCTCTGGGCTCGGCGCCCACCCATTCCAGCAAAGGATCGTCGATGGTATCGACCAAATTCACATTCTCCTCGGCACTTTGGTCTTCCACCTCAGTGCGCCCCGAGGAACACGGTTCGTCCGCCATGGTCACCTACAAAGCACAGGAAACTGGTCAATTGGGGAGCAAATCCACATGCTCGCCATAACAGACGGGATGAAGGGCGCGACAAGCCGTGTCACTCCACGCGCGACCATAAAAGTTGGTATTTCGAAACAAAGAGAGAAGTCACCTCCCCGACTCCCAGATACCACGACAAGTCTCCCTACAGATCGCCTAAGTGGGCCAACATCTCGACCACTCACGAATATGTCGACCTAGGCTATGAACATGGCGAGCGATATCATGAATCCCAAAACTAGAGCTATGAGTTTACCGGGAACTACCAAGAATTAGGCACCCTGAACCATGAAGATCCCGGGCAGCACTGCGAGTCAAATACCTAAACTATGCATGTACCGGGCGCAAACATGCGTTCGCCAGGAATAAACATGGATTTGTCGAGCCAAATACTAATCTACCGGGGCTAATCCCAGGCGTACAGTCTCTAATGTCTAAAAACAATGGAAAATATCATGCATCACAGGGGAAAAGCAAAGGGGACAAGCCGCTTACTTGAAATCCAGAAAGAAGTGCGACGGCGGAAAGGGGAATCAGCGACGGAGAGCACGGCGGTCCTATAAATATCCGGGAAGAACAGCAGCAGCAGAGGCAGAGGAAAGAGGAGAAGCGCGAAGAGTAAAAACATGTTCTGGGGCCCAAGGATCCTATTTATAGTGATGACGTGGAATACGAAACGTCACCCCGGGGAACCACAGACTTCCCTCCTCGACGCGTAGCTCCCCTAGGCAATGATGACCCTATCGTCAGTAGGGTGGCGGCACGGTTCCCAAGAGATGCCTCGTATGCTCAACGAACGCAGCCCGTCGAGATTCCCCCGAGCATTCCTCGAAAGGAATTATCTCACGAGCCCGACACGGTGGAAACTCCTCGAGCAAACAACGGGGAACTACATCTCTCATCCGGGCACGGGACCCCGCGGCGGAGGCGATCTAAGATCAAGTCATGGCTCCTACCCCAGGAACCACGACTTGGGGGGCTCCTGTTCTGGACTGGGCCGGGCTGGCCCAAAAGCAAGGATAAAGGCCCAATCCAAACGGCCCTACAGGGGGTCACGCCGACCAAGAAGGTACAACCTTGTCCACGACATCCTCGACGCAATGCAGTCCAGCTCGACCTTAGCTCGAGCGCTCCTCGTAGGGCTGACCATGACCATTATGCCACCACCAGGTTTCCGAAAAGACCGCGTCCCCGTCCGCCCGTACTTCTCGCAGAACACCCAGGAAGGAGACCACGTGCGGGTTCCCACTACACACGTAGAACCTGGCAGTTCCTTCATTTGGGTCAAACCTGCCCGGCCCAATGAAGGGACCTTGGCCCAGCGCTGGGGGCTATAAATACCCTCTGCTCCCAGAGGGTCAGTTATTCATTCTCTTACCCATACTCATACTTTTTGCCTGCTCGTACTCCCACTTACTTTAGCATCAGAGTGCCTTGCAGGTACCCACCCCCTCATCTCGTTCAACTTCAGCTCGGAGTCAATCGTGACGGTCCAAGTCTGATCAGGTAAGATCAATTACCTTTATTAAGGGTATGAAAAAAATACATTAAAAGAAAAATGAGTTCATTTGAAAAATATTGGTGCATCAATTTATATATAAAATATTCTTTTTTTTTTTGTTGTGATATTTCAATATTAGATTAATTACATTAGAAGTTTTAGTTGAAAAAATCAATTATATTTTCTAAAGACTTATTTTTTTTCTTTCAAAAAGGATTTAAATTCTTAACGTCAATTATTATTTTTTTGTCCAAAAGACATCAGTGTTATTTTATAAAGTATTCTCTCAAAAATATTTATTATATGTCGTTCTGCCACTTTTACATATATTAAAAATACAATCAAAAAATAAATTAAAGTTATTTTATAAAATTATTTTTATTAGTATTAAGAAAAAGATAAATCAAAAAAATTAGAAAAAATAATAAACAAGAGAATATAATAAAAACTAATCGTTAATTGGTCTAGTGCTAATTGAAGTTGGGTTTGATAAGGAAGACCATGATGAAAAATAAATGAAAAATTAATAATAATAAAATATATTTATAATTTATTAATGTTGAAAAATGAATTATAATTCAATATAAATTAAATTTCTTAAAATGTCCACAATAAATTCATTGTTATCTACCGTTAGGTCTTAATTGTATTTATGAAAGAAAAAATTCTTGTTTTTATTTGTTGTAAATAAGTATAATCTATTTTTTTATAAAAAATAAATAAATTTTTAAGAGTAAATTGGTACTCCAACCCAAATATACAAAAACGAAACCAAAATCCAACATCAAAGTAAAAAACAACTATCCTCCTTCTATGAAAGATTACATTATACCTTTTAATCATATGTGCAAGCTTGACGAACTTATATGAATTTTTTGGATAATATAATAAATTAATGTGTTATAATCATTATTTAATTAGTCAAATTAAAATGATTTATTAAATATAAGGTTTATAGTTAAGGATATAATTTTTATGAAAATTATTCTGTAGATATCAAAAATCTTATTTCTATTATGTGATGGGTAAAATTGGAATAAGAAAACTTCTCTTTATGGAAAGACATGAGATTCTAAACTTGAACAAACATGACTCTTTATGAAAGAGTACGAGGTTCTTATAAATAAGGGGTTATGGTCCTCAGTTGTAGACACTAGAAAATATCATAGAATATTTATTCTCTTTACTACAGATGCTACAACTGTGATAAAGTGGGACATCTTGCAAAAGATTGTCGAGTCGAAAAGAAGGTAGAAGAAACAAATAATCTATTTTTCGAAGCTGAAGCAAATGAAGGTTTTCTCTTGATGGCTCAAAATGAAGTCAATACCAATGATGACAATCTATGATACCTTGATTCAGGAGCAAGAAATCATATGTGTGGTCACTAACATCTATTCAAAGATATATAAAAGACTGAGGATGGTCATGTGTCATTTTGAGATGTGTTGAAGCTGAAGGTCGAAGGAAAAGGTATAATTGTTACTCACAAAAGAATGGTCTAATTGGGTCAATCCAAGATGTGTATTACGTACCATATCTCAAGACAAATATTTTGAGTTTGGGGCAACTCACAGAAAGAGGTTATTCGGTACTCATAAAAGATCGGGTACTGCACTTGAAGGACAAGCTCAAGCATCTATTTGCTCGAGTCGAAATGGAAAGAAATCGAATCTACAAACTGAATCTGAGAAGCGTTCGAGAAAATTTCTTACAAGTTAATATCGAAGACAAAGCGACGTTATGGAATTTATGCTTTGGTTATCTACATCATACTGGTCTAAGAAGATTAGCAAAGAAGAACATGGTGCACGGGCTACCAGACATAGACTATGAGGGCATATTTTGTGAAGAATGTGTTCTTAGCAAGCAAACGAAAACCTCATTTCAAAAGAAGGCAGAATATCAAGCTAAACATATTCTCGAACTGATTCATACCGACATATATGGACCAATCACTCTGGAATCTTTCAGTGGCAAAAGGTACTTCATCTCTTTTATCGATGATTTTTCGCGAAAGAATTGAGTTTATTTTCTGAAAGGAAAATCTGAAGCATTTGAAATGTTCAAAAAGTTTAAAGTAATGGTGGAGAAAGCAACATATAAACATATCAAAGTCATTCGATCAGACATAGGTGGTGAGTACACTTCGATAGAATTCATGAACTATTGTGAGAAGGAAGGCATAAGAATATTTCAAACTGCATCATATTCTCCTCAGCAAAACGGTGTGGCTGAACAGAAGAATCAAACTATTCTCGACATGGTTCATTCAATGCTCAAAAGCAAGAACATGTCAAAGGAATTCTGGGCAGAAGTTGTACAATGTGCCATTTATGTTCAAAACAGATGTCTACATGCGAAGTTAGATGATCGAACACCACAAGAAGTATGGAGCGGACAAAAACCAATAGTTTATCATCTAAAAGTATTCGTTGGTGTGGCTTACGCACACGTGCTGGATCAACAAAGAACAAAACTTGAAGACAAAAGAAAAAGGTACATATTCATGGGATATGATGAGAGGACAAAATAGTACAAGCTACTTGACCCGACAATCAAGAAGGTGATAGTGATTCGAGATGTGAGAATAAATTAAGCAAGTAAATAAGAGTGGGATAATTCGACAGAAACCATCGTCGAAGTTAGAGAACCATCAGTCACCGCACTAACAGGCATACCAACAAACTTTGAAACTACTGACAGTGACAGTGAAAATGAACTTTGACAACCTAGAATACGAAGTTTGCAAGATTTGTATGATTTTACAAATGAGGTAAACCTTGTATGCCTTATGGCAGATTCTGAAAACACTAGTTTTGAAGAAGCGTTACGAGATAAGAAATGGAAAACTGCCATGGACGAAGAGATTAGGGAGATTGACCGCAACAATACTTGGGAGCTAGTCGAATTGTCTAAAGGAAGTCAACCCATTGGTGTAAAACTATTCAAGAAAAAGATGAACGCTCAAGGAGAAATAGAACCATACAAGGCGCAACTTATTGCGAAAGGATACAAGAAAAAGGAAGGAATCAACTATGACGAGATATTTTCCCCTGTTGCAAGAATGGAGACAATTCGATTACTCATCTCATAAGTTGCTCAATTCAAATGGTCGGTATATCAAATGGATGTCAAGTCGGCATTTCTGAATGGTGTGCTTAGTCTACATCTAACAGCCACTCAGGTACATGAAATTTGGGGAAGAGAAGAAGGTTTTGAAACTAAAGAAAGCTCTCTATGGGCTGAAACAAGCACCGCGGGAATGGAATACATGTATTGATACATACTTCAAGGAGAATTGGTTCGAAAAATGTCCGTATGAGCATGCCCTTTATGTAAAGAAAAATGGAAGTAATGTGTTACTTGTTGCTCTCTATGTCAATGATCTTATTTTTCTGGGGAGTAATAATCAGATGATAAAAGAATTCAAAAGCACAATGACACAGGACTTTGAGATGACAAATTTGGGCCTAATGAGATTTTTTTCTTGGTCTGGAGGTTCGACAGACAGAAACATGAATTTTTATATCAAAAGAGACATATGCAAAGGATATCTTAAAGAGATATAACATGAAAGATTATAATCTGGTCTCGACACCAATGGAACCAGGTGCAAAGCTATCGAAATTTGATGGAGGAGAACGTGTCGAAGCGAGCAAATTCAGGAGTTTGGTGGCAAGTATTTGTTATCTCACATGTACAAGGCTGGAAATTTTATTAAGTGTGGGCATTGTAAGTCGGTTCATGGAAGAGCCATTATACATATATTGGAAAGCATTGAAGTGAATCTTGAGGTATATCCAAGGAACAATGTCACTTGGAAGCTTCTACTCAAAATCAAAAGATTACAAGTTGGTTGGTTACTCTGACGGTGATTGGTGAGGAGATATAGATGATCAAAAAATCACCTTCGGATATGTGTTCTTTATGGAAAATACTGCATTTACTTGGCTTTCTAAGAAACAACCGATAGTAACACTTTTGACATGTGAAGCTGAATATGTGGCAGCATTCTGGTGTGTTTGTCATGCAATATGGCTTCGAAATCTGTTGAGCCAGATGAAACTGAAACAACTAGGTGCAACCGTGATTTGAATTGACAAAAAATTAACAATTGAGTTAGCAAAGAATCTAGTGAACCGAGCAAACACATCAATGTCCGTTTTCATTTTATTCGAAATCATGTGAAAGAAGGAAATATGGAACTGGTGCATGTGGCAAGTCAGGATTAAGTTGTGCATATCTTCACAAAACGACTACCGAAATTACTTTTCGATAAGTGCAAGAAGATGATTAGTATGACGGATGGTAGAAACATTTAAGTTTAGAAGAGATTTTTGTTGAATAAACATTAAACGTTATCCTAAGTGAGTTTTTAAGAGTTAGTGGAAAGATAAAGAGCTCTTGTAGTGAAAAGGTCAAAGAGGTTAGTGGTCTATTAAAAGAACTTAGTTGCATTTAAATTTCATATAAAATATTAGGTCTTTATAAAGACTTGATTGTATCTTTCATTGATAATAAATTGATAAGAAATAAGAACAGAAATTTAGTTAAGTAGTATTTTATGTGAACACCTCCACCATAATGAATTTTTTGGCTTACAAATATTTCATTTCTATTTGTGATCTTTTGAGCAAGTTGGCCACACCTAATAAAAATCAACTCATACCACAAGGCAACCTTATCATTAAGGCATATCCTTTTTCATTTATTTAGTAGTGTTGCATTGAATGCCTCTAAATTTTTGACTCATAAACCATCGTCTTCTTTACTTTTACACACATCTTTCTAACTGACCCAACATATATTTTGATGTTCCATGCATTTGTTGCAAAGGAAATTCCTTTAGATACCCGTCATGGAATGAATTATCTTCTTTAGAGCTTTCTAAAATGAAGGATAAAATAGTGGAATACTAGAGAGAACCGAGTTTATGAGCGTAAGACGCCCACCGATCGATAATGTTCTACCTTTCCATGTGGATAATCTTTTTTCATATTCTCAATTACCGGATTCCACGTATCACACTTCCTTGGGTTCAGCCCAACTTGTATACCAAGAAAATTAAAAGGGACAACATAAGCACTACATAATAGAAAAAGACGATGTTTCCTATAAAAAAATTTCATGCGTAATCCGGACTCCATCTCAAAGCATCTTAGAATAGTCGCGATGCTCCATAGGTTCTCAATTGACCCTTCTCCAAACAATATTGTATTGTCCGCAAATTGTAATATCTCGAATTTCACTCCATCTGATACCTGATACCTTACAAATTCTCCATTTTATACTGCTTTGAGGCACATGCTAGACAATCCTTGAGCAGCAATTAACAATAAAAAATGTGCAAGAGGGTGGTTTCTTTGTCAAGTCCCTGGCTCAACTTAAATTCTTATGTTGGACTCTCATTAACTATCACCAACATATGACTATTAAAACTACAGTTGATAATTTATTATTTTTGAGATATTTAAACCTCTTATACTTGAATTTTAGAACACAATTAAGCTTATCGATGATGTTTTGTTTGACTTTAGTTTAATTAGTATAGAGCATATTAGGTGGTCTCTTTTTTGTTGTTTTTATGTGTTTTTGTGTTTGTGCAGAAATAGCTCTGGTGACCAGTTATGTCACGTCAAAAATTCATAAACATCACCTAGGAGGCCTTGAGCTAGAATATGTTGGTATGTGTTTTACTCTCAGCAATAGAGCTGACATGACAGAGTCTTGAAGGAGGAAATTAGGGTTGGGCTAAAAAAGCTAAAAGAATAAGGATGAGCACTAGAAGAAAAATTTCTAAAAAGGTGTATTTGAGCGCTGAATAAGCCATCTTAAACAGTAGGTTTGCTCTGAGATATGTTGTCTTGTGTAAGAGTTGTGTACCATTTAAGTATTTGTACAAACAGATAAAAAGAAATCAACGGATAATCTAAGGTCTAAAATCCAAAGTCTGAAAGCAACCCTACAAGTGAAGAAGATTATAAAAGGACATTGTTGGGATTTGAAACGAGGTTTAAACATTGAAAACAATTAGATAAAAATACTCTGAAGGATATCACTCAGTCAGGTGTAACACAACTCGCCTCTTACTCGTTGAAGATTGCAAAAAGTAGAAGTGTCATTCTTAGGTTTATATTTTATTTTTCTTATTGTTCAGAAATTTTAAGCTTGAAACTCTATCTTGATATATTTATTCTGCTCTCTGTGAGATAAAACTCTTTATGTTTAGCAAAGTGAAATTTAATGAAAAGTAATATTTATGTGTAATGTGATGTGATTTTAGTGATAATATGTTGTCATATGTTTTAATGATACATGTTTTAATTTTTTAAGGATATTAAAGGTGAACTCGGAGGCTTGTGTTGTGATCTAGTTGAGATTTATGGTAGGTATTGGGGTTTAGTGGTTATTGAGAGTCAATACAAAGATTTATAATTTCAAGCCGTGCATTGTAACTATTTGTTGGTCTTGTTATGTGGCCTTATAATATGATAGAAGTCCTTTAGTTCTATATTTTTATTTTTTTGGTTAGTAGAGATTCAAAAAAGGAATTTAATAGAGATTAAGTATATGTGTTTCTTGGCCATCATGGTTTGTATTCATCACTCACTTGGTTTGAGAGACAATACAAATGATACTTTCTAAGATCCATCATGGTTGATCATAGTAATGACATATTCTCATAAAGAGTGAGACTTATTTCTCTCTGATATCGCTAAAGATAAGAATAAGGTAAACTCATTTTGAAAAAGTTCAAAAATTATGTGTGTGTATACTTTTCCAATTTGTGTTATTATTAGTGGACAACAAATTCATTTCCTTTCTTCTCCTCAAACTCACTCAAAGTGTTTGAAAAATTAAATGATATCCACATTTAGTTTCATACAAGATTTGAAGTCAGCATATAAAATTTTACTAACTTGGGTACTTTGCATGCCAAGTGTGAATGGTTTCTTCAAGTAGCATGAAGCTCATTTAATTCGATAACATAAACTGATTTGATCCAATTTTTTTCATGAATGTTATAGTTGTTTACCAAATCAGTCAAAATTGCCTCAAATTATGCTTTACTGTCAAATTCATACATGCATTTCTTGAAATATCTTTAAAACAATAATTTTTGCCCTTATTAATTACCAAGGTGTTTGATTATGTTTTGCAAGTACATAAACCATGATGAGTCTCAGGGATCGCTTTAGCAAGTGCTTTAGACATTGTATGACTTTGGTCAGTAAACACGGCCTTTGGTTTTTTGGTATTATGTGCTTGTAAGAATGTATTGAACAATCATTTAAAGGACTCAGTTGTCTCATCATACAATAGTGATGCACTAAAAATGAATGAACCTCTGTAGCGGTAAAAACCAGAAAATTAAGAAAGTGGTTTATTGGCATGATTGGTACAATATATTGTGTCAAATAACACAATGTCACCAAAATACTTGTAGTCTAAAACCATATTTGCATCAGACCAAAATACATTGGTAATTTGTTCTTTTATATCCATCTATTATGCTTGGAAAAACGATGGATTTTCTAGAAATTATCGTTGAAAATATTGGGAAATATATCATGCATCTCCATACACCATACTTATTTTCCTTCTTGCATTGAGATATTTTTTTTATATCAACGTGTGTATATCCAATATTAAAATTGTACTCACTAAAAGTACAAATGCGTAACAACCTCAACTGAATAAGGGTGATCAGAGACTTTAGGGTTGTTGAGGTATTGAGAGATAATTTATGTGAGGTGAAAATCTACTCTAGGGTATAGTTTCTCTAGGTTGTGGTTGGTATTGAGAGTTAACTTACGTGAGGTAAGAAGCTATTGTGCGTGAGTATTTTCTCTATGTTGTAGTTGGTACTTTCCATATCACACTAGCAAGGTATTTATACCTTCACATGGCTTGATTATTAAGCTTCCTTAGTGTTTTACCCCTAAATTTGTCCTCCCATTTTCAAAAAAAATTAATTCAAGACACCTCCTCGTGATCATGAAGGTCTCAAACATTCAAGACTACTCAAAGATTGATCAGATGGACTCTCCTCTTAAGTAATTAACCTACAAATAGGGTTTTGCTTTTCTCAAATAAAACTGAGTTTATAATGCATCAAGAGGATTTCATGGTTTCTCTTATGTATTAAGGTATCCTCATGCCGAATTTCAAGCCTTGCAGTACAAGTTTGCTTAGTCAATTGCTCAGATGATTGAAAATCAACTGTATTGGACAAAAAGTCAACTTTGACCAATCCACAATTAAATTTCAAGATTTTTGGTTGTGATATGGTGGGAAGAACTGACTATTTTTTGGAATGCTGGTTCGTGTTTTGCGTTTTTTGTTCGCAAAATGTCGCGGTAAGCAAGAGTCGCCACCGACTTTTATTTTATCCAACAAGGAAAGTAAAAAAGCACAGAAAAATTCCTTTTTCGAGATGTTTCTCGGGTTCGGGGGGTAGATTATAGAAAGGGAAGGTGTTAGCACCCTTTCTATCCATGGTTATCCATGGGCTCTTAGGTACTTGCTCAATTGTTTTTAAAATTGCTTTCTTTGTGCTTGTGGGTTTGAAAAAAGTTTTTTGTTTGAAAGGTGTAAGTGTGAAAAAGATTTTTTTTGTTTTTTGAAAGAGCAAGTACTTAAGAACCATCTACCTACTCGAAAAAGGAATCGTTCTATGCTATCTTCCTTTATACAATGCTATCCCACTATGAACGAGTGGGTAGCACCGTCGTTGGAGTTTAAGGGTCAATTCGAATAAGGGACATGCGGTCAATAAAGCAACGTTAGGACGCCTTAGCGGTAACCCTAATGTCTTAGATCATTTTATCCGAGACAACCGTTTCGAGGCAACTATGATCTCTGGACAAGAGGGCGACCTCTAAAGTGACCTATACTTAATGACCGCGTACAAAGGCAACCAAGTGGGGTGTACCCTAAGAGTGCGCATGTGCGAGTGTGTCATTTTCAGTTAATTTTGTCTTTGTACATGTTAATGGTTATCTAAGTTGATTTTAGGTTAAACGTGCATTCTTGTCATGCATCCCTATTATCAAACATCTAACAGTTTATAAGTTGCGGAAATTAAATTGCGGAAATTTAACTAACTATTACAAGGCGTCGGTCGGGTATTTACATCGCCAAAAGCAACCCTTTGAAATTTAAATGCGGAAAATAAATAAAGCGATAAAAATATTTAAAGTCCTATTAAGCTATTACATTCCGGGAACAAATACAATATTGGATAAAATGGATCGCGTGCGAAAAATTAAATCGGGCGCAAGTTCTAGGGTTTTGACCCTTTGTTATTTAAAGAAAAGATTTTTTGTTATTTTTGAATTAAGAAAGAAATAAACTATCCTAAATTAATTATTAAATTAAATAATTTAATTAATAAAAATAAATATTTTTGGGTTTTTGGTATTTTAAGAAAGAAAAATAAAATTGATCAATTTTAATAAAAGCCTAATTATGTCTAAGTTAATTTTAATTATTTACAAAATATATTAAAGTTATTGTCTAATTAAAGCCTAAATTAATTAATAATTTTGTTAATAAAAATAAAATACTGAAATTTAATTTAATAAAAAAAATATTTTTGGTTTTGATTTTATTAAGAAAAAGATTTGATTGGTTAGTTAATAATAAAAACAATAAATAAATAATCAAAACAAAAATAAAATAGAAATATAGAGAAGAGAGGGTTTGGGCCTGTTTTGGGGGTTTGCTCAGCAATTTTGTGGCCCATTAACACGCTGGCCTGGTTGACTTTGTGAATTCTCTATGCGCCTTTTGACTTGGTCCCATGGTGGACCATCATCCTGGATCACCAGATCTGGCCTGGGGCCATCTGGCAAGTGATTGAGTGAGGGAGTACGGTGTGCTACAACGCTTGATTTGCATGTGATAACCTGTAGAAAAAATATAACAAAGCATATGGGGGACCTGGGATTCAAACCCAGGTCCTGTTGGATGTTGGATGCACGCCACTACCACTGCGCCACTTTGTTCTATTTGTCAATATATTAAGTAATAATCATAATAAGACAAAACGCGTTATATTGCCAGAAAATAAAAAAAGTGCGCGAAAGTTTGAATGGTCCAATCAGAGGGAGACACGTTTGTCGTCCCTGACCTTCAAACCCTGTAACTTTACCTGCGGATTTAGATTCGCAGCTAAATGCGTAGGCTCATTCTAAAATCCATTCCAGTCCATGAAAATCAATTCCAAGCACATGGTTGAGTTCGTCCTTCTCTTCCGGTCATGTCTATGGCCATTATTGGGGCTAATTTTACCTGTAAAAGAAACGCCCAAAAACCAACCACAAAACCCTAGATATGGCACTTAGCTTCACAGATCAGATAAATGAAATTGGATAATACAGAAAGCTTGGAAATTTGATGGGGATCATGAATATGCAAATGGTTTGTACAAAAGATGCAGAAATAAGGATATACGAATTCAAGAAAGAGGCGATTTTTTGTGACTCTTACAGTGCTTTTGGGCGTGTATGGAGGCTTGTTAGGGATTGGTTATGACTCAGTGGACCTCCAGCAATCGATTGGTGTCAAGCTTTGCTTTTGAAATTGCCTCTAGACATGATTTTGGTTTTCAACTTTTTGTCACTTTTTCCAAGTTTTGTTTTCAGTGTTCTTGCATCCTCTAGCCCTCAATTTCGTGCCTTTGCCTTCCTTATGTATGATAGAATGTATTAGGTTAACAAATATGCCTTGAATCTTTGCACATCAATGCCATGAGATTTGATTTGATCCACCATTGAAGCTTGCCTAATTTGTCAAAAATCCAATCTTTTTGGACATGGAATGCTTGATACGAGTTTGATGCTGATCATGATGATGATTAAGTCCTAAAATAGCCAAAAATATATCAAGCAATCAATATTTGGATTTTATTTGATTTAAAATGAAATAATTCAATAAAAAATCAAATAAAATAATAAAATTGATAAATGGACACAAGGCTGAAGCTAGGACACGTGTGCAATGGTACAAGCTCAAATCAAGTGGAAAAGAATGGGCCCATTTGACAAAATTTGAAGTTTTGGGGATAGTTGACTTTTGGCAATTTTGCAAAAATGCCCAACTTCAACAATGCATAACTTCTTCAATTTTGAACTTTTGGAAGTTTTCTTGCACTTTTTAGAAATATTGAGATGTCCTCTAACCAACCCTTTTGGTATCATCTCATTTTGATATTCCATGCTCAAGTTATAAGCTTTGGAAAAAAAGGTGTTTTGGTTGACTTTCAAAAATGACCTATAATGTCCAAATTTATAACTTCTTGTGAGTGCATTTTCTGATCTTGGGGTGTGAATATGGATTGTAGGAAATTTCATCCTATTCAAAATGATCTTTGGATGGGTAATTTCTCATAAAGTATGAGAAAGTTATGCTTGGTCAAAGTTGAGTTGACTTTTCCTACAAAAGCCTAATTTAGCAACTTTTGAGTCTTGCTGAATTTTGAGCAACCCTTGATGAATCATGATCAACCCTTGATAAAATGATGAAATATCCTTCAAAATGGGAATGTTGACAAAAAATCTTGAAGTTTGACTGTTTATAGGTCACAGTTGACTTTTGCCCTAGCACAGTCGATTTTTGGACTCTTTGAGCAATTGACTGAGCAAACTTCCTCTGCGAGGCTTGAAATTTGACATGGATGATCTTGAGAGAATATTAGGACATTGGGTAGCTCTTGATGTCATTTGGACTCCAGGATATTGATGCAACACAAAACCCTAATTTGGGGTTGACTGCCTTAGGAGATAGCTTGACTGTCCAACTCTTGAGCAATCTTGAGCCGCTTGAAGATTTTCCTTGCCATGTTTTGAGAAATATGGGAGGGCATATTTTAGGTTACAGCAGCTGCCCCTGTTCAATCTTCTTAAACCTGAGGATGTAGATTAGCTTTCGTTCCTTTCGTGATCCGGAGGTGGAAGATGATTGAACACTAGAGTGCCCAGAAATTTACACTCGCATGAAGTGGTGTCAGCCTTGTGATGTCAGGAATGGAATTACATATGCCATTTGGAGACTGTTTATAGGAGGTCTGAACTTCGACTGGAATAAGAATCAGGGAGATCTTAGCGTCGATCTGACTGAACCAGAGAAGGTCTTGAATTAACTTTGACTGGATAAGAATCAGAAAAATATTAGAATTGATTTAACTGAACCAGACGAAAGTCATTGAATATCTTCAACTGGAATAAGAATCAGGGAGATCTTAGCGTCGATCTGACTGAACCAAAGAAGGTCTTGGATTAACTTTGACTGGATAAGAATCAGAAAAATCTTAGAATTGATTTAACTGAACCAGACGAAAGTCTTGGAATATCTTCAATCGGAATAAGAATCAGGGAGATCTTAGCATCAATCTGACTGAACCAAAGAAGGTATTGGATTGACTTTGGCTGGATAAGAATCAGAAAAATCTTAGAATTGATTTACCTGAACCAGACGAAAGTCTTGGAATATCTTCAACCGGAATAAGAATCAGGGAGATCTTAGCGTCGATCTGACTGAACCAGAGAAGGTCTTGGATTGACTTTGGCTGGATAAGAATCAGAAAAATCTTAGAATCGATTTAACTGAACCAGACGAAAGTCTTGAAAAATCTTCAACTGGAATAAGAATCAGGGAGATCTTAGCGTCGATCTGACTGAACCAGAGAAGGTCTTGGATTGACTTTGGCTGGATAAGAATCAGAAAAATCTTAGAATCGATTTAACTGAACCAGACGAAAGTCTTGGAATATCTTCAACTGGAATAAGAATCAGGGAGATCTTAGCGTCGATCTGACTGAACCAGAGAAGGTTTTGGATTAACTTTGACTGGATAAGAATCAAAAAAAATCTTAAAATCGATTTAACTGAACCTGACGAAAGTCTTGGAAAATCTTCAACTGGAATAAGAATCAGGGAGATCTTAGCGTCGATCTGACTGAACCAGAGAAGGTCTTGGATTAACTTTGACTGGATTAGAATCAGAAAAATCTTAGAATCGATTTAACTGAACCAGATGAAAGTCTTGGAATATCTTCAGCTGGAATAAGAATCAGGGAGATCTTAGCGTCGATCTGACTGAACCAGAGAAGGTCTTGGATTAACTTTGACTAGATAAGAATCAGAAAAATTTTAGAATCGATTTAACTGAGCCAGACGAAAGTCTTGTGAGGGCATCTTTCTGAGGAATCCGCTGAAACAGCCCTTAATAGATGTAGTTTTTGAGGGGACCACCAGGTCATATAAGTAGACAACGGTGTTTATTGATTCGTCTTTCCCTGAAAAGGTAAAGAGTGAGTCATATGCGATGTCATGATGTATGAAATGCATGATATATATCAAGCAATGATGCTCTCAAAATAAATGAGATTGTGTGGTATGATGCGTATATGCCTGTATCATGATGTATGGAAATGTAATGTTTCTAGCTGGGGAAAATAAATCTCGGATAGCTGCTGAAGAATGGAGCGGGATTCTTCATTTCCGCTGGGGATGGCAAACAAAGAGAATAAACCTGCAGGAGAGGATGACTCTGTTGGGGGAATAAACTGATGAGGAGATTACTCTGTGGGGAAAAGATGTTCTACTGAAGATTCCACTGATAAGTTCCGTCGGGATGAATTATCGTTGCTGGTGATATTGAATCCTATTGGGGATTGAATTCCTGTTTGTGAAAGGAAAGAACTCCGCTGGGGATGATCTTCGGTTGCGACTTCTCTGGGAATAACCTTTTAGACTCTTATGGGGAATAATCCTTTGAGTTCTGCTGGGAATGATCCTTTGAACTCGGCTGGGGAGATTTATTTTTGTACTCCGCTGGGGATAAACTTCCAGAGTCTATTGGGGATGATTCTCCCAACTCCGTTGGGGAAGCTTTTTCAGACTGCGCTGGGAAAATTTTAACTCCACTAGGGATATCTTGTACCCTGCCGGGGAGCATTCTTATACTCCATTGGGGAATATTAAGACTTCCGGGGATATCAAGTCTTTTTAGTGCTGATGGTAGATAAACTCTGCTTGGGGAGAATATTACCGATTCATTCACAGTTGCAAGTCTCAGCTGGGGAGAGCTATCATTACTGTCTTACTCTGCAGGGAGTGAAGGTGTCTTAGCCATATTCTTCAGATGAATCTACCTTTGTACCTGGTGGACAAAGCAACTGTATAGTTTGGATAATTTTTTTATTGCCCCTGTTTCTGATATTACCTGTAATCGTCTTTTATTTCGCATGTAAATATTCATGAGCAGCAATTAATGTCAAATGCATATATCAAAAATGAACATTGGACGTTCTTTGCAAATCAAAACAGATAAAGAAAAACAGTTTGAAATTTCTTTGAAAATGAATTGTATTGATTTTGAAGTTTGGCCTATAAATATTAGTTTTGTACAAGAGGATGACGTCCTAGTAAGAGGACTCCGTCGAGCAGATAGAATTTACACAAATTGTGAAAAACAAACAAAACAGCTATGTGAATAATCCCACTAGGTTCCAACTCTGCTATTGCCTTTATGTCCTCGAGCATCTCATCACTTTGCTACTGGTTGAAGGTAGATCAGATTGATTAGTGTCGTTCAAGCTTGATAGTCGATACCGAAGTCTGGATGCAAGGTGATCCAATGAGACATAGTGTTACGCTTTAATCCCTAATTTTTGCCTGGACCGCCCTTTCGGGTTTTCAGTCTACCGAGATACCCTTTTTTGCCCAAGCCGCCTTTTCAGGTTTTCGACTCGCCGGGTGTACAGATTTTTTTCTTTTCATCCCTTATTTTTGCACGAACCCTTTTAGTTCGCCGGGAAGCCATTATTTTTGCCTAGGCCAGTCGACCTAGCGGGTCTTTGATTATGCGTAGTATTTTTTTACTACGTCTGCATTGACGGAGTGAGGAAGGTCGTCACCGTCCATGGTGGTTAGAATCATAGCTCCTCCTTAGAAAATGTTCTTAACCACAAATGGCCCTTCGTAAGTAGGGGTCCACTTGCCCCTGGGATCTCCTTGAGGTAGGATAATGCGCTTGATCACCAGATCCCCAACTTGATACTCTTGTCGTCTGACTTTCTTGTTAAATGCCTTGATCATTCGCTTTTGATACGTTTGACCATGACAAATAGCAGTAAGTATCTTTTCATCGATTAAGTTCAGTTGATCAAGCCGGGTCTGCATCCAGTCATCTTCGCTCAAACCTGTATCCTTCATGATCTGAAGAGAGGGTATCTAAACTTCAATGGGAAATACTGCTTCCATGCCATATACCAATGAATAGGGGGTTGCCCCTGTTGACATCTGTGCTGAGGTACGGTACCCATGAAGAGCAAACGGTAACATCTCGTGCTAGTCTTTGTATGTCACTGTCATCTTCTGCACAATCTTCTTAATGTTCTTATTAGCCGCTTCAACAGCCTCATTCATCTTCGACCGGTAAGGAGAAGAGTTATGATGCTGTATCTTGAACTATTTGCAGAGCTCAGTGATCATCTTATTGTTGAGATTCGTACCATTGTCCGTAATAATCCTCTCTGGTACACCGTATCGACAAATCAGATTATGCCGAATGAACCGTGCCACGATGTTCTTGGTTACAGTAGCAAAGGAAGCTGCTTCAACCCACTTTGTAAAGTAATCGATTGCTACCAGGATGAAACGATGCCCGTTGGATGCCGTAGGTCTGATCTCACCGATCATATCAATGCCCCACATTGCAAAAGGCCAAGGTGATGTCAAGACATTCAGAGGAACTGGAGGTATGTTCACCTTATCAACATAGACTTGGCACTTGTGACATGTCCGAGAATGCTGATAACAATCGGCTTCCATTGCGGACCAATAATATCCTGCCCGTAGGATTTTCTTTGCCATGGTGTGTCCACTGGAATGAGTTCCGAAAGTACCTTCATGTAATTTTGTCATGATCCTTTCTGCTTCGTTCTTATCCACACACCGCAGTAGGGTCTAATCATGGTTACGCTTGTAAAGGATGTCATTGTTGATGAAGAACTTTGCTGCGAACCTCCTCATAAACTTCTTATCATTAACAGATGCACCTTCGGGGTATTCTTGAGCCTCAAGGTACCTCTTTACTTCATGAAACCAGGGTTTATCCGCTACCTCTTCAGTCTCGATGTCACAGCAATGTGCAGGTTCGTCTAACCTTTCAATGATAATCCGGGGAGCCTCATTGTACCAATTGACTTTGAACATAGAAGACATCGTAGCTAGCGCGTCCGCCAACTGATTCTCCTCTCTAGGGAAGTGTTCAAAGGTTATTTCCTCGAAATGGGGAAGCAACGTCAACACATACTCCTTGTAAGGAATAAGATTTGGGTGTTTCATATCCCACTCGCCTTTGATCTGACTGATCACGAGAGCGGAATCTCTGAAGACACTTAGAAACTTAATCCTTAGGTCAATTGCTGCTCGAAGACCCATGATGCATGCTTCATACTCCGCCATATTGTTGGTGCAGTTGAAACATAGTCGGGCGGTGAACGGAGTATAAGAGCCTTTAGGAGATATGATCACGGCGCCAATGCCATTACCCAAAGCGTTTGAAGCTCCATCAAAGTACATAGACCATCGGGATCCTTCCTCAGGTCCTTCATCCGATCCAGGTGTCTCACAATCAGTTACCAACATGATTTTCTTGTCTGGGAATTCAAAGTTCATAGACTGGTAATCATCCACTGCCTGATGTGCTAAATGGTCTACTAACACACTTCCCTTGATTGCTTTTTGAGTCGTGTATTGGATGTCATACTTAGTCAATACCATCTTCCATCTCGCTATTCTTCTGGATAAGGCGGGCTTTTCGAAGATATACTTGATTGGATCCATTTTTGAAATCAATAGAGTAGTGTGAGTCAGCATATACTGTCTCAGTCGGCGAGCAGCCCATGCCAAAGCACAACAAGTTTTCTCGAGCAGTGAGTATCGGGTCTCACAGTCGGTAAACTTTTTGCTAAGGTAATAAATATCATGCTCTTTTCGGCTAGACTCGTCATGCTGACCCAACACACACCCCATTGAGTTGTCGAGTACTGTCAAGTATAAGATCAAAGGTCTCCCTTCAACTGGAGGCATCGGGATAGGTGGTTCTTGGAGATACTCTTTGATCCTTTCGAAAGCGGCCTGACATTCATCGTTCCATCTTACCACTTGATCTTTCTTCAGTAACTTGAAGATTGGTTCACAAGTAGCAGTCAAGTGCGAGATGAATCGGGCAATGTAGTTTAGACGTCCCAGAAAGCCTCTGACTTATTTTTCTGTTCTAGGAGATGGAATTTCCTGTATAGCTTTCACCTTTGCAGGATCCACTTGAATGCCTTTATCGCTTATGACGAAACCCAACAGCTTACCAGATCTCACCCCGAAGGTGCACTTGTTCGGGTTTAACCTCAGCTTATACAACTTCAACCTGTCAAATAGTTTCTGAAGGTGGTCCAAATGTTCTTCTTCAGTTTGGGATCTTGCAATCATGTCATCGACATATACTTCAATCTCATGATGGATCATGTCATGAAACAAAGCAACCATGGCGCACTGATATGTTTCCCCAACATTTTTCAATCCAAAAGGCATGACCTTGTAGCAAAAGGTACCCCATTGAGTAACAAAGGTTGTCTTCTCCATGTCTTCGGGAGCCATCTTAATCTGGTTATAACCGGAGAAACCATCCATAAAGGAGAATACCTTGTGTTGAGCGGTGTTGTCAACCAGAACATCGATAGGAGGTAGAGGGAAATCATCCTTGGGGCTCGCCCTGTTCAAATCCCTATAGTCAACACACATTCGAACCTTACCATCCTTCTTTGGCACTAGAACCACGTTGGCCACCCACTGTGGGTAAGAAGTAACTGCTAGAAAACCAGCGTCAAACTGCTTCATCACTTCAGCTTTGATTTTCTCAGACATCTTTGGCGCATTCGGCGAACCTTCTGGTTCACTGGAGGATAGTCTTCCTTGGTAGGCAGGCGGTGAACCACAATATCGGTATCCAACCCAGGCATATCTTTATAAGACCAGGCGAAGATCTCAACATAGTCACGCAGCATCTGAATCAACCGTTGCTTGACACTAGGTTCCAGATTTGCACCGATCTTGACCTCTTTCTTGTCTACCTCTATACCCAGATTTACTGATTCCATCGGCTCTTCATGCGGCTGTATAGCCCTCTCTTCCTGGAGTAGCAGTCTAGCAAGTTCACCAAGCACTTTGCAATCATCTTCACCTTCGTCTTTGGCTAAGTTGATCGGACTTTCGAAGTCATAACTGGCAGTAGCAGAGTCGTTACCAGTGACATCCAGAGTGGATGTAGACCTGTATATGTGAGTGTGTGTAAAATAGTTGTTTTGCAATATATAAAAAGAAAAACAAGGAGCGCAAAATTTGAAATGCAAGAAACTTCCAATGCTTTTATTAATGATATATGTAGATGACACACATAAAGCCCTCACAAACGAAGCCACGATGCCCCAGGTAAGACACCAGGCCGTAAAGTTTAAAACATTGTCTGTTACAAATTCAAAACAAAAAGTTTCATTACTGGGTAACAAAAGAAATAGGGATGAAGTCCTTTGTTGTCCAGTTGCATGGTCCACCGTCGGTCGTAGGATAGATCCAACTGTCGAACTCAGACTCTTCAACATCGTCTTCAATGGCATTCACTCCCGAATTGCTGATGAACAAGAGAGGTCTTCCGATCCGTGCATTCCGAACAGCTTTTTGAGCTTCTGCAATGAAACCCAAACCAAACTTGTTAGTCTTCTATGCAAAATCATGGAGTTGGCCCCAATTTGCACACCCACCTTTCTCAATAACAGCCCGAGCATCATTGAAGGAAGCCATCTTCATAGGAGGATCTTCAACCACAGTCTCAGTTGACGCCACTGTCTGGAGAACTCTTAAAAATGTTGGAACGGGGTCTCAATGAACTCCCCATCCATCTCTACATATCAGAAAGAGTTGAGGTGGCTCACCATGTACTCCTCTTCTCTTTGCACTATCACAATCTTCCCTTTCACCGGGTACTTTAGCTTCTAGTGGAGCTTCGACGTCACTGCCCCAGCTTTGTGGATCCATGGACGACCCAACAAACAAGAATAAGATGGTCGAATGTCCATCACATAGAATGTAGAGGCAAAAACCTGAGAACCAACCTTAATCGGAATATCCACTTCTCCATGCACCATCCTCTTAGACCCATCAAAGGCCATGACGAAAATTGTTGTACCCCAAAATTTTCCCTCCCATTTTTCTCAAGACATGTCAAGAATAATCTCCAAGTTATTCAAGATTGCTCAAGAGTTGGACAGTCAAATCATCTCATAAGGCAGTCAATTCAAAATTAGGGTTTTGCGTTGCATCAAGGCCCTTACATCTAAATGACCTCAAGTGCTCCCCAATGTCCTAATATGTTCTCAAGTTCATCCATGTCAAATTTCAAGCCTTACAGAGGAAGTTTGGTCAGTCAATTGCTCAAGAGGCCCAAAAATCGACTGTGTTAGGGCAAAAGTCAACTTTGACCTATGAACAGTCAAACCTCAAGATTTTTTGTCAACATTCTCATTTTGAAGGATAATTCATCATTTGATCAAGGGTTGATCATGATTCATCAAGGATTGCTCAAAATTCATCAAGATTCAAAAGTTGCTAAATTAGGGTTTTATAGGAAAAGTCAACTCAACTTTGACAAAGAATAACTTTCTCATACTTTATGAGAAATGACCCATCCAAAGCTCATTTTGAAAAGGATGAAAATTTCTAAAATCCATATTCACACCCCAATATCAAGAAATGCACTGACAAAAAGTTACAAATTTGGACATTATAGGTCATTTTTGGAAGTCAACAAAAACACCTTTTTTGAAAAAGCTTATAACTTAAGCATGGAATATCAAAATGAGATTATACAAAAAGGGTTTGTTATAGGACATCTCAAGGTTTCTAAAAAGTCAAAGAACACTTCCAAAAGTTCAAAATTGAAGAAGTTATGCATTGTTGAAGTTGGGCATTTTTCCAAAATTGCCAAAAGTCAACTATCCCCAAAACTTCAAATTTTTCCAAATGGGTCCACTTTTTTCCACTTGATTTGATCTTGTCACACTACACAAGTGTCATATCTTCAATTTTGTGTCCAATTATTAATTTTTTCATTTTATTTGATTTTTATTGAATTAATTCATTTTTAATCAATTTAAATCCAAATCTTAATCACTTGGTATCTTTTTTATCATTACAGGTCTTAAATATCATCATGTACACAATCAAATCCGAATCAAGCCATGTTATGAACAAAATATTGGATTTGGTACATTTTTGGAAGCTTTGTAATGGAGGATCATATCAATCTTGAATCATCAATACACAAAGATTCAAAGCCCAAGACTAAACCTAATTCATTCCCTTATACCTATACAACACAAGGACACGAAAATGATAACCTAGAGGCTGCATAATCACCAATACAAAAACTAGGAAAAAACTCAAAAAAGCTTGGAACTGAAATCTTGGTTAGAGGCCAATTCAAGACAAAAACTCAACGTAGACTTCTTGCTTGACATCCAGTGAAGCAGTAGCAATCAAAAGCAAAGCCTCTCATCCCCTGAATCGCATTGTAAGCTTCCTTGAACACCGCCCTATACATGAAATCGAAACCTCTCATTCTTGCACTCTTCTGCCAAAATCTTTGCATATTTTTGTTTGTCATTCCATTTAGAAGCGTTTGGCATAATTTGATTGCATTTTTATAGCTTGTAATGCCATACCCGAACCTAGGGTTTTGGAGGTTTGTTTTTGGGCGTTTGCTTTGCAGGGAAAATTGGAACCAATGATGGGCATAGGCTTGCTCGGGACATCCAGACGAACATGTCCATGGTTTTAGTTTTCATTTTTATGGCTTAGAATTAATTTTATGATGCAGCCACGCATTTAGCTGCGGATGAAAATCCGCAAGTAAAATAACTAGGTTTCGTTGGAGAAGATGAAGACGTGCCTCTTCCTTATTGGTCCATTCAAACACTTGGCGTGCATTTTTGTATTGCTGGCATATAATTATTGTTTCACATATATTATTCTTTGTTTATTATTCTAACAATTAGTAGGCGTTGTTGGAGTGGTTGACGTGTTGGCCAGTGAGTAGAAAGACATGGGTTCGAATCCCAGGTCCACCATATTGCATATTATTGTTTTTCTTCAGGAGATCCAGCGTGCCTCAACAATTATGGTACACCATGCATCATTACTTTATCACTTGCCAGATGGCCTCCAGGCCAAATCTGATGGCCAGGATTGGAAGCTCACCATAGGACCCAGTCAATGTGTCACATGGGATTGCAAAAGTCATACAGGCCTACGCCTGTTGGGCCAAAGAATTGCAAATCAAACCTCCTGATCAGCCCCCCCCCCCCCCCCCATTGGGTTATTCCTAATTCTTTTTTTTATTTCATTTATTTGTTTTGTTTAATTATTATTATTATTTAAACTAACCAATTAATATTTTTCTTAATAAAAGTCAAAAACCAAAAAATATATTTTATTTATTAAAATTAAAATCATCACTTTTATTTTTTTAAATAAATTAATTCAATTAATTTAGTTTAATTAGGTTTAACTTTTAAATTTTTTTGCAATAATTAAAATTAATGTAGAATATTAGGTTTTAATAATTTTGACCAAATTTATTTTATTTCCTTAAATATCAAAAAATCCAAAAAATATCTTTTTTAATTAATTAATTTATTTATTCAATTAACTTAGATCTAATTTCTTTTTAATTCAAAAATAACAAAAAAATGCTTCCTTTCAAAAAAGGGTCAAAACCCTAAAAAATGCGTCATTTTAATTTCTCGCACGCGATCCATTTATGATATTGTACTTGCTTCCGGAATGTAATAGCTTTAAATAGGAATTTAATTATTTTATCGTTTTATTTTATTTTCCGCACTTTTAATTTCAAGGGTTGTTTTTGGCGATGTAAATACCCGACGCCTTGTAATAGTTTAGATTTAATTTCCGCAATTTAAATTCCGCAACTATACACTGCTAGATGTTTGATAATAGGGAATGCATGACAAGATCAAATTTATGAACTTAAAATCAACATAGCTCACCCATGACATGTACAAAGATAAAATTAACCGAAATAACACACTCGCACATGTGCACTCTTAGGGTACACCTCACTTGGTTTCCTTCGAGCGTGGTCATTGAGTATAGGAAGTCTTAGAGGTCGCCCTCTTGTCCAAAGATCATAGTTGCCTCGAAACGGTTGCCTCGGAAAAATGATCTAAGACATTAGGGTTACCGCTAAGGTGTCCTAACATTGCTTTAGTAACCACACGTCCCTTAATCGAATTGACCCGAAAACTCCAACGACGGTGCTACCTACTTCTCAATAGTGGGATAGCATTGTCTAAAGGACATTTGTACAGATTAATTCCTTTTTCGAGTAGGTAGATGGTTCTTAAGTACTTGCTCATTCTAAAACAAAACAAAACTTTTCGCACTTACACTCCTTTCAAACAAAAACTCTTTTCAAACCCACAAACACAAAGAAAAGCAAATTTTGAAAACATAATGAGCAAGTACCTAAGAGCCCGTGGATAACCACGGATAGAAATGGTGCTAACACCTTACCTTTCTATAATCTACCCCCCGGACCCGAGAAATATCTCGAAAAAGGAATTTTTCTGTGCTTTTTTCCTTTCCTTGTTGGATAAAATAAAAGTTGGTGGCGACTCTTGCTTACCGCGACATTTTGCAAAAACAAACGCAAAACGCAAACCAGCATTCCAAAAATAGTCAGTTCTCTTTCCCACCATATCATAGAACTGGCGACTCTACTGGGGATTTCATAAGTGGGGTGTACCTTAGGATTAGATCATTGTGTTTTCAATTGCTTGACTTGTATGCTCTATATTTGTGGGCTTGTATCGGAGTTACTATAGATCCTAACCCGAATCTGGGGGATACCCTTTAGGTAAGTAGCAATAAACTGTGAGGGATCTGTACAGCATAGACCGAGACGGTTGAAGCAGTAGCTACGTTGGTGTGGCACTTTAGTCTGTATTGATATCCCTTGTGTTGGAACAAGGAGAATATGGGTCTTCTAAGGGGTCATTAAGCACCAACTGACCTTAGAACCTTTAAATTGACCAACTTGGCCATAGAACAGTAGCAGTATGCTACACTCATTGAGACCAAACTCTCGCGATGATTCCGACTGCAAGAAAAGGTTGCTAAACTGGAATTATGACCGATCGAGGGTGGTCAGTGATATTGAGATCCTCTAGAACCCGGTTACTATTTCTAGGACAGGTTGAACCAACTAAACTGAAAGAGGGTAATACCTAAACTCCATGCCAGCCTAAACTTAAGGCTGTTTGTGTGACTTGTGTTCCTTCAAACTTGAACTACTTGCACATTCTTGTTATCTGACAACATGAGTTCCTTGCAGGTTTTGTTTACAGTCCTTATCCAATAATTTGGATTTATTGCAGGGTTTACTTACAGCACCTCACACTTTTGCTTAAACGCATAGCATACACATCATAACATCACGCCTTAACATTTCCTTAACCATTTCAAGGATCTCAAGGGTCTGTGATGCAGGTTATGGTAAATCAAATGTCTAGCAAGGGGAAAAGGGGATTTATTTTCCTCTAGCCAATGTCGTCTATAAATCAAAACACGATGACTTGAGTCAGGGGCTATGACCCACTCGATATGGTGAGCTTGACTCTAGAAGAAGGACTCTTAACAACAATGAAGTTTCTTCAATCAAAGCTGCAAAATTAAAATTCTAACAAGTTTCTTGTTTACCCTGCGAGATCCTTGAAAACATTGCATACATATATCATACATATCATTGCATAACAGGTCTCCCAATACAGGTCTCTCATGTTCTCGCTGTTTATTTCAGCAATGGCTTTCCAACCAAACAACCAAGATCTTCAAACTCGAGAAGCTCAGTTCAGGGACGTATTTCTAAACCTATCCAAGGGGCAAGAAGAGTTGAAAACACTCCTCATGGGGAACTTGGTCAAGAAAAGTTCTGAAGACAATAAGGAAGAACGGCTGGAACAACTGCAAGCTGAGTTCAGTGCCATGAAAAACCAGATGCTGGGGCAGATGGCTCTTATCCAAGGCTTACCTCGGGAACAAGAAGAGATGAGAACCATTATCAACCAGCTTCATCAAGACAGATACAACAACATGAAGCAAACAGTCAAGGCCGGGGATCAAGTTATTAATCAACTTTCGAGAAGTCAAAGGTTTGGTTTGATGAAGAATAGACCTCTCCAAGTTGCTACTACCTCACGGGTCCAACAATAACCTTGGCATAAACAACGGGTTGATCAGAGTAAGCCAAATATGCCCAAGAGGAAATTTACCAAGCTCAACATGTCGCTGTCTCAGGCTTTACAACACCTGTTGAGATTGAATATGGTGACGTTAAGGGACCCTCCTAATAATCCCAACATAGCCTCCCCAAGGTACAATCCTGATGCAAGGTGTGCATATCACTCCAACAGCCCGGGGCATGATACTAACATTTGTTGGGCGTTGAGCAACAAAATTCAAGACCTGATTGATGAAGGAGCCTTGGAACTTACACAAGACGGTCAGATTGAATTCTTTTGCCACCCCCCCAAGGTTCACCATTTGAAGTGACAAGTACTGAGACGAGAAGACTTTTTGTTCATTAGAATTTTCAAGTTGTAATTTTCTTTTGATTGTTCGAACATTTATTCATGTCAAACTTTATTACTTTATCAATGCATTGCATATGTCTATTTTGAATCAATCCATTCGTATTTCACTATATTCAAATTTCTTTCATTTTTTGTGATGATCAACTCTCGATTAAAAAATTCTAAGCCTTTAGAGGGAGGATGACAAAAATGATATCAAAATCTCTACAATATGCTTTTGAACAGACCCCACTGACGAGGTACAAGCATTGTTTCAAATCCTAAACAGTGGAGTTATAAGGAAGATAATCCCTAGTCAACCCCTTTGAGCCAAAGAAGTTGGAGTTTTTCTTTTCACAAATTAAAACCCTTAATTATAACCTGGGGCAGGGTAGTTTTCTCAGTTGATCCAGGTGCACAATGAATGGCATCAAAGAAGTCCTTCCGAAACAAAAGACGGTGTTGGTTCCGTATAATCGTAAGGATAGACAGTCATTGTCTCTCAAAATAAAAGCCCAATAAGTCAAAACATGTGAAGGAGACTTAAGAAAAACTAGGGCATCCCGCTGACTGTAATCACAAAAAGAAACAGTTCATGCAAAAAACAGGGATAATAAAAACCAAAAGGGAAGAGATCCTGCAAACCCTCAACAAAAAATGACTGCCTGTTTAAAGATAAATTGTCAGTATCTGAACCATCGCTGGAATATCAGAGCGAAGACTCAAACGATATCTAATGCATAATTAGCTGAGTTTAGGATCGAAGAACATCACGAAGAGCGGGTGGGTACAAATAAATTTGGAGCCTTTATCCTTTGTTTCTTAAACTGTGAACCAGGCCACGTTATAACCCTTAAAAGTCCTAGCTGGAGTATGGGTTAGTTCGAAAGCATATTGTTATAAAAGGTATCCTGACTCCTGTAGGGCTTGCTGTAAATCCTGAGTTGACATCACATTTTACAAAAAAAATTGCCTGTTTTACTGGAAAAATGAATTTTCAAAAATTTCAAAAGACAGACATAAGCTTTGCATTCTTAAAATAACATTGTTTGCATATGACTATTTGTTCAAACAGCAGAGAAATTCGCACGACAAATATCTAGTGAATAAAAAACTTTTCAATAAAAAGGGTCACATCAAGTGGAAGAAACACTTCCAACCAAGGGGAAGACATGATCATTGTCCATCATCTGGGGCAGTCAAGTCAAGATTCAAGGAATCTCTCAAAATGCCAAATAGCCAGGGGCAAATCTCCATCTGAGTCACTTGGGGCATTAGACATGGATTCCCGCAACGAATCTTGCATGATCAAACGAAGATCTTCTGGTAGTATGGCAACACAACACTACTGACAGTGACAACTCCCTACACTCTGAGAGCGTGGACATAGTAAAAAAAAGTACTATGCATAATTAAAGACCCGCTAGGTTGACTGGCCTAGGCAAAAATAAGGGCTTTCCGGCGAACCAAAAGCGTTCGGGAAAAAATAAGGGATGAAAATGAAAAAATTTGTACACCCGACAAGTCGAAAACCTGAAAAGGCGGCTTGGGAAAAAAAGGGTATCCCGGTGGACTGAAAACCTGAAAGGATGGTCCAGGCAAAAATTAGGGATCAAAGCGTACGACTATGTCTCGTCATCTCGTCACTGGCCTACCAGAAGAAGACTTGTCATTTTAACCGAAAGATACCAAGCACCTCATAGGTGGGGATAATACTCGATCCACAGGGCCTCCGCAGGCACCTCCTCCCGCAGAAACAGGGGAAATAGGAATTGTCCAAGTTGTACAGTTGCTCTGTCCACCAGGTACAAGGTGGACTCATTTGAAGAATATGACCAAGATACCTTTACTCCCCTCAGAGTAAGACAGTAATGGTAGATCTCCCCAGCTGAGACTTACAACCATGAACGAATCAGCAATGCTCTCCCCAAGCATGGTTGGTCTATCATCAGCACTAAAAGGGTCTTAATATTCCCCAGCGGAGTATAAAAATATTCCCCAGCAAGTATCAGAGTATCCCCGACAGTCTTAATATTCCCCAGCGGAGTATAAAAATATTCCCCAACAAGTATCAGAGTATCCCCGACAGTCTTAATATTCCTCAACAAAGTATAAGAATGTTCCCCAGCAGAATACAAGAAACCCCCAGTGGAGTCAATATTTCCCCAGCATGGTCTGAAAAAGCTTCCCCAACGGAGTTGAATCATCATCGCCAGTAGACTCTGGAAGTTTACTCCCTGGTGGAGTACAAAAATAAATCTCCCCAGCCAAGTTCAAGGAATCATTCCCGGCATAATTCAGAAGGATTATCCCCACAAGAGTCTAACAGGGTTATCCCCAGCAAGTTGCAACTGAAAGATCTTCCCTAAAGAAGTTCTTTCCTTTCACAAGCAGGAATTCAATCCTCAGCAGATTCAATATCACCAGCAACTGTAATCCATCCCCAGCGGAGTTTATCATTGAAATCCCCAGCGGAGCTTATCAGCGGAATCCCCAGCGGAGTTTATCGTTAAAATCTTCAGCAGAACATCTCTTCCCCACAGAGTAATTCCCCTCGGAGTAATCTCCTCATCAAGTTTATTCCCCAATGGAGTTATCCTCTCCTGCAAGTTTATCACCTTCGTTCACCATCCCCAGCGGAAACAAAGAATCCAACTCTATTCTCCAGCAGCTCCGGGATTTATTTTCCCCAGCTAAAACATTACATTTCCATACATCATAATACATGCATATACACATCATACAATATAATCTCATTTTTTGAGAACATCATTGCTTGATCCATATTGTAGCGGTAGAAATGTGCAAGACTAAGCCATTGGATTGACTAGACTTTATACAAATCAAAATAAAAATCACCATCGCGCTTTATTGTTTCCAAAGGAATGGGAAAAGAGTGAATAACCCAAAAAGAGGGGGAAAGATTCAAGGTAAGGGGGTTGGTTATGCAAAGGGAAGGTATTAGCACCCTAAACATCTACGGTACTCCGCAGGAACCTCTTTGAAAAATCTGTATATTTGGCTATAAAAATGTGTTATATGAAAAATGGATGGTGGAGGTAAGAAAAGAAATATTTTTATGATTTTTGCACCCGCCGCGGTTGCGAACCTTTAGTGCCTATGTACCACCTTTCGTGCAATAGGGGATCAGGGTACACGTAGTTCATCTAGAAAAGACTTGTCTGTTGATTGATTTTAAACAAGGAGACAAGTCGTCATTGTTAGGAGAGAAATCTCGACTAACGCCCACAAGGTGTAAGAAAGATGGACCATGTGTCAACAAGAGTGAGGGTTTGAGAACGCCTCTTGTACTAAAGTGGAAAAGTCGACACCTTTATAACCAAAGGGATAGGAGAATGTTGCTCGACTATCAATGAATCATGTCTCACCTTGAAAAAAGTTTTGAATGTAAAAGGTGCTCGGGCGCACAAAAGAGTTTGAATGTGTTGAATTGTTTTCTCAATTTTGAAAGATGTTAAAGTATGATTAAATGAATTGAAGTTTGTTTAAGGAAAAGAAGTTTTAAAAGAAAAAGGCACTCGACAAAGTCGAGGTTTATTATGAAAGCGGTTCGAGTTTAAAAACAAAGAAGATTTTGAAAGAAGATGAGAAGGTTTTGAAAATTAAAGAAGATGGGAGGAGAAGAAGGGACTACCCTAAAGCATAAGGTAAAAGCTAAGGAAGAGAATCGTCTAACCAACATGAAGCAGATACTTGACATTATAAGCTAATGTATAATTCCCATTCTTCGGATTGAAACCAAGCAAGCAAAGATACTAGACCTCTTGAGAGAACCAAACTTCAAGTGTTTTAAGTCTTCGCAAAAAATTGGGCAGAGTAACGGCTGTATACAGGTGAATTCCATATTATAAACAAAGATCGTAATCTCAATAACCTGCACACAAAACAAACAAACAACCCAATGTCTTGAGGTAAACCTCAAGAACTCCAGACAAAATATCAAATAAAGTCACAAAGTCTCCAAGATAGGCCAAGGTCTCTAATCCTAAGTCCAAGAAGTCCATCACTCCATAATGCAAAGGATAGTAACCATGTAGTCCAAGTATCATTAATGATTTTTATGGTTCATGTTGATTATTAGGTGTCTTAAAAAAGAAAGAAAAGCTCAAGTGAGCAAAATAAAAATGACATAAAAGTAAATGCTCAAGTGAGCAAAGATGAAAATAGCATGAAATGTAAAATGCTAAAAGTAAATGGTACATAAAGCATGAAAATAAAAGCGTAAAGTAAAGTTAATTGTTAGTAATTAGTGGTTAGTTGGATGACCATCTTGAAACTTGCATTTGGAACTCATTAGAGGATTGGTAGAACCAAAGCCTCCACACAACAAGTTGCATTTGCTTTTTGTCAAGTATATCATCCATTTTGGAATTCTCACAAGGCAACATGTAATGATCAACGATGTTTAAGTGATCCGCGTTGACCAAAGGTGTTGTAGATCCATTAGAGGATTGGTAGAACCAAAGCCTCCACACAATGAATCTCAAGGTTATTGGATCAAAGAGATCAAATTAACATACTTGGGCTTGCAATCATAAGTTTGGGCCACGAATGATCATTTATTCGAATTGGGACAAAATTTAGCGCTATGTTAAGCAATCGTAAGTGGACTTATGTAGAAGTCACACCTATTTTGAGGCCGGTCAATAGCAATCTATGTACTTCATGTTTAGATAAATGATATAGAGATCACCACCCCTTAACATGTAGCACAATTAAAAAAGAAAGGGATAAGATGAAGAGGGAGGGAAATGATAAGCTAATTTGGATCACCATTTCAAAATTCTTTCATATTTAAATTCAACCACTCCTCTAGATGGATTAAAGCACTAAACATATCATTAATCCAAAGCACCAAAAATGAATTAAATAATTCACTCTTAGGTAGAATTGAATTGATGAACATTTATCCAACTTCATCTACATCACAAAGTCCATTGAGTTTAAAGACAAATTGGACATTTAAAATTGCAATCCAAACCAACAATCAAAAGGAATGAGTAGAAAAATAATTTTGGATCAAAGCTGCCCCAAAACAAGGCAAAAAATACATTTTGTTCTGGTGTAAATCGATTTACACTACTATGTAAATCGATTTACACAGTATAATTTTCAAAAAATTGTGCAAAATTGTGTTGTGTAAATCAATTTACACTACTATGTAAATCGATTTACACAGTATAATTTTCAAAAAATTATGCAAAATTATGTTGTGTAAATCGATTTAAACAGCAGTGCAAATCGATTGCACACAGAAGCAGTAGCAAAAACAACATTTTAAAAGCGCAATTTCTTGTTCAAACTTTCCATCAAACACCTTATGATCATGGATCCACTTGAGCACGAAAATTCCATCAAATTATGAGAAAATAACACCATTGAAATCACTAAATAATGCTCAAAGAATCAATACCAAAGATCACCAAGAGATCACATTGTGAAAAATGAATTATCCAACTTACCAAAGGTAGATATAGAGAATTATCAAAACAACTACAAGAATTTGCTTCAATTCAACCACAAAAATCAATTGACCAAGCTTGGATGTAGAGAATTGATGGAGAAAAAGTGTTTGGATGAAGGTTTAGCTCAAAGATTAGTAAGCTTCAATGCAAAGCTTACTAACTTTTTGAAAATGGAGCTTTGAGTGAATTTGGTAGATGGAGAGAATTGAGAGATTTTTTAGCAAGGTGGATTTGGCTATCAAAAGCTTGTAATTTGAATGAAATGAGGGCTCTATTTATAGAGTTTAGGATTGGGATTAGTGGTAATTTGGTAATTGATTCTTGGAGCCAAAATTTGAATTAATGATAACTCTTTCAAAAATTAGAGCCAAAATTTGAATTAATGATAATTCTTTCAAATATTAGAGCCAAAATTTGACAAGTTTAAAATGCTGTTTTTTTTTCAAATTTTCATGTTGTGCAATCGATTGCACTACAGTGCAAATCGATTTGCACAATGTATTTTTTTTTCAAAAATGGTGCAAAATTCACTTTGTGCAATCGATTGCACTCTAGGAGCAATCGATTGTACAGTGAAAAAAATGAAATTTTTAATTCTTTTTCTTTGCAAATAGAGATTTTAGGGAAATAATACCGGAAAACCTTATTTGCCATATGCTTCGACTCGGTACCTACAAAGCACAAATATGCAAAGACAAAGACAAATATTTTTTTTTGCATTTTGAGTAGAAGTTAGTCAACAACACAAGAGAAAACTTAAAGATAGGATGCAAATGTGATGAATGAAGCTATTTATTAATGATTGTGACTGAATGATAAAATATGGTATGAAAGTGCGACTGAAAAAGTTAGGGGCAAAATTTAGGGTACAACAGCTGCCCCTATTTAATTATCTTTTAGCCAGATAGGCGGAAAGTAATTAAATACAAACAGACTTGAATTTTGTCCCTGATGCGATGAGATGATAGCATATGTTATGAATGAATGCATGGACTCTTTTTTTGACATATATATTTTTTTGAATGATGTATGAGATGAGACAGACTCTGTGGAAATATGGAAAGACTCGAAACTGGAAACTTATGGTAGTTCAGATGAAATGATGTGGAAAGACACGCCGGGGAATAACAAGATACTTCTGGATATCTGTCAGGGCGACAAAGAGTAACCAACAATACTTGGAAAAAAACTGAGAAGGTAAGAAGCAACATCCAAGAATGGCATTGAATGAGGCGAACAACTATCTGAAAAAGACAATCAGAAACATCTAGAAGAACATTATATGTGGGATGAGACCAAATCTAAAGCTACATCAGAGTCGTCCAGGAAAGACGCTGGACGGAAGAGAAACATGACATCCAATACTGGCTTTGAATGAAGGGAAAACTCAACGTCTAATACTGGCTTTAGACGAGAGAAAAGATCACAACATCTAATACTGGCTTTAGATGAGTGAAAGAGATCTTGACATTCAATACTGGCTTTGAATGAAAGAAAAGTTCAACGTCTAATACCGGCTTTAGATGAGAGAAAAGATCACAACATCCAATACTGGCTTTGAATGAGTGAAAGGGATCTTGACATTCAATACTGGCTTTGAATGAAAGAAAAGCTCAATGTATAATACTGGCTTTAGACGAGAGAAAAGATCACAACATCCAATACTGGCTTTGAATGAGTGAAAGGGATCTTGACATTCAATACTGGCTTTGAATGAAGAAAAAGGTAACAACATCCAATACTGGCTTTGAATGGAAAAAGAGACAGCTGAACTGATGTTTGCTTTGGTAGGTGCCAAGTAAGTTGGACTTTGATCTCAAGGTGACATGTCAACTGCAATAAGACCATGGAAAATGAAAATAAGGATGAAACACTCTTGTTCTGCATTATGTATGAATTTTGTTATGCATGATATATGAATGATCTATGCAGGTAATGTCGACGTTTACGACAACGGAGTTTGACTCTTTTGTAAAGGTAAGATTGGAAGTTTAATTCCTCAACATGGAGAACTCTGCCAAATTTAATTGGAAAGAAAATATCATGAACCCAAATTTGTCACACTTGTAAACTGTATTGAACTGATGATCTTATGAGGAAAGACTGGAGAGCTGCTTGGGTATTTGTCCCGGATTAGCTGACTGTTGAAGATAAATTGATCATGGCTTCAGTCGAGAGTTGCTCGAAATGAGCTGATCACGGCTTCAGCTCAGAAATGATTATTGGAGATAAACTGATCATGACTTCAGTTCTTGAGATGACTGTTGGAAAGGAATGCCCCTGTATGAGTCTTGAAAATGATCTTTTGGATAACCAATTCTGAGAAAACTCGCACTGAGCAACAAATCTTGAGCTAATTCACAAATGGACCTGGAAGATACTTGCCCCTGATAGGATCACTGACCAAGTTTCTCAGCTGTTTGAAATTCCTTGATGAGGAAAGCTTGTTTGCAAGCAAAATTGTTTATTCAAACATGGTATTTTTAATGCAAAGTTCATGCAAAAGTTTTGAATCCAAAATCATTTTTGAAATGGTGTTATTGGTGTATAGAAAATGCATCACTGGTTAAACACAGTGGTTTATACTTTTAAAGTGAAAGAGAAATCAAAGACATGAACATACCAAGATAAATGATTTGCAAAAGATCATAGGAGTCAGTTTACGCAACCTTGCTGTAGTATGCTTTCAAAATAAACTTGGCTTCAATTAGGTATTTTAAGGGTTGTAACGTGGTTTGGTTCACGGTTTAGGAAATAAAGGATAAAGGCTCAAAGTTTATTTGTACCCAACCCAATCTTCGTGATGTTCTCCAGTCCTACGTTCAGTTAATTCAGACTATGCATTCAGGTTCCAAGAGATTTTGGAATTGCACTGATGGCAGCAATGATGATGGCTCAGAAGCTAAGGAATTCTTGAGAATGACAATCATTTCTTCTTACATCTTTTTGTTGTTTTGAGGACATTTGTCAAATATGGTGGAGAATTTTTAGGATTTAAAGACCTCTTCTAATTGAATTTATTATTCCCAACTTTTGCCTGAACTGTTTCATTTGGAATTACAGTCAGCGGGATGCCCCCGTTTTTTGCCCAAGTCTCCTTCATAGGTTTTGACTTAGCAGGATTTTTCTTTTGATTTTTCCTTTCATTTCATTTTTTCTTTTTTTGGAAAGATAATGACTGCCTTGCTCAATGATTATGGGGAACCATCTTCGTCATTTTTTGTTTGAGAGCATCTTTGACACTTCTTGTTGTGTGCAAAGAAAAGCTTGATCGCGACCTTTGTTGAAAGGTGTCTCGCACGATTTCTCTTGTAATTGAATGCACAACCAAATTAACTGAGAACTACCCATCCCCAGGTTAAGATTGCGGGTTTTTTCGTATAGAAAGAAACTCCAACTTCTAGGCTCAAAGGGGTGAACGAGGGATTAACTTCCTTATTTCTCCGGTGTTTGGGAGTTGAAACAATGCCTGTATATCCTCAGCAAAGTTTTATTCGAAAGCATACCAGCAACAATTATGGGTATTTCGTTTTCATCATCCTCCCTCAAATCTTTGCATAAACAAAATCTTGATAAAGGGAGTAAACAAGAGAAATATATTTGAAAGCAAAAAATGATTTGCATCAAAACATTGCAATTCTCATTTCATTAAACTTAACATGAAAGTACAAACGGAATTTGAAAGCAACAATTTTAACATAAACAAGGAAAAATGCAAACAGAAAGAAACATGGCTTAGTGACTAATCAGTAACAAGGATGAGTTGTCCTGTCTGAAACACTAGCTTTAGGAGGTGACTTGAGGGTATCCCGACTCAGTCTTCAGCCACTTTGTTTTGGCAAAGGATTGTTGATAACATTAGGACCTGCCTCTTTGAAAGTAAGAAAATTGGTTTTCACCAATTCTTGCACTCTATTTTTCAAAGCATAACAACTTTCTAAATCATGACCAGAAGCTCCTTGATGAAACTCACAGTGAAGGTCAGATCTGAACCCGGCTGGAGGAGGATTTCGAGGAATCAGAGGCCTAGTTGTAATCAAGCCCTTATGCACCAATGCAGGATACAAATCAGTGTACGTTATAGGGATGGTATCAAACTGAGCCCTATTCCGATTCTGATTCGGCCTAATATTATGTTGTTGAGGGACCTGAACTGGTTGAGCATTAACCCCATGAGTAACAGCCGCTACTTGTGGTTGATCAGTGTATTGAGGCCTACAACGAGGTCCTCTTTTCAAAGTAGAGACAACATTGGCTTCTACCTCTTTCTTCTTCTGAAAGTTCCCAAGGTATTTCTTTGCACCATTAGAAGATTCAGCAGCTTTAGACACTTTACCATTCTTGATTCCTTCTTCTAATCTCTGGCCAATAGTCACCAGGTCTGTGAAGCTGGAAGACACACTACCAATCATCTTATCCCAAAAGAAAGGGGATACAGTATCCATGATCAAACTAGTTAACTCTTTCTCTGCCAGAGGTGGTTCAACTTGAGATGCCAATTCTCTCCAACATTGAGCATATTCCTTGAAAGACTCTTTCTCATTCTGAAACATATTTTGTAGTTGGCGACGATCAGGTGCCATGTCAAGGTTGTATTTGTATTGCTTTATGAAAGCATCAACAAGATCTTGGAAGCATTGGATAGGACCTTTCTCAATCCCCATATACCATTTCAGTGAAGCTCCACTCAGACTATCTTGGAAACAATGGATAAGCAACTTGTCATTCTTGGTGTAAGCATACATCTTTCAAAAGTACATCATCAAATGACTTCTTGGACAAGTGTGCCCCCGGTATTTCTCAAACTCAGGAGTCTTGAATTGCAGGCATAACCAGATCAGAAACTAGGCACATGTTGTTAGCATCAACACTGAAGAACTCATTTCCTTCCATAGCTATGAGTCTCTTCTCCAAAGTCTGATACTGTTCTTTGAACTCTTCAAACTCACCAATTTCTCCTTGGCTCACACTTCTAGGACTGGCAGCATGGTACTCAAAGAGAGGATCCCCAAAAGCAGCTTGTGCAGCAGGTTGACGAGAAACAGTATGAATGATTGGCTGAGGTTCAGTGAAAACTGGAGCTTGAAAGACTTGTTGGGAATACTGACCAACCATTGAAGTAATTGCAACAGGTGGAGAGTAATTATGAGGTAACCCAAACTCTGGCCATGCAGTAGACATATGCTGGATAGGTTGAGTGTCAACAACAGCAGGTGGGATTTCAGATATCACAATCCTTTAAGGTGGCTCCCCTCTGGAAATTAGAACTTGCATCATCTCAGTAAGTTTGGCCATGCCTGACTTTAACTTGTTAATTTCCATTCCGACTTCCATGTTGTGATGTTCTTGGTTTTCCATTCTCAATCTGACAGCAGCTCTAGTCCCGTATTTGTGTTGAGGAATCAGCTTGATGGTAGACGACTAACTGGAAGAAAGAAGCAATTGGGAATAAGGTTCTGAACAACCTGGATGTATGCAGAATGATGCAGAGGATGCAAATGATATGCAATGTTATGCAATGCACTGTACAGTAACAAGATCACACGGTTCAGAGTCACGAGCCTGGAGTCAAAGGTACAACCCATAAGGTATGGACTAACTGTTATCACCTGCCGAACAAGGTTCTAAGAGGTTCCTAGAGTCTACATCCTTCCTTCGGATATTACCAACGTCCCGATTAACTCGGTAATTAGTAATATTCTCAAGAAAGACTCGTCCGAGCGTAGTATCGCATGACAACTATTTCCGGATTACTCCGTCATAGCTTTCACACTACACCTAAAAGGCCAAGATGGGTTAGGTAATCTACGGTCCTCAGCTTCAGTAGGCTCCCAGGTCGAAAGCAGTACGTCTTCCCGATTACTCGATAAACGACACTATAGTTAAAGGGGCCTCCACTGAGTGGGGGATCTCATACCTCCTTTTTTGGGATTACTCCCTCAAAGTTAACATGACTATACCGCCCGTCCTATCTTAAAGTTTGCCCAAAGTCCGGGTAGAAGACTTATAAGAAATCCCCAAGCACCCTGTAAACCAAGAAATTCCAGACAAACATATATACAAAATATAACACATAAACACAATAGCACGTATACAGATATAAACAAAGATAGGGTCAACCCACTTAAGGATGGACCAGCAAGAGGTCAATCTTTCCCCAATGAAGTCGCCATTTTTTTCTGTAGCGGTAGAAATGTGCAAGACTAAGCCATTGGATTGACTAGACTTTATACAAATCAAAATAAAAGTCGCCACCGCGCTTTATTGTTTCCAAAGGAATGGGAAAAGAGCGAATAACCCAAAAAGAGGGGGAAAGATTCAAGGTAAGGGGGTTGGTTATGCAAAGGGAAGGTATTAGCACCCTAAACATCTACGGTACTCCGCAGGAACCTCTTTGAAAAATCTGTATATTTGGCTATAAAAATGTGTTATATAAAAAATGGATGGTGGAGGTGAGAAAAGAAATATTTTTATGATTTTTGCACCCGCCGCGGTTGCGAACCTTTAGTGCCTACGTACCACCTTTCATGCAATAGGGGATCAAGGTACACGTAGTTCATCTAGAAAAGACTTGTCTGTTGATTGGTTTTAAACAAGGAGACAAGTCGTCATTGTTAGGAGAGAAATCTCGACTAACGCCCACAAGGTGTAAGAAAGATGGACCATGTGTCAACAAGAGTGAGGGTTTGAGAACGCCTCTTGTACTCAAGTGGAAAAGTCGACACCTTTATAACCATAGGGATAGGAGAATGTTGCTCGACTATCAATGAATCATGTCTCACCTTGAAAAAAGTTTTGAATGTAAAAGGTGCTCGGGAGCACAAAAGAGTTTGAATGTGTTGAATTGTTTTGTCAATTTTGAAAGATGTCAAAGTATGATTAAATGAATTGAAGTTTGTTTAAGGAAAAGAAGTTTTCAAAGAAAAAGGCACTCGACAAAGTCGAGGTTTATTATGAAAGTGGTTCGAGTTTAAAAACAAAGAAGATTTTGAAAGAAGGTGAGAAGGTTTTGAAAATTAAAGAAGATGGGAGGAGAAGAAGGGACTATCCTAAAGCATAAGGTAAAAGCTAAGGTAGAGAACCGTCTAACCAACATGAAGCCGATACTTGACATTATAAGCCAATGTAGAATTCCCATTCTTCGGATTGAAACCAAGCAAGCAAAGATACTAGACCACTTGAGAGAACCAAACTTCAAGTGTTTTAAGTCTTCGCAAAAAATTGGACAGAGTAACGGTTGTATACGGGTGAATTCCATATTACAAACAAAGATCGTAATCTCAATAACCTGCACACAAAAAAAACAAACAACCCAATGTCTTGAGGTAAACCTCAAGAACTCCAGACAAAATATCAAATAAAGTCACAAAGTCTCCAAGATAGGCCAAGGTCTCTAATCCTAAGTCCAAGAAGTCCATCACTCCATAATGCAAAGGATAGTAACCATGTAGTCCAAGTATCATTAATGATTTTTATGGTTCATGTTGATTATTAGGTGTCTTAAAAAAGAAAGAAAAGCTCAAGTGAGCAAAATAAAAATGACATAAAAGTAAATGCTCAAGTGAGCAAAGATGAAAATAGCATGAAATGTAAAATGCTAAAAGTAAATGGTACATAAAGCATGAAAATAAAAGCGTAAAGTAAAGTTAATTGTTAGTAATTAGTGGTTAGTTGGATGACCATCTTGAAACTTGCATTTGGAACTCATTAGAGGATTGGTAGAACCAAAGCCTCCACACAACAAGTTGCATTTGCTTTTTGTCAAGTATATCATCCATTTTGGAATTCTCACAAGGCAACATGTAATGATCAACGATGTTTAAGTGATTCGCGTTGACCAAAGGTGTTGTAGATCCATTAGAGGATTGGTAGAACCAAAGCCTCCACACAATGAATCTCAAGGTTATTGGATCAAAGAGATCAAATTAACATACTTGGGCTTGCAATCATAAGTTTGGGCCACGGATGATCATTTATTTGAATCGGGACAAAATTTAGCGCTATGTTAAGCAATTGTAAGTGGACTTATGTAGAAGTCACACCTATTTTGAGGCCGGTCAATAGCAATCTATGTACTTCATGTTTGGATAAATGATATAGAGATCACCACCCCTTAACATGTAGCACAATTAAAAAAGAAAGGGATAAGATGAAGAGGGAGGGGAATGATAAGCTAATTTGGATCACCATTTCAAAATTCTTTCATCTTTAAATTCAACCACTCCTCTAGATGGATTAAAGCACTAAACATATCATTAATCCAAAGCACCAAAAATGAATTAAATAATTCACTCTTAGGTAGATTTGAATTGATGAACATTTATCCAACTTCATCTACATCACAAAGTCCATTGAGTTTAAAGAAAAATTGGACATTTAAAATTGCAATCCAAACCAACAATCAAACGAAATGAGTTGAAAAATCATTTTGGATCAAAGCTGCCCCAAAACAAGGCAAAAAATACATTTTGTTCTGGTGTAAATCGATTTACACTACTATATAAATCGATTTACACAGTATAATTTTCAAAAAATTGTGCAAAATTGTGCTGTGTAAATCGATTTACACTACTATGTAAATCGATTTACACAGTATAATTTTCAAAAAATTATGCAAAATTGTGTTGTGTAAATCGATTTACACAGCAGTGCAAATCGATTGCACACAGAAGCAGTAGCAAAAACAGCATTTTAAAAGGGCAATTTCTTGTTCAAACTTTCCATCAAACACCTTATGATCATGGATCTACTTGAGCACGAAAATTCCATCAAATTATGAGAAAATAACACCATTGAAATCACAAAATAATACTCAAAGAATCAATCCCAAAGATCACCAAGAGATCACATTGTGAAAAATGAATTATCCAACTTACCAAAGGTAGATCTAGAGAATTATCAAAACAACTTCAAGAATTTGCTTCAATTCAACCACAAGAATCAATTGACCAAGCTTGGATGTAGAGAATTGATGGAGAAAAAGTGTTTGGATGAATGTTTAGCTCAAAGATTAGTAAGCTTCAATGCAAAACTTACTAACTTTTTGAAAATGGAGCTTTGAGTGAATTTGGTAGATGGAGAGAATTGAGAGATTTTATAGCAAGGTGGATTTGGCTATCAAAAGCTTGTAATTTGAATGAAATGAGGGCTCTATTTATAGAGTTTAGGATTGGGATTAGTGGTAATTTGGTAATTGATTCTTGGAGCCAAAATTTGAATTAATGATAACTCTTTCAAAAATTAGAGCCAAAATTTGAATTAATGATAATTCTTTCAAATATTAGAGCCAAAATTTGACAAGTTTAAAATGCTGATTTTTTTCAAATTTTCACGTTGTGCAATCGATTGCACTACAGTGCAAATCGATTTGCACATTGTATTTTTTTTTTTTCAAAAATGGTGCAAAATTCACTTTGTGCAATCGATTGCACTCTAGGAGTAATCGATTGTACAGTGAAAAAAAATGAAATTTTTAATTCTTTTTCTTTGCAAATAGAGATTTTAGGGAAATAATACCGGAAAACCTTATTTGCCATATGCTTCGACTCGGTACCTACAAAACACAAATATGCAAAGACAAAGACAAATATTTTTTTTTCATTTTGAGTAGAAGTTAGTCAACAACACAAGAGAAAACTTAAAGATAGGATGCAAATGTGATGAATGAAGCTATTTATTAATGATTGTGACTGAATGATAAAATATGGTATGAAAGTGCGACTGAAAAAGTTAGGGGCAAAATTTAGGGTACAACAGCTGCCCCTATTTAATTATCTTTTAGCCAGATAGGCGGAAAGTAATTAAATACAAACAGACTTGAATTTTGTCCCTGATGCGATGAGATGATAGCATATGTTATGAATGAATGCATATGTTATGATAACATCTTCCACCTTCGGATTACGAAAGGACCGAAAGCCAATCTATATCCTCAGGTTTAAGAAAATTTAATAGGGGCAACTGTTGTACCCCAAAATTTGCCCTCCCATATTTCTTAAGACATGTCAAGAAGAATCTCTAAGTTATTCAAGATTGCTCAAGAGTTGGACAGTCAAATCATCTCCTAAGGCAGTCAATTCAAAATTAGGGTTTTGTGTTGCATCAGGGTCCTTACATCCAAATGACCTCAAGTGCTCCCCAATGTACTAATATGTTCTCAAGTTCATCCATGTCAAATTTCAAGCCTTGCAGAGGAAGTTTGGTCAGACAATTGCTCAAGAGGCCCAAAAATCGATTGTGCTAGGGCAAAAGTCAACTTTGACCTATGAACAGTCAAACCTCAAGATTTTTTGTCAACATTCTCATTTTGAAGGATAATTCATCATTTTATCAAGGGTTGATCATGATTCATCAAGGATTGTTCAAAATTCATCAAGATTCAAAAGTTGCTAAATTAGGGTTTTGTAGGAAAAGTCAACTCAACTTTGACCAAGCATAACTTTCTCATACTTTATGAGAAATGACCCATCCAAAGCTCATTTTGAAGAGGATGCAATTTTATACAATCCATCTTCACACCCCAGGATCAATAAATGCACTCACAAAAAAGTTACAAATTTGGACATTATAGGTCATTTTTGGAAGTCAACAAAAACACCTTTTTTTACAAAGCTTTTAACTTGAGCATGGAATATCAAAATGAGATGAGACCAAAAGGGTTTGTTAGAGGAAATCTCAAGGTTTCTAAAAAGTCCAAGAAAACTTCTAAAAGTTCAAAATTGAAGAAGTTATGCATTGCTGAAGTTGGGCATTTTTCCAAAATTGCCAAAAGTCAACTATCCCCAAAACTTCAAATTTTGCCAAATGGGCCCACTTTTTTCCACTTGATTTGATCTTGTCACACTACACACGTGTCCTATCTTCAGTGTTGTGTCCAATTATTAAGTTTTTCATTTTATTTGATTTTTATTGAATTAATTCATTTTTAATCAATTTAAATCCAAATAAAATCCAAATCTTAATCACTTGGTATCTTTTTGATCATTACATGTCTTAAATATCATCATGTACACAATCAAATCTGAATCAAGCCATGTTATGAACAAAATATTGGATTTGGGACATTTTTGAAAGCTTTGTAATGGAGGATCATATCAAATCTTGAATCATCAATACACAAAGATTCAAAGCCCAAGACTAAACCCAATTCATTCCCTTATACCTATACAACACAAGGACACGAAAATGATAACCTAGAGGATGTATAATCACCAATACAAAAACTAGGAAAAAACTCAAAAAAGCTTGGAACTGAAATCTTGGTTAGAGGCCAATTCAAGACAAAAACTCAACGTAGACTTCTTGCTTGACATCCACTGAAGCAGTAGCAATCAAAAGCAAAGCCTCTTATCCCCTGAATCGCACTGTAAGCTTCCTTGAACACCGCCCTGTACATGAAATCGAAACCTCTCATTCTTGCACTCTTCTGCCAAAATCTTCGCATATTTGTGTTTGTCGTTCCATTTAGAAGCATTTGGCATAATTTAATTGCATTTTTATAGCCTGTAATGCCATACCCGAACCTAGGGTTTTGGAGGTTTGTTTTTGGGCGTTTGCTTTGCAGAGAAAATTGGAACCAATGATGGGCATAGGCTTGCTCGGGACATCCAGACGAACATGTCTGTGGTTTTAGTTTTCATTTTTATGGCTTAGAATTAATTTGATGATGCAGCCACGCATTTAGCTGCGGATGAAAATCCGCAGGTAAAATAACCAGGTTTCGTTGGAGAAGATGAAGACGTGCCTCTTCCTTATTGGTCCATTCAAACACTTGGCGCACTTTTTTGTATTGCTGGCATATAATTATTGTTTCACATATATTATTCTTTGTTTATTATTCTAACAATTAGCAGGCGTTGGTGGAGTGGTTGACGTGTTGGCCAGTGAGTAACAGGACCTGGGTTCGAATCCCAGGTCCACCATATTGCATATTATTGTTTTTCTTCAGGAGATCCAGCGCGCCTCAGCAATTATGGTACACCATGCATCATCACTTGATCACTTGCCAGATGGCTTCCAGGCCAAATCTGATGGCCAGGATTGGAAGCTCACCATAGGACCCAGTCAACGTGTCACATGGGATTGCAAAAGTCATACAGGCCTGCGCCTTTTGGGCCAAAGAATTGCAAATCAAACCTCCTGATCAGCCCCCCCCCCCATTGGGTTATTCCTAATTCTTTTTTTTATTTCATTTATTTGTTTTGTTTAATTATTATTATTATTTAAACTAACCAATTAATATTTTTCTTAATAAAAGTCAAAAACCAAAAAATATATTTTATTTATTAAAATTAAAATCATCACTTTTATTTTTGTAAATAAATTAATTCAATTAATTTAGTTTAATTAGGTTTAACTTTTAAAAAATTTTGCAATAATTAAAATTAATGTAGAATATTAGGTTTTAATAATTTTGACCAAATTTATTTTATTTCCTTAAATATCAAAAAATCCAAAAAAATATCTTTTTTAATTAATTAATTTATTTATTCAATTAACTTAGATCTAATTTCTTTTTAATTCAAAAATAACAAAAAAATGCTTTCTTTCAAAAAAGGGTCAAAACCCTAAAAAATGCGTCGTTTTAATTTCTCGCACGCGATCCATTTATGATATTGTACTTGCTTCCAGAATGTAATAGTTGTAAATAGGACTTTAATTATTTTATCGTTTTATTTTATTTTCTGCACTTTTAATTTCAAGGGTTGTTTTTGGCGATGTAAATACCCGACGCCTTGTAATAGTTTAGATTTAATTTCCTCAATTTAAATTCCGCAACTATACACTGTTAGATGTTTGATAATAGGGAATGCATGACAAGATCAAATGTATGAACTTAAAATCAACATAGCTCACCCATGACATGTACAAAGATAAAATTAATCGAAATAACACACTCGCACATGTGCACTCTTAGGGTACACCTCACTTAGTTGTCTTCGAGCGCGGTCATTGAGTATAAGAAGTCTTAGAGGTCGCCCTCTTGTCCAAAGATCATAGTTGCCTCGAAACGGTTGCCTCGGAAAAATGATCTAAGACATTAGGGTTACCGTTAAGGCGTTCTAACATTGCTTTAGTGACCACACGTCCCTTAATCGAATTGACCCGAAAACTCCAACGACGGTGCTACCTACTCCTCAATAGTGGGATAGCATTGTCTAAAGGACATTTGTACAGATTAATTCCTTTTTCGAGTAGGTAGATGATTCTTAAGTACTTGCTCATTCTAAAACAAAACAAAACTTTTCGCACTTACACTCCTTTCAAACAAAAAATCTTTTCAAACCCACAAACACAAAGAAAAGCAAATTTTGAAAACACAATGAGCAAGTACCTCGGAGCCCGTGGATAACCACAGATAGAAAGGGTGCTAACACCTTCCCTTTCTATAATCTACCCCCTGGACCCGAGAAATATCTCGAAAAAGGAATTTTTCTGTGCTTTTTTCCTTTCCTTGTTGGATAAAATAAAAGTCGGTGGCGACTCTTGCTTACCGCGATATTTTGCGAAAACAAACGCAAAACGCAAACCAACATTCCAAAAATAGTCAGTTCTCTTTCCCACTGTATCACAATAATTGTTCTTGGTTTCAACTCCAACCCTTCATAGTCCAACCGATCTAGAGCTTTCTTAGGCAAAACGTTCAATAAGGAACCAGTATCCACCAATACATGAGCAAGAGTGGTGCCCCTGCATTCAATGGAGACATGTAGGGCATCATTGTGATTCTTCCCTTTAACAGTCAAGTCGGCATCAGAGAATCCCAACCCGTTATCAGCAGTTAGACTAGCCACGCAATCTTTAAACTGATCAGCTGGTGTCTCTTGCGGTATGTGTGCAGTCTTCAGGAATGCAATCAGAGCCTTGGCATGGGCCTCTGAGCATAGCAACAGTGACAACATAGAGATTTTAGACGGGGTTTTCCTCAGCTGCTCGACTACATTGTAGTCGCTCTTTTTGATGATCTTTAAAATCTCTTCCATCTCTTGTCTAGAAGCTTCAACAGTAATTGTCTTTGGTGCCTCTGTCTGGATAAGCTCACTGGTGGTCCCTTTGCCCCGAGTGTCAGATGACTCGGCGACAGGGGTAAGAATGGGAACTTGAGCATGAATAGTAGCAGGTACATTGGTAGGTGTAATAACAACAAGTTTTCGAGCAGTTGGTGGAGAGATATCAGGTGAGAAAATTCTTCGGCTGCAGGTGACTTTAGCAGGTCCAACAATATTGCTGACGTCAGTATCAACATCTAAATCTTGTTTAACTCCGTGATAGTAAACATCAGCCCCGTAATGCCAAGGGACAACTTTATCAGATGTATAAGGGATAGGCCCTGGAACAGTGATGATCAATGACGCGATTCTTGGAACAGATGTAATTCTAACAGGCTTTCTCGAGGAAGCCTTGGAAGAATTGTCAAAAATGGTGATTATAGAAACTTCTTCAGTATGAACTAAAGGAACAACAGTCTTCTCAAACATAATTTCTTTACTATCCATCAGGCGTTGGACACCTGATTTCAAAAGATGGCAACCGGTTGGTAGGGCAGAACACATACGGCAACCTTCATCACAACCCGGAAATAAACCGGCTGACAAAAGGTTCTTCTTCACAGCCATTAAAGGGGTAACAATGTCATTCATAGAAACCACAAACGAGTCTTCCTCTACAGCATTCACTCCATGCTTGGGCATAGGAGCAGTCACAACATTAGGTCTTTCGGGAGCCTCGAACTCAATCTCCTTAGCATCAATTAAGTCCTGTATTTTGTTCTTCGAAGCCCAAAAATCATCTGTATCATGTCCCGCGCTATCTGATTGAAAAGCACAGCGGGCATTAGGGTTGTACTTAGGAGATGCAGTGTTGGGATTCTGCAGAGCCTCCCTTGGAGTTACTAGATTGGTTTTCAATAAATGCGGCAGAATATGAGACAAAGTCATGTTGAGATGAGTGAATTGTCTTCGAGGTCTCTCGGCCTTTGACTGATTGTTGCACTGAGGAGCACCAGCAGGTCTTGAAATAACAACTGCATTAACAGCTTGGCGGCGGTCAGGTCTATTCTGGCTTTTCAAACTGTAAACAACACTGGACTCCTTCTTAAAAGGCTTTTTCTCGGTGCTCGATGAAGCACCCTGTTGTACCCCAAAATTTTCCCTCCCATATTCTTCAAGAAATTGCCAAGCCAAGCTTCAAAATTCCCCAAGGGTTGCACAGTCAAAGATCCCCTAAACAGTCAAAACTAGGGTTTGTGTTCTGATCAAGAAAATGAAGTTTTCAAAGGTCCAATCAAGTCTCACATGCCTACAATGGTCAAGTATCCTCATATCAAGTTTCAAGACATTCAGCTCAAAATTGCACAGTCAAAAACCCTAATTGCACTACAGTCAACTGTAGGGGCAAAATGGTCATTTGACAGTCCAAAGTTCAAATTTTTGATCAACATATCATTTTGAAGCCACAAACATCATTTGATCAATGCTTGATCATGATTCTCAAAATTTGACTCAGAAATCATCAAGATGCAAAAGTTTCCTTATTTGGACAGTTGAAAAAGTCAACTGTAAATTGACCAGGGCATAACTTTCACATGGATTATCAGAAAAATTCCATCCAAAGCTCATTTTGAAGAGAAAGAAATTTCCTACAACTCATCTTCATACTTCAAGTCCAAGAAATGCTCTCACAAAAAGTTATCAATTTCAACATTATAGGTCATTTTCAAAAGTCAACAAAAAGGGACTTTAAGTCAAAGGCCATAACTTGAGATTGGTAAATCAAAATGACATGGGACCAAAGAAATTGGTTAGAGGACTCAAAGATCTTTCCAAAATGTCCAAGAACATGAGAAAAGCTTAAAAATTGAGCAAGTTATGCCTTGTGGAAGTTGGGAAAGTTTTGGATATTTTGAAAAGTCAACATTGATCCAAATAACCTAAAATTGCTAATGGGCCCATTTTTCTTCCATAATTCATCACCCATGACATGTGCACGACCACTTGGCCCAAAGGGAAGTATTTTCTCATTTTTTATTTATTTATTTGAATTTTTATTTATATTAATTCATTTAAATCATTTAAATATGTGAAAAATATTTAACCTAACCTAACAAATCTTTTTGTACATGTTTTAGCCTCAAGATTTCGTGCATATGCAAATTAGGAAAGATTTGGGGTGATTGGATATGATTTGTGCAAAAATAGCATGGAAAATATTTGGTTAAAAAAGCTTGAAAATCAAATCTTCAAAAACCATTAATTCAAGAGATTTTGATCAATATTGTTGACCTAATGCACTCAGTACATAAGCATAATCACAACCCTAATCAGAAGGAACAAAAAGCTGCGCTCAAAGGCCATTGAAAAACTTGAATTTTTCTCAAGAAACTCAAATTCTGAAAACACCTTTGCAAGGCGATTCAGGTCTCAAGACTTCTCCCATTAGTCTCCACAAGGTCCATTGAACGTGTCTCAATCAAAAACAGTCACCCAAACCTCAAGAATCGCTGTACAGAATCCAAAATTTTCTCATAAAATTGGATACTCGTATCTTGATTTTAAGGCATTTCCATGACATTTAGTTTATGTATTCTTATTCAATGATGCATTATGATGCTTGCCATGTGATTTAATTGTGTTTTTATGCGTTATATACAAATATGCCATGATTGATCCTTAGGGTTTGCAGAGCTTCAGATTAGGGGTTTTTGACCAAGGAAAAATTAAGGCTTGTGACCACCATCATTCGAATCACTGCGCTTGGACGAACAAGAACCAACCATCGCGCCAAATTTCTGAATGACACAGGCCTAATCGCTATTTTCCCATAGCCGGCCTAATGAAACGCATAGAAAACCGTTGCTTTTGTTTTTGTATTTCAGGAAAATATAACACGATGAAGAAGATGAGTCTGTGGCATGAATTGGTTGGTTGATTTGAAATTCGCGTGCTTTATCCCACTAACGCGTAGTTTCATATTTTATTATTTGCTGTTTATTTATTTAACAAAAGAGTTTAGTGGTTCAGCTGGCAAGCGCTGATTGTGTTGACGTCCAAGACCTGGGTTCGAGCCCCAGGTCTGCATTATTCTTCATATTATTTTTCAATCCAGGTTCACATGCCGTTCCACTTACTGAGGACTATGATGCACTTCCAAATCAGCTGTGACACGTCCCTCTCAAGATCAAACCCAAGGCTGAGATTGAAGGTACACCCTAAACCCTGGTCAATATGCCAGCAGGCTACCTGGAAAGTCAAACGGATCATTGGGTTGTTGGGCCAGAATTTCACAATCAAACCTCCCATTTGGGGACTACCCCCCCTGGTTTGCAATTCTTTATATTTTTCCTTGTTGTTTTAGTTTCAATTATTTTTTTATTTCTCTTAATTATTATTTATTCAGTTAATTAATTATTTTTCATAAATACAAAAATACACACAAAAAATCAGAAAAGATAAAAAATATAAAAAATATTTTATTTTAATATTTCTTGTAAATAATTGCATATAATTAAATTTAGTTTTTTTAATTAGGTTAATTTTAATACTTTTAACAAAAAATCTAAAAAATATAGAAATAGGTTAATTAATAATTTTCCACCCTTTTTATTTTATTTTTCTGTCATAAATAATTAAATAACTAAATATTTATTTTCATGAATAAACTTGTAAATTAATTAGGGTTTCATCTAGGTTAAAAACTTCAATATTTCTCTTAATAACTTAAAAATAATTAGAATTAGGTTTAGCATGTTATTTTAATTAATTCTTTCTTTTTTTCTATTAAATCTTAAAATACATAAAAATACCAAAAAAACAAAAACAATTTCTTTTCTTAATTAATTAATTCATGTAATTTTAATATTTTACCAAAGGGTCCAACGCCCTCGTTTCGTTCTTAATTTCTTGTTTATTCGCATATTTATTTTATTTTGCTTAAATAATTATGTACCTCTCCCGAAGCCATGTAAATTACTTCTCGCACTTTTCAACTCTTTATTTACCTTGTTTATTTATTTTCTGTCAAATCGGGTCCTGGTTAATTTTGGCGATGTGGACCCGCGCCTTTTGTAATAGCTTTAGATCTTTACTTTCCTGCAAATATTTTAACTGTTAACAAAGCATGCAAGAATGAATGGCCTTAAATAAAATCAAGCGTAGAACACCAATAACATGACAAGACAAATATAAATGAAAACGACACACAATTCGCACACACCACCCCTAGGGTACGCCTCACTGTTGCCTTGCCTCGAAAGGTGATCGTCGAGTAGAGGATGTCTTAGTAAGTCCTCATGATCCGGGAACCTGGCATGAGGGTAGCTTCTAAGGTGTCTTCCTATTGCTCTGGTGATCACCATGTCCCGAACCTCGAATTGACCCGAACACCTCCAACGGTGGTGCTACCTACATCTCAATGGTGGGATGGTACTACTTTAAAGGACATTTACACAGACGAATTCCTTAGGGTAGGTAGACAACTCGTAGATACTTGCTCTAATTCAAAACAAAACAAATCAAAAACACTTTTCACACCGACACCTTTTCAAAAAGCTTTCGAAAGCAATTTTTCAAACACTCTTGAGGACTGATACAAGAGTCGAGTTGGAATTTTCAAAGAAACCTTTTTTAAAACCCACAATTGAAAAGCAAACAAACAATTTTGAAAACACAAATGAGCAAGTATCTAAGAGCCCATGGATAACCATGGATAGAAAGGGTGCTAACACCTTCCCTTTCTATAACCTACCTCCCGAACCGAGAGCGATCTCTTTAAGGAATTTTTCTGTGCTTTTGTCCTTTCCATTTGGAGAAAATAAAAGACGGTGGCGACTCTTGCTTCCGCGACATTTCGCGAACCAGCGTTAAACAGTCAGTTCCAGATCCACCGATCACAAAACTGGCGACTCTGCTGGGGACCCTTTATAAACTGAGGTGTACCTTAGGACTAAGATCACTGTGTTTTCAATTGCTTTCTTTGCTTGCTTTAAATTGTGGGAATGTCTCGGGAGTTCTATAGATCCTAACCCGGATCTGGGGGATACCTTCTTAGAAAGTAGCAACAAGGCTGTGAGGGAACTGTGCGGGGTATACCGACATGGTTGAAACAGTCTGCTACGTTGATGTGGCACTTTGGTGTGTACCGGTAACCCTTGAGTTCAGTCAAGGAGAGTACGGGGCCTCCGCGTGGTGTCGTGAAGCATCAACAGACCTTAGGAACCTTAATTGAACTATCTTGGCCTCTTTAGGGTAGTGAGATAACTGACTTTGGTGCAGTCCGAGGTTGGTTGATACTCGATACTACACTCAATTGAGGGTTGCTTTCCTGGAATATTTCGGTCGCCAGTTCAGTGGCCAAATCGAAACGATGAACAATGAAAGCAATCCAGTGATATTGGGACCCTTAGAACCCGGTTACTTCTAATAGGACAGGTTGAGCCCACCAACTTCAAGAGGGTACTACCCAGACCCCATGCTGGCCTTAAACCTTAAGGGCTTGTCTTGTGTGCCTTGTGTGCCTTACATGTTTGTCTTTGTAAATATCTGTGGTGTGCTTAATCATAGCATCATGACATCATCCAGCATCATATGCATTGACTAACCATTTCAGGGGTTCGAATTTTCATCTTTGTTCTTGTTTTGTAGGACATGGAAACCGTTCGTAGAAAGACAATTCAAGTCAGTCTTGTAAGGGTCCCTCCTCAGCTTAAGGAGCTTATATCCAGGATTCCCGAGAACTCATCATTCAGTGAAAGACATGGAAGCCTCATCAGCTTGGTCAACACCAACATTGAGGAAGATATGATAAAGGTCATGTTCCAGTTCTTTGATCCTCTGCATCACTGTTTCACCTTCTTGGACTATCAGTTGGTACCTACATTGGAGGAGTTCTCCCGGCTCCTGAAGATCCCTATCCTTGATCAGCTACCCTTCAACGGTACAGAAAAGGAACCTAAGCTTGAAGAGATTGCTAAAGCCTTGCACCTGCAGTCATCTGACCTCAAGGGACATTGGGAAGTTAGAAGTGGTATCAAAGGGTTCTTAGCCAGGTTTCTGTTTGAAAAGGCCCTTGAATGTTGGAACTCCCTTGACTTGCAAGCTTTTGAAGAGGTTGTGGCCCTCCTTGTCTATGGTTTGGTGTTGTTCCCTAATCCAGATCAGCTTATTGATATCAGTGCTGTCCAGATCTTTATGTCCAGGAATCCTATACCTACGTTGCTGGGGGACATCCTTCACTCATGTTACACTCGAACCATGAGAAAAAGAGGTGTCCTTATGTGTTGCATCCCTCTCCTGGGAAGGTGGTTTATTTCGCACCTTCCACAATCAGTCTTGAAGAATGAGCGGGGTTTGAGATGGTCACAGCGGTTGATGACTCTTACGCATGCAGATATACATTGGTGCCCTAGGTCCAGAGAAGATGTCACTATCATTGATCGTTGCGGGGAGTACCCTGATGTTCCTTTACTTGGAATCAGAGGAGGTATTACTTATAGTCCATGCCTGGCTTGGAGGCAGTTTGGTTATGCTCGGAGGGATGGTCCTCATGACATGTTGATTCCTGACATAGTTTTTGACTTCAACAATGATACTCAAGGACTTCGCCAGAGATTTATCAGAGCTTGGAGGATGCCCAGTAGGATAGACAGCAAGACACTGGGGCACAGGAACTCCATCCCTTTGGAGCCTTATCTCAAGTGGGTACGCGCCCGCTCCCAGAAGTTAGTGATGCCTTATCCTCATATGCTCCCAGTAATCAAAGAGCCGGTCTTGGAAGGAGAAGTGTCCCATACTATTCAGCACCCTGATATGCCCACATCCTGGGAAGAGATGCAGAAGAGCTGGATCCAGCTTAAGGAGGAAAGGAATTCTCTTGAGACTAGTCTACGTGCCAGTGAAAAGAAGGTCTTGGAGCTCACCCGCCTATTACATGAGGAGAGGAATCTCAACACTTACATAGCTCCAAAGAGGATGCGCAGCATATTTTGGGATTGATTTGATTTTTGTACTTTTGCCCATGAGGCTTTGATGTATTAAACAATGATTTCTTTAATGATAACGTGTGTTCCTTTGTGTCTACAACAAAGTTGAATTTTCGAACCCTTGAATGCATTGCATGAACACATCTCATTCATCATGTGCATAGCAGGTTTTTTCTCTTTTCAGGTTGCTTACAGTTCTTCGCTGTTTATTTCAGCATCATGAATCCCGAATCTGCATCAACTGAGACATCAATCAAGGCTCTTCAGGTGTAGAATGCACAATTCCAGGAATTAATCAAGGGTTTGGCTCAGGGCCAAGAAGAACTGAAGGCTATGCTCCTGAAGAAGGAGAAGAAGAAGAAGAGAAGAACTGTTCTGTTCAACTCGGGCCGAAGGTTTGGCAATACTCTGCAGCATGAAGAGGCCGGTTCTTCTGTTGGAAAGAGTCCTTCTCAGGCAGAAGCAAGGGTTCCTAGTCCGTTAGTCTCTGACAACGAGACAGATTTTGATGAAGAGCAATACCCTCCCGCAGACGACAAATACAAGCAACTGGAGGACAGATTGAAGGCTATGGAGGTTCAACAGGTACCTGGGCTGGATTTTGGAGATCTGGGTTTGTCAACTGGTGTGATCATCCCTCACAAGTTCAAAGCACCATCCTTCTCTAAGTATGACGGGGCGTCTTGTCCCAAGCTGCATCTAAGGTCCTATGTTCGGAAAATTCAGCCGTACTCTGCGGATAAGAATTTATGGATCCACTTCTTCCAGGAGAGTCTTTCAGGGACTCATCTCGAATGGTTCTATCAGCTGGATGGGACCAAAGTTCGTAACTGGGAGGAGTTGGCTACTGCTTTCTATAAGCAGTATCAATATAATGCCGACCTTGCCCCTACACGTACCCAACTCCAGGGTATGTCGTTAGGTTCAAGTGAAGGTTTTAAAGAGTACGCTCAGAAGTGGAGAGACCTGGCTGGCAGGGCGCAGCCACCATTGACTGATCGGGAGCTGGTAGATATGTTCTTGGGGACCCTATCTGGGCCATTTTTCAACCATCTCATTGGGAATTCTTCTGCTGGGTTCACTGATTTGATTCTGACTGGAGAGAGAATTGAAGCTGGGCTGAAGTCTGGGAAGATCGCGAAGGGTACATCGTCTAGTTCGGAAAAGAAACCATTCAAGAGGGAGTCTAGTGCAGTGTATGGTTCCCGGAAATCAGAGAGACCTGAGCGCCGCCAATCTGTCAGTGCGGTAATGATTGCTAAGCCTGCTGCCGCTCCCCGGCCAAATAATCCTCAAAGGACTGAAAGACCCCGGAGGGAGTTTACCCGGTTAAACATGACCCTATCACAGATCCTGCCACAGTTGCTATCCACCAATTTGGTGACTGCCAGGGAGGCTCTGAAGTTTCCCAATACTGCATCTCCTAAGTACAACCCGAATGCTCGTTGTGTTTACCATTCTGATAGCCCGGGGCACGCCACTGATGACTGTTAGGCGTTAAAGAACAAGCTGCAGGACCTTATTGACGCCCAGAAGGTACAGTTTGAGGCATCTGAGAAGCCTAATGTAGTGACAGCTCCCCTGCCTGCTCATGGAGTGAATGCTATTGGGGACAAAGACGAAGTGGACGATGCTGAGTTTGATAGCTGGATCTACCCGGCAACCGACGGCGGATCTAACAATTGGAGTGCAGAGGACAACTTATCTGTTTCTCTTGTTACTAAGTAATGAATTCCTATGTTTTGTTATTTTGTAATAAACAATGATAAACTCTTTGGCCCGGTGTCTTACCCGAGGCACCGTGGTATCATTTGTGAGGGCTTACAAACTGTCATTTCATATATCATGAATGAAAATCTTGGACGTATTTTCGCATTGCAAATATTGTGCTCCTTTTCTGTCTTTCTTTTCTTTACATATATTTCAAAACAGCTGTATTTACACACACACTCACTCATACAGGTTTCAATCCACTCTGGATCTTACTAGTAACAACTCTGCTACTGCCAGTTATGACTTCGAAAATCCGATCAACTTAGCCGAAGACGAAGGTGAAGATGATTGCGAAGTGCCTGGTGAGCTTGCAAGACTGTTGCTTCAGGAAGAGAGGGCAATTCAACCCCATGAAGAGCCAGTGGAAACAATAAACCTGGGTACCGAGGCAGACAGAAAAGAGGTAAAGATTGGTGCCAACCTAGAGCTCAGCGTGAAGCAATGGTTAACTAAGATGCTGCATGATTATATGGAGATCTTTGCCTGGTCCTACGAAGACATGCCCGGGTTGGATACCGATATTGTGGTCCATCACTTGCCAACTAAGGAAGACTGCCCTCCAGTTAAGCAAAAGGTCCGTCGGATGCGTCCAGAGATGTCTGAAAAGATTAAGGCCGAGGTTATGAAGCAGTTTGATGCTGGGTTCCTTGCAGTAACTTCTTACCCTCAGTGGGTTGCTAATGTGGTGCCGGTACCTAAAAAGGACGGTAAGGTCATAATGTGTGTCGATTACAGGGATCTGAACAGGGCCAGCCCCAAGGATGACTTTCCCTTACCTCACATTGATGTCCTTGTTGATAATACGGCTCAGCATAAGGTATTCTCTTTCATGGATGGCTTTTCAGGTTACAATCAGATCAAGATGGCACCTGAAGACATGGAAAAGACTACATTTGTTACACAGTGGGGGACCTTCTGTTACAAGGTCATGCCATTCGGGTTGAAGAATGCTGGGGCAACCTACCAACGTGCCATGGTTGCTTTATTTCATGACATGATCCATCATGAGATAGAAGTGTATGTGGACGACATGATCGCAAGGTCCCAGACTGAGGAAGAGCACTTAGACCATCTGCAGAAGTTGTTTGACCGTCTGAAACTGTACAAGCTGAGATTGAACCCGAACAAGTGCACCTTCGGGGTAAGATCTGGGAAGTTACTAGGCTTCGTGGTCAGTGATAAGGTAATTCAAGTGGACCCTGCTAAGGTCAAAGCCATTCAAGAGATGCCAGTCCCTAAGACAGAGAAGGAAGTCAGAGGCTTTTTAGGACGCCTGAATTACATCGCTCGATTCATCTCACATCTAACCGCTACCTGTGAGCCAATCTTCAAGCTGCTGAAGAAAGATCAGGTAGTACGTTGGAACGATGAATGTCAGGCTGCTTTTGACAAAATCAAAGAGTATCTCCAAGAACCACCTATCCTTATGCCACCGGTTGAAGGGAGACCTCTGATACTATATCTGACAGTGCTGGACAACTCAATGGGGTGTGTGCTGGGGCAGCATGACGAGTCTGGCCGAAAAGAGCATGCCATTTATTACCTTAGCAAAAAGTTTACCGACTGTGAGACCCGATACTCACTGCTCGAGAAAACTTGCTGCGCTTTGGTATGGGCTGCTCGCCGGCTGAGACAGTATATGCTGACTCACACTACCTTATTAATCTCAAAGATGGATCCTATAAAGTACATATTCGAAAAGCCTGCTCTGTCTGGGAGAATTGCAAGATGGAAAATGATCTTGACGGAATACGACATTCAGTACACGGCCCAGAAAGCCATCAAGGGAAGTGTAGTGGCAGACCACTTGGCACATCAAGCTGTAGATGACTATCAGTCCATGAACTTCGAATTTCCGGACGAAAGCATCATGATAGTAACAGATTGTGAAGTACCTGGACCGGATGAAGGACCTGAACCAGGATCCCGATGGTCTATGCACTTTGACGGAGCCTCTAATGCTTTGGGAAACGGTATCGGCGCCATCATCATATCTCCTCAAGGCACTCATACTCCACTCACTGCCCGGCTATGTTTCAACTGTACCAACAACATGGCAGAGTATGAGGCGTGTATCATGGGTCTTCAAGCTGCGATCGACCTAAGGATCAAGTTTCTAAGTGTCTTCGGAGATTCCGCTCTTGTGATCAATCAGATCAAAGGAGAGTGGGATACGAAACATCCAAACCTGATTCCTTACAGAGAATGTGTGTTGACCCTGATCCCCCACTTCACAGAGATAACCTTTGAGCACTTTCCAAGAGAAGAGAATCAGTTAGCGGACGCGTTAGCTACAATGTCTTCTATGTTCAAGGTCAAATGGGATAATGAGGCTCCCCGGATCATCATCTGGAAACTGGACGAACCGGCATACTGTTGTGATCTCGAAACTGAATTGGTGACTGAGAAGCCTTGGTACCATGAAGTGAAGAGATATCTGGAAGCTCAGGAATACCCTGAAGGTGCATCTGTCAACGATAAGAAATTCCTGAGGAGGTTCGCAGCAAAGTTCTTCCTTAGCAACGGCATCTTGTATAAGCGGAACCATGATTCAACCTTACTGCGTTGTGTGGATAAGACTGAAGCAGAAAGGATCATGGAAGAGCTACATGAAGGGACCTTTGGTACGCATTCCAGTGGACACACTATGGCTAAGAAAATCCTACGGGCAGGATATTACTGGTCCATAATGGAAGCTGACTGCTACCAACATTCCAGGACATGCCACAAGTGCCAGATCTATGCAGACAAGGTGCACGTTCCTCCGGTTCCCCTGAATGTTCTGACTGCGCCTTGGCCGTTCGCAATGTGGGGCATAGACATGATCGGTGAGATTAAACCTACAGCATCTAATGGGCATCGCTTCATCCTAGTAGCGATTGATTATTTTACGAAGTGGGTCGAGGCAGCATCCTATGCTACGGTAACCAAGACTGTGGTGGCACGATTCATTCGGCATAACCTGATCTGTCGGTACGGTGTCCCTGAGCGGATTATTACAGATAACGGTACCAATCTGAACAACAAGATGATCGCTGAGCTCTGCGAACAGTTCAAAATACAGCACCATAATTCTTCTCCTTACAGACCGAAGATGAATGGGGCTGTAGAAGCAGCAAATAAGAACATCAAGAAAATCGTGCAGAAGATGACAGTAACTTATAAAGATTGGCACGAGATGTTACCGTTCGCTCTACATGGGTACCGTACCTCAGCTAGGACGTCAACCGGGGCAACTCCTTTCTCTCTGGTTTATGGCATGGAGGCAGTCTTGCCGGTCGAAGTGCAAATACCCTCTCTCCGAATAATGAAGGATGCAAATCTGAACGAAGATGATTGGATCCAGACACGACTTGATCAACTCAACCTTATTGACGAAAAGAGACTTGCTGCTATCTGTCATGGTCAGACGTATCAGAAACGGATGATCAGGGCATTTAACAAAAAGGTCAGACCACAGGAATATCAAGTTGGGGATCTGGTAATCAAGAGAATCATCCTTCCTCAGAGTGATCCAAGGGGCAAATGGACCCCTACGTACGAAGGGCCATTTGTGGTTAAGCATGTGTTCTCAGGAGGAGCAATGATATTAACCAACATGGATGGTGACGACCTTCCTCACCCCGCCAATGCAGACATAGTAAAAAGATACTACGCATAAAAAAGACCCGCTAGGCTGACATGCCTAGGCAAAAATTAGGGCTTCCCGGCGAACCAAAAGGGTTCGGGCAAAATGAAGGGATGAAAAATAAAAAAAATCTGTACACCCGGCAAGTCGAAAACCTGAAAAGGCGGCTTGGGCAAAAATGGGTATCCCGGTGGACCGAAAACCCGAAAGGGCGGTCCAGGCAAAAATTAGGGATAAAGCGTAATACTATGTCTCATTGATCACTTTGCATCCAGAATCCGGTATCTACATCAAGTTCAGACGGCATCGATCAGTCAGCTTCACCTTCAACCAAGGTCATCAAGTGATGAGACGCTCGGAGTTATAAAGGCAATAGCAGAGTTGAAACCCAGTGGATCATTCATTTCACACAGCTGTTTTATTTTCTCTTGTACAAAATTTGTATAAATTCTTTTGTTCGGTGGCGTTCTCTTACCAGGACGTCAGCCTCTTGTACACAAAACGCCTATTTCACAGGCCATTCAAAATCAATACAAATATACTTTCAGTTAAACGTGTCCAGTGTTTTTCTTTTTCTGTTTTGTTTTGCGAAGAACGTCCAAGGTTTAATTTGTGATATATGCATTGACAATAATGTGCTAACTCATAAATATTTGCATACGAAACAAAGGAATTGATTGCAGGTGACACTAGAAACAGGGGCAATAAAGAGTTGTCCAAGCAATCTAATTGTTCTGTCCTCCAAGGTATCAAGATGAGTTCAGCTAAAGAACATGACCAAGTACATCTTAATTCCCCAGAGAGTGGTTCAGTAGAACAGTACACTCTCTCCAAGCAGAATCATCAAATCTTAAGGAAGTTGGGTATCCTCCAGCAGATCCCAACATTCCCCAGTAGTATACATATATTCTTAACAAGCATCCCCGGCAGTCTTGGTCTAAAGATTATTCCCCGGCGGCAGACCCACATTCAAAGGAATCGCTTCCCCGACATATCTCAAAACTTCCCTCAAGAGAATCCAATCTAGTTCCCCAGGAAATTTGGAATTCATATCTCCCCAAGCAGTAAGTTTATCCCCAGTAAAATCTGGAAGCTTATCCCCCCGCAGAGCACGAACGCGTCGTCCGGCTTGATTTAAAGAGTTATTTCCTTAACAGGATATAACTGGGTTATCCTCAGCCAAAAAGCCACGGAAAGGTCGTCGTCAATACAGTCTTCTTATCCCCAGCGAAGTCCATCTACACTTCCAACAACAAGCATATCCCCAGCAAATTATTATCAACACTCAGCAAAGCATCCCTCTTCCCACAGAGTATTGTTTCCCAGCATGGTCGCTAGAGTATCTTTTCTCCCCGCAGAATCTTCCATTCGCCCAGTTTATTCCTCAACGGAGTCATCTTCTCCTATTGGTATTCTTGCAATTATCATCCCCAGCGGAAGCAAAGTCTATTCTTCAACATCAGCCCAGGATATGACTTCCTGGCACCCGTCAAGGATTTACTTTCCTAGACGAAAACATACATTCATAAAACATCACATACATCATTATAGCATGCATAGACGCATCATATCATACAAATCTCATTTATGTTGAGAACATCATTGCTTGATCCATATCATACATTGCATATGACTGACCTTTACCTTTCAGGAAAGATGCAGTTGAAATTCTCAATCATATTTCAAGACCTAGACCGGTTCAGTTAATCGACTTCGAAGATTTCTTATCCAGTCCCAGGCCTTCTCTAGTCCAGCTAAATCGACTCCCAACAGATTTTTCTGATAAAGACTCAGTAGAAGTTATCCCAGATGGTTCCCTCTCCAACGGTGAGTAAGGTGATAGCCTCCTACGGTTCCCTCTCCGACGGTGAGTGAGGTGGTAATTCCTTTTCAGATGTTTCCCTCTCCGACGGTGAGTGTGAGGTGATAGTCTCCTATGGTCCCCTCTCCGACGGTGAGTGAGGTGGTAATTCCTTTTCAGATGTTTCCCTCTCCGACGGTGAGTGAGGTGATAGTCCCCTACGGTTCCCTCTCCGACGGTGAGTGAGGTGGTAATTCCTTTTCAGATGTTTCCCTCTCCGACGGTGAGTGTGAGGTGATAGTCTCCTATGGTCCCCTCTCTGACGGTGAGTGAGGTGGTAATTCCTTTTCAGATGTTCCCCTCTCCGACGGTGAGTGAGGTGGTAATTCCTTTTCAGATGTTTCCCTCTCCGACGGTGAGTGTGAGGTGATAGTCTCCTATGGTCCCCTCTCCGACGGTGAGTGAGGTGGTAATTCCTTTTCAGACGTTCCCCTCTCCGACGGTGAGTGAGGTGGTAATTCCTTTTCAGATGTTCCCCTCTCCGACGGTGAGTGAGGTGGTAATTCCTTTTCAGACGTTTCCCTCTCCGACGGTGAGTGTGAGGTGATAGTCTCCTATGGTCCCCTCTCCGACGGTGAGTGAGGTGGTAATTCCTTTTCAGATGTTTCCCTCTCCGACGGTGAGTGAGGTGATAATCTCCTATGGTCCCCTCTCCGACGGTGAGTGAGGTGATTCCCTTTCAGATTATAATTGTCTATGGTTCTCTTCCCGATACTGCAAAGATGGTAATCCCCGCTAAGATTTATCTCAACGAGCGTTGTTGAAGTTAAAGTCGCCCAAGGTTCTCTTACCATTCATGCTAAGGTGGTAACCATCTCTGGTTCATTCATCATTGTTTGAAGCTCCATATTCAACTCCTGTGACCAGTCAGGACATATTTATACCAAGCATCTGAAATCAACTCCTGCAACGTGTCAGGTACTCATGTTTCTTGTGCAGGCATGCAGGTTCTCGCTAAGGAATCTCTTACGCGATCAACATCCAGATGGCATCTATAAGCCCATCATCCTATCCAGCAATCTCTAAATGGCATCTATAAGTCCATTCCCATCATCACTGCTACTATGTGAGCGCAAATTTCTGGGCACTTTAGTGTTCAATCATCTTCTACCCTCGGATTACGAAAGGCACGTCAGCCAATCTGCATCCTCAGGTCTAAGAAGATTGAACAGGGGCAACTGTTGTACCCCAAAATTTGCCCTCCCATATTCTTCATGAAATTGCCAAGCCAAGCTTCAAAATTCCCCAAGGGTTGCACAGTCAAAGATCCCCTAAACAGTCAAAACTAGGGTTTGTGTTCTGATCAAGAAAATGAAGTTTTCAAAGGTCCAATCAAGTCTCACATGCCTACAAATATGGTCAAGTATCCTCATATCAAGTTTCAAGACATTCAGCTCAAAATTGCACAGTCAAAAACCCTAATTGCACTACAGTCAACTGTAGGGGCAAAATGGTCATTTGACAGTCCAAAGTTCAAATTTTTGATCAACATATCATTTTGAAGCCACAAACATCATTTGATCAATGCTTGATCATGATTCTCAAAATTTGACTCAGAAATCATCAAGATGCAAAAGTTTCCTTATTTGGACAGTTGAAAAAGTCAACTGTAAATTGACCAGGGCATAACTTTCACATGGATTATCAGAAAAATTCCATCCAAAGCTCATTTTGAATAGAAAGACATTTCCTACAACTCATCTTCATACTTCAAGTCCAAGAAATGCTCTCACAAAAAGTTATCAATTTCAACATTATAGGTCATTTTCAAAAGTCAACAAAAAGGGACTTTAAGTCAAAGGCCATAACTTGAGATTGGTAAATCAAAATGACATGGGACCAAAGACATTGGTTAGAGGACTCAAAGATCTTTCCAAAATGGCCAAGAACATGAGAAAAGCTTAAAAATTGAGCAAGTTATGCCTTGTGGAAGTTGTGAAATTTTTGGATATTTTGAAAAGTCAACATTGATCCAAATAACCTAAAATTGCTAATGGGCCCATTTTTCTTCCATAATTCATCACCCATGACATGTGCACGACCACTTGGCCCAAAGGGAAGTATTTTCTCATTTTTTATTTATTTATTTGAATTTTTATTTATATTAATTCATTTAAATCATTTAAATATGTGAAAAATATTTAACCTAACCTAACAAATCTTTTTGTACATGTTTTAGCCTCAAGATTTCGTGCATATGCAAATTAGGAAAGATTTGGGGTGATTGGATATGATTTGTGCAAAAATAGCATGGAAAATATTTGGTTAAAAAAGCTTGAAAATCAAATCTTCAAAAACCATTAATTCAAGAGATTTTGATCAATATTGTTGACCTAATGCACTCAGTACATAAGCATAATCACAACCCTAATCAGAAGGAACAAAAAGCTGCGCTCAAAGGCCATTGAAAAACTTGAATTTTTCTCAAGAAACTTAAATTCTAAAAACACCTTTGCAAGGCGATTCAGGTCTCAAGACTTCTCCCATTAGTCTCCACAAGGTCCATTGAACGTGTCTCAATCAAAAACAGTCACCCAAACCTCAAGAATCGCTGTACAGAATCCAAAATTTTCTCATAAAATTGCATACTCGTATCTTGATTTTAAGACATTTCCATGACATTTAGTTTATGTATTCTTATTCAATGATGCATTCTGATGCTTGCCATGTGATTTAATTGCGTTTTTATGCGTTATATACAAATATGCCATGATTGATCCTTAGGGTTTGCAGAGCTTCAGATTAGGGGTTTTTGACCAAGGAAAAATTAAGGCTTGTGACCACCATCATTCGAATCACTGCGCTTGGACGAACAAGAACCAACCATCGCGCCAAATTTCTGAATGACACAGGCCTAATCGCTATTTTCCCATAGCCGGCCTAATGAAACGCATAGAAAACCGTTGCTTTTATTTTTGTATTTCAGGAAAATATAACACGATGAAGAAGATGAGTCCGTGGCATGAATTGGTTGGTTGATTTGAAATTCGCGCGCTTTATCCCACTAACGCGTAGTTTCATATTTTATTATTTGCTGTTTATTTATTTAACAAAAGAGTTTAGTGGTTCAGCTGGCAAGCGCTGATTGTGTTGACGTCCAAGACCTGGGTTCGAGCCCCAGGTCTGCATTATTCTTCATATTATTTTTCAATCCAGGTTCACATGCCGTTCCACTTACTGAGGACTATGATGCACTTCCAAATCAGCTGTGACACGTCCCTCTCAAGATCAAACCCAAGGCTGAGATTGAAGGTACACCCTAAACCCTGGTCAATATGCCAGCAGGCTACCTGGAAAGTCAAACGGATCATTGGGTTGTTGGGCCAGAATTTCACAATCAAACCTCCCATTTGGGGACTACCCCCCCCCCCCCCCCCCTGGTTTGCAATTCTTTATATTTTTCCTTGTTGTTTTAGTTTCAATTATTTTTTTATTTCTCTTAATTATTATTTATTCAGTTAATTAATTATTTTTCATAAATACAAAAATACACACAAAAAATCAGAAAAGATAAAAAATATAAAAAATATTTTATTTTAATATTTCTTGTAAATAATTGCATATAATTAAATTTAGTTTTTTTAATTAGGTTAATTTTAATACTTTTAACAAAAAATCTAAAAAATATAGAAATAGGTTAATTAATAATTTTCCACCCTTTTTATTTTATTTTTCTGTCATAATTAATTAAATAACTAAATATTTATTTTCATGAATAAACTTGTAAATTAATTAGGGTTTCATCTAGGTTAAAAACTTCAATATTTCTCTTAATAACTTAAAAATAATTAGAATTAGGTTTAGCATGTTATTTTAATTAATTCTTTCTTTTTTTCTATTAAATCTTAAAATACATAAAAATACCAAAAAAACAAAAACAATTTCTTTTCTTAATTAATTAATTCATGTAATTTTAATATTTTACCAAAGGGTCCAACGCCCTCGTTTCGTTCTTAATTTCTTGTTTATTCGCATATTTATTTTATTTTGCTTAAATAATTATGTACCTCTCCCGAAGCCATGTAAATTACTTCTCGCACTTTTCAACTCTTTATTTACCTTGTTTATTTATTTTCTGTCAAATCGGGTCCTGGTTAATTTTGGCGATGTGGACCCGCGCCTTTTGTAATAGCTTTAGATCTTTACTTTCCTGCAAATATTTTAACTGTTAACAAAGCATGCAAGAATGAATGGCCTTAAATAAAATCAAGCGTAGAACACCAATAACATGACAAGACAAATATAAATGAAAACGACACACAATTCGCACACACCACCCCTAGGGTACGCCTCACTGTTGCCTTGCCTCGAAAGGTGATCGTCGAGTAGAGGATGTCTTAGTAAGTCCTCATGATCCGGGAACCTGGCATGAGGGTAGCTTCTAAGGTGTCTTCCTATTGCTCTGGTGATCACCATGTCCCGAACCTCGAATTGACCCGAACACCTCCAACGGTGGTGCTACCTACATCTCAATGGTGGGATGGTACTACTTTAAAGGACATTTACACAGACGAATTCCTTAGGGTAGGTAGACAACTCGTAGATACTTGCTCTAATTCAAAACAAAACAAATCAAAAACACTTTTCACACCGACACCTTTTCAAAAAGCTTTCGAAAGCAATTTTTCAAACACTCTTGAGGACTGATACAAGAGTCGAGTTGGAATTTTCAAAGAAACCTTTTTTAAAACCCACAATTGAAAAGCAAACAAACAATTTTGAAAACACAAATGAGCAAGTATCTAAGAGCCCATGGATAACCATGGATAGAAAGGGTGCTAACACCTTCCCTTTCTATAACCTACCTCCCGAACCGAGAGCGATCTCTTTAAGGAATTTTTCTGTGCTTTTGTCCTTTCCATTTGGAGAAAATAAAAGACGGTGGCGACTCTTGCTTCCGCGACATTTCGCGAACCAGCGTTAAACAGTCAGTTCCAGATCCACCGATCACAGAACTGGCGACTCTGTTGGGGACCCTTTATAAAGTGAGGTGTACCTTAGGACTAAGATCACTGTGTTTTCAATTGCTTTCTTTGTTTGCTTTAAATTGTGGGAATGTCTCGGGAGTTCTATAGATCCTAACCCGGATCTGGGGGATACCTTCTTAGAAAGTAGCAACAAGGTTGTGAGGGAACTGTGCGGGTTATACCGACATGGTTGAAACAGTCTGCTACGTTGATGTGGCACTTTGGTGTGTACCGGTAACCCTTGAGTTCAGTCAAGGAGAGTACGGGGCCTCCGTGTGGTGTCGTGAAGCATCAACAGACCTTAGGAACCTTAATTGAACTATCTTGGCCTCTTTAGGGTAGTGAGATAACTGACTTTGGTGCAATCCGAGGTTGGTTGATACTCGATACTACACTCAATTGAGGGTTGCTTTCCTGGAATATTTCGGTCGCCAGTTCAGTGGCCAAATCAAAACGATGAACAATGAAAGCAATCCAGTGATATTGGGACCCTTAGAACCCGGTTACTTCTAATAGGACAGGTTGAGCCCACCAACTTCAAGAGGGTACTACCCAGACCCCATGCTGGCCTTAAACCTTAAGGGCTTGTCTTGTGTGCCTTGTGTGCCTTACATGTTTGTCTTTGTAAATATCTGTGGTGTGCTTAATCATAGCATCATGACATCATCCAGCATCATATGCATTGACTAACCATTTCAGGGGTTCGAATTTTCATCTTTGTTCTTGTTTTGTAGGACATGGAAACCGTTCGTAGAAAGACAATTCAAGTCAGTCTTGTAAGGGTCCCTCCTCAGCTTAAGGAGCTTATATCCAGGATTCCCGAGAACTCATCATTCAGTGAAAGACATGGAAGCCTCATCAGCTTGGTCAACACCAACATTGAGGAAGATATGATAAAGGTCATGTTCCAGTTCTTTGATCCTCTGCATCACTGTTTCACCTTCTTGGACTATCAGTTGGTACCTACATTGGAGGAGTTCTCCCGGCTCCTGAAGATCCCTATCCTTGATCAGCTACCCTTCAACGGTACAGAAAAGGAACCTAAGCTTGAAGAGATTGCTAAAGCCTTGCACCTGCAGTCATCTGACCTCAAGGGACATTGGGAAGTTAGAAGTGGTATCAAAGGGTTCTTAGCCAGGTTTCTGTTTGAAAAGGCCCTTGAATGTTGGAACTCCCTTGACTTGCAAGCTTTTGAAGAGGTTGTGGCCCTCCTTGTCTATGGTTTGGTGTTGTTCCCTAATCCAGATCAGCTTATTGATATCAGTGCTGTCCAGATCTTTATGTCCAGGAATCCTATACCTACTGTTGTACCCCAAAATTTGCCCTCGCGCTTTTCCACAAGAAATCTCAGCTTCAAACATTTCCTGACTTTTCAAACTGGCTCAAGAATCGGACAAACGGACTTTTCTTGACAGTCAATCAAAATTAGGGTTTTCACTGATTTTCAGAGCTTTGAATTGTTTCATACAGTGGGCTTAGGGTTTGATTGATTTTGGATTCAATTTTGATCAAGCGAGCGTGATTTGGCATTTAATCGGGAATTAAGGTTTTATGGGCATATTCTCGGAAGAATTGGAATTCCACAGCACTTTGCGGTTTATTTCAAGATTCGGATTAAAATTCGCGTTATCTTGGTTTAATCAGTAAAAGAGACAGTGATTTTGAATTCAGTACGTTTTGATTGGGCCAGTCAGATACAAGATGCAGTATTGGATTCACAGTGTTCATGTGTTTGATCAGTCTATCTGGGTTAACTGCTGCTTTGCTTTGGATGTTGAATAAGACAGGTTTATTGGATCAATGTTGTTTTATTTTAGTTATTTATTATTCTGAAATTAAATGATTGAATTTATTTTTCAATTGTTTTAATTCTAAGAATTTTAAATAAATAAATAAGCAATAAAGAAAATGGAACCAATTGGATAATTTTGATTTTTATTGATATTCGAATTATTTGTACAAATTGTTGTTACAGACAATAATTTACATTTAATTTAAATATTACATAGAATGAAAAAACTATCCTATTTTCTAAATATTCTTCGTGCTTCATTCCGCTCCGGTATTCCTTTTTTCATCTGCAAAAAGAACAAGAAAAGTCAGAAAGCATTAAATTGGAAAAGACAGTAAAAGTTGCTCATCATTAGGGGCCACTGACTGGGATCAGTTGCCCTCTCTGCAAATCACGGGATTTCTCCCGGTTCACAGAGAGGGAAGATTTTCATTTCATGAAATGCAAATGCATAAGTTATAAAATTCAAGCTGCATAAGAATCTTAATTTCCAATTCAAAACCATATAGTTCAAATCCAAACTTTCTATCCAAAAGCAAAGGCTACTGTCAAAATGCCCAAAGTTTACTCAAAGAAAGATTTCAAAAGTGCATTTGCTGTCACAAGTACTCAAAAGCTGTCAAAGAAGATTTGAGAAAAGGATATCAAAATGCAAAGTCAGAGCAAAGCACAAAAGCTGGAGATAAAGATGCAGTAGTGTATTATGCAAGTGATCTTTTCATCATTTCCCATCAGCATAGTAGGCCCCTTCAGAAAAGTACAAATAAAAATCATATAAAAATCTTAAACTGTACTTTAAGAGAGAGTAAAGGGAGATAAAGACAGTTCAGCAGCAGGGGTTTAGGCACAGTTCAATAGCAGTTCACGGCAGACAGTAGGAAGGAGAGAAGAAAGAAAGATATAACACAAGCCAATGAAACAGTTCAGCATAGCAGTTCAGAAGTGAAGAGAGTGAAATAGAAAAGAAAATGTACAAGACAGTTCAGTAGCAGCAGGGCAGAAGGCAGCTAGCCAGTACAAAGCAAGCATAGGCAAGGTTAGGCATAGTTCAGGAGCAAGATAGCAAAAGATATAAAAAAAAATCCAAAAACTCAGTAGCAGGCAATTCAGAGGATAGAAGAAATATACAAAAACCTACTGCACCAGCTTTAACACCACAACACATCTGAGAACTCAGAGCAAAAACCAGCATCTGTCATAACACCAATACCCTGCCCAACCAAGAGAACCTCATAAAAACACCATAACCTTGCAAAAGGAACCGGCCTAAGATCCACACTGGAGCATGACCTAACCAAAAACTGAGTTAAGCCAAGCTTAATCAGAACCTGCATCATCCTTACAATATCCCACAATCCTGCCTCAACCTTCAAAAGACACATTCTAAAACAAAAAACATACTGAACATAACACATCTCAGAACTCAACCTTCATGCTAAACACACAAACCTGATAAACAAAATCAAAACCTCACCATACCAACATCCTGTCATATCCAAACTCAAGCCTCACCATTTTGTGAAACCAACATCTAAACCATTCAATCCAAGCAATATGCTAGTCACAAGCTAAAGCCCTCAGTACAAGCATCATTGGGCATTAAATATCAAACAAGCATCATATCCCAACCCACACTCAAGGCAATAACTGTCCAAAATCAGTTAAGACAATAAAGGCAAGCAGACAACAAGAAGCATAGTTCAAGATAACACGGGACAATCATTCAAGGCATCAGGGGCTCAGAGGAAAACAAAGATTCGAGGGCAACCTAGACCCTCAGACCTTTGAGGTCATCACAGGGCGATACAAGGAAGTATACAGTGCTCAAGAGAAAAGAAAGAGGTGAACTCAGTGAAACACATCATGGGGTAAGCTCAAGGCAGCATCTCAGGCAACATACAAATCCAAAGGGCAACACATAGTGGAAGAAGAAGATAAAAAGAGTGAATTTTAAGAAGGGTTTTCAGGCAAAATCTAGCATCATCATCAAAACCCTAATATAGCCAAGAACGAAAATACCAGGAAAAGTCAGAAGCGTAGCAAGCGTCTCCCTTCGCCGTTCCGGCCTCCTAAAGCACCACTTCTCCGCCTCTCCTCCATCTCCCAAAATCAGGTAGCAATCTTCTCCCCCTTTCCTCTTCACCACATCATAACGGTACAGATTCGGAAATCAGAACCCAAATTGAAACACAAATTCGTAAAAAAGGAAATAAAAACGTAAAGCGTTGTAATCAAACCTTAAGTCAAGAGCGCCGAGACCGTGCCTTGGGGGGAAGAAAGGTGTGGAGAGTGATGCTGGTGGCCGGATGAAGATGAAGATGGAAAGAACGTTGAACATACGAACGCGCCGTCGTCACCTCACAAACCCTAATTTTCGTTCTGAAAACAAAATGCCTAACCCTAAAGAAATTTGTTTCAAACCTTGGGCCTGACCCGTTTCACCCCCCTGAAGCCCATTTAAAATGCTTCTCTTCTTTTTTTTAACAACATTAATCACTAACCTTAGTTTATATTTACTTTTTATTTTTTTTAAAAATATTAACTCTTTTCATTTTTATAAAAAAACAATGTTTACTCTTTTTTTATACTAATTCAATTAATTCATTTTTTTTTAAAACATATACAATTTATTTCCTAATTTAATTAAACATACTAACCTAATTAAAAATACATCTTTACCTCATATATTAAGTTTGAAAATAATTATTTTCATTTATTTACTCTTTCATTAAAATATGTTTGTATATAAAATAACCAAATACTTGTTATACATAATTGAATTGAAAATACTTTTTTAATGGAAATACATATTTGTACATATTATACATTTTTCATACATAATTAAAATTGAAACTTTTTAATTAACATTCTTTTCTTTTATATACATAACAATTCAATACATTTTTTCTCTAATATTTAATTTCCAAACATTTAGTTAAAATACTTTTTTTGCAAATAAAGAAACATTCTTAATTTAAAACTTGAACTCTTTTTGTACATAAACATACAAAATCAAAAATACATTTAAAAACGTTTCTCTAGGTCAAACCCTAATACGCTTCAACTTCACATTATCGCACTTGTACATAATTACACAATTCACATACATTCATACTTGTACACTTACACAAATACATTCACATTGCCATATACACATTTTATCTTATATTCGTACATTCGATATTTACATTTGATTGCGACATTCGATTTGGTTGTAAATTATTGGGTACTATAAGTCTCATCCCTTTGTACATTTATACCCCCACTCCCGGACATTATTTTGTAATAGCGTAGATTTACATTCCGCAATTTACAGCTTTCCAATTATACCATGTTTAGACCTAGGGTTTGTATGTACATAAAATCAAACGCTAGATAACCTAATACAAGACAAATACATGTAATCAATACACAATCACACTTGCACCCCCTAGGGTGATCCCACATGTCGCCTTCCAAAATAGGCCATGCTTGCACGTCGAGTATCTTTGGCAAAACAAAATCAAATGATCATAAGTCCCTCGATGACGCTTTCGAAAGTTGCCTAAACGGAATGATCATAGTCCCTTCAAAACAAATTGCCAAAGACACTTGGCACCATTGCATTCATGGTCATACGATGACCCGCGCCCGTCCCGAATAAACTTCCTAAACGCAAGATTGTCTACCAATTTCAATGGTAGAACAAAATTGTTAAAAGGGGTTAAAACATGACAAAAACCTTTGAGTACAATAGGGTAGACAAAACTCTTAGTTACTTGAGATCAAACTTGCAAAAAACACTTGCCTTCTTTTCAAAAACCACAATCCACAACACTTTCAAACAAACTCTCAAAAACATTTGAAACATCTTTTCGAAAAGATTCACACTTTTGTAAAACACTCAAACACGAGTCAAATACATTAGTTGCCTAAGACAAGGCATCTTTTTCTAAAACATTTTCAAAAAGCACCCACACACACACCATTTTCAAGCAATCGAAAAACAAGGCAAGTGATCTAAAAAACCAAGTAACTAAGAGCCCATGGATAACCATGGATGAAAAGGGTGCTAACACCTTCCCTTTTCATAATCTACCCCCCGAACCCAAGAAAACATCTCAAAAGGTTTTTGCTGTGCTTTTTAACCTTTCCTTAGGATAAAATAAAAAGTCGGTGGCGACTCTTGCTAACCGCACAAGTGCGAATACGAACGCAAAACACTAGTCAGTTCTCCCACCGTATCACAGAACTGGCGACTCTGCTGGGGATGAGCTTTAAGTGGGGTTACCTTAGGGTTTAGATCACCTTTACTTTCAATTGATTGCTTTGTTTGCTTTACATTTGTGGGCTTTGTATCGGAGTTTTTAGATCCTAACCCGGATCTGGGGAAACCCTTTTAGGTAGCAACAAGGCTGTGAGGGAACTGTGCGGGGTATACCGACATGGTTGAAGCAGTCTGCTACGTTGATGTGGCACTTTGGTGTGTACCGGTAACCCTTGAGTTCAGTCAAGGAGAGTACGGGGCCGCCGCGTGGTGTCGTGAAGCATCAACTGACCTTAGAACCTTAATTGACCATCTTAGCCTTTTAGGGTAGTGAGATAACTGACTTTGGTGCAGTCCGAGGTTGGTTGATACTCGATACTACACTCAATTGAGGGTTGCTTTCCTGGAATATTTCGGTCGCCAGTTCAGTGGCTAAATCGAAACGATGAACAATGAAAGCAATCCAGTGATATTGGGACCTCTAGAACCCGGTTACTTTTGATAGGACAGGTTTTAACCAACAAACTGAAAGAGGGTAGTACCTGAACCTCATGCAAGCCTAAACCTAAGGCCTTGTGTGCTTTGTGTGAATATTGTTTGCCTGTATATACACTTACTTGCTTGTGCATACATGCACATAACATCATAACATCATACCATTCTAGCATTTTCAATAACCATTTCAAGGATCTCGAGGGTTCTGTTGATGCAGGGTTACGTTGAACCAGACATCTGTCAAGGGGCAAGAGGTTTCTCCTCTAACCAATCCAGTCAAAGTTCAAGTGCAACAACTTGAATCGGTGGCTATGACCCACTCGACATGGTGAGCTTGATTCTCGTGAAAAGACATCCACCAACGCAAAGCTCTCCAAACAAAGATCGAGAACAACAACTTGAATCAGTGGCTATGACCCACTCGACATGGTGAGCTTGATTCTCTTGGAAGGATGTCCACCGATGCAGAGATCTCCAATCCAAGAGCAGAGTTCAACCTCTAACATTTTCTTGTGTTTACCCCAAGAGATCCTTGAAAGCATGCATCCACATATCATGCATTTCATTTTAACAATCTTTCCTTTTTCAGGTTTCCTTACTCTCCTGCTGTTTATTTCAGCAAGAGATGGCTCTAGAACGGTCTGTCAAAGACATCCAAGACCAGACTGCTCAGCTGCAAGAGATGTTCCTGAACTTGTCTCTGGGGCAAGAAGAGATGAAAGCTCTCCTCACCAAGGGCTTGGGGAATTCCAACAATGCCAGGAGTGATCAGATTGCGGAGCTGCAGTTTGATCTGACAACACTGAGGACTCAAATGATGGGGCAGTTGGTGGGCCAGATGGCTCTCATCCAAGACTTATCCCAAAGACAAGAGGAACTCAGAGTTCTTGTCCGCCAACTGCTTCCAAACAACCAACTGGGGCAAACATCTGAGGTTGAAGAGCAAGTCACCGCTCAGCCTCCATCCACTCAAGAAGACAAGGGGAAAGCTCCTTTGCTAGCTTCAGGGTCACAATCTCATCAACAACCTCGCCAGCGTCAGCGGGGTAATCGGCGTAAGCAAGAAACGTCGGGAAGGCAGTTCACGGAGACTGACATACCGTCATCTCTAATTCTGGAGCGCTTGTTGGAGGTTAACCTGACTGCTTTAAGGGATCCTGTCCGGAACCCAAATACCTCCGCTCCTGGCTATCATCCCGATGCATTTTGTGTTTACCACTCCTATAGCCCAGGACATGACACCGATAGCTGTTGGGCCTTGAAGAACAAGATTCAAGATCTGATTGACATTGGAGTGCTGAGGTTCATGCCAGACGGCGAGATGAAGATCTTCCGTTAAAGGGTTCTCCGCTTGAAGTGACGAGGCTCGAAGCTGAAAGACTTTTGCTTCTTTTTGAATTTTCAAAGTTGTAATTTCTTTTGCTGTCAAACAATTATTTGTTGATGTTAAACTCTGTTTTCATTAATGCATTGCATATGTTTGTCTTGAATTCATCCATTCGTTTCACTACTTTTATGCTTTTCTTTATGATATTTGACTCTTGATAAAAAGCTGCAAGCCTTTAGAGGGAGGATGACGAAACAATACCGTGATCTTATACAGTATGCTTTTGAACAGACTTTGCTGATGATGTACAGGCATTTCTTTCAATTCCCAAACACTGGAGTTATAAGGAAGTTAATCCCTAGTCAACCCCTTCGAGCCAAAGAAGTAGGAGTTTCCTGTTCTAAACGATCAAAACCTTTGATATAAACCTGGGGCAGGGTAGTATCTCAATTAATTCAAAAGAGAACGCGCATTGAAGTCGCAAACTCTCAGTTCGTAATACAACGAACGACGTCAAAAAAAAGAAAGCATTCCTTCGGAATCAAAAGACAAGGGTGGTTCCCTATCACATAGACAGTCAATCTCTCAAAAGAGAAAAGCCCACCAAGCCAAAACCTATAAAGGAGGCTTAAGAAAGCTGGGGCATCCCGCTGACAGTAATCCCGGAAACGGTAACAGTCAGGCAAAAGTTAGGGATAACAAATCAAAATCAAAATAGTGAGGTCATTACAAAACCCTCAACAACATGAAAAGTGTTGTAAAAGAAAAAGGAGATGATGACTGCCTCCCAAATTCAAACTGGTGAACCATCGCCCAAAAGTCGTTCCAAACTCAAAACAGAGTGCGACGCACAGTTAACTGAGCTTAGGTTGAAGGACATCACGAAGAGCGGGTGGGTACAAATATACTTTGAGCCTTTATCCTTTCTTTCTTAAACCGTGAACCAGGCCACGTTACAACCCTCCAAAAGTCCTAATTGAAGCATGGGTTAGTTCGAAAGCATACTGTTACGAAAGGTATCCTGACTCCTGTAGGGCTTTGCTCTAAATCTCGTGTTAACTTGTCTTATGAAAAGTTTTCTGCTAAAAACGCATTTTTCAAAATTTCAAAGACAAACATAAACTTTGCATTATTCGAATATCACTGTCTGCATTTGACCCTTTTGTTTGACAGCGAAGAAATTCATACAGCGAATGTTCGGAGGAACGAAAACTCTCTCAGTAAGTCAAAATTACTTCAAGAGGATAACACTTCCATCAAATCTCCTATCAACAAGGGGCATGACATGTCACAATTCAATTAACCTGGGGCAGTCCAGTCAAGATTTCAAGAAATCTCTCAATATGCAGAGTAATCTGATTCAAGACTCCTTCACAACCACTTGGGGCATTCGAATGTCAAAAGTGTTCAACAAATCAACTACAACATTTCCAGATTCGACTCCTGTATCCAGCCAGGGCATATCTGTTGACTACATTTCCAGACTCGACTCCTGTATCTAGCCAGGGCACGTCTGAAGAGTTCGAAGATTCGATTCCTGTATCCAGCCAGGGCATATCTGTTGACGACTATTTCCAGATTCGATTCCTGTATCCAGCCAGGGCATATCTGTTGACGACTATTTCCAGATTCGATTCTTGTATCCGGCCAGGGCATATCTGTTGACCACGTTTCCAGACTCGACTCCTGTATCCAGCCAGGGCATATCTGTTGACGACTATTTCCAGATTCGATTCCTGTATCCGGCCAGGGCATATCTGTTGACCACGTTTCCAGACTCGATTCCTGTATCCTGCCAGGGCATATCTATCAACTATCACCTTTCCAGATTCGACTCCTGTATCCAGCCAGGACATGTCTGAAGAATTCCAGATCAACACCTGCAACAACCCAGGAAACATCTGTGAACGACCGATTGTAGACCAACACCTGTAATAAGCCAGGAATTTATCTACATCACCACTTGGGGCATTCGAATGTCAAAAGTGTTCAAAACCCGATGCAGTTTTACACAAGCTCATCATCAGGGAGCCCTACACCGGTTCCCCTTCAAGACTTCTGAAACAGTTTACGGATTCTTCCCAACAACGGACGCCAATCTACCGACTTGTTCAGATTCTTATCAAGACTTCTGAAAACAGTTCATGGATTCATCCCAACAACGGATGTTAATCTATCAACTTGTTCAGATGCAACCTTTGAATTTAGTTTACGGACGCTTCCCAATAACGGATGTTGTTCTATTGCTGATTCAACCTCAAGATTTCTGAAAACAGTTCATAGTTTCTCCAAGTAAACGGATGTTAACCTATCGCTTGTTCAGATTCTTCTCAAAGCTAACCACCCCGGAAGATCGCACTCGCCAGGATTCTCCCTATCCCCAGCGGAGTTCCTTCAATCCCCAGTGGAGTCAGATTTTCAAACCTTCTCCCCACAGAGTTTTAAGAAGGCAAATCTTGAGTTCCCCAGTGAAGTCTCAGGGTTTACTTCCCATCAAACCGAAGAATCTCAATCTGGTCTCCCCGGCATGAGTCTACTAGTTGGAGCTCCCCGGTAGAGGTCATCAGGAATTCTCTTTCCCAGCAACAGTCAAGGATTTATTTTCCCCGGCAGCGGTCAAGATGCTTTTATCTTCAGCCATCTTGGAATCATGTATCCTTGGCAAGATTAGCTCATCAGCTTACATGTGCATTCATTACATTCATATCATAAACATTAAATGTCACATGCATTGCATCATGCATCATAACATTACATACAACTAACCCTTTGCCTTTTCAGGAAAGATCAGTCGACAGACACAGATCATCACCCGAGATTCATCCAGAAATAGTTCAGATGTGACCCAGACACGGCGACATTCTGATACTTATTCCAGATTCATTCAGACGCATCATCAAGAAACCTTACACCGGTTCCTCTTCAACTTCTCAACTTCTGAAACAAGTTTACGGATTCTTCCCTACAACGGATGTCAATCTACCGATTTGTTCAGATTCTTCTCAAACTTTTGAAGACAGTTTACGGATTCTTCCCTACAACGGATGTCAATCTACTAACTGATTCAGACTCTTCTCAATTTTTGAAAATAGGTTACGGACGCTTCCCAACAACGGATGCTGCTCTGTCGCTTATTCAGTCCCAACTCCTGAAAATAGTTTACAGATCCTCCAGACACGGACATCAATCTGTTGCTTGTTCGGACCCCAATTCAGAGATGTCCTCAAAGCATGGAGGCCCCTTCTGATACTTGTCCACTCACCATTGACGTACAGTTCAACATCACCATATGGCATCTGTAAGCCCATCCTCCTACCAGCAGTCGCCGAATGGCATCTGTAAGCCCATTCTCAGATGGCATCTCTAAGCCCATCCCCCGACAAAATTCTCTCGCACCAGATGGCATCTTTAAGCCCATCACCAAATGGCATCTTTAAGCCCATTCACCTCCACCGTCACATCGACGAGCGCAAATTTTCTGGGCACATTAGTGTCCAATCTCCTTTTACCTTCGAGTCACGAAAGGAAAACTTGCCAATCTAACTCTTCAGGTCAAAGAAGATTGAACAGGGGCAACTGTTGTACCCCAAAATTTGCCCTCGCGCTTTTCCACAAGAAATCTCAGCTTCAAACATTTCCTGACTTTTCAAACTGGCTCAAGAATCGGACAAACGGACTTTTCTTGACAGTCAATCAAAATTAGGGTTTTCACTGATTTTCAGAGCTTTGAATTGTTTCATACAGTGGGCTTAGGGTTTGATTGATTTTGGATTCAATTTTGATCAAGCGAGCGTGATTTGGCATTTAATCGGGAATTAAGGTTTTATGGGCATATTCTCGGAAGAATTGGAATTCCACAGCACTTTGCGGTTTATTTCAAGATTCAGATTAAAATTCGCGTTATCTTGGTTTAATCAGTAAAAGAGACAGTGATTTTGAATTCAGTACGTTTTGATTGGGCCAGTCAGATACAAGATGCAGTATTGGATTCACAGTGTTCATGTGTTTGATCAGTCTATCTGGGTTAACTGCTGCTTTGCTTTGGATGTTGAATAAGACAGGTTTATTGGATCAATGTTGTTTTATTTTAGTTATTTATTATTCTGAAATTAAATGATTGAATTTATTTTTCAATTGTTTTAATTCTAAGAATTTTAAATAAATAAATAAGCAATAAAGAAAATGGAACCAATTGGATAATTTTGATTTTTATTGATATTCGAATTATTTGTACAAATTGTTGTTACAGACAATAATTTACATTTAATTTAAATATTACATAGAATGAAAAAAGTATCCTATTTTCTAAATATTCTTCGTGCTTCATTCCGCTCCGGTATTCCTTTTTTCATCTGCAAAAAGAACAAGAAAAGTCAGAAAGCATTAAATTGGAAAAGACAGTAAAAGTTGCTCATCATTAGGGGCCACTGACTTGGATCAGTTGCCCTCTCTGCAAATCACGGGATTTCTCCCGGTTCACAGAGAGGGAAGATTTTCATTTCATGAAATGCAAATGCATAAGTTATAAAATTCAAGCTGCATAAGAATCTTAATTTCCAATTCAAAACCATATAGTTCAAATCCAAACTTTCTATCCAAAAGCAAAGGCTACTGTCAAAATGCCCAAAGTTTACTCAAAGAAAGATTTCAAAAGTGCATTTGCTGTCACAAGTACTCAAAAGCTGTCAAAGAAGATTTGAGAAAAGGATATCAAAATGCAAAGTCAGAGCAAAGCACAAAAGCTGGAGATAAAGATGCAGTAGTGTATTATGCAAGTGATCTTTTCATCATTTCCCATCAGCATAGTAGGCCCCTTCAGAAAAATACAAATAAAAATCATATAAAAATCTTAAACTGTACTTTAAGAGAGAGTAAAGGGAGATAAAGACAGTTCAGCAGCAGGGGTTTAGGCACAGTTCAATAGCAGTTCACGGCAGACAGTAGGAAGGAGAGAAGAAAGAAAGATATAACACAAGCCAATGAAACAGTTCAGCATAGCAGTTCAGAAGTGAAGAGAGTGAAATAGAAAAGAAAATGTACAAGACAGTTCAGTAGCAGCAGGGCAGAAGGCAGCTAGCCAGTACAAAGCAAGCATAGGCAAGGTTAGGCATAGTTCAGGAGCAAGATAGCAAAAGATATAAAAAAAAATCCAAAAACTCAGTAGCAGGCAATTCAGAGGATAGAAGAAATATACAAAAACCTACTGCACCAGCTTTAACACCACAACACATCTGAGAACTCAGAGCAAAAACCAGCATCTGTCATAACACCAATACCCTGCCCAACCAAGAGAACCTCATAAAAACACCATAACCTTGCAAAAGGAACCGGCCTAAGATCCACACTGGAGCATGACCTAACCAAAAACTGAGTTAAGCCAAGCTTAATCAGAACCTGCATCATCCTTACAATATCCCACAATCCTGCCTCAACCTTCAAAAGACACATTCTAAAACAAAAAACATACTGAACATAACACATCTCAGAACTCAACCTTCATGCTAAACACACAAACCTGATAAACAAAATCAAAACCTCACCATACCAACATCCTGTCATATCCAAACTCAAGCCTCACCATTTTGTGAAACCAACATCTAAACCATTCAATCCAAGCAATATGCTAGTCACAAGCTAAAGCCCTCAGTACAAGCATCATTGGGCATTAAATATCAAACAAGCATCATATCCCAACCCACACTCAAGGCAATAACTGTCCAAAATCAGTTAAGACAATAAAGGCAAGCAGACAACAAGAAGCATAGTTCAAGATAACACGGGACAATCATTCAAGGCATCAGGGGCTCAGAGGAAAACAAAGATTCGAGGGCAACCTAGACCCTCAGACCTTTGAGGTCATCACAGGGCGATACAAGGAAGTATACAGTGCTCAAGAGAAAAGAAAGAGGTGAACTCAGTGAAACACATCATGGGGTAAGCTCAAGGCAGCATCTCAGGCAACATACAAATCCAAAGGGCAACACATAGTGGAAGAAGAAGATAAAAAGAGTGAATTTTAAGAAGGGTTTTCAGGCAAAATCTAGCATCATCATCAAAACCCTAATATAGCCAAGAACGAAAATACCAGGAAAAGTCAGAAGCGTAGCAAGCGTCTCCCTTCGCCGTTCCGGCCTCCTAAAGCACCACTTCTCCGCCTCTCCTCCATCTCCCAAAATCAGGTAGCAATCTTCTCCCCCTTTCCTCTTCACCACATCATAACGGTACAGATTCGGAAATCAGAACCCAAATTGAAACACAAATTCGTAAAAAAGGAAATAAAAACGTAAAGCGTTGTAATCAAACCTTAAGTCAAGAGCGCCGAGACCGTGCCTTGGGGGGAAGAAAGGTGTGGAGAGTGATGCTGGTGGCCGGATGAAGATGAAGATGGAAAGAACGTTGAACATACGAACGCGCCGTCGTCACCTCACAAACCCTAATTTTCGTTCTGAAAACAAAATGCCTAACCCTAAAGAAATCTGTTTCAAACCTTGGGCCTGACCCGTTTCACCCCCCTGAAGCCCATTTAAAATGCTTCTCTTCTTTTTTTTAACAACATTAATCACTAACCTTAGTTTATATTTACTTTTTATTTTTTTTAAAAATATTAACTCTTTTCATTTTTATAAAAAAACAATGTTTACTCTTTTTTTATACTAATTCAATTAATTCATTTTTTTTAAAAACATATACAATTTATTTCCTAATTTAATTAAACATACTAACCTAATTAAAAATACATCTTTACCTCATATATTAAGTTTGAAAATAATTATTTTCATTTATTTACTCTTTCATTAAAATATGTTTGTATATAAAATAACCAAATACTTGTTATACATAATTGAATTGAAAATACTTTTTTAATGGAAATACATATTTGTACATATTATACATTTTTCATACATAATTAAAATTGAAACTTTTTAATTAACATTCTTTTCTTTTATATACATAACAATTCAATACATTTTTTCTCTAATATTTAATTTCCAAACATTTAGTTAAAATACTTTTTTTGCAAATAAAGAAACATTCTTAATTTAAAACTTGAACTCTTTTTGTACATAAACATACAAAATCAAAAATACATTTAAAAACGTTTCTCTAGGTCAAACCCTAATACGCTTCAACTTCACATTATCGCACTTGTACATAATTACACAATTCACATACATTCATACTTGTACACTTACACAAATACATTCACATTGCCATATACACATTTTATCTTATATTCGTACATTCGATATTTACATTTGATTGCGACATTCGATTTGGTTGTAAATTATTGGGTACTATAAGTCTCATCCCTTTGTACATTTATACCCCCACTCCCGGACATTATTTTGTAATAGCGTAGATTTACATTCCGCAATTTACAGCTTTCCAATTATACCATGTTTAGACCTAGGGTTTGTATGTACATAAAATCAAACGCTAGATAACCTAATACAAGACAAATACATGTAATCAATACACAATCACACTTGCACCCCCTAGGGTGATCCCACATGTCGCCTTCCAAAATAGGCCATGCTTGCACGTCGAGTATCTTTGGCAAAACAAAATGAAATGATCATAAGTCCCTCGATGACGCTTTCGAAAGTTGCCTAAACGGAATGATCATAGTCCCTTCAAAACAAATTGCCAAAGACACTTGGCACCATTGCATTCATGGTCATACGATGACCCGCGCCCGTCCCGAATAAACTTCCTAAACGCAAGATTGTCTACCAATTTCAATGGTAGAACAAAATTGTTAAAAGGGGTTAAAACATGACAAAAACCTTTGAGTACAATAGGGTAGACAAAACTCTTAGTTACTTGAGATCAAACTTGCAAAAAACACTTGCCTTCTTTTCAAAAACCACAATCCACAACACTTTCAAACAAACTCTCAAAAACATTTGAAACATCTTTTCGAAAAGATTCACACTTTTGTAAAACACTCAAACACGAGTCAAATACATTAGTTGCCTAAGACAAGGCATCTTTTTCTAAAACATTTTCAAAAAGCACCCACACACACACCATTTTCAAGCAATCGAAAAACAAGGCAAGTGATCTAAAAAACCAAGTAACTAAGAGCCCATGGATAACTATGGATGAAAAGGGTGCTAACACCTTCCCTTTTCATAATCTACCCCCCGAACCCAAGAAAACATCTCAAAAGGTTTTTGCTGTGCTTTTTAACCTTTCCTTAGGATAAAATAAAAAGTCGGTGGCGACTCTTGCTAACTGCACAAGTGCGAATACGAACGCAAAACACTAGTCAGTTCTCCCACCGTATCACACCTACGTTGCTGGGGGACATCCTTCACTCATGTTACACTCGAACCATGAGAAAAAGAGGTGTCCTTATGTGTTGCACTCCTCTCCTGGGAAGGTGGTTTATTTCGCACCTTCCACAATCAGTCTTGAAGAATGAGCGGGGTTTGAGATGGTCACAACGGTTGATGACTCTTACGCATGCAGATATACATTGGTGCCCTAGGTCCAGAGAAGATGTCACTATCATTGATCGTTGCGGGGAGTACCCTGATGTTCCTTTACTTGGAATCAGAGGAGGTATTACTTATAGTCCATGCCTGGCTTGGAGGCAGTTTGGTTATGCTCGGAGGGATGGTCCTCATGACATGTTGATTCCTGACATAGTTTTTGACTTCGACAATGATACTCAAGGACTTCGCCAGAGATTTATCAGAGCTTGGAGGATGCCCAGTAGGATAGACAGCAAGACACTGGGGCACAGGAACTCCATCCCTTTGGAGCCTTATCTCAAGTGGGTACGCGCCCGCTCCCAGAAGTTAGTGATGCCTTATCCTCATATGCTCCCAGTAATCAAAGAGCCGGTCTTGGAAGGAGAAGTGTCCCATACTATTCAGCACCCTGATATGCCCACATCCTGGGAAGAGATGCAGAAGAGCTGGATCCAGCTTAAGGAGGAAAGGAATTCTCTTGAGACTAGTCTACATGCCAGTGAAAAGAAGGTCTTGGAGCTCACCCGCCTATTACATGAGGAGAGGAATCTCAACACTTACATAGCTCCAAAGAGGATGGCAGCATATTTTGGGATTGATTTGATTTTTGTACTTTTGCCCATGAGGCTTTGATGTATTAAACAATGATTTCTTTAATGATAACGTGTGTTCCTTTGTGTCTACAACAAAGTTGAATTTTCGAACCCTTGAATGCATTGCATGAACACATCTCATTCATCATGTGCATAGCAGGTTTTTTCTCTTTTCAGGTTGCTTACAGTTCTTCGCTGTTTATTTCAGCATCATGAATCCCGAATCTGCATCAACTGAGACATCAATCAAGGCTCTTCAGGTGCAGAATGCACAATTCCAGGAATTAATCAAGGGTTTGGCTCAGGGCCAAGAAGAACTGAAGGCTATGCTCCTGAAGAAGGAGAAGAAGAAGAAGAGAAGAACTGTTCTGTTCAACTCGGGCCGAAGGTTTGGCAATACTCTGCAGCATGAAGAGGCCGGTTCTTCTGTTGGCAAGAGTCCTTCTCAGGCAGAAGCAAGGGTTCCTAGTCCGTTAGTCTCTGACAACGAGACAGATTTTGATGAAGAGCAATACCCTCCTGCAGACGACAAATACAAGCAACTGGAGGACAGATTGAAGGCTATGGAGGTTCAACAGGTACCTGGGCTGGATTTCGGAGATCTGGGTTTGTCAACTGGTGTGATCATCCCTCACAAGTTCAAAGCACCATCCTTCTCTAAGTATGACGGGGCGTCTTGTCCCAAGCTGCATCTAAGGTCCTATGTTCGGAAAATTCAGCCGTACTCTGCGGATAAGAATTTATGGATCCACTTCTTCCAGGAGAGTCTTTCAGGGACTCATCTCGAATGGTTCTATCAGCTGGATGGGACCAAAGTTCGTAATTGGGAGGAGTTGGCTACTGCTTTCTATAAGCAGTATCAATATAATGCCGACCTTGCCCCTACACGTACCCAACTCCAGGGTATGTCGTTAGGTTCAAGTGAAGGTTTTAAAGAGTACGCTCAGAAGTGGAGAGACCTGGCTGGCAGGGTGCAGCCACCATTGACTGATCGGGAGCTGGTAGATATGTTCTTGGGGACCCTATTTGGGCCATTTTTCAACCATCTCATTGGGAATTCTTCTGCTGGGTTCACTGATTTGATTCTGACTGGAGAGAGAATTGAAGCTGGGCTGAAGTCTGGGAAGATCGCGAAGGGTACATCGTCTAGTTCGGAAAAGAAACCATTCAAGAGGGAGTCTAGTGCAGTGTATGGTTCCCGGAAATCAGAGAGACCTGAGCGCCGCCAATCTGTCAGTGCGGTAATGATTGCTAAGCCTGCTGCCGCTCCCCGGCCAAATAATCCTCAAAGGACTGAAAGACCCCAGAGGGAGTTTACCCGGTTAAACATGACCCTATCACAGATCCTGCCACAGTTGCTATCCACCAATTTGGTGACTGCCAGGGAGGCTCCGAAGTTTCCCAATACTGCATCTCCTAAGTACAACCCGAATGCTCGTTGTGTTTACCATTCTGATAGCCCGAGGCACGCCACTGATGACTGTTGGGCGTTAAAGAACAAGCTGCAGGACCTTATTGACGCCCAGGAGGTACAGTTTGAGGCATCTGAGAAGCCTAATGTAGTGACAGCTCCCCTGCCTGCTCATGGAGTGAATGCTATTGGGGACGAAGACGAAGTGGACGATGCTGAGTTTGATAGCTGGATCTACCCGGCAACCGACGGCGGATCTAACAATTGGAGTGCAGAGGACAACTTATCTGTTTCTCTTGTTACTAAGTAATGAATTCCTATGTTTTGTTATTTTGTAATAAACAATGATAAACTCTTTGGCCCGGTGTCTTACCCGAGGCACCGTGGTATCATTTGTGAGGGCTTACAAACTGTCATTTCATATATCATGAATGAAAATATTGGACGTATTTTCGCATTGCAAATATTGTGCTCCTTTTCTGTCTTTCTTTTCTTTACATATATTTCAAAACAGCTGTATTTACACACACACTCACTCATACAGGTTTCAATCCACTCTGGATCTTACTAGTAACAACTCTGCTACTGCCAGTTATGACTTCGAAAATCCGATCAACTTAGCCGAAGACGAAGGTGAAGATAATTGCGAAGTGCCTGGCGAGCTTGCAAGACTGTTGCTTCAGGAAGAGAGGGCAATTCAACCCCATGAAGAGCCAGTGGAAACAATAAACCTGGGTACCGAGGCGGACAGAAAAGAGGTAAAGATTGGTGCCAACCTAGAGCTCAGCGTGAAGCAATGGTTAACCAAGATGCTGCATGATTATATGGAGATCTTTGCCTGGTCCTACGAAGACATGCCCGGGTTGGATACCGATATTGTGGTCCATCACTTGCCAACTAAGGAAGACTGCCCTCCAGTTAAGCAAAAGGTCCGTCGGATGCGTCCAGAGATGTCTGAAAAGATTAAGGCCGAGGTTATGAAGCAGTTTGATGCTGGGTTCCTTGCAGTAACTTCTTACCCTCAGTGGGTTGCTAATGTGGTGCCGGTACCTAAAAAGGACGGTAAGGTCATAATGTGTGTCGATTACAGGGATCTGAACAGGGCCAGCCCCAAGGATGACTTTCCCTTACCTCACATTGATGTCCTTGTTGATAATACGGCTCAGCATAAGGTATTCTCTTTCATGGATGGCTTTTCAGGTTACAATCAGATCAAGATGGCACCTGAAGACATGGAAAAGACTACATTTGTTACACAGTGGGGGACCTTCTGTTACAAGGTCATGCCATTCGGGTTGAAGAATGCTGGGGCAACCTACCAACGTGCCATGGTTGCTTTATTTCATGACATGATCCATCATGAGATAGAAGTGTATGTGGACGACATGATCGCAAGGTCCCAGACTGAGGAAGAGCACTTAGACCATCTGCAGAAGTTGTTTGACCGTCTGAAACTGTACAAGCTGAGATTGAACCCGAACAAGTGCACCTTCGGGGTAAGATCTGGGAAGTTACTAGGCTTCGTGGTCAGTGATAAGGGAATTCAAGTGGACCCTGCTAAGGTCAAAGCCATTCAAGAGATGCCAGTCCCTAAGACAGAGAAGGAAGTCAGAGGCTTTTTAGGACGCCTGAATTACATCGCTCGATTCATCTCACATCTAACCGCTACCTGTGAGCCAATCTTCAAGCTGCTGAAGAAAGATCAGGTAGTACGTTGGAACGATGAATGTCAGGCTGCTTTTGACAAAATCAAAGAGTATCTCCAAGAACCACCTATCCTTTTGCCACCGGTTGAAGGGAGACCTCTGATACTATATCTGACAGTGCTGGACAACTCAATGGGGTGTGTGCTGGGGCAGCATGACGAGTCTGGCCGAAAAGAGCATGCCATTTATTACCTTAGCAAAAAGTTTTCCGACTGTGAGACCCGATACTCACTGCTCGAGAAAACTTGCTGCGCTTTGGTATGGGCTGCTCGCCGGCTGAGACAGTATATGCTGACTCACACTACCTTATTGATCTCAAAGATGGATCCTATAAAGTACATATTCGAAAAGCCTGCTCTGTCTGGGAGAATTGCAAGATGGAAAATGATCTTGACGGAATACGACATTCAGTACACGGCCCAGAAAGCCATCAAGGGAAGTGTAGTGGCAGACCACTTGGCACATCAAGCTGTAGATGACTATCAGTCCATGAACTTCGAGTTTCCGGACGAAAGCATCATGATAGTAACAGATTGTGAAGTACCTGGACCGGATGAAGGACCTGAACCAGGATCCCGATGGTCTATGCACTTTGACGGAGCCTCTAATGCTTTGGGAAACGGTATCGGCGCCATCATCATATCTCCTCAAGGCACTCATACTCCACTCACTGCCCGGCTATGTTTCAACTGTACCAACAACATGGCAGAGTATGAGGCGTGTATCATGGGTCTTCAAGCTGCGATCGACCTAAGGATCAAGTTTCTAAGTGTCTTCGGAGATTCCGCTCTTGTGATCAATCAGATCAAAGGAGAGTGGGATACGAAACATCCAAACCTGATTCCTTACAGAGAATGTGTGTTGACCCTGATCCCCCACTTCACAGAGATAACCTTTGAGCACTTTCCAAGAGAAGAGAATCAGTTAGCGGACGCGTTAGCTACAATGTCTTCTATGTTCAAGGTCAAATGGGATAATGAGGCTCCCCGGATCATCATCTGGAAACTGGACGAACCGGCATACTGTTGTGATCTCGAAACTGAATTGGTGACTGAGAAGCTTTGGTACCATGAAGTGAAGAGATATCTGGAAGCTCAGGAATACCCTGAAGGTGCATCTGTCAACGATAAGAAATTCCTGAGGAGGTTCGCAGCAAAGTTCTTCCTTAGCAACGGCATCTTGTATAAGCGGAACCATGATTCAACCTTACTGCGTTGTGTGGATAAGACTGAAGCAGAAAGGATCATGGAAGAGCTACATGAAGGGACCTTTGGTACGCATTCCAGTGGACACATTATGGCTAAGAAAATCCTACGGGCAGGATATTACTGGTCCACAATGGAAGCTGACTGCTACCAACATTCCAGGACATGCCACAAGTGCCAGATCTATGTAGACAAGGTGCACGTTCCTCCGGTTCCCCTGAATGTTCTGACTGCGCCTTGGCCGTTCGCAATGTGGGGCATAGACATGATCGGTGAGATTAAACCTACAGCATCTAATGGGCATCGCTTCATCCTAGTAGAGATTGATTATTTTACGAAGTGGGTCGAGGCAGCATCCTATGCTACGGTAACCAAGACTGTGGTGGCACGATTCATTCGGCATAACCTGATCTGTCGGTACGGTGTCCCTGAGCGGATTATTACAGATAACGGTACCAATCTGAACAACAAGATGATCGCTGAGCTCTGCGAACAGTTCAAAATACAGCACCACAATTCTTCTCCTTACAGACCGAAGATGAATGGGGCTGTAGAAGCAGCAAATAAGAACATCAAGAAAATCGTGCAGAAGATGACAGTAACTTATAAAGATTGGCACGAGATGTTACCGTTCGCTCTACATGGGTACCGTACCTCAGCTAGGACGTCAACCGGGGCAACTCCTTTCTCTCTGGTTTATGGCATGGAGGCAGTCTTTCCGGTCGAAGTGCAAATACCCTCTCTCCGAATAATGAAGGATGCAAATCTGAACGAAGATGATTGGATCCAGACACGACTTGATCAACTCAACCTTATTGACGAAAAGAGACTTGCTGCTATCTGTCATGGTCAGACGTATCAGAAACGGATGATCAGGGCATTTAACAAAAAGGTCAGACCACAGGAATATCAAGTTGGGGATCTGGTAATCAAGAGAATCATCCTTCCTCAGAGTGATCCAAGGGGCAAATGGACCCCTACGTACGAAGGGCCATTTATGGTTAAGCATGTGTTCTCAGGAGGAGCAATAATATTAACCAACATGGATGGTGACGACCTTCCTCACCCCGCCAATGCAGACATAGTAAAAAGATACTACGCATAAAAAAGACCCGCTAGGCTGACATGCCTAGGCAAAAATTAGGGCTTCCCGGCGAACCAAAAGGGTTCGGGCAAAATGAAGGGATGAAAAATAAAAAAAATCTGTACACCCGGCAAGTCGAAAACCTGAAAAGGCGGCTTGGGCAAAAATGGGTATCCCGGTGGACCGAAAACCCGAAAGGGCGGTCCAGGCAAAAATTAGGGATAAAGCGTAATACTATGTCTCATTGATCACTTTGCATCCAGAATCTGGTATCTACATCAAGTTCAGACGGCATCGATCAGTCAGCTTCACCTTCAACCAAGGTCATCAAGTGATGAGACGCTCGGAGTTATAAAGGCAATAGCAGAGTTGAAACCCAGTGGATCATTCATTTCACACAGCTGTTTTATTTTCTCTTGTACAAAATTTGTATAAATTCTTTTGTTCGGTGGCGTTCTCTTACCAGGACGTCAGCCTCTTGTACACAAAACGCCTATTTCACAGGCCATTCAAAATCAATACAAATATACTTTCAGTTAAACGTGTCCAGTGTTTTTCTTTTTCTGTTTTGTTTTGCGAAGAACGTCCAAGGTTCAATTTGTGATATATGCATTGACAATAATGTGCTAACTCATAAATATTTGCATACGAAACAAAGGAATTGATTGCAGGTGACACTAGAAACAGGGGCAATAAAGAGTTGTCCAAGAAATCTAATTGTTCTGTCCTCCAAGGTATCAAGATGAGTTCAGCTAAAGAACATGACCAAGTACATCTTAATTCCCCAGAGAGTGGTTCAGCAGAACAGTACACTCTCTCCAAGCAGAATCATCAAATCTTAAGGAAGTTGGGTATCCTCCAGCAGATCCCAACATTCCCCAGTAGTATACATATATTCTTAACAAGCATCCCCGGCAGTCTTGGTCTAAAGATTATTCCCCGGCGGCAGACCCACATTCAAAGGAATCGCTTCCCCGACATATCTCAAAAGTTCCCTCAAGAGAATCCAATCTAGTTCCCCAGGAAATTTGGAATTCATATCTCCCCAAGCAGTAAGTTTATCCCCAGTAAAATCTGGAAGCTTATCCCCCCGCAGAGCACGAACGCGTCGTCCGACTTGATTTAAAGAGTTATTTCCTTAACAGGATATAACTGGGTTATCCTCAGCCAAAAAGCCACGGAAAGGTCGTCGTCAATACAGTCTTCTTATCCCCAGCGAAGTCCATCTACACTTCCAACAACAAGCATATCCCGAGCAAATTATTATCAACACTCAGCAAAGCATCCCTCTTCCCACAGAGTATTGTTTCCCAGCATGGTCGCTAGAGTATCTTTTCTCCCCGCAGAATCTTCCATTCGCCCAGTTTATTCCTCAACGGAGTCATCTTCTCCTATTGGTATTCTTGCAATTATCATCCCCAGCGGAAGCAAAGTCTATTCTTCAACATCAGCCCAGGATATGACTTCCCGGCACCCGTCAAGGATTTACTTTCCTAGACGAAAACATACATTCATAAAACATCACATACATCATTATAGCATGCATAGACGCATCATATCATACAAATCTCATTTATGTTGAGAACATCATTGCTTGATCCATATCATACATTGCATATGACTGACCTTTACCTTTCAGGAAAGATGCAGTTGAAATTCTCAATCATATTTCAAGACCTAGACCGGTTCAGTTAATCGACTTCGAAGATTTCTTATCCAGTCCCAGGCCTTCTCTAGTCCAGCTAAATCGACTCCCAACAGATTTTTCTGATAAAGACTCAGTAGAAGTTATCCCAGATGGTTCCCTCTCCAACGGTGAGTAAGGTGATAGCCTCCTACGGTTCCCTCTCCGACGGTGAGTGAGGTGGTAATTCCTTTTCAGATGTTTCCCTCTCTGACGGTGAGTGTGAGGTGATAGTCTCCTATGGTCCCCTCTCCGACGGTGAGTGAGGTGGTAATTCCTTTTCAGATGTTTCCCTCTCCGACGGTGAGTGAGGTGATAGTCCCCTACGGTTCCCTCTCCGACGGTGAGTGAGGTGGTAATTCCTTTTCAGATGTTTCCCTCTCCGACGGTGAGTGTGAGGTGATAGTCTCCTATGGTCCCCTCTCCGACGGTGAGTGAGGTGGTAATTCCTTTTCAGATGTTCCCCTCTCCGACGGTGAGTGAGGTGGTAATTCCTTTTCAGATGTTTCCCTCTCTGACGGTGAGTGTGAGGTGATAGTCTCCTATGGTCCCCTCTCTGACGGTGAGTGAGGTGGTAATTCCTTTTCAGACGTTCCCCTCTCCGACGGTGAGTGAGGTGGTAATTCCTTTTCAGATGTTCCCCTCTCCGACGGTGAGTGAGGTGGTAATTCCTTTTCAGACGTTTCCCTCTCCGACGGTGAGTGTGAGGTGATAGTCTCCTATGGTCCCCTCTCCGACGGTGAGTGAGGTGGTAATTCCTTTTCAGATGTTTCCCTCTCCGACGGTGAGTGAGGTGATAATCTCCTATGGTCCCCTCTCCGACGGTGAGTGAGGTGATTCCCTTTCAGATTATAATTGTCTATGGTTCTCTTCCCGATACTGCAAAGATGGTAATCCCCGCTAAGATTTATCTCAACGAGCGTTGTTGAAGTTAAAGTCGCCCAAGGTTCTCTTACCATTCATGCTAAGGTGGTAACCATCTCTGGTTCATTCATCATTGTTTGAAGCTCCAGATTCAACTCCTGTGACCAGTCAGGACATATCTATACCAAGCATCTGAAATCAACTCCTGCAACGTGTCAGGTACTCGTGTTTCTTGTGCAGGCATGCAGGTTCTCGCTAAGGAATCTCTTACGCGATCAACATCCAGATGGCATCTATAAGCCCATCATCCTATCCAGCAATCTCTAAATGGCATCTATAAGTCCATTCCCATCATCACTGCTACTATGTGAGCGCAAATTTCTGGGCACTTTAGTGTTCAATCATCTTCTACCCTCGGATTACGAAAGGCACGTCAGCCAATCTGCATCCTCAGGTCTAAGAAGATTGAACAGGGGCAACTGTTGTACCCCAAAATTTGCCCTCCCATATTCTTCAAGAAATTGCCAAGCCAAGCTTCAAAATTCCCCAAGGGTTGCACAGTCAAAGATCCCCTAAACAGTCAAAACTAGGGTTTGTGTTCTGATCAAGAAAATGAAGTTTTCAAAGGTCCAATCAAGTCTCACATGCCTACAAATATGGTCAAGTATCCTCATATCAAGTTTCAAGACATTCAGCTCAAAATTGCACAGTCAAAAACCCTAATTGCACTACAGTCAACTGTAGGGGCAAAATGGTCATTTGACAGTCCAAAGTTCAAATTTTTGATCAACATATCATTTTGAAGCCACAAACATCATTTGATCAATTCTTGATCATGATTCTCAAAATTTGACTCAGAAATCATCAAGATGCAAAAGTTTCCTTATTTGGACAGTTGAAAAAGTCAACTGTAAATTGACCAGGGCATAACTTTCACATGGATTATCAGAAAAATTCCATCCAAAGCTCATTTTGAATAGAAAGACATTTCCTACAACTCATCTTCATACTTCAAGTCCAAGAAATGCTCTCACAAAAAGTTATCAATTTCAACATTATAGGTCATTTTCAAAAGTCAACAAAAAGGGACTTTAAGTCAAAGGCCATAACTTGAGATTGGTAAATCAAAATGACATGGGACCAAAGACATTGGTTAGAGGACTCAAAGATCTTTCCACAATGTCCAAGAACATGAGAAAAGCTTAAAAATTGAGCAAGTTATGCCTTGTGGAAGTTGGGAAATTTTTGGATATTTTGAAAAGTCAACATTGATCCAAATAACCTAAAATTGCTAATGGCCCCATTTTTCTTCCATAATTCATCACCCATGACATGTGCACGACCACTTGGCCCAAAGGGAAGTATTTTCTCATTTTTTATTTATTTATTTGAATTTTTATTTATATTAATTCATTTAAATCATTTAAATATGTGAAAAATATTTAACCTAACCTAACAAATCTTTTTGTACATGTTTTAGCCTCAAGATTTCGTGCATATGCAAATTAGGAAAGATTTGGGGTGATTGGATATGATTTGTGCAAAAATAGCATGGAAAATATTTGGTTAAAAAAGCTTGAAAATCAAATCTTCAAAAACCATTAATTCAAGAGATTTTGTACAATATTGTTGACCTAATGCACTCAGTACATAAGCGTAATCACAACCCTAATCAGAAGGAACAAAAAGCTACGCTCAAAGGCCATTGAAAAACTTGAATTTTTCTCAAGAAACTTAAATTCTAAAAACACCTTTGCAAGGCGATTCAGGTCTCAAGACTTCTCCCATTAGTCTCCACAAGGTCCATTGAACGTGTCTCAATCAAAAACAGTCACCCAAACCTCAAGAATCGCTGTACAGAATCCAAACTTTTCTCATAAAATTGCATACTCGTATCTTGATTTTAAGGCATTTCCATGACATTTAGTTTATGTATTCTTATTCAATGATGCATTCTGATGCTTGCCATGTGATTTAATTGTGTTTTTATGCGTTATATACAAATATGCCATGATTGATCCTTAGGGTTTGCAGAGCTTCAGATTAGGGGTTTTTGACCAAGGAAAAATTAAGGCTTGTGACCACCATCATTCGAATCACTGCGCTTGGACGAACAAGAACCAACCATCGCGCCAAATTTCTGAATGACACAGGCCTAATCGCTATTTTCCCATAGCCGGCCTAATGAAACGCATAGAAAACCGTTGCTTTTGTTTTTGTATTTCAGGAAAATATAACACGATGAAGAAGATGAGTCCGTGGCATGAATTGGTTGGTTGATTTGAAATTCGCGCGCTTTATCCCACTAACGCGTAGTTTCATATTTTATTATTTGCTGTTTATTTATTTAACAAAAGAGTTTAGTGGTTCAGCTGGCAAGCGCTGATTGTGTTGACGTCCAAGACCTGGGTTCGAGCCCCAGGTCTGCATTATTCTTCATATTATTTTTCAATCCAGGTTCACATGCCGTTCCACTTACTGAGGACTATGATGCACTTCCAAATCAGCTGTGACACGTCCTACTCAAGATCAAACCCAAGGCTGAGATTGAAGGTACACCCTAAACCCTGGTCAATATGCCAGCAGGCTACCTGGAAAGTCAAACGGATCATTGGGTTGTTGGGCCAGAATTTCACAATCAAACCTCCCATTTGGGGACTACCCCCCCCCCCCCCCTGGTTTGCAATTCTTTATATTTTTCCTTGTTGTTTTAGTTTCAATTATTTTTTTATTTCTCTTAATTATTATTTATTCAGTTAATTAATTATTTTTCATAAATACAAAAATACACACAAAAAATCAGAAAAGATAAAAAATAAAAAAAATATTTTATTTTAATATTTCTTGTAAATAATTGCATATAATTAAATTTAGTTTTTTTAATTAGGTTAATTTTAATACTTTTAACAAAGAATCTAAAAAATATAGAAATAGGTTAATTAATAATTTTCCACCCTTTTTATTTTATTTTTCTGTCATAAATAATTAAATAACTAAATATTTATTTTCATGAATAAACTTGTAAATTAATTAGGGTTTCATCTAGGTTAAAAACTTCAATATTTCTCTTAATAACTTAAAAATAATTAGAATTAGGTTTAGCATGTTATTTTAATTAATTCTTTCTTTTTTTCTATTAAATCTTAAAATACATAAAAATACCAAAAAAACAAAAACAATTTCTTTTCTTAATTAATTAATTCATGTAATTTTAATATTTTACCAAAGGGTCCAACGCCCTCGTTTCGTTCTTAATAAGTCTGGCCTTAAATAAAATCAAGCGTAGAACACCAATAACATGACAAGACAAATATAAATGAAAACGACACACAATTCGCACACACCACCCCTAGGGTACGCCTCACTGTTGCCTTGCCTCGAAAGGTGATCGTCGAGTAGAGGATGTCTTAGTAAGTCCTCATGATCCGGGAACCTGGCATGAGGGTAGCTTCTAAGGTGTCTTCCTATTGCTCTGGTGATCACCATGTCCCGAACCTCGAATTGACCCGAACACCTCCAACGGTGGTGCTACCTACCTCTCAATGGTGGGATGGTACTACTTTAAAGGACATTTACACAGACGAATTCCTTAGGGTAGGTAGACAACTCGTAGATACTTGCTCTAATTCAAAACAAAACAAATCAAAAACACTTTTCACACCGACACCTTTTCAAAAAGCTTTCGAAAGAAATTTTTCAAACACTCTTGAGGACTGATACAAGAGTCGAGCTGGAATTTTCAAAGAAACCTTTTTTAAAACCCACAATTGAAAAGCAAACAAACAATTTTGAAAACACAAATGAGCAAGTATCTAAGAGCCCATGGATAACCATGGATAGAAAGGGTGCTAACACCTTCCCTTTCTATAACCTACCTCCCGAACCGAGAGCGATCTCTTTAAGGAATTTTTCTGTGCTTTTGTCCTTTCCATTTGGAGAAAATAAAAGATGGTGGCGACTCTTGCTTCCGCGACATTTCGCGAACCAGCGTTAAACAGTCAGTTCCAGATCCACCGATCACACACCCTTCTGTATTTTACCAGACTTAATACCAGCCTCAATCCTTTCACCGATCATAATTAGCTCTGTAAACCCAGATGAAGAACTTCCGATCAGATGGTTGAAAAACGGACCAGACAAGGTCCCCAGAAACATATCAACTAGTTCCCGTTCAGCCAAGGGTGGTTGCACTCTTCCAGCGAGATCCCTCCACTTCTGAGCATAATCTTTGAAACCTTTGCCCGTTCCCATAGTCATACCCTGGAGTTGGGTACGCGTAGGAGCGAGGTCGGCATTATATTGGTACTGCCTGTCGAAAGCGGCAGCCAAATCTTCCAACTATGGATACTGGCTCCTTCTAGCTGGTAAAACCATTCGAGCTGAGTCCTTGAGAGATTGTCTTGAAAGAAGTGGATCCATAGGCTCTTGTCTGCGGTGTACAGCTGAATCTTCCTTACATACGACCGGAGGTGCAGTTTCGGACAAGAAACTCTGTCGTACTTAGCAAAAGCTGGTGCTTTGAACTTGTGGGGAATCACCACCCCAGATGATAGACCCATATCCCCAAAGTCCATACCAGGAACTTTCTGAACTTCCATCGCACTCAACCGGTCTTCCAATTGCTTGTATTTATCCTCAGCCGGAGGATACTGGTCCTCGTCGAAGTCTGTCTCATTGTCTGAAACCACAGGGCTAGGAGCCCTCCTTTCTTCTTGACTATCTTTCCCTCCAGATGAGGTGGTCAAATCAACTTCATCTCGTAGCCTGTTTCCAAACCTGTGACCTGTGTTAAACAGGATTGTCCTCTTATTCTTCTTTTTCTTCTCTTTCAGAATAAGGGTCTTCAGATCTTGCTGACCCTTAGCTAAATTCATGAACAACTCTTGGAACTGGGCGTTTTGAGCCTGTAGAGCCTTGATTGCTTGTTCAGTTGATGGTTCAGAAGACATGATGCTGAAATAAACAGTGAAGAAGATAAGACACCTGTAAGGGTACCTGTTATGAGGTGCATGGAATGAAATGCGTATGCTATGATTTCAAAGACATCGAGAGATTCAAATTCGTAAACCAAAAAAGGAAACACACTTTTATTAGATAAACTTTGAAATTTAAATTGTTCAACGGATGCCCTTAAGGCGTTACAAGAAAGGAAATACTGAAAAGTAAATAAAAACTGGAGAGGAAATAATCAAAGGACAATCAGTGCTCCCATGGTCGCTTCTTGTCGGTGCGGACATAGTCATTGAGGATCCGCTTGTTCTCCAGCTGCCTAGTCAACTTCTGAATCTTCTGCTCTTGCTCGTTAAACTTTTCTCGGTAAGTATCCCGCTCTTCTCTCAGCTGCATCCAAGACCTTTTCAATGCCCCAATGTTAGTGGGCATATGAGGATGGAGGATGGTAGGAAGAACCCCCTCTTCATTAGCAACTTCAACAATGATAGGTAAGACGGCTTCATACGGCATTCCCAGCTTTTGGACACAGATGCGAACCCATCTGAGATATGGCTCCATCGGAAGTGAAGTCTTTGGGCCTAGCACGTGGGGGTCAAATCTGTGAACTCTATCCCAAGCCCTTATGAATCTGCGGCGTTGCTCGTCACTATCCCCTTGAAAATCAAAGATGATACTAGGCATCAGCATCTCATGAGGTCCTTCTCTTCTGGCTCGCCCAAACTGACGTAAGGCCTAGCACGGATTATAAGTGATCCCTTCATTGGTTCCTATCAATGGAACATTGGGGTACTCCCCACATCGATCAATAATAGCCACCTCGTCCATACCCTTGATAGTCCAGATGATGTCATTGTGAGAGAGAGACATAACCCTATAGGCTCAGCCCATGCCTTCTTTGTTCTTCAAAACTGACTTGGGAAGGTGAGAAATAAACCACCTTGCCAACAATGGAGCACAACACATCAAGGTTCCCCGCTTCCGAGCAGTACGGGCATAAAGCTGATGAAGAATGTCACCCAAGAGAGTGGGTACAGGATTACGAGAGTGTTGTACCCCAAAATTTTCCCTCCCATATTCTTCAAGGTTTGCCAAGATCATGCTTCAAAATCACTCAAGGGTTGCACAGTCCAATGGCCTCCTAACAGTCAAAAATTAGGGTTTTGGTTATGGCAAAGAAATTGAAGCTTCCAAGGGTCTAAACAAGTCCCACATGCCTATAAACATTGTCAAGCATCCATATGTCAAATTTCAAGACTCACAGCACAAAATTGCACAGTCAAAAACCCTAATTGCTCAACAGTCAACTGCAGGGGCAAAATGGTCATTTGACAGTCAAAAGTCAAAAATTTTGGTCAACATCTTATTTTGAAGCCACAAACATCATTTGATCAATTCTTGATCATGATTCTCAAGGCATGGCTCAAAAAGTCTCAAGATGCAAAAGTTTCTATTTTTGGACAGTTGAAAAAGTCAACTGCAAATTGACTAGGGTATAACTTCCACATGGTTTATCAGAAAAATTCCATCCAAATCTCATTTTGAAGAGAATGACATTTCCTACAACTCATCTTCACACTTCAAGTCTAATAAATGCTCTCACAAAAAGTTATCAATCTCAACATTATAGGTCATTTTCAAAAGTCAACAAAAAGGCACTTTAAGTCAAAGACCATAACTTGAGATTGGTAAATCAAAATGACATGGGACCAAAGACATTGGTTAGAGGACTTCAATACCTTTCCAAAATGTCCAAGAACATGATCAAAGCTTAAAAATTGAGCAAGATGTGCCTTGTGGAAGTTGGGAAATTTTTAGGAATTTTGAAAAGTCAACTTTGCTTCAAAAGCCTCAAAATTGCTAATGGGCCTCAATTTCTTCCATGAATCATCATCCAAAGGCTATGCACGACCCATTGACATCCAAGGGAGTTATTTTATCATGTTTGATTAATTATTTGAATTATTATTATTATTAATTCACTTAATTAAAATTAAATATGACAAAAATAGCAAATCACACCTTTCAAATCTTTTTATGCAGCATTTTCATCCATCATGACCTCAAGATTTCGTGCACATTCAAAAAGGAAAGATTCTATGCAATTGGCAATGGTTTGATGGCAAAAAGGATTGAAAAAGATCATGGAAAATCAAATATTGAAAAGCATTAAAACAATGTGTTGTACCCCAAAATTTGCCCTCCCATATTTCTCAAAATATTTCAAGAAAAATTCACAAGTCCAACCCGGCGCGTCATATTCAGGTGTTCTTTCGCCAAGATATCTCTGATAACGTATTCTCAAATTCAGGTTCGGCTCAAGAGTCAATTCTTTAAAGAAGGTATCCGAATATGTGAGTTTTCTCGAAGAAATATGGTGAAAAAGGGTGCTGAAAGTGCAGTTTTTACGCGCTAAAAAATTCATAACTTGAAGATCGTGGCTCGTATTGAACCCGTTCCGGTGGCCAAAATTCCATCTTGACATTATCTACGTTTTCATCTCTCACGGCTGGAAGCCAATTTCAATCAGAAGGTCTTCAAAAATGTGGATTTATCAAGTATTTTCATACAGAAAATTTGTGACAGAAGTTTATTTGCGTCATGTTCAGAAAATCATAACTTGGTCGATTTTCATCGTATCGAGCTGGTTCCGGCGCCAAAATTTCACAAATTGAGTTGGATACATTTTCACAAGAGGTATTAAGTTCAAACGGTATTCAAAAGGCCTTCGTTTTTTGCTCAGAGTGCGTGACACGCTGAAAATCCTGAATGCTGAATATTATTTCATCTGGGCCGAAACTTCGAAAATTCATAACTCGGTCAATTTTTATCGGATTGGGCTCATATTTTTACACAAGGTCCCTGACTCATAGATCTACAACTTTGCTTCAAAAGTCAAGACCAAATTATGCACCGATCAATACCAGTTTTTTATTGAAGAACGTGTCAGAGTCGACACTGGAGCCCAAAATAAGTTTGTCTGAGCTGAAACTTCAAAAATTCATAACTAATTCACCGTTTATCCGATTGAGTCGATTTTCGGACAGGAGTTAGCTATCGATGTCGGATACATTTTGTTTTCACATTTCAACTTCAAAAAATGCACTTAAGTCCCTGCGATTTAGCCTGGAAAGTGACGAATTCAAGTGAATATTGGAGGCCCAATTGCACATTCAAAGCCCATTTGCTTTACCCTAATTTCCATTATATAATCACCTTCTTTTCACACAAACCAGAGAGGAGAAAAAGAGAGAAAAAACATTGTCACAATACTGTTAGAATATCAAATTCTTTCAAGAACCCTAAAACCTTGAAATCCTTATTACAAATCCCTCTCTCACTACAAACAAGCCATCACAGTTACAAACCAACACCTCACTACTTCTTCAGTAAGGATAAGGCTGGCTTGATCTCCGTGATCCTAATTTTCCAGTAAGACATAAAAGCATTCAGGTCACTAATTTTCCAGTAAGGGTAAGATTGATTTGATCTCCATGATCAAAAGGGTATAATCATTCATACATGCCATATTGTGCCTAAACATTAAATTTATTCATATGTTGGTTTTATTTGAATTTTTATGATTTTATTTAATGTGTTCATGAGGTTCAACACTGCAGATTTAGACAGGATCCCATGCAGGTTCATTAAGGAACGTTGAGGCCAAAACACAAATGGCCAAAAGCCAAAAGCCAAATGGCCAAAACAGAACATTTTACACATGACACCAATACGTGGCGAGACAGACATCCTGAGAAGATTAAGGAACGTTGAGGCCAAAACACAAATGGCCAAAAGCCAAAAGCCAAAAGCCAAATGGCCAAAGTAGAACAACTTATGCATGACACCAGTACATGGCCAAACCACCCCAATTCACCTCCAATTGGGGACAGAACCCCCTAAGGTATTGTATTTCTTTTCTTTTCTTTATTTTATTTGTTTCAATTATTTCTTTTTTTAATTAGTTCCTTTAATTTAATTTATTTTCATAAAAAAATAAAACAATATAAAAATCAGAAAAAAGACAAAAAATAAGTATTTTTATTTAATGTTATTTTTTTGTAAATAAATATCACTAATTAATTTTAGTTTTGTAAAATTAGGTTTAATTCAAACATTTTTCTTAATAAACTTAAAATTGGTAGAATTAGGTTTTAATCAATTTTTATCCTTTTTTTCTTTTCTTTCACAATAATTAATTATTAAATATTATTTTTGTAATTAAATTACCATGTAAATAATTAGATTAATCTTAGGTTTAATTTTAATATGTTTTCTTAATAAATAAAAAAAACAACTAGAAATAGGGTTAGATTTCATTTAATTCTCTCATAAAAAACCATAAATACAAAAATCTCAAAATAATTTCTTTTTTCATTCTTATTTCATTAGTTTAATCATTTAATTTAATTTCATTAAAAATGGTCCAACGCCCTCGTTTCCAATTTTAATTCCTATTCGCGCATTTTTATTTATTTTGTTTCTTGTAAATATTAATGTAATTCTCCCAAAGCCGTGTAATATTTATTTTTCGCACTTTATTTTATTTCTTTATTTACTTTCCGTCAAATCGGGTCCTGGATTTTAATTTTGGCGATGTGGACCCGCGCCTTTGTAATAGTTTAGAACTTTCAATTTCCGCATCTTTTTTAACTGTTAAATAAATGCATGCAAGAATGAATGACAAAAAAATAAAAACAAACGCATAGATCACCCATAACCTGACAAGACAAAAATAAATGAATCTGACACACAAATCACACACCACCCCTAGGGTACGCCTCACTGTTGCCTTGCCTCGAAAGGTGATCGTCGAGTAGAGGATGTCTTAGTAAGTCCTCATGATCCGGGAACCTGGCATGAGGGTAGCTTCTAAGGTGTCTTCCTATTGCTCCGGTGATCACCATGTCCCGACCTTCAAATTGACCCGAACACCTCCAACGGTGGTGCTACCTACCTCTCAATGGTGGGATGGCACTACTTTAAAGGACATTTACACAGACGGATTCCTTAGGGTAGGTAGACGACTCTTAATACTTGCTCTAATTTCAAAACACAAATCAAAAATACTTTTCACACCGACACCTTTTCAAAAAGCTTTCGAAAGCAATTTTTCAAACACTCTTGAGGACCGATACAAGAGTCGAACTGGAATTTTCAAAGAAACTTTTTTAAAACCCACAGTTGAAAAGCAAACAAACCATTTTTGAAAACACAATGAGCAAGTATCTAAGAGCCCATGGATAACCATGGATAGAAAGGGTGCTAACACCTTCCCTTTCTATAATCTACCTCCCGAACCGAGAGCAATCTCTATAAGGAATTTTTCTGTGCTTTTGTCCTTTCCATTTGGAGAAAATAAAAGACGGTGGCGACTGTTGCTTCCGCGACTATTCGCGAACCAGCGTTAAACAGTCAGTTCCAGATCCACCGATCACAGAACTGGCGACTCTGCTGGGGACCATCTTTGTAAAGTGAGGTGTACCTTAGGGTTAGTTCATAACTGTGTTTTCAATTGTATTGCTTTGCTTGCTTTAAATTGTGGGACTGTCATGGGAGTTCTATAGATCCTAACCCGGATCTGGGGGATACCTTCTTAGAAAGTAGCAACAAGACTGTGAGGGAACTGTGTGGGGTATACCGACATGGTTGAAACAGTCTGCTACGTTGATGTGGCACTTTGGTGTGTACCGGTAACCCTTGAGTTCAGTCAAGGAGAGTACGGGGCCTCCGCGTGGTGTCGTGAAGCATCAACAGACCTTAGGAACCTTAATTGAACTATCTTGGCCTCTTTAGGGTAGTGAGATAACTGACTTTGGTGCAGTCCGAGGTTGGTTGATACTCGATACTACACTCAATTGAGGGTTGCTTTCCTGGAATATTTCGGTCGCCAGTTCAGTGGCTAAATCGAAACGATGAACAATGAAAGCAATCCAGTGATATTGGGATCCTTAGAACCCGGTTACTTCTAATAGGACAGGTTGAACCCACCAACTTCAAGAGGGTAATACCCAGACCCCATGCTGGCCTAAACTCTAAGGGCCTTCTCTTGTGTGACTTGTGTGCCTTCATACTTGCCTACTTGCATGCTTGTTAACTGACATATGAACTACTTGCAGGTTTTGTTTTAGTCCTTAACTGGGGCCCATGACAGGGCTTACTAAGTTTCTTACAGATTTTGGTTTGCAGTCCTTAATTAGGACTCATAACAGGGTTTACCGAGTTTCTTGCAGGTTTTGTTTTTTAGTCCTTAACTGGGACTCATGACAGGTTTTACTTGAGTTTCTTGCAGGTTTCTATTTATAGTCCTTAACAAGGGCTCATGACAGGGTTTATTCATATTACCCCATGCATCATGACATCATACCATTGCATACATCCTAACCCATTTCAAGGATCTCAAGGGCTTGTGATGCAGGTCATGATGAATCAAACATCTAGCAAGGGGCAAAGAGGATTTATTTTCCTCTAGCCAAAGCTGTCAGAGGCTATGACCCACTTGATATGGTGAGCTTTGACTCCTGAAAAAGGTTCCCCTAGCCAAGGTTGTTTGGAAAGCAAAATAAGGTTGATGACTTAAGTCAGAGACTATGACCCACTGGATATGGTGAGCCTTTGACCCTTGAAGAAGAATTCTCAACAACATGGGTTTCCTTCAATCAAGCTACAAATTCCGATGCTAACAATTTTTTTTTGTTTTGTTTACCCGGCGAGGTCCTTGAAAACATTACATGCATGTCATACACATCATTGCATAACAGGTACCCTTGTTGCAGGTCACTTACCTTTCTCGCTGTTTATTTCAGCAATGGCTTCCCAACAAGATAACCAGGACCTTCTTACTCAAGAGACTCAGTTTGGGGAAATCCTCCTGAATCTATCCAAGGGGCAGGAGGAGCTAAGGATACTTCTCATGGAGACTTTGATCAGGAACAGTGCTGAGGATGAACGGATGAAACATCGGCAAGCTGAGGTGGATGCATTGAAAGTCCAGATGCTGGGGCAGGCGACTGCCATTCAAAGTTTAGCTCAAAGACAAGACGAGCTCGGGGTTCTCATCAACCAACTGCTTCAGGGTAACCAACTGGGGCAAACGTCTAAGGGTAAAAAGCCATTCATCATTCAATCATCCTTGAGACAAGGAGATAAGGGGAGAGCTCCTCAAGTGGCTTCAGCGCCACAAATTCAGCATCAACCTCACCAGCTTCAGCCAGACAAGCCCAAGAGGCAATTCACCCAGCTCAACATGTCGTTGTTCCAAGCTTTACAACGCCTGTTAAGATTGAACCTGATCACATTAAGGGCTCATCCCCGGAACCAGAACACAGCATCTCCTGTCTATGATCCCAATAAAAGGTGTTCCTACCACTCTGCCTGTCCAGGACATGATACAAACGAGTGTTGGGCTTTGAAAAACAAGATCCAGGACCTGATTGATGAAGGAGCACTGGAATTCACACAAGATGGTCAGGCTGAATTTTTCTACCATCCCTCCAAGGCTCACCATTTGAAGTGACAAGCCCTGAGATGAAAAGACTTTTGTTCATTAGGATTTTCAAGTTGTGACTTTCTTTTGTTCAAACATTTATTCATGTTAAACGTTGTTATTCCATTAATGCATCGCATATGTCTGTTCTGAAACAATATATTCGTATTCACTAAATGCAAATTATTGTCATATTTTTTCCGATGTCAACTCTTGATCTAAAATTCTAAGCCTCTTGAGGGAGGATGACGAAAACGATACCATAATCTACAGTATGCTTTTGAACAGACCCCGCTGATGAGGTACAGGCATTGTTTCAATCCCTAAACACTGGAGTTATAAGAATGATAATCCCTCGTCAACCCCTCTGAGCCAAAGAAGTAGGAGTTTTTCTTTTCGAAATTCAAAACCCTTCATCATAACCTGGGGCAGGGTAGTTCTCTCAGTTGATCCAAGTGCATAACGAATGGCACCAAAAGATCCTTACAAAACAAAGAAAGATAGTGATGGTTCCGAATGATCAATAAAGAAAGGCAGTCATTACCTCAAAAATAAAAAAAAAAACCCATTAAGTCAAAACCCATGAAGGAGACTTACAAAACTGGGGCATCCCGCTGACTATAATTCCAAAAAAGGAAATAGTTCAGGCAAAAAAAAACAGGGATAACAAAATCAAGAAAGAGAAAGAGGTCTTACAAACCCTCAACAAAAAAAAAGGAATGACTGCTTATTCAGAATAAATCATCAATATCTGAACCATCATTGGAACGTCAGGATAAAGACTCAAACAAGGTCTAACGTATGATCAACCGAGTTTAGGTTTGGAGAACATCACGAAGAGCGGGTGGGTACAAATAAAATTTGAGCCTTTATCCTTTGTTTCTTAAACCGTGAACCAGGCCACGTTATAACCCTTAAAAGTCCTAGCTGAAGCATGGGTTAGTTCGAAAGCATACTGTGCTAAAAGGTATCCTGACTCCTTAAGGCTTACGGTAAATACGGAGTTGACATCACGTTTTACAAACATTCATTTGTTTTATGAAAAAAGAATGCATTTTCAAAATCTTCAAGACATACATAGGCTTTGCATTTTTAATATAACTTTGTTTGCATATGACTTTTTGTTTGAACAGCATAGAAGTTCGCACGACGAATGCCTAATGAACAGAAGTACCTTCAATCAAGGGGCAGACATGACCATGGTCCATTATCTGGGGCAGTCCAATCAAGATTCGGAGAATCTCTCAAAGGCCAAATAGCCTGGGGCAAGTCTCCGCCTGAGTCACTTGGGGCATTCCGGCAACGAATCTTGCACGATCAGACATCTTCTGGTAACGTGACAAAACACTTCTAACAGGGGCAACTCCCTACTTTCTGAGAACGGACATAGTCGAAAAAATACTACGCATAATCAAAGACCCGCTAGGTTGACACACCTAGGTAAAAATAAGGGCTTCCCGGCGAACCAAAAGGGTTCGGGCAAAATGAAGGGATGAAATGAAAAAATCTGTACACCCGGCAAGTCGAAAACCTGAAAAGGCGGCTTGGGCAAAAATGGGTATCCCGGTGGACTGAAAACCCGAAAGGGCGGTCCAGGCAAAAGTTAGGGATCAAAGCGTACGACTATGTCCTGTCATCTTGTCACCTGCCTACCAGAAGAAGCTTGGTCTATCAACAACTATCAGCCCCACAGGTGCCTTCTCCCATAGAAACAGGGGCAATAAAGAGTTGCCTAGGCAATCTAGTTGTTCTGTCCTCCAAGGTACCAAGGTAGGTTCAGCTAAAGAACATAACCAGATATCTCAATTCCCCAGAGAGTGAGCCAGCAAGTCAGTGCACTCTCCCCAAGCTATACTATCAAACTTAAAGGAAGTTGGGTATCCTCCCGCAGAGCTCAACATTCCCCAGCAGCATATATTCCTAACAAGCATCCCCGGCAGTCTTGGTCTAAAGATTGTTCCCCGGCGGTATATCAAACATTCAACGGAGCTACTTCCCCGTACAGTTCAAACCTCCCTAGGAGAGTCCAATCCAGTTTCCCCAGGAAAGTTGGAATCCATCTCCCCAGCAGTAAGCTTATCCCCAGTAGATTCTGGAAGCTTATCCTCGCAGAGCACGAACGCGTCGCCCGGCTTTATTCAAAGGGTTATTTCCTTACCAGGATATAACTGGGTTATCCTCAGCCAAAAGCCACGGAAAGGTCGTCGTCAACACAGTTCTTTCTTATCCCCGGCGAAGTCTACTAACACTTCCAACTCAACAAGGTATCCTTCTCCCCACAGAGTATTGCTTCCCAGCAAGATCGTTAGAGTACTTTCCTCCCCGCAGAGTTATTCCATTCGCCAAGTTTATTCCCCAACGGAGTCATCTTCTCCTACCGGTATTCTTGCAATTATCATCCCCAGCGGAAGCAAAATCTATTCTCCAACATCATCCCGGGAGTGACTTCCCGGCACCCGTCAAGGATTATACATTTGTAAACATCGCATACACCATTATAGCATGCATAGACGCATCATATCTTACAAATCTCATTTATGTTGAGAACATCATTGCTTGGTCCATATCATGCATTGCATATGACTGACCTTTATCTTTCAGGAAAGATTCAGTTAAATTCTCAATCATATTTCAAGACCTAGACCGGTTCAGTTAATCGACTCCAAAGATTTCTTATCCAGTCAAAGGCCTTCTCTGGTCCAGTTAAATCGACCCCAAACAAATTTTTCTGATAAAGACCCAGTTGAAGACATTCCAAGACCTAGACCGGTTCAGTTAATCGACTCCAAAGATTTCTTATCCAGTCAAAGGCCTTCTCTGGTCCAGTTAAATCGACCCCAAACAGATTTTTCTGATAAAGACCCAGTTGAAGACATTCCAAGACCTAGACCGGTTCAGTTAATCGACCCTAAGATTCTCTATTTCTTATCCAGTCCAAGGCCTTCTCTAGTCCAGCTAAATCGACCCCAAACAGATTTTCCTGATAAAGACTCAGTAGAAGTTATCTATGGTTCTCTCCCCGATCCTGCGGAGTTGGTAATCCCAGGCTTCTCTCAACGATTGCTGTTGAAGTTGAAGTTATCAAAGGTTCTCTCAATGTTTGCTGTTGAGGTGGTAATCGCCTATGGTTCTCTCCCCGATCCTGCGGAGTTGGTAATCCCAGGCTTCTCTCAACGATTGCTGTTGAAGTTGAAGTTATCAAAGGTTCTCTCAATGTTTGCTGTTGAGGTGGTAATCGCCTATGGTTCTCTCCCCGATCCTGCGGAGTTGGTAATCCCAGGCTTCTCTCAACGATTGCTGTTGAAGTTGAAGTTATCAAAGGTTCTCTCAATGTTTGCTGTTGAGGTGGTAATCGCCTATGGTTCTCTCCCCGATCCTGCGGAGTTGGTAATCTCAGGCTTCTCTCAACGATTGTTGTTGAAGTTGAAGTTATCCAAGGTTTTCTCAATAATTGCTATTGAGGTTGTAATCGCCTATGGTTCTCTCCCCGATACTGCGGAGATGATAATTCCATCCAAGGTTTTCTCAATAATTGCTATTGAGGTTGTAATCGCCTATGGTTCTCTCCCCGATACTGTGGAGATGATAATTCCATCCAAGGTTTTCTCAATAATTGCTATTGAGGTTGTAATCACCTATGGTTCTCTCCCCGATACTGCGGAGATGATAATTCCATCCAAGGTTTTCTCAATGATTGCTATTTGAGATTGTAATCGCCTATGGTTCTCTCCCCGATATTGCGGAGATGATAATTCCATCCAAGGTTTTCTCAATGATTGTTATTGAGATTGTAATCGCCTATGGTTCTCTCCCCGATACTGCGGAGATGATAATTCCATCCAAGGTTTTCTCAATGATTGCTATTGTGATTGTAATCGCCTATGGTTCTCTCCCCGATACTGCGGAGATGATAATTCCATCCAAGGTTTTCTCAATAATTGCTATTGAGGTTGTAATCGCCTATGGTTCTCTCCCCGATACTGCGGAGATGGTAATTCCCACCAAGACTCTCTCAATGATTGCTGTTGAGGTTGTAGTCACCTATCGGTTCTCTCCCCGATCCTGCGGAGGTAGTAATCATCCCAAGATTTTCTCAACGATTGCTGTTGAAGTTAAAGTCACCCAAGGTTCTCTCACCGTTCCTGTTGAGGTAGTAACCATCCCTGGTTCATTCATCACCGTTTGAAGCTCCAGACCCAGCTCCTGTAACCAGTCAGGACACATCTACACAAAGAATTTGAAGACCAGCTCCCGTAACAGGTCAGGTAATCATTTTTCTTTTTTGCAGGTATGCAAGTTCTTGCTAAGGAATCTCTTACGCGATCAACATCCAGATGGCATCTATAAGCCTATCCACCATCCATCATCTCTTAGCATGGCATCTATAAGCCCATCATCCTATCCATCAATCTCCAAATGGCATCTATAAGCCCATTCCACCATCACACTGCCACTATGTGAGCGCAAATTTCTGGGCACTCTAGTGTTCAATCATCTTCCACCTTCGGATTACGAAAGGCACGTCAGCCAATCTGCATCCTCAGGTCTAAGAAGATTGAACAGGGGCAACTGTTGTACCCCAAAATTTGCCCTCCCATATTTCTCAAAATATTTCAAGAAAAATTCACAAGTCCAACACGGCGCGTCATATTCAGGTGTTCTTTCGCCAAGATATCTCTGATAACGTATTCTCAAATTCAGGTTCGGCTCAAGAGTCAATTCTTTAAAGAAGGTATCCGAATATGTGAGTTTTCTCGAAGAAATATGGTGAAAAAGGGTGCTGAAAGTGCAGTTTTTACGCGCTAAAAAATTCATAACTTGAAGATCGTGGCTCGTATTGAACCCGTTCCGGTGGCCAAAATTCCGTCTTGACATTATCTACGTTTTCATCTCTCACGGCTGGAAGCCAATTTCAATCAGAAGGTCTTCAAAAATGTGGATTTATCAAGTATTTTCATACAGAAAATTTGTGACAGAAGTTTATTTGCGTCATGTTCAGAAAATCATAACTTGGTCGATTTTCATCGTATCGAGCTGGTTCCGGCGCCAAAATTTCACAAATTGAGTTGGCTACATTTTCACAGGAGGTATCGAGTTCAAACGGTATTCAAAAGGCCTTCGTTTTTTGCTCAAAGTACGTGACACGCTGAAAATCCTGAATGCTGAATATTATTTCATCTGGGCCGAAACTTCGAAAATTCATAACTCGGTCAATTTTTATCGGATTGGACTCATATTTTTACACAAGGTCCCTGACTCATAGATCTACAACTTTACTTCAAAAGTCGAGACCAAATTATGCACCGATCAATACCAGTTTTTTATTGAAGAACGTGTCAGAGTCGACACTGGAGCCCAAAATAAGTTTGTCTGAGCTGAAACTTCAAAAATTCATAACTAATTCACCGTTTATCCGATTGAGTCGATTTTCGGACAGGAGTTAGCTATCGATGTCGGCTACATTTTGTTTTCACATTTCAACTTCAAAAAATGCACTTAAGTCCCTGCGATTTAGCCTGGAAAGTGACGAATTCAAGTGAATATTGGAGGCCCAATTGCACATTCAAAGCCCATTTGCTTTACCCTAATTTCCATTATATAATCACCTTCTTTTCACACAAACCAGAGAGGAGAAAAAGAGAGAAAAAACCTTGTCACAATACTGTTAGAATATCAAATTCTTTCAAGAACCCTAAAACCTTGAAATCCTTATTACAAATCCCTCTCTCACTACAAACAAGCCATCACAGTTACAAACCAACACCTCACTACTTCTTCAGTAAGGATAAGGCTGGCTTGATCTCCGTGATCCTAATTTTCCAGTAAGACATAAAAGCATTCAAGTCACTAATTTTCCAGTAAGGGTAAGATTGATTTGATCTCCATGATCAAAAGGGTATAATCATTCATACATGCCATATTGTGCCTAAACATTAAATTTCTTCATATGTTGGTTTTATTTGAATTTTTATGATTTTATTTAATGTGTTCATGAGGTTCAACACTGCAGATTTAGACAGGATCCCATGCAGGTTCATTAAGGAACGTTGAGGCCAAAACACAAATGGCCAAAAGCCAAAAGCCAAATGGCCAAAACAGAACATTTTACACATGACACCAATACGTGGCGAGACAGACATCCTGAGAAGATTAAGGAACGTTGAGGCCAAAACACAAATGGCCAAAAGCCAAAAGCCAAATGGCCAAAGTAGAACAACTTATGCATGACACCAGTACATGGCCAAACCACCCCAATTCACCTCCAAATGGGGACAGAACCCCCTAAGGTATTGTATTTCTTTTCTTTTCTTTATTTTATTTGTTTCAATTATTTCTTTTTTTAATTAGTTCCTTTAATTTAATTTATTTTCATAAAAAAATAAAACAATATAAAAATCAGAAAAAAGACAAAAAATAAGTATTTTTATTTAATGTTATTTTTTTGTAAATAAATATCACTAACTAATTTTAGTTTTGTAAAATTAGGTTTAATTCAAACATTTTTCTTAATAAACTTAAAATTGGTAGAATTAGGTTTTAATCAATTTTTATCCTTTTTTTCTTTTCTTTCACAATAATTAATTATTAAATATTATTTTTGTAATTAAATTACCATGTAAATAATTAGATTAATCTTAGGTTTAATTTTAATATGTTTTCTTAATAAATAAATAAAAACAACTAGAAATAGGGTTAGATTTCATTTAATTCTCTCATAAAAAACCATAAATACAAAAATCTCAAAATAATTTCTTTTTTCATTCTTATTTCATTAGTTTAATCATTTAATTTAATTTCATTAAAAAGGGTCAAACGCCCTCGTTTCCAATTTTAATTCCTATTCGCGCATTTTTATTTATTTTGTTTCTTGTAAATATTAATGTAATTCTCCCAAAGCCGTGTAATATTTATTTTTCGCACTTTATTTTATTTCTTTATTTAATTTCCGTCAAATCGGGTCCTGGATTTTAATTTTGGCGATGTGGACCCGCGCCTTTGTAATAGTTTAGAACTTTCAATTTCCGCATCTTTTTTAACTGTTAAATAAATGCATGCAAGAATGAATGACAATAAAATAAAAATAAACGCATAGATCACCCATAACCTGACAAGACAAAAATAAATGAATCTGACACACAAATCACACACCACCCCTAGGGTACGCCTCACTATTGCCTTGCCTCGAAAGGTGATCGTCGAGTAAAGGATGTCTTAGTAAGTCCTCATGATCCGGGAACCTGGCATGAGGGTAGCTTCTAAGGTGTCTTCCTATTGCTCCGGTGATCACCATGTCCCGACCTTCGAATTGACCTGAACACCTCCAACGGTGGTGCTACCTACCTCTCAATGGTGGGATGGCACTACTTTAAAGGACATTTACACAGACGAATTCCTTAGGGTAGGTAGACGACTCTTAATACTTGCTCTAATTTCAAAACACAAATCAAAAATACTTTTCACACCGACACCTTTTCAAAAAGCTTTCGAAAGCAATTTTTCAAACACTCTTGAGGACCGATACAAGAGTCGAACTGGAATTTTCAAAGAAACTTTTTTAAAACCCACAGTTGAAAAGCAAACAAACCATTTTTGAAAACACAATGAGCAAGTAACTAAGAGCCCATGGATAACCATGGATAGAAAGGGTGCTAACACCTTCCCTTTCTATAATCTACCTCCCGAACCGAGAGCAATCTCTATAAGGAATTTTTTTGTGCTTTTGTCCTTTCCATTTGGAGAAATTAAAAGACGGTGGCGAATGTTGCTTCCGCGACATTTCGCGAACCAGCGTTAAACAGTCAGTTCCAGATCCACCGATCACACAATGGATTTTGGGCTGACTTTTAACCTAATTCTATTCACACATATATGCACAACTGAAACCTAGGCCAAAGAACACAGAAGTTGCGCTGAAACCTAAAGAACAAACTTGGACTTTTTCATAAAAAGTTTGAAAACTGTTTTCATAGATACAAGGTGATTCAAAGCTCAAAAAGTATTCCAAAAGCTTGCTAACACATCCAGGAAGGGACTCCAATCGAAACCAAGTCTCCACGCATAAGGAATTGGTAGAACAGATTCGCTTTTCTTTCAAAATTATTCATAATCGTATTCCATTTTCCATGCATTATTTGTGATTTTTAATGCTTGATTTACACTAACATGATGGTTCTGAAGCTAATGGCACAATTCAATTGAAGAATGGCTGCCTGTATAGAAAGTTACCATGAACATATTTTAGGGTTTCAGGAGCTTTGAAATAGGGATTCTTTCATATGGAACAATTGGCCATTCAAACCTATACTATTGGAATCAGGACCTCCCAACGAACGGAATCCACCCATCGCGCCCTTTTTCTTTTTGACTATACGCTAATCGCTATTTTTCAGGTTTAGGGTTAGTGGGGGTTTAAAACCCCCGCTATCTATTCTTATTTTCAGGCTAAAACGAAGACACAATGGAGAAGACGCTGAGTTGTAAGCACAGGACTGGGCAATTCAAACATTCGCGCGTGTTTTTTTGTGTTCTACCAATAGCTTTTATTCTCTTTCATAATAATCACGTTCCATATTAACATCAGATAAACGCATTTGGCTTGGTGGAAGATGATTTGTCATGCAGGTATTGGGACCTGGGTTCGATTCCCAGGTCCCCCATATTCTCAATATTTTTTCTTGTAACGTGTTCAGGTACACTTTCCCTCCAGTGGTCCACAATGTACGCGTATACTTGAGCTTGCCACATGTCCAGCAGCTTCAATCTAATGGCCAGAATGGGAAGATCACCATACACGCTAGTCAATGGACCCACACACAATCACTGAAAGTCAAAAGGGCCTTGCATCTGTTGGGCCAGATTACTCACAATAAGCCTCCTCTAAGGGCCAGATACCCCTCCTATGGTTTGCATATTTCTTTTTTTATTTTAATTCTCTTTTTTTCTTTTATTTGATTAATTGCTTTTATTTAATTCCATAAAATTAATTTTCATAATACAAAAATACAAAAAAATCAGAAATCATAAAAATAAAAATATGTTTATTTAATTTTTAATTCATTAATAGTTTTCTTTTGTAAATAAAATTTTATTAATCAATTTAGTTTAATTTAGGGTTTTTAATTTTAATGTTTCCTTAAATAAACTAAAAAATGTAGAAATTAGGTTTAGCATTTTTATTCTTTTCTCTCAACAAATAACTATTTTTTTTCTTATTATGATTATTAATTATTAATTAATTTTGTAAATAAACTTGTAATTAAATGATTAGTGTAAATTAGGTCAAAACTTAAACATTTTTTTAATAATTAAAAAACAAACTTAGAATTAGGGTTTTATTTAATTTCTAATTTCAATTAATTTTCTTTATTTCATACAATACCAAAAAAAACCAAAAATAACTTCTTTTCTTATTAAATCATTAATTAATTTCTTAATTTCTTTAAAGGGTCCAACGCCCTCGAACTTTCGCTTCTAATTTCTTTTCGCGCGTTTGTTTATGTTTTTATTTTAAATCTTATGTAATTGCCCCAAAGCCTTGTAATAGTAATTAGGACATTTGCTTTCCGCACTTTTGTTCAAAATCGGGTCTTTGTTAATTTGACGATGTATAGACCCGCGCCTTGTAATAGCGTAGGACTTTTATTTTCCGCACTTTAATTTCCGCATCTTTTAACTGCTAACTATTGCATGAAAGAATGAATGGCCCAAATAAAATCAAAGCGTAGCTCACCCAATGCATGATCAAGATAAACTATAATTGAAAATGACACACAATTCACACACCACTCCTAGGGTACGCCTCACTGTTGCCTTGCCCCTCGAAACGTGGTCGTCGAGTATAGGACGTCTTAGTGAGTCCTTATGTCCATTGATCTAGTTGCCTCGAACAAGTTGCCTCGGAATGGTTGCCTCGGAATAGTTGCCTCAAAACGGTTGCCTCGGAATAAAAAGATCAATGGCATAAGGGTAGCTTCTAAAGTGTCTTACTGTTGCTCGGTGACCACACTGTCCCTAACCCTCGAATTGACCCGAACACCTCCAACGGTGGTGCTACCTACCTCTCAATGGTGAGATGGTACTACCTTAAGGACATTTACACAACCTAATTCCTTAGGGTAGGTAGATGACTCGTAGATACTTGCTCTAAACAAATCAAATCAAAAACTCTTTTCACACCGACACTTTTCAAAAAGCTTTCACAGGCAATTTTTCAAACACTCTTGAGGACTGATACAAGAGTCGATCTGAAACTTTCAAAGAAACTTTTTTCAAAAACCACTCACCTTGAAAAGCAAACAAACATTTTGAAAACACAAATGAGCAAGTATCTAAGAGCCCATGGATAACCATGGATAGAAAGGGTGCTAACACCTTCCCTTTCTATAAATCTACCTCCCGAACCGAGAGCAATCTCATAAGAAATTTTTCTGTGCTTCTGTCCTTTCCTTGTTGGAGAAAATAAAAGACGGTGGCGACTCTTGCTTCCGCGACATTTCGCGATCCAGCGTTAAACAGTAAGTTCCAGATCCACCGATCACAGAACTGGCGACTCTGCTGGGGATATCTTAAAGTGAGGTGTACCTTAGGACTAGGATCACTTGTGTTTTCAATTGCTTTGACTTGTTTGTTTTATTATTGTGGGACTGTCTTGGGAGTTCTATAGATCCTAACCCGGATCTGGGGATACCTTCTTAGAAAGTAGCAACAAGGCTGTGAGGGAACTGTGCGGGGTATACCGACATGGTTGAAACAGTCTGCTACGTTGATGTGGCACTTTGGTGTGTACCGGTAACCCTTGAGTTCAGTCAAGGAGAGTACGGGGCCTCCGCGTGGTGTCGTGAAGCATCAACTGACCTTAGGAACCTTAATTGAACTATCTTGGCCTCTTTAGGGTAGTGAGATAACTGACTTTGGTGCAGTCCGAGGTTGGTTGATACTCGATACTACACTCAATTGAGGGTTGCTTTCCTGGTATATTTCGGTCGCCAGTTCAGTGGCTAAATCGAAACGATGAAAAATGAAAGCAATCCAGTGATATTGGGACCCTTAGAACCCGGTTACTTATGATAGGACAGGTTGAGCCCACCAACTTCAAGAGGGTAATACCCAGACCCCATGCAGGCCTAAACTCTAAGGGCTTATCTTGTGTGACTTGTGTGCCTTATCATGTTTGCCTTTGTAAATATTTGTGGTGTGTTTAATCATAGCATCATGACATCATACAACATCATATGCATTGGCTAACCATTTCAGGGGTTCGAATCTTCATCTTTGTTCTTGTTTTGTAGGACATGGAAACTGTTCGCAGAAAGACAATTCAGACCAGCCTTGTAAGGATCCCTCCTCAGCTTAAGGAGCTTATATCCAGGATTCCCGAGAGCTCTTCATTCAGTGAAAGACATGGAAGACTCATCAGCTTGGTCAACACCAACTTTGAGGAAGATATGATAAAGGTCATGTTCCAGTTCTTTGACCCTCTGCACCACTGTTTCACTTTCCTGGATTATCAATTGGTGCCTACATTGGAAGAGTTCTCCCGGCTTCTGAAGATCCCTATCCTTGATCAACTACCCTACAACGGTACAGAAAAGGAACCCAAGCTTGAAGAGATTGCTAAAGCCTTACACCTACAACCATCTGACCTCAAGGGACATTGGGAAGTTAGAAGTGGTATCAAAGGGTTCTTAGCCAGGTTTCTGTTTGAGAAGGTCCAAGAATGTTGGAACTCCCCTGACCTACAAGCTTTTGAAGAAGTTGTGGCCCTCCTTGTCTATGGTTTGGTGTTGTTCCCTAATCCAGACCAGCTTATAGATATCAGTGCTGTCCAGATCTTCATGTCCAGGAATCCTATACCTACGTTGCTTGGGGACATCCTTCACTCATGTTACACTCGAACCATGAAAAAAAGAGGTGTTCTTATGTGCTGTACTCCTCTCCTGGGAAGGTGGTTTATTTCGCACCTTCCGCAATCAGTTTTGAAGAACGAGCGAGGTTTGAGATGGTCACAGCGATTGATGACTCTTACACATGCTGATATACATTGGTGCTCTCGGTCCAGAGAGGATGTCACTATCATTGATCGTTGCGGGGAGTACCCTAATGTTCCTTTACTTGGAATCAGAGGAGGTATTACTTACAACCCGTGCCTGGCTTGGAGACAGTTTGGTTATGCTCGGAGGGACGGCCCTCATGACATGTTAATTCGTGACATAGTTTTATACTTCGACAATGATGCACAAGGACTTCGCCAGAGATTTATCAGAGCTTGGAGGATGCCAAGTAGGATAGATAGCAAGACCCTGGGGCACAGAAATTCCATCCCGTTGGAGCCTTATCTCAAGTGGGTACGAGCCCGCTCCCAGAAGTTAGTGATGCCTTATCCTCATGTTCTCCCTGTGATCAAAGAGCCAGTCTTGGAAGGAGAGGTGTCCTACACCATTCAACATCCTGACATGCCCACGACCTGGGAAGAGATGCAGAAGAGCTGGATCCAGCTTAAGTAAGAACGGAATTCTCTTGAGACCAGTCTACATGCTAGTGAAAAGAAGGTCTTGGAGCTCACCCGCCTACTGCACGAGGAGAAGAATCTCAACACCTACATTGCTCCAAAGAGGATGCGTAGTGTCTTTTGGGATTGATTTTCTTTGTAATGTGTGCCTATGAGGCTTTGATGTACTGAACAATTATTTCCTTAATGATAACGTGTGTTCCTTTTTGTCTACAACAAATTTGAATTTTTGAACCCTTGAATGCATTGCATAAACACATATCATTCATCATGTGCATAGTAGGTACTCTTCTTTTCAGGTTGCTTACCGTTCTTCGCTGTTTATTTCAGCATCATGAACCCTGAATCATCTACCGAGCTGTCTATCAAGGCCCTTCAGGCGCAGAACGCACAATTTCAAGAGCTGATCATGGGTTTGGCTCAAGGTCAAGAAGAGCTGAAGGCTTTGCTCCTGAAGAAGGAGAAGAAGAAGAAGAGAACCGTTCTATTCAACTCGGGCCGGAGGTTTGGTAACACTTTGCAGAATGAGGAAGCTGGTTCTTCTGTAGGCAAAGACAGTCCCCAGGGGGGAAGGGCTCCAAGTCCGGTGGTCTCTGACAATGAGACTGATTTTAATGAGGAGCAGTATCCTCTGGCTGAAGACAGATACAAGCAGTTGGAAGATCGTCTGAATGCCATGGAAATTCAACAAGTGCCTGGTTTAGATTTCGGAGACTTGGGTTTATCTTCTGGTTTGATCATCCCTCACAAGTTTAAAGCACCATCTTTCACCAAGTATGACGGGGCGTCCTGCCCTAAGCTACACCTCAGATCCTATGTGCGGAAGATTCAGCCGTATACGGTGGACAAAAACTTGTGGATCCACTTCTTCTAGGAGAGTCTTTCAGGGACTCATCTCGAATGGTTCTATCAGCTGGATGGAACCAAGGTTCGTAACTGGGAGGAGTTGGCTACTGCTTTTTACAAGCAGTATCAATATAATGCCGACCTCGCTCCTACACGTACCCAACTCCAGGGTATGTCGCTAGGATCAGGCGAAGGTTTTAAAGAGTATGTGCAGAAGTGGAGGGACCTGGCTGGCAGGGTGCAGCCTCCGTTAACAGACCGTGAGCTAGTGGATATGTTCTTGGGGACCCTCTCCGGGCCATTCTTCAATCATCTTATCGGTAATTCGTCTGCAGGGTTCACTGACCTCATTCTGACTGGGGAAAGGATAGAGGCTGGTATGAAGTCAGGTAAGATTCAGAAGGGTGCATCTTCAAGTTCTAAGAAGAAACCTTTTAAGAAGGAGGCCAGTGTTGTGTATGGGCCCAGAAGGCAAGATAAACCAGAGCGCCACCAATCTGTCAACGCGGTGGTGATTGCTAAACCTGCTGCCGCTACTCGGCAAACCAATCAACCAAGGGCTGAAAGACCCAGAAGAGAATTTACCCGGCTGAGTATGACCTTGTCACAAATCTTGCCGCAGCTGCTATCCACCAACTTGGTGACCGTCAGGGAGGCTCCGAAGGTTGTGAATACTGCCTCTCCTAAGTACAATCCAAATGCTCGCTGTGCTTATCACTCCGATAGCCCGGGGCATTCTACTGATGATTGTTGGGCCCTGAGAAACAAGGTGCAGGACCTTATTGATGCGAAGGAGATACAATTTGAGGCGCCTGAGAGGCCAAATGTTGTGACTGCTCCTATGCCCCAGCATGGAGTGAATGTCGTTGATGAAGATTTGTATGCCGTTTCTGTGAATGATGTAGCTACTCCTCTGTTGACTGTTAAGAGAAACCTGTTGCTAGCCGGTTTATTTCTGGGTTGTAGCGAGGGTTGCCTTTTGTGTGTTGTTTCCCTTACTGGTTGTCCGTTGCTGAAGTTAGGCATCCAAAGCCTGATGGATAGCAAAGAGATTCTATTCAAGAAGACCGTTGTTCCGTTTGTTCCTGTGGAAGAAGTATCTGTCGTTACAATTTTCAACAATCCAATCAAGGCTCCCCCGAGGAAGCCAGTTAAAATCATGACTGTTGCACCCATTGTTATTACTGTTTCGGGGCCCCTCCCCTATGAATCTGATAAGGCTGTCCCATGGCACTATGGGGCAGATGTATATGTACTTGGAATAAAGCAAGAGTTCAATACCGGTGCCAGCATCAGCAATATCACCGGTCCAGCCAAAGTAACCCACAGTGGCAGGCTCTTCTCGCCTGACATTGCGCCACCAGCTATTCGAAGACCTCTCATAATTACGCCTGCAAGTGCACCTGTTTCCACTTCTGATCAAGTTGTTTCCCCCGCTGCCGAGTCATCTAATGCTCGGGGCAAAGGGATTGATGATGAGCCTGCCCGGATGGAGGCACCAAAATCTGTGAATGTTGAAGCCTCCCAGCAAGAGATGGAGGAAATTCTTAAGATAATCAAGAAGAGTGATTTTAATGTCGTTGAACAGCTGGGGCATACCCCCTCCAAGATCTCTATGCTCTCATTACTGCTGTGCTCAGAGGCCCATGCTAAGGCCCTGATTTCATTTCTAAAGACGACCCATGTGCCACAAGAGACATCTGCAGACCAGTTTACTGATTGCGTAGCCAATTTGACAGCTGACAATGGTTTGGGTTTCTCGGATGCTGACCTTACCGCTAAGGGAAAGAACCACAATGATGCCCTGCATGTCTCTATAGAATGCAGGGGCACTACTCTCACGCACGTGTTGGTGGACATCGGTTCTTCCCTGAATGTATTACCCAAGAAGGCCTTAGACCGGTTGGATTGTGAGGGCCTGGAGTTGAAACCTAGCAACATCATTGTCAGAGCCTTTGACGGTTCTAAGAGGATGGTTCATGGAGAAGTAGACATTCCTATTCGTGTGGGTTCTCAAGTATTCGACTCAACTTTCTATGTGATGGATATTCGTCCATCTTATTCCTGTTTGCTGGGTCGACCTTGGATTCACAAAGCCGGGGCAGTGACCTCCACCCTACACCAAAAGCTCAAGTACCCTGTCAGAGGGAAGATCGTCACTGTACAGGGGGAGGAAGAATATATGGTTAGTCACTTGAATTCCTTCCGGTATATTGAGATGGACGGGGAGTTTATTGAAACCCCCTTTCAGCATTTTGAAGAGGTACCTCCAACGTTGGCAGCAGCTGAAACAGTGGTTGAAGAGGACTTTCCTTTGAAGATGGCTTCCTTGAAGGACGCCTGGGCTGTAATCGAGAAAGGTGAATGTGCTAACTGGGGCAGGCTCCCTGATTTCACTCCTAAAATTGACAAGTTTGGACTGGGTTTTACTGCAGAGGCTCAGAGGGCTGTGCGCAAAGCTAGAATCGGAAGACCTCCTGTGCTCATCACCAATCCAGGAGTGAATGCTATTGGGGATGAAGACGAAGTGGAAGAATCAGAGTTCGATAGCTGGATCTACCCGACGACCGACGGTGGATTGAACAATTGGACCGCGAAAGATCATACACCTGTTACTTTTTTTACGCAGTAATGAATTCCTTTGTTTTTGTTATTTGTAATAAACAATGAATTAAAACTCTATGGCCCGGTGTCTTACCCGGGGCACCGTTGGCTTCATTTGTGAGGGCTTATAATTGTCATTTCCATATATCATGAATAAAGATCTTGGACGTTTTTTCGCATTTCAAATCTTGTGCTCCCTTTCTTTCTTTCCTTCTTTCTTTATATTGCAAACAGCTGTATTTACACACACTCACTCATACAGGTTTCAATCCACTCTGGATCTCACTGGTAACGACCCTGCTACTGCCAGTTATGACTTCGAAAATCCGATCAACTTAGCCGAAGACGAAGGTGAAGATGATTGCGAAGTGCCTGGTGAGCTTGCATGAATGTTACTCCAGGAAGAGAGGGCAATTCAACCACACGAAGAGCCAGTGGAAACAATAAATCTGGGTACTGATACAGATAGGAAGGAAGTCAAGATTGGTGCTAATCTGGAGCTCAGCATGAAGCAACGGTTGACTCGGATGTTACATGATTATGTGGAGATCTTTGCCTGGTCCTACGAAGACATGCCTGGGTTGGATACTGACATTGTGGTACATCATTTGCCTACCAAGGAAGACTGCCCTCCGGTTAAGCAAAAAGTCCGCCGTATGCGTCCAGAGATGTCTGAGAAGATCAAAGCTGAGGTTATGAAGCAATTCGATGCCGGGTTTCTTGCAGTGACTTCTTACCCTCAGTGGGTTGCTAATGTAGTGCCAGTACCAAAGAAAGATGGTAAGGTCAGAATGTGTTTCGATTACAGGGATCTGAATAGGGCCAGCCCCAAGGATGACTTCCCCTACCTCACATTGACGTTCTGGTTGACAATACCGCTCAGCATAAGGTGTTCTCTTTCATGGATGGTTTTTCAGGGTATAATCAGATCAAGATGGCTCCTGAGGACATGGAAAAGACTACCTTTGTTACTCAGTAGGGCACCTTCTGCTACAAGGTCATGCCATTCGGATTGAAAAATGCTGGGGCAACCTACCAACGTGCCATGGTTGCTTTATTTCATGACATGATCCATCATGAGATTGAGGTATATGTCGACGACATGATTGCAAGGTCTCAAACTGAGGAGGAACACCTTGATCACCTACAGAAACTGTTTGACCGTTTGAAACTGTACAAGTTGAGGTTGAATCCAAACAAGTGCACCTTCGGGGTAAGATCTGGAAAGTTGCTAGGCTTCATTGTAAGTGATAAGGGTATTCAAGTGGACCCTGCCAAGGTTAAAGCCATTCAAGAGATGCCAGTTCCTAAGACAGAGAAAGAGGTCAGAGGCTTTCTAGGACGTCTGAATTACATTGCTCGATTCATCTCGCACATAACTACTACTTGTGAACCAATCTTCAAGCTGCTGAAGAAAGATCAGGTAGTACGTTGGAACGATGAATGTCAGGCCGCTTTTGACAGAATCAAAGAGTATCTCCAAGAACCACCCATTCTTATGCCACTGGTTGAAGGGAGACCTCTGATACTATACCTGACAGTACTTGACAACTCAATGGGGTGTGTGCTGGGGCAGCATGACGAGTATGGCCGAAAAGAACATGCCATTTATTACCTTAGCAAAAAGTTTACCGACTGTGAGACCCGATACTCACTGCTCGAGAAAACTTGCTGCGCTTTGGTATGGGCTGCTCGCCGGCTGAGACAGTATATGCCGACTCACACTACCTTGTTGATCTCAAAGATGGATCCGATAAAGTACATATTTGAAAAGCCTGCTCTGTCTGGGAGAATAGCAAGATGGCAAATGATCTTGACAGAATACGACATCCAGTACACAACTCAGAAAGCCATCAAGGGAAGTGTATTGGCAGACCACTTGGCACATCAGGCAGTAGACGACTATCAGTCAATGAACTTTGAATTTCCTGACGAGAGCATCATGATTGTGACTGATTGTGAAGTACCTGGACCGGATGAAGGACCTGAGGAAGGATCCCGATGGTCTATGCACTTTGATGGAGCATCCAACGCTTTGGGTAACGGCATTGGCGCTGTGATCATATCCCCTCAAGGAACTCATACTCCACTCACTGCTCGGCTATGTTTCAACTGCATCAACAACATGGCGGAGTATGAGGCGTGCATCATGGGTCTGCAAGCTGCGATCGACTTAAGGATCAAGTTTTTGAGTGTCTTCGGAGATTCCGCTCTCGTGATCAATCAGATCAAAGGCGAGTGGGATACGAAACATCCGAACCTTATTCCTTACAAAGAATATGTGTTGACATTGATCCCCCACTTCACAGAGATAACCTTTGAACATTTTCCAAGAGAGGAGAATCAGCTGGCGGACGCGTTAGCTACGATGTCTTCCATGTTCAAAGTCAAATGGGACAATGAGGCTCCCCGGGTCATTATCTGGAAACTGGACGAACCGGCATACTGTTGTGATCTTGAGGCTGAGGTAGTGACTGAGAAACCTTGGTACCATGAGATGAAAAGATACTTGGAAGCTCAGGAATACCCTGAAGGTGCATCTGTCAACGACAAGAAGTTTCTGAGAAGGTTCGCAGCGAAGTTCTTCCTCAGCGACGACATTCTATACAAGCGAAACCATGATTCGACCTTACTGCGTTGTGTGGATAAGATTGAAGCGGAAAGGATCATGGCGGAGCTGCATGAAGGTGCCTTTGGAACACATTCCAGTGGACACACCATGGCGAAGAAAATCCTTCGGGCAGGATATTACTGGTCCACAATGGAAGCTGATTGCTATCAACATTCTCGGACATGTCATAAGTGCCAGATATATGCAGATAAGGTGCACGTTCCTCCAGTTCCTCTGAATGTCTTGACAGCACCTTGGCCTTTTGCAATGTGGGGCATTGATATGATCGGCGAGATCAGACCTACGGCATCCAACGGGAATCGCTTCATCCTGGTAGCGATTGATTACTTCACAAAGTGGGTTGAAGCGGCTTCCTACGCTACAGTAACCAAGAATGTTGTGGCACGGTTCATTCGGCACAACCTGATTTGTCGATATGGCGTCCCAGAAAGGATCATTACAGACAACGGTACCAATCTCAATAACAAGATGATCACTGAGCTCTGCAAGCAATTCAAGATACAGCACCACAACTCTTCTCCCTACCGGCCGAAGATGAATGGGGCTGTAGAGGCAGCTAATAAAAATGTCAAGAAGATTGTGCAGAAGATGACAGTGACCTATAAAGATTGGCACGAGATGTTACCGTTTGCTCTTCACGGGTACCGTACCTCAGCAAGGACGTCAACCGGGGCAACTCCTTTCTCCTTGGTCTACGGCATGGAGGCAGTCTTACCGATCGAAGTGCAGATACCCTCTCTCCGGATAATGAAGGATGCAGATCTGAGCGAAGATGATTGGATCCAGACACGACTTGATCAGTTAAATCTAATTGACGAAAAGAGACTCACTGCTATTTGTCATGGTCAGACGTACCAAAAACGAATGATCAGGGCATTTAACAAGAAGGTCAGACCACAAGAGTATCAAGTTGGGGATCTGGTAATCAAACGTATCATCCTTCCTCCGAGTGATCAAAGGGGAAAATGGACCCCTACGTATGAAGGGCCATTTGTGGTTAAACATGTGTTCTCAGGAGGAGCCATGATTCTGACCACCATGGACGGTGACGACCTTCCTCACCCCGCCAATGCAGACATAGTAAAAAGATACTGCGCATGATAAAAGACCTGCTAGGTTGACATACCTAGGCAAAAATTAGGGCTTCCTGGCGAACCAAAAGGGTTCGGGCAAAATGAGGGATGAAATAAAAAAAATCTGTACACCCGGCAAGTCGAAAACCTGAAAAGGCGGCTTGGGCAAAAATGGGTATCCCGGTGGACTGAAAACCCGAAAGGGCGGTCCAGGAAAAAGTTAGGGATAAAGCGTAATACTATGTCTCATTGGATCACCTTGCATCCAGAATCCGGTATCATCCATCAAGATCAGACGACATCAATCAATCAGCTTCATCTTCATCTAGGTCATCAAGTGATGAGACGCTCGAAGATATAAAGGCGATAGCAGAGTTGGAACCCAGTGGGATTATTCTTTTCACATAGCTGTTTCGTTTTCCCTTTGTACAAATTGGTATAAACTATTTCATTCAGCGGCGTTCTCTTACTAGGACGTCAGCCTCTTGTAAATAAACGCCTATTTACAGGCAAATTCAAAAATCAATATAAATTCACTTTTCAGATCAATTGCCAATTGTTTTTTCCTTTTTCTGTTTTGTTTTGCGAAGAACGTCCAACGTTCAATTTGTGATATATGCATTTGACACTAATTGCTAACTCATAAATATTTGCATACGAAACAAAGGATTAATTACAGGTAACATTAGAAACAGGGGCAATAATGAGTGGTCTAAGCGATCTAATTGTTCTGTCCACCAAGGTACCAAGGTAAGTTCAGCCGAAGAACATAACCAATATACCTTAATTCCCCAGAGAGTGAGCCAGCAAGTCAGTGCACTCTCCCCAAGCAGAATTATCCTGTCAGCCTTAAGGAAGTTGGGTATCCTCCAGCAGATCTCAACATTCCTCAGCAAACATCCCCGGCAATCTTGATCTAAGATTGTTCCCCGGCGGTATACCAGACATTCAGCGGAGCCATTTCCCCAATGCAACCTCAAAGAATTTCCCCAGGAGAGTCCAGTCTGAAGGTTTCCCCAGGAAAGTTTGAATCATCTCCCCAGCAGGAAGCTTATCCCCAGTAGATTCTGGAAGCTTGCCACCTGTAGAGCACGAACGCGTCCCCCGGCTTTAGTCAAAGGTTATTTCCCTACCAGGATATAAATGGGTTATCCTCAGCCAAAAGCCACGGAAAGATCGTCCTCGGCAAAGTCTTCTTATCCTCAGCGGAGTCTATTAAAACTTCCAACACAACAACGGTATCCCCAGTGAAGTTATCATCAACATCCCAGCAAATTACCTCTTTTCCCACAGAGTATTGTTCCCCAGCAAGATCGCTAGAGTAATTTTCTCCCCGCAGAGTAATCCATTCGCCAAGTTTATTCCCCAACGGAGTTATCTTCTCCTACCGGTATTCTTGCAACCATCACTCCCCAGTGGAAACAAAAGCTCTACATCAGCCCAGGATTTAACTTCCCGGCATCCGTCAAGGATTTATTTTCCTAAGACGAAAACATACATTCATAAACAACACATTTTCATACATTACAGCATGCATATACGCATCATGAACATACAATCTCATCTCGCATGTCATACATCATGACATTATATACAACTAACGTTTTGTCTTTTCAGGACAAAGGTTAATACTAAGATGATTACCATCAACGGTCGTAACTAAAGATCTGATTCCTGTATCTCGCCAGGGTGTATCTGTTGACGATCGATTCCAGACCCGATTCCTGTATCTTGCCAGGGTGTGTCTGAAGAGTTCGAGGATCCGATGCTTGTATCTTGCCAGGGTGTATCCGTTGAAGACTAACATTACCAGATCTGATTCCTGTATCTTGCCAGGGTGTGTCTGAAGAGTTCGAGGATCCGATGCCTGTATCTTGCCAGGGTGTATCCGTTGAAGACTAACATTACCATATCTGATTCCTGTATCTTGCCAGGGTGTGTCTGAAGAGTTCGAGGATCCGATGCCTGTATCTTGCCAGGGTGTATCCGTTGAAGACTAACATTACCAGATCCGATTCCTGTATCTTGCCAGGGTGTGTCTGAAGAGTTCGAGGATCCGATGCCTGTATCTTGCCAGGGTGTATCCGTTAAAGACTAACATTACTAGATCCGATTCCTGTATCTTTCCAGGGTGTGTCTGAAGAGTTCGAGGATCTGATGCCTGTATCTTTCCAGGGTGTACCCGTTGAAGACTAACAATACCAGATCCGATTCCTGTATCTTGCCAGGGTGTGTCTGAAGAGTTCGAGGATCCGATGCCTGTATCTTGCCAGGGTGTATCTGTTGACGACTGTATTCTCCGGACTCGATTCCTGTATCTCGCCAGGGCACGCCTGAAGAGTTCAAAGATCTGATTCCTGTATCCAGCCAGGGCACATCTACACAAAGAGTTTGAAGTCCAACTCCAGTAACAGGCCAGGTAATCTTTCTTTTTCAGGTACGCAAGTTCTCGCTAAGGAAACTCTTACGCGATCGACACCCAGATGGCATCTATAAGCCCATCCACCTATCCAGCACCTCTCAACGTGGCATCTATAAGCCCATCTTCCTATCCATCAATCTCTAAATGGCATCTGTAAGCCCATTCCCACCATCATACTGCTGACACTCTACTATGTGAGTGCAAATTTCTGGGCACTCTAGTGTTCAATCACCTTCCACCTTCGGATTACGAAAGGCGCGCTAGCCAATCTACATTCTCAGGTCTAAGAAGATTGAACAGGGGCAACTGTTGTACCCCAAAATTTTCCCTCCCATATTCTTCAAGGTTTGCCAAGATCATGCTTCAAAATCACTCAAGGGTTGCACAGTCCAATGGCCTCCTAGCAGTCAAAAATTAGGGTTTTGGTTCTGGCAAAGAAATTGAAGCTTCCAAGGGTCCAAACAAGTCCCACATGCCTATAAACATTGTCAAGCATCCATATGTCAAATTTCAAGACTCACAGCACAAAATTGCACAGTCAAAAACCCTAATTGCTCAACAGTCAACTGCAGGGGCAAAATGGTCATTTGACAGTCAAAAGTCAAAAATTTTGGTCAACATCTTATTTTGAAGCCACAAACATCATTTGATCAATTCTTGATCATGATTCTCAAGGCATGGCTCAAAAAGTCTCAAGATGCAAAAGTTTCTATTTTTGGACAGCTGAAAAAGTCAACTGCAAATTGACTAGGGCATAACTTCCACATGGTTTATCAGAAAAATTCCATCCAAAGCTCATTTTGAAGAGAATGACATTTCCTACAACTCATATTCACACTTCAAGTCCAAGAAATGCTCTCACAAAAAGTTATCAATCTCAACATTATAGGTCATTTTCAAAAGTCAACAAAAAGGCACTTTAAGTCAAAGACCATAACTTGAGATTGGTAAATAAAACTGACATGGGACCAAAGACATTGGTTAGAGGACTTCAATACCTTTCCAAAATGTCCAAGAACATGATCAAAGCTTAAAAATTGAGCAAGATGTGCCTTGTGGAAGTTGGGAAATTTTTGGGAATTTTGAAAAGTCAACTTTGCTTCAAAAGCCTCAAAATTGCTAATGGGCCTCAATTTCTTCCATGAATCATCATCCAAATGCTATGCACGACCCATTGACATCCAAGGGAGTTATTTTATCATGTTTGATTAATTATTTGAATTATTATTATTATTAATTCACTTAATTAAAATTAAATATGACAAAAATAGCAAATCACACCTTTCAAATCTTTTTATGCAGCATTTTCATCCATCATGACCTCAAGATTTCGTGCACATTCAAAAAGGAAAGATTCTATGCAATTGGCAATGGTTTGATGGCAAAAAGGATTGAAAAAGATCATGGAAAATCAAATATTGAAAAGCATTAAAACAATGGATTTTGGGCTGACTTTTAACCTAATTCTATTCACACATATATGCACAACTGAAACCTAGGCCAAAGAACACAGAAGCTGCGCTAAAACCTAAAGAACAAACTTGGACTTTTTCATAAAAAGTTTGAAAACTGTTTTCATAGATACAAGGTGATTCAAAGCTCAAAAAGTATTCCAAAAGCTTGCTAACACATCCAGGAAGGGACTCCAATCGAAACCAAGTCTCCACGCATAAGGAATTGGTAGAACATATTCACTTTTCTTTCAAAATTATTCATAATCGTATTCCATTTTCCATGCATTATTTGTGACTTTTAATGCTTGATTTACACTAACATGATGGTTCTGAAGCTAATGGCACAATTCAATTGAAGAATGGCTGCCTGTATAGAAAGTTACCATGAACATATTTTAGGGTTTCAGGAGCTTTGAAATAGGGATTCTTTCATATGGAACAATTGGCCATTCAAACCTATACTATTGGAATCAGGACCTCCCAACGAACGAAATCCACCCATCGCGCCCTTTTTCTTTTTGACTATACGCTAATCGCTATTTTTCAGGTTTAGCGTTAGTGGGGGTTTAACACCCCCGCTATCTATTCTTATTTTCAGGCAAAAACGAAGACACAATGGAGAAGACGCTGAGTTGTAAGCACAGGACTGGGCAATTCAAACATTCACGCGTGTTTTTTTGTGTTCTACCAATAACTTTTATTCTCTTTCATAATAATCACGTTCCATATTAACATCAGATAAACGCGTTTGGCTTGGTGGAAGATGATTTGTCATACAGGTATTGGGACCTGGGTTCGATTCCCAGGTCCCCCATATTCTCAATATTTTTTCTTGTAACGTGTTCAGGTACACTTTCCCTCCAGTGGTCCACCATGTACGCGTATACTTGAGCTTGCCACATGTCTAGCAGCTTCAATCTAATGGCCAGAATGGGAAGATCACCATACACGCTGGTCAATGGACCCACACACAATCACTGAAAGTCAAAAGGGCCTTGCATCTGTTGGGCCAGATTACTCACAATAAGCCTCCTCTAAGGGCCAGATACCCCTCCTATGGTTTGCATATTTCTTTTTTATTTTAATTCTCTTTTTTTCTTTTATTTGATTAATTGCTTTTATTTAATTCCATAAAATTAATTTTCATAATACAAAAATACAAAAAAAATCAGAAATCATAAAAATAAAAATATGTTTATTTAATTTTTAATTCATTAATAGTTTTCTTTTGTAAATAAATTTTATTAATCAATTTAGTTTAATTTAGGGTTTTTAATTTTAATGTTTCCTTAAATAAACTAAAAAATGTAGAAATTAGGTTTAGCATTTTTATTCTTTTCTCTCAACAAATAACATTTTTTTTTCTTATTATGATTATTAACTATTAATTAATTTTGTAAATAAACTTGTAATTAAATGATTAGTGTAAATTAGGTTAAAACTTAAACATTTTTTTAATAATTAAAAAGCAAACTTAGAATTAGGGTTTTATTTAATTTCTAATTTCAATTAATTTTCTTTATTTCATACAATACCAAAAAAAACCAAAAATAACTTCTTTTCTTATTAAATCATTAATTAATTTCTTAATTTCTTTAAAGGGTCCAACGCCCTCGAACTTTCGCTTCTAATTTCTTTTCGCGCGTTTGTTTATGTTTTTCTTTTAAATCTTATGTAATTTCCCCAAAGCCTTGTAATAGTAATTAGGACATTTGCTTTCCGCACTTTTGTTCAAAATCGGGTCTTTGTTAATTTGGCGATGTATAGACCCGCGCCTTGTAATAGCGTAGGACTTTTATTTTCCGCACTTTAATTTCCGCATCTTTTAACTGCTAACTATTGCATGAAAGAATGAATGGCCCAAATAAAATCAAAGCGTAGCTCACCCAATGCATGATCAAGATAAACTATAACTGAAAATGACACATAATTCACACACCACTCCTAGGGTACGCCTCACTGTTGCCTTGCCCCTCGAAACGTGGTCGTCGAGTATAGGACGTCTTAGTGAGTCCTTATGTCCATTGATCTAGTTGCCTCGAACAAGTTGCCTCGGAACGGTTGCCTCGGAATAGTTGCCTCAAAACGGTTGCCTCGGAATAAAAAGATCAATGGCATAAGGGTAGCTTCTAAGGTGTCTTACTGTTGCTCGGTGACCACACTGTCCCTAACCCTCGAATTGACCCGAACACCTCCAATGGTGGTGCTACCTACCTCTCAATGGTGGGATGGCACTACCTTAAGGACATTTACACATCCTAATTACTTAGGGTAGGTAGATGACTCGTAGATACTTGCTCTAAACAAATCAAATCAAAAACTCTTTTCACACCGACACTTTTCAAAAAGCTTTCACAAGCAATTTTTCAAACACTCTTGAGGACTGATACAAGAGTCGATCTGAAACTTTCAAAGAAACTTTTTTCAAAAACCACTCACCTTGAAAAGCAAACAAACATTTTTAAAACACAAATGAGCAAGTATCTAAGAGCGCATGGATAACCATGGATAGAAAGGGTGCTAACACCTTCCCTTTCTATAAATCTACCTCCCGAACCGAGAGCAATCTCATAAGGAATTTTTCTGTGCTTTTGTCCTTTCCTTGTTGGAGAAAATAAAAGACGGTGGCGACTCTTGCTTCCGCGACATTTCGCGATCCAGCGTTAAACAGTCAGTTCCAGAAACACTGATCATAGAGAGATGAAGATTTTTACCGCAGTCACATCAACAAAGGAGTCGGAGTTAGGAAACAGTACCAAACCATATATCAAAAGAGCCAGAATATCCTCGAATGCCTGGAAGTCTAGACTATCCCAGAAATGATTAGCCTTACCAACCAAGAACTTAGTCAAAAAGCCCTTTACTCCACTTCTAGTCTCCCAATTAGACATCACTTCAGCCTTTGTCAGATGGAGGGCTGAAGCAATCTCTTCCGGCCTAAGGATCTTCTCCCAACCAGTAAATGGGGTATGCTCCAGGATAGGGATACCAAGTAGATCAAAGAACTCTTCTAAAGTGGGGACCAACTGGTAGTCCTGAAAAGTAAAGCAATGGTACAGCGGATCATAGAATTGGACCAAGACACTCATCATCTGCTCGTCCAATTTGGAAGTGACCAAACCAAGAAGATGCCCATGTCTTCTGATAAAGGAAGTAGTATCTGACATCTTTGCAACCAACTCTTTAAGCATAGTGGGAACCTGAACAAAGTTGATCCAGATGGTGTTCCTACGCATGGGTATCATGACCTATAAAACAGAACAAAGATGAATCCCTCCTATCTTTAAAATAGGTTAGTCCAATGCAAGATGCATGCAATGTCATGATAGAAAGCACACCACAGGTATCCACAAATAGCAAACATGGTAAAGGCACACAAGTCACACAGAGAGCCCTTAGATTTCAGGCTGGCAAGGAGATTAGGTACTACCCTCTTTCAGTTCAGTTGGTTCAAACCTGTCCTAAAAATAGTAACCGGGTTCTAGAGGATCTCAATATCACTGACTACCCTCGATCGGTCATAATTCCAATTTAGCAACCTTTTCTTGCGGCCGGAATCATCGCGAGAGTTTAGTCTCAATGAGTGTAGCATACTGCTACTGTTCTATGGCCAAGTTGGTCAATTAAAAGGTTCTAAGGTCGGTTGGTGCTTAATGACCCCTTAGAAGACCCATATTCTCCTCGTTCCAACACAAGGGATATCGGTACAAACTAAAGTGCCACACCAACATAGCTACTGCTTCAACCGTATCGGTCTACGCCGTACAATTCCCTCACAGTTTATTGCTACTTACCTAAAGGGTATCCCTCAGATTCAGGTTAGGATCTATAGTAACTCTGATACAAGCCCACGAATATAAAGCATACAAAGCAAACAATTGAAAACACAATGATCTAATCCTAAGGTACACCCCACTTATAAGCTCCCCAGCAGAGTCGCCAGTTCTGTGATACGGTGGGAAGAACTGACTGTTTTTTGGAATGCTGGTTCGTGTTTTACATTTTTTGTTCGCAAAATGTCGCGGTAAGCAAGAGTCGCCACCGACTTTTATTTTATCCAACAAGGAAAGGAAAAAAGCACAGAAAAATTCCTTTTTCGAGATGTTTCTCGGGTTTGGGGGGTAGATTATAGAAAGGGAAGGTGTTAGCACCCTTTCTATCCATGGTTATCCATGGGCTCTTAGGTACTTGCTCAATTGTTTTTAAAATTGCTTTCTTTGTGCTTGTGGGTTTGAAACAAGTTTTTTGTTTGAAAGGTGTAAGTGTGAAAAAGATTTTTTTTGTTTTTTGAAAGAGAAAGTACTTAAGAACCATCTACCTACTCGAAAAAGGAATCGTTCTATGCTATCTTCCTTTAGATAATGCTATCCCACTATGAACGAGTGGGTAGCACCGTCGTTGGAGTTTAAGGGTCATTTGGAATAAGGGACATGCGGTCACTAAAGCAACGTTAGGACGCCTTAGCGGTAACCCTAATGTCTTAGATCATTTTATCCGAGGCAACCGTTTCGAGGCAACTATGATCTTTGGACAAGAGGGAGACCTCTAAAGTGACCTATACTTAATGACCGTGTACGAAGGCAGTCAAGTGGGGTGTACCCTAAGAGTGCGCATGTGCGAGTGTATCGTTTTCAGTTAATTTTGTCTTTGTACATGTTAATGGTTATCTAAGTTGATTTTAGGTTAAACATTCATTCTTGTCATGCATCCCTATTATCAAACATCTAACAGTTTATAAGTTGCGGAAATTAAATTGCAGAAATTTAACTAACTATTACAAGGCGTCGGGTATTTACATCGCCAAAAGCAACCCTTTGAAATTTAAATGCGGAAAATAAATAAAGCGATAAAAATATTTAAAGTCCTATTAAGCTATTACATTCCGGGAACAAATACAATATTGGATAAAATGGATCGCGTGCGGAAAATTAAATCGGGCGCAAGTTTTAGGGTTTTGACCCTTTGTTATTTAAAGAAAAGATTTTTTGTTATTTTTGAATTAAGAAAGAAATAAACTATCCTAAATTAATTATTAAATTAAATAATTTAATTAATAAAAATAAATATTTTTGTTTTTGGTATTTTAAGAAATAAAAATAAAATTGATCAATGTTAATAAAAACCTAATTATGTCTAAGTTAATTTTAATTATTGACAAAATATATTAAAGTTATTGTCTAATTAAAGCCTAAATTAATTAATAATTTTGTTAATAAAAATAAAATACTGAAATTTAATTTAATAAAAAAAATATTTTTGGTTTTGATTTTATTAAGAAAAAGATTTGATTGGTTAGTTAATAATAAAAACAATAAATAAATAATCAAAACAAAAATGAAATAGAAATATAGAGAAGAGAGGGTTTGGGCCTGTTTTGGGAGTTTGCTCAGCAATTTTGTGGCCCATTAACACGCTGGCCTGGTTGACTTTGTGAATTCTCTATGCGCCTTTTGACTTGGTCCCATGGTGGACCATCATCCTGGATCACCAGATCTGGCCTGAGGCCATCTGGCAAGTGATTGAGTGAGGGAGTATGGTGTGCTACAACGCTTGATTTGCATGTGATAACCTGTAGAAAAAATATAACAAAGCATATGGGGGACCTGGGATTCGAACCCAGGTCTTGTTGGATGTTGGATGCACGCCACTACCACTGCGCCACTTTGTTCTATTTGTTAATATATTAAGCAATAATAATAAGACAAAACGCGTTATATTGCCAGAAAATAAAAAAAGTGCGCGAAAGTTTGAATGGTCCAATCAGAGGGAGACACGTTTGTCGTCCCTGACCTTCAAACCCTGTAACTTTACCTGCGGATTTAGATCCGCGGCTAAATGCGTAGGCTCACTCTAAAATCCATTCCAGTCCATGAAAATCAATTCCAAGCACATGGTTGAGTTCATCCTTCTCTTCCGATCATGTCTATGGCCATTATTGGGGATAATTTTACCTGTAAAAGAAATGCCTAAAAACCAACCACGAAACCCTAGATATGGCACTTGGCTTCACAGATCAGATAAATGAAATTGGATAATACAGAAAGCTTGGAAATTTGATGGGGATCATGAATATGCAAATGGTTTGTACAAAAGATGCAGAAATAAGGATATACGAATTCAAGAAAGAGACGATTTTTTGTGACTCTTACAATGCTTTTGGTTGTGTATGGAGGCTTGTTAGGGATTGGTTATAACTCAGTGGACCTCCAACAATCGATTGGTGTCAAGCTTTGCTTTTGAAATTGCCTCTAGACATGATTTTGGTTTTCAACTTTTTGTCACTTTTTCCAAGTTTTGTTTTCAGTGTTCTTGCAGCCTCTAGCCCTCAATTTCGTGCCTTTGCCTTCCTTATGTATGATAGAATGTATTAGGTTAACAAATATGCCTTGAATCTTTGCACATCAATGCCATGAGATTTGATTTGATCCACCATTGAAAGCTTGCCTAATTTGTCAAAAATCCAATCTTTTTGCACATGGAATGCTTGATACCAGTTTGATGTTGATCATGATGATGATTAAGTCCTAAAATAGCCAAAAAGATATCAAGCAATCAATATTTGGATTTTATTTGATTTAATTTGATTTAAAATGAAATAATTCAATAAAAAATCAAATAAAATAATAAAATTTATAAATGGACACAAGGCTGAAGCTAGGACACGTGTGAAATGGTACAAGCTCAAATCAAGTGGAAAAGAATGGGCCCATTTGACAAAATTTGAAGTTTTGGGGATAGTTGACTTTTGGCAATTTTGCAAAAATGCTCAACTTCAACAATGCATAACTTCTTCAATTTTTAACTTTTGGAAGTGTTCTTGGACTTTTTAGAAATCTTGAGATGTCCTATAACCAACCCTTTTGGTATCATATCATTTTGATATTCCATTCTCAAGTTATAAGCTTTGAAAAAAAAGGTGTTTTGGTTTACTTTCAAAAATGACCTATAATGTCCAAATTTATAACTTCTTGTGAGTGCATTTTATGATCTTGGGGTGTGAATATGGATTGTAGGAAATTGCATCCTATTCAAAATTATCTTTGTATGGGTCATTTCTAATAAAGTATGAGAAAGTTATGCTTGGTGAAAGTTGAGTTGACTTTTCCTGCAAAACCCTAATTTAGCAACTTTTGAGTCTTGATGAATTTTGAGCCATCCTTGATGAATCATGATCAACCCTTGATCAAATGATGAAATATCCTTCAAAATGAGAATGTTGACAAAAAATATTGAAGTTTGACTATTTATAGGTCACAATTGACTTTTGCCCTAGCACAATCGATTTTTGGACTCTTTGAGCAATTGACTGAGCAAACTTCCTCTGCAAGGCTTGAAATTTGACATGTATGATCTTGAGAGAATATTAGGACATTGGGGAGCTCTTGATGTCATTTGGAATCAAGGATCTTGATGCAACACAAAACCCTAATTTGGGGTTGATTGCCTTAGGAGATAGCTTGACTGTCCAACTCTTGAGCAATCTTGAGCCACTTGGAGATTTTCCTTGCCATGTTTTGAGAAATATGGGAGGGCAAATTTTGGGGTACAACATTGGTCAACAACAACATTTGAAGTCACATTCATCATTTGATCAAGGGTTGATCATGATTCATCAAGAAAACATAAGATTCATCAAAAGTCAAAAGTTACTGAATTAGGGTTTTCTTAAGGAGAAGTCAACTGAACTTTGACCAAGCACAACTTTCACATAATTCATCATAAATTCCTCATCCAAAGCCTAACTTGAAGGAAATTAAATTCTCTACAACTTTGTCTCTCTAAGATAAAGGTCAAAAATTCTTCATTTGAGAGATATGTGCCAAAACATTACAGGTCATTTTAAAAGTCAACAAAAAGACATCTTTTGTCAAAGCACTTTACATCAAGTTAAAGACTTCAAATGAAAAAATTACCAGCATAAAAGTTGTAGGAGACAACTTGATATTTCCAAAAAGTCCTAGATCATCTTCATATGACCAAAATTGAGAGGGTTATGAGTTGTGCAAGTTGAGAAATATTTGAGAAATGCATGAAACCTAAATTGATCAATTTTTAATGTTTGGACTAATGGGTCTAACTTTTGAAGTTTAAACATGTTTATAACATGTTAGAGGACCTCTAATTCTATCCATGTGTAGCCTTGATTTTTTATTTTATTTATTTTAATTTTATTTACATATTTTAAAGATAAATCAAATAAATTGTCAAGATAATGGACCAAGGCACAAGGCTGTTTTTTTGGATTAGATTTAAAGCCCAAAAAGCTCATAACCAGCTAGCAAAACCGTCTGGGATCATGAATATTTGATTTGGCCTAAAATAGAAGCTTTTCATGCAAAATTCAAATTAAATCTTTTCACCATAAATTACAAGGATTCATCTCACAAATGTTTACCTAATCTTCTCTCCTATAAATACAGAACATATTTAGACTAAGAAAAACACACGAGGCTGCCTCAAGAAAAAACCCTAAAAATCTCAAATTTTTCAAGAACTATGACAACTCAAAACCCTTTGAAACAACCGGCTGAACAATAACTGATAATGAAATCAATAAAGTCGCCATCGAACGTTTTTTATCCCATAAGAAGGGAAAGGAAAACATCGATTAAACCTGAGAAGGGTGAAATCAAGGTCGAACGACCAAGAGATATAGGTAAGGGAGTCTGTTACGCAAGGGGAAGGTATTAGCACCCCACACACCTGTAGACTCTACAGTATCCACTATTATTGTCTATCATATGGGTGTGTAAGAATTTATATCCAGGCTTAAGGGCTAAAAGAAAATGAAAAGAGGGAATGCATGCAAAGAGAAAAGATAAAATAATGTAGGGAAAAATAAAGTTGTGCTCGTTCGGGCCCTACCCAAATGCCTACGTATCCCTTTTAAGGAATCAGAGAAGCTGTACTTAGACTTCAAAAGTTCTTGTTCGTTTTTATTTTTTAATAAACAATAATAATTTTGCCTTCTTTCGTAACTCGACCTTTAGAGATTTACGCGACAACACAGAAGTTAATTAACATGTTCTTTTGAAAAGAGTTTCGAAAGAAAAGCCCGAAGACGCAAAAAAGTTTATATTGATTGGTATTTTTTACCTTAAAGAAGGATTTGAAAGTTTTTAGATGTTTTACGCTTTTTCAAGAAAAGAGCTTTAGTCTTAATGCATGGATGCAAATGAAAGAAAAATCACCTAAGGGAGACTAACCTAGATCTATCCCTAATGTTATCATACAATGATTGATCCTAAAGTTGAGTTTTAAAGGGAAACATCTACCCTAAGTTGACGTGCATGGATAAAAATCCTAATGTCTATCTCAACTCATCATCTATAGATGAATCAAGAAGTCCTAAAGGAGCATAGCAAGGGTCTATCACCTAAAACTATGTATATCTTTAATCATCATCTATAGTTGAATCGAGATCTTCTAAGGGAACATACCGAGGGTACATCATCTCAAAACATGCACACAAAGATGAAATCAAACAAACAAGCCAATAAGCTCAAGAGAGCACACCTAGAGATATCCTATCTAGGTTAACATGCCAAAGAAAGTCTAACAAAACTATCCTATAGGGAACATGCAATGAGATTGAAGTCGTGATCTCAATTTCTAAATTGAGTGACTCATCGATCAACAAGAAACAAAGGAAAGCGATAAAATCCTTTAGGGATCATGCACTGAGAGCGAAGTCGTGATCACAATTCCTAAATTGAGTGACTCATCGATCAACAACCAAGGAAACAAACACAAGCACAACACACATAGAAAAGAAGTGCGGAATGCATGCTACAGGTCTTTAAACAGCGACTTCGAGTGCACGCTCTTTATTTCCTACTTCTCACGATATATATAAAACAGTAAAGAAATGTAGCAAAGTGCGAAAGAGTAGAAAGGTAGTAGCAGCGACTACCAAAAGCGAACAAATCGTCAAGAGCGGACGAAAGCAACAGAGAAGAAAGGAATATACGTCGAGCAATATTCACCGAGAAACAAACTAAGTCAGAAGTGATATCCAATTAAAGTAAAAGTAAATGCATGATTATAAATTCTTGTACAAAGTATCACATAATATCACATGTATCAGGACAACATGTGAATTTCTCAGGATGATGAGAAACAAGGCGTGTCGCATCCGGAGCGGGCATAAACCGCATGCTTCAATCACATAATGTTGTACCCAAAAATTTTCCCTCTCATTTCACTCATAGACATGCCTCTAGAGGTCCTCAATTGCTCAAAGTTGACTAAGGATTGACCAGACAAATCCTCCTCCTAAGGCAATGAGCCCCAAACTAGGGTTTCACTCCTCATCAAGATTGTTTGAGTTACAAGGGTCCTAAGTGGTTTCCATTGCCCTAGTATTTCCTCAAGATCATCCATGTCAAGTATTATTCCTTGCACAAGAAGTCTGCTCAGTCAACTACTCAAATGCCTGAAAATCAACTATGTTAGGGCAAAACTCAACTGTGAGCCACATACAGTTAAACTTCAAGATTTTTGGTCAACATCAACATTTTTAGGTGATATCCATCATTTGATCAAGGGTTGATCATGATTCCTCAAGTAATGCTGCTAATTCATCAAAACTCAAAAGTTGCTAAATTAGGGTTTCTATAGAAAAAGTCAAACAAACTTTGACCAGGCATAACTTTCTCATACTTTATCAGAAATTGCTCATCCAAGGCTCATTTTGAATAGAATTAAATTCCCTATAATTCATCTTCATCCCTCAAGTTCAAAAAATGCACTCATGAAAAGATATAAATTCAAACATTATAGGTCCTTTTCAAAAGTCAACAAAAACACCTTTCGGGTCAAAGCTCCTATCATGAACATGGAAGATCCAATGTAGATGAAACCAAAAGTTTTGTTTAGAGGACATCCTAAGATTTCTAAAAAGTCCAAGAACACCCTCTTAGGGTCAAAATTGAGAGAGATACGCATTGTCAAAGTTGGTCATTTTTGGGAATATGCATAAAGTCAACATTGATCAAAATTGATTTTTTTTCCCAAAGGGGCCCATGTTTTCTGGTTTGAAACTTGTTTCTAAGAGGACCCACGACCCTTGAGCTTATTCACTTATTATTTTATTATTTTTATTATTTTGATTTTTTGTTCATTTAAATCAAAATAGATCAATTTAAATAATGGAATAATGAAATAAAATCCGAGATTTGATTTTATGAGCATATTATGAGTCAATGAGCAGCTGGAAACTCAAGATTTTCGTGCAAGGAATGATTGGAACAAATATAGCATAATTTGGCCAAATTTAGAAATCAAGAATACATGAAACAAATCAAATCTTTTTTTCACAAATGTTCAAAGATTGTGTCCAGTTTTGTTGACCTAATTCACTCTACTATATATCCATAACGTTCCCAGATCCAAGAAAAGAGGTTTTGGCCGCATAGAACACTGATAAGAAATTCCAATTTTTGACCAAAAAAGTGGCATTCGGTTTGGCATTTGCAGGGAGATTCAAGGCATCCTAAAGCTTTCAATCAACTCCTGGGCACGTTTGGAAGCCGTTTGGACCATCACCATGCATCAAAGCACCCAGGAACGCTCCATAACGGTATCACGGTTTATCTTCCATTCTTGAATTTGATTTTGAATATTTACGCGTTATAAATGATTTCTAGACATCCATTCATGTTTGTATTATCATTTAGAAGTTGTTTGTATAGTTAATTATGAGTTTTGATGCTTGTATGGACATATGCCATTGTTAGGGTTTAGATCCTCCTTTTGGGGCTTTTCATTTCAAGTAAAATCAAGGCCAAAGATGGATACCACTGCATTCCAGAGATCAAACCCAATTGATCTGTGTAATTAGATTTGGTTTATATTGTCTGCATATGATTTTTGAGATGCACAGGTTTATAGCCATGGACACGACCGTAGGTAAAAGTCCAGTACCTAAAATAACGTTCATGTGTAGAAGATGAATATGTATCAATACCTGAGTGGGTGGTTTGAATCTCGCGCGTTTTCCTTATCAGATTGACTCATTGTTAAATATATTATTTGTTGTTTGTTTGTATCAATGAATAGCAAACTGGCTCAGTGGCAAAGGGAAAGGGTTTCCAGATGCGGGTGTTTGGGAGGTCAGGGGTTCAACCCCTGCCTCATGCATATTATTTTTCTCACAATTCCTTTGCGGATCCAGTAATGCCATTCCAAACGCGCTCACGGTGCACCTCAACATCTCCTGCCTTGGATCATCCAGTGATCAGATCTAAACATCCAGCAAAAGCAGCGCATGATGGACCTCTAGAGGGGATCCTCACTGGATCACACGCCAGCCTTGGGCCAGCTATTCTGGGCCTGAAAATTCCAATTCACACCTCTCAGATTACTATTTCACCAGGCCAAATTTAATTCTTTTTTTAAAATTTCTTTTATTTGTTTTAATTATTTGTTTTAATTATTTTTACAAAATTCATTTTTTTTTAATTAAATAAAAAAAATCACAAAAGTCACAAAAATTAGAATTAGTTTTTTTTATATAAAAAAATTTAATTGCATTAATTAATTAGATTAATTAGGATAACTTAAATTCTTTTTCATAATTAAAATTAATTAGAAATTAGGTTGATTTGCAAAATTAATTATTTTCTCTCAAAAATCCAAAAAAAATACTTTTCTCTATTTACTAATTAAATATCTTTGAATTTAATTTTAGTTCCGTATTTAATTTTGTCGTGCGCATTTATTTCATTATTTTTCTAATTAATGTAATTGCCCCGAGTTTGTAATAGTTTAACTTATGTTTACTATTTGCCTTTACTATTTTACTCCAGTTTTTGATTATGTAATCCCCCTCCCCAAAGCCTTGTAATAGCTAGGTTTAAATTTCTCGCACTTTTCCTTTCCGTCACTATAAACTGTTAGATGGTTGATAATAGGGTTGTATGCGAAAGATAAATTCATAATTTAAAACGGTAGAGAATCCTAACTGTGCAAAGATAAATAACTAAAAATCAAACACTTGCACATGCTCACTCCTAGGGTTTTCCCCACTTCGGTTGCCTTCGGTAAACGGTCATGAAGTATAGGGAGTCTTAGTGGTTGTCCTCTAGTCCCAAAATATAAAAAATGACCCATTCGAATGTTGACTCGGAAAGATTTTTAGGACTCTAGGGTAATTACTAAGGTTTCTAAACCATTGCTTTAGTGATCGTAATTGTCCCTTTCATCCATTTCGATTGTCCCTTAAACTCCAACGATGAAGCTACCTACTCCTTAATAGTAGGATAACACTGTCTAAAAGGAAATAAGAAAAAGAACAAAGTTTTTTCGAGTAGGTAGAAACTTTTAGGTACTTTCTCAAAACAACTTTTTGCACCTACACAAAAATATTTCAAAAACAACTTTCAAAGACATTCTCCTTGTCAACACTCTTGAGGATTGATACAAAAGTTATCACAAAGCTAATCGCCGCACTAAGGCATTTTCAAAACAATTTTCAAAACACACAAAGCACAAACAATTTTCAAAACATGAGTAAGTACCTAAGAGCCCGTAGAAAACTACGGATGGAAAGGATGGTAACACCTTCCCTTTCTATAATCTACCCCCCTTACTCAGAAAACTCTCGAAAGGTCTTTTTTCTATTTTTTTCACCCTTTCCTTTGTTGGATAAAAGAAAAGTCGGTGGCGACTCTTGCTTACCGCAACATTTACGAACAAAAAACGCAAATCAGTATAACAGTCGGTTCTCCCACCGTATCACACATAACAACTTGTTATATTACATAATAAAAAAAACAAAAAAAATAAACCTCGCCCAATAAAAAAACGCATCAAAAATGGAAAAGCGATATGAAAATACTGATAAAAACTTATAAAGAGAAAGTATTTATTATTATTAATTTCATTTTTTGTGTAGGGAGAATTTTTTAAAAAAACTAGTGAATTAATTCCTAAAAATTAAAATCTATTATTATTTTTTTTATCGCTTTTATTATACCATAGAAAAAAAATCTAAATAAAAACAATAGTTCGGGGGGTAAAAAAATGGAGTCAGGGGTGTAGGAATCTGGGAGCTAGGCCCAGCTAGAGTGAACCCAAGAACTGTTCTTTTGTTGTATAACACAAGTTTCAAACAAACCTAAAAAAAAAGGTCCAAAGTATAATGTTGGCCGGCTCGGTAAGAAAGGGGGTATGTTGTTCAATATTCTACCCAACCAAAAGATTATCTTTACCAACTTTATTATTAGCATGCCACGTTTCTTTTGTGTCTTCCTTGTTCTGTTAACTAGGCATTGTAAGGCATCATAACACAAGAAATTCAATTTTCCTCCAATCATAATTCATCTCTCAATATGGGTAAATATTTGGAATGAAACTAATAATAATATAATGATAAAGCAAACTTTGATTGGTTAACAGAGTTTATGCATGAGCCAACAAAATTGAGATACACCTAGGGTCCGGTTTACACCTTTCTCCATGAGTAATTACAGACGGCGGTCCGACCATTTCTTCGGCGAACATCTCGTCGGAAAGTATCAAACCGCAACTAAAATTTCGGATTCTGGTACCGTTCAAATCGTCTTGGTGAGTAGATCACAAAAATGGCCTTCAAATCCATTCATTCAAACAAAGTCATCACGTAAATCGCGCATACATTCTAGATCTGAAAAGTAAATCGGACGCAACATATATGTCCACAGAAAACACTTGAGCCTACTCTTGGTGGTTCTAGCAAGTTGAGATGAGAGTTTAAGAAAACTTACCGATTCGAAATTTGCAAGATCTGAAAGAAAAATTTACAGCTCTATGCCTGTAATTTTAACGATGACAACTAATAGCTCTGGAATCCTTGAATCTTGATGTGTTCTTCGGTTTATTTGCCGTAAATCAAAGAAGAAGACGGAAACGCCGAAGCCACTACGATGCACTTCAGTTTCCTGTTACGCCATCGTGAGAAAGAAGAGAGGTTTCTGCTTCCGTTGCTGTGATTACCGTCATGGAAAGAGAGCGGGAGAGTGAGGTTGTTGAAGATTATGGAAAGTGAAAGAGAGAGAGCGAGAGAGTGAGGTTGTTGAAGATAATGGAAAGTGAAAGAGAGAGAGCGAGAGTGAGTTCTGCAACCGTTTTCTGTTATACGAGAAAGAGAGAGGAATTTGGTTATCGTTGAAATGAGAGAGAAGGCGAACTTGTTATGGTGAGAGAGAGAGTATGAATCTGTTATGTATGAAGAGTGGAGAAGTTGTTATGGCGAGAGAGAATATGAATCTGTTATGTATGGAGAGTGGCAAAGTTGTTATGAGAGTGAGATTCAAGTTCTATTATGGCCATGTTATCGTGAATGAGGGATAGAAAACGAATTTGTTATAAAAAAAAAAGCAAAGAGAGAAAATGAAGTTGTTATTATCAGAGAGAGAGAGAGATTTGGTTACGTATGGCCAATGAGAGTGAGGATTCTATCCATGCATGCCGCATGAATGACACCTGGACATGTAGTAATAAACATATTACTCCATGCATGATATAATACACTAGCTTTTCCTCATAGATTCTATTTAATACACATGGCCACGTAACCTCCTTTGCACTCGTATATCTTGCACTATAACACTCCTCGCGGCGCAATCTTAGCATCACGACGATTATCCGTCAATGCTCTATCCTCCACTTTATGACTCAATAACTTGAAATATAGCATTCTTCAGGATGAGATCTCAACATTAAAGTTGAAGAGTGAATTCCTCTAAACAACTTTCATGTTAGAAGTTTCTTGAAATAACGCTCGAAACATACTCAAAAATGATCGCGAAGTCTTGACATCAAAACTGTCCGCAGTGGCTGAAAACTCATAGTGCAGAAATCAATTCCATCATCATGATTTCAAAACCTCGTAACTTTCCCAATAACAACTCAAATGCCACAAATTTGATACCATCGGAAAAAGTGAGAATGATAGAACAAGTTTATAGTTCGCCTCCCATCTGGACACGTCCTTAATTATAGAGAAAAATGTCATGAATATACGCCTTGCAACTGCTCGAATAAATGATAGGCTTGACAGGGCAAGTTCTATGTGTGACACCATGCATCTTGTCTGCTTCAACCTTCCTACTTTGAGCTTCGATATCTCTCTCCACAATGCATAAAATGACATGAAGTTTAAACCCAAAGCAAAGAGTACGCAACACATTCCATCTTTCGTGTTAGACATTTTTCGAAACGAGAATTAAATCCACGATAAAAAACATCTTAAGCGTGCGCACGCCACGCCACCTGCTCGATAAAGTGCTAGCCAAGCAAGGCAAGTCTTGGCAGCATTTTGCCTATAAATACTTCAAAATGTAAGCATCATAACTTTCTCTACAAGTCATCAAATGGTACAATTCTTGAATCAAAATCAGAGAGGAGACTCTGATCTTCAACATTCATGTTCATAGATTTTTCATTTGAGTCTAAACGGGACCTTAAAAATAGTCATGAAGTTTGCCACATTTTGGAAAATCTTTTGAAAATTAATAAGTGTCCACATTATTTAAAATGAAAGAAACTTCAAATTCGGCCGATTCTTTCGATTTTTCTCAACAGCTCAACAAACTTTCTCATATTTGGAATTTTATCAATAATCTTGACCAAAAATCTCGTTTAGTCAACCTTTGAATTTTGTTGGCTTTTACTCATACACACTTAAATCTCTTCTTTTTCAATCGACCCTGATTCTTCTGATAAAAATATGGAGATCAGTAGACAACATGCAAATACTTTTAATGCAGATAGAAAACCATGAGACCATCTTAAGCTTTAAAAAATCAGTTAAATCATGTCATCGATTAAGAACACTAATTGCATTACAAAGATAGGAGATGTCGACCAATAACTCTAAACACTAATCCAACTGGAATATCTTGAAGAACTCTTGTACCCATATACCTCGTGACTTGAGATGATGTTTAGGATGAAAAGACTTCATATACGTGACCTTTGAAGACATATATTCTTCTCTTAGGCAGTATTCACTTATCCAGCTAAATCCTTGATCACATGTCACCGAATTAACGCAATGCAAATGATGAATATGATGGTGAATCATAAGCCATTTTTCTTACAAGTAAGAGGGCAAATTTTGGGGTACAACAGCTTCCCCTATTCAATCTTCTTTAACCAGGGGTGATATTGGCGCCAACCTTTCGAATGAACACGGTAAAAAAGGATTGAATACTTAAGGGACCCGGAGCACTCGGGAGCCAGCCGAGCGAAGATGAACCTAAGATTGAAAGGCAACAGGCAAAAGTGAATTCCGGAGAAGAGAGAACGTCGGGAGAAGACGAACCTCAACCAACAAAAAGTGACACCAGGCGAAGATGAACCTAAGATGGGAAGACACCGAGCGAAGGTGAACTTAGCAGAGAAAATAGAACGTCGGGCAAAGATGAAACTTAACCAACAAAGGGACACCGAGCGAAGGTGGACCTAAGACAGAAAGACACCGGGCGGAGGTGAACTTATCAGAGAAAAGAGAACATCAGGTGAAGACGAACCTTAACCAACAAAGGGACACCGGGCGAAGGTGGACCTAAGAAGGAAAGACACCGGGAGAAGGTGAACTTACCAGAGAAAAGAGAACGTCAGGCGAAGACGAACCTTAACCAACAAAGGGACATTGGGCGAAGGTGTACCTAAGACAGAAAGACACCGGGCGAAGGTGAACTTACTGGAGAAAAGAGAACGTCGGGCGAAGACGAACCTTAACCAACAAAGGGACACCAGGCGAAGGTGGACCTAAGACAGAAAAACATTGGGCGAAGGTGAACTTACCGTAGAAAAGAGAACGTCGAGCGAAGACGAACCTTAACCAACAAAGGGACACCTGGCAAAGGTGGACCTAAGACAAAAAGACATCGGGCAAAGGTGAACTTACCGGAGAAAAGAGAACGTCGAGAGAAGACGAACTTTAACAAACAAAGGGACATCAGGCGAAGGTGGACCTAAGAAGGAAAGACACCGGGCAAAGGTGAACTTACCGGAGAAAAGAGAATGTCGGGCGAAGGTGAACCTTAACCAACAAAGGGACACCGGGCGAAGGTGGACCTAAGACAGAAAGACACAGGGCGAAGGTGAACTTACCGGAGAAAAGAGAACGTCGGGCGAAGACGAACCTTAAGATTATAAAAGAGAGACCAATTGTAAGGACCCTAAACAAGGATTTCCAACACATGTCGGACTTTAGTAGTTGCAAATACGCAAGAACTTCAAAATTCCTCAGACTAAAGATGGGGTGTAATTCTTCAAGAGTGGAAATTATCTGAATTACCATACACCAAGTATGGATACTCAAATACCCGAGGAATAAGAAAGGCTATACACCGACTCTAACCCGCACTCCAACGGTCAAAGCAAATACAGGTGAAATAACCAAAAGCTTACAAGGGCAATAGAAAATAACGACTTACTGGGGGAATGGAAGATACCAAAGACCCGACTAGTGGCATACCACGACAAACTCCACAGGAGAAACGTAATAGTATCAACCTAGCCCTGCGGCAGAAATAATTCAAATCTGAGCACATAGCAATCAGGTTACCACAAGTGAACATAATTGACTTATACTTATGCATGTTTGAATTTTTTAGTGTAATGCTCCATACAACGGAAATGCTACGCATTTTGGTAGATGAAATGTAATGATGCATGTTTAGCAATGCATTGGTGAAAAACGTCAATAATCGGCTGTTGAGAAGACAATGAACTTCTGAACGATTATTCTTGCACGTCTAATCTTCAGTAGAGAAAAGACAATCTGAACTTGAATGGGGAACCAAGATTCAGAACCAACAACCTATAAAGATAGATATCACTGAGGAAGTAACTTCCTGAAGATAAATACTGCAAAAATAAATTGCAGTTCAGAGAACATCTTGAATTCTGATCAAACTCCCAACTTCCTAGGGAACAAATTCTTTATCTTTTATTAGAAAGAGGAGAGCTTCGCTGAGGATGGAAACTTCTGGATGAAGATAACTTCTATTGGGTGGTATAGAAATTCTTAAATAAAAGGAATTCTACTCAGACCACACTGGGGATAACACCACCAGGGGGTAAAATATCTTCACTTGGGGAATAATAGATAAGTTACTCTGGAAAGTCCTCGAAATTCAGCTTCGACTGGGGACAAAGACTACCTCATACACTAGGGGGCCAAAGTCTTCAGATGATAGCATCAATAATATCCTGTTGCACTGAGTGTAGCCATCTCTGCAAGATCCAAGCCGACAAGGAATTTTGTACTGGGGAGCAGAAATCATTTCATTGCGGATGATGGTCGTCCTCATGAGGATAAAAAACTAGAATCTCCCATAGGAAAACATGAGTCTCTTTAATAAATCTGAGATAGGAAAACCACATTGAAGAAAGAGGGAGCGCATCCCTCATTGAGTAGGAGAATACATACTTCATTAGGAAGATGAGTGCAAACCTCATTGGGGAAGTTGTAGAATGTCGACTTCAAGGGAAGTATACCAAAAATCTATTAATGGTGAATAAAATGATTCTTCCGAGAAAACCTAGAAAGAAACAGGCTGCACCGAGAAAGATTGATACTCGGGCGAAAGTACACCTTTTCTAGGGAGAATACTGCAAAAATAAATTGCAGTTCAAAGGAAGTTTTGAAATCCGATCCAACTCCCAACCTTCTGGGGAAAAGATCCAACATTCCTTTCCAATGATAAAGAGAATCTTGCTGGGAACTGGGATCCTCTGATGTAAATCCTCAATAAAAGTGACTTTGACTGGGAAATCACAGAATTTCTTGAATAAAATAATTCTACCCTGGCCACACGGGGAATACTACCATTGAGAGTAACAATATTCACTTGGGAAGAAGAGGTCCTCTTTAAACCATAAGCTTGAGGTTGAGAAACTCCACCGAGGAAACATTTAAGCAATACTCCATCACTGAGGGTAAAAGAACCCTAAATGGCATTCGTCTATGCACATCACTCTAGAAAACATGAGACTTGCTCCACTGAAGCATAATAAACATGTTGATCAAGCATCTCTTCTAGAAAACCTGACTTGGGCAAAACTTCCCTGGTGAGAAAAGATATAAACTTCATGGAGGCGATGGACGAAAACCTCACTAGGGAGATAAATACCAACCACGGAGACGCAGGGTATCGTCTTCAAGAGGATATAACAAAGGTATCCAGTCCACAGAAGCAATTATTCCCAGATTCTTCGAAAAGAGTAGACGGCACTGAATAAGAAGATTGTACAAGATCACGCTGAAACGCACTTCTTAAGAGATCAACCTTCTGGAAGAGACAAACTTAAACAAACTCTTATCAAGAGTGCTGACTTCAGTGGGGATTACACATGGATATACTTTCACTAGAGATAAAGAATTCTGTCTAGGCGAAAGTACGCCTTTACTGGGGATGAGTGATAATGTTTTGAGCAGAGGTGAGCATTCACTAGGGAAATAGGATCCCATTCTACAAAAATTTTATGTTGGTCACATGTAGACCCTTTGATTCATTTGTCGGTATGCTTCTTATCATAAAAGACCAACAACACTTGCAAAAAGAGAAAATGTGGCAACATTCCCCTGTTTGGAATGGAAAAATTCACTGAAGAATAAACAATTTGAACTACCAACCACTGGTGGTAAAAACTGCGATGCAAGATTGCAAACTTCAATATGTTAACTCCGAGGAGGAATGACACTAAGAAGTGGACTTTGGAGAATACATTGTGAAAATAAATTGCAATCCACTGAAAAGAAATCATCTTGAATTTAAACATCTTCTTAATTTTTGGGGAGAAGAATCATTCTCCTCCTGCAGAGAAATAAGGAATGCTTTGCTGGGGAATAAAGACCTCAGAAGAGAAACCCCTTAGCAAGCAGACCTTTGTTAAGTAGCAACGGATCTTTCACTAGGAGAAGAGTCCTTTTAGGAAACAACATTTCCATCCTGAACTTCGTATGGGTGACAACCTCACATGCTCTTTGCATTGCTGCTCGAATCCTACTAAGGATAATGATCCAACTTCAATTGGAAATAATAACCTCGACTTTTGATGGAGGAACATCAACAAATGGACCTAAGTTTCTGATGAGCCGAGGATAATGATCCCGAATTCTTGACATGCTTTACAAATTCATAAATTGTTTAGCCCACACATGGACTTAATCTGATCAACCATTGAAGAGGAGAAAATGCCCCTGCGTAATGCATTGCCCCAGCCTGTAAGGCTATTTGAAGAAAATTACCGTGAGAGGACTTTCTGAGATCTATACCATAAAGAAAATTTGCCCCAGCGTTATGAACTTTGGAGCATACGGCTACTAGCTAACCAAAGTTGGAAACAGTTTCAACATGCTTGAGTGAATTCTCGTGATCTGTAGGTTCTAAAAATATTTTCCTCTAATCAACGAATTCTCAGAGAGATTTGTCAAATCTCAACATAATTGCCCCAGTTTGGTTGTACTTTTGAGGGATCAAATCCCAACTTGAATGCCTCAGATTGGCTGAACACTTACTCAATAGAGTATTCAACATGCTTGCCCCTGCTCAACAGAGTCTCGATAAATCTTTTCTTCATCTTATACTCACAGAGAGACAATAAACTTAAGGATTTTCGAAGACAACACAACCTCGGGGTGGTTAGCTTACGTCTTGAAAGTAGTTTAGCACACAATTATACTTTTCAACTTGAACTACTTCATTCTCGAGAAAATACTTGAAGAAATACGTCCCTCAGGACCAACTGATAGTAATGCACCGCTACTCGACAGAGACTCCGGGAAATCAAACTTTTGCAATTTGCTTTAGATCATTTCTCAAACTGGTATTCTTTTACTCAACAGTCAATAGAAGGTCTTCCCCATATTAAGACCATTCTCATAAATGACTTACCTTTCAACGATATCCTGAAGCAATTTGTCCCTCGAGATAATCAAATTTTCATCTAATGCTCATTACGTAAACTTACTTGATGTTTAAGCACTTATTCATATACAAAGAATGTTTTTTCTAAGAATGATAATCGTAATGCAAATCTCATGTTTGTCTTGAAGTTTAAAAACTTGTATTGAAAAGATTAAACATTAAAAAAAAATTGTACGGAAAAAAATACAAAGATGGTGTGATACCAACTCAAAAGTTTTAGCAAGCCTCATAGGAGTCAGATTACCGTATTCTCATTACAGTGTGATTTTGAATTAACCCATGCTTCAGTTAGGGCTTTTAAGGATTGTAATGTAGCCTGGTTGACGGTTTTAGAAGAAAAGGATTTAAGGATCAAAATTTTTGGTGCCCACCCATTCTTCGTGATGTTCTTTATTCCTACATTCAGTTAACTCGATACGAGCACTCATCTCTCAAGAAGAGTTTACAAGGATTGAGGAATCAAACGAGGTTTTTTTTTTGGCATGACATTCACTCACCTCTTTCATTTTTGGTGTCTGATCACATGAATTAATTCCTTGCTGAGGATTTTTATTTCGTAATCCTTTTTTGCTATTCGCAATTTTTGCTTTCCCTAAATTTTGCATGGATAATTTTTTTTCTGAATTTGACTTTGAAGTCAAGCGGGATGCCATGACTCTTACCTAAGCTACTTTTTTTTTAAGTTTCGATTTGCGGGGCTTTTTTTCTCTATCTTTTATATTTTCATTCATTCTTATTTTTTGAACATGTCGTGCGACTTCGCGTCGTTTTCAATTTGTTGGAAGTGATTGTGACTGCATGAGTCTTTGATAGACGAGGGATAACCATTGTGGTATCATCATCTGTTGACCTCCTGATGTGCGAGAGATAAACATTGGGGTATCACTAATTGACACACAGTCCTGATAAGAGGGTTAACCATTACGGTTTTGACTTTCCTCATCCTTTTAATGGATAACTATTATTGTATCCTTAGATGCGCACTCCTGATGAGTTTTGAACGCCCAATCGGATTAACTGAAATCTACCATGCCACGTGTTAAATGTGAGGGTTTTTTCTGACAAGAAAAGAAACTCCTACTTCAAGGCTCAAAGGGGTTAACAAGGGTTTATCTCCCTTATATCTCCGGTGTTTAGGAATTGAAACAAGGCATGTATATCATCAGCAGAGTTTTTATTCAAAAGTACACCGTTTGAAATTTTTGGTATATTACTCATCATCCTCCCTCCAAAGGTATTTTTTTAATTTAACAAGAGTTAAGTATAAAAAATCCAAGAAAAACATTAATGAGTGAATACAAATGGATTAATTTAAGACAAGTATATTCAATACATTATGATTAGTATTAAAAAATAAGCAAGTTCTGCGTACAAGAAAGTACTGAATCAAACAAGAAAGATTACAAATGAGAATGCAAATGTAATTTGAATTTTCCATGTTGAGGAGACTAGTCTCCATATGGACTTGTTGCTTCAGTTGATGCTCCGACAGTCTTGATGTTCAATGAGTCAAAGGAGACTTCAAATCTGACTAGCTGGTGCGAGAATTGTGGCTTTTTAATCAAGCAGGTCTTGCATCTCTTCTTCGAATGGCTTACAACCTTCAGCTGAATGGCTAAGTGCCCCAGCATGGTAATCACATCGAATTCCCTCACCGTATGTGATGAATGCTTCATCAAGAAAACTTGCATAAACTGCATCATAAAGTATCTTCTACCACATAGAAGAAATGCCAACCATCTTCTACTACACGGAAGAGAAAATCAGTCGCTGAATTCTGGAGCATCTCCTACTACACAAAAGAAGCACCGTCTTCTACTTCACAGAAGAAAAATCCAGAAAATTTAACAAAGAAACTTCTATTACACAGAAGAAAGTAAACTTTATCTCCTACTTCACAAGAGAGAAGTTATAGCAACCAAATCACGGGGAATCTCCTACTTCACAAAAGAGTCTCTGTCTTCTTTGAGGTATTTTCCATCTACACAGCAGCAAATGTCTAAGATCTCGATACATTATACTTCTTCATATTAGAAGCATCCCAATCTTTTACTACACAGAAGAAGCCTTCAGCTAAGGAGAAAGAGTCTGAAATGGTTTACTAAACATGGACTGAACCTTGGAAAAGAAGCCAACCTAGTTCCAGACTTCATACTTCAATCCCTTGCAATCTTGAATATCATAACCAGGTGCCCCAAAACGGGAGACACATCCAGAATTTGCATTGAAACCAAGAGAAACATTTGTGGGAAGATGACCCAAAGCACGAAGCTTAATCACCTGAGCTTTCAACACACGAGGAAGTAACTGGATACAAGGTATAGAGATTGTATCTACCTGCTTCTCAAGTTTTATTTTGTCTTTGTTGATAAGATTTGCCCCATGGGTTCACTTGAAGACCAGAAACTAGCTGCTAGCAATAAATTCGGGAACACGAATTTCTGGATGAGACCTACAATGTATCTCTCGATTTGAAAAAAATATCCCCTAGGTTGGGGATGAATGACAGCTTCTGTAGCAACACCATATATAGGATCTCTTTCCCTTGTTCACATTGTCTTCAGAACTTCCATATCTGTTCAAATAAGTCTCTAATTGGTTATCTTTCCTCCTTTAAGGATTTCTGATCGTGGGCCAAGACCCGTATGTCCACGATAAACAACACCATCTGATTTTTCATCTCATCGAACTCCCCACGAAGTTATTCCATGGATTTTTCAGATGACAGAGCGGTGAGAAGTCAAGATTCACAATTTTGAAGAGAAAATATCGAGTCTGAATAAGAATTCCCCATTCTGAGTACCTTCTGAGTACCTGCTATGGATGCATGAAGATACATGAGGTGAGTGAGCGGATGCAATGCCATGTTCAAACATTTTGTTGCATACCATCTTTCACATTTCCTTTTTTGTGTAAAATAAGCATGCTCTGATGCAAGGTGCAATGACATAGGTTCAAAATTTCAGCATAGCAATTGTACAATCCTCTAGGTACTGCTGTATAAATTTGTCGAATAATCTGAATATCACAGGATTAAAGGTTCGACACCAATTTTAGAACACAACGGAACCATGTACCATGAATAACCGTTGTATAATCTCTGGACAAGATGAATATATCAGGATCAAAGGTCTAGAACATAACCAAAGAACCATCATAAATACCAAATCCAGAAACTCAGAAAATAAATCTGAGACCCACAGAGCCATCAACAGAATAAAATGGTCACCTATCAGAACATAGTCACACCTGTACCTATAATAATCAAGTCCCTCCCCACTCACGGATGAAAACTAGGTCAGGGTAAGGTCGGGTAACCCAGAATCGAGGGTACTCCTGAAAAACCATCGCCATATCACCTACGTGAAAACGATAGCCCCTCAGTTGTACCTCATCTGAGCATGGACAACTAGGCAGAAATAGTGAAACCTAAGTCACTCGGCCTGGTTATTGGGCCTTTTACCTCTTGTAACACCCACCCAATCATGAAAACAGATCCACAACAGCAGTATCACCAATATATGGAAAGCGATAAAATGCAATGCAAACATATGCTCAAATAAACATGTACAAAATGAACAAGCTATAAAGCATAAAAATAAACACCCAAGGAAAAGAAAACAAGATCTAGGATCGACTCTGGGATGGACCAGCAATAGGTCAATCTTTCCCCAGTGAAGTCTCCAGCTGAAACAACTGGCTGAACAATCAACTGATAATGAAATCAATAAAGTCGCCATCGAACATTTTTTATCCCACAAGAAGGGAAAGATAAACATAGAGTAAACCCGAGAAGGGTGAAATCAAGGTCGAATGACCAAGAGATATAGGTAAGGGAGTCTGTTACCTGAGGGGAAGTTATTAGCACCCCACACACCCATAGTACTCTACGGTATCCACTCTTGTTGTCTATCTTATGGGTGTGTAAGAATTTTAATCTAGGCTTAAGGGCTAAAATAAAATGAAAAGAGGGAATGCATGCAAAAATAAAATAGAAAATAATGTAGGGAAAAATAAAGTTGTGCTCGTTCGGGCCCTACCCCAATGCCTACGTATCCCTTTTAAGGAATCATAGAAGCCGTAGTTTGGCTTCAAAAGTTCTTGTTGGTTTGTATTTTTTAATGAACAATATTAATTTCTGCTTCTTCCGTAACTCGACCTTTGGAGATTTACGCGTCAACACAAAAGTGAATTAACATGTTCTTTTGAAAAGAGTTTCGAAAGAAAAGCCCGAAGGCGCAAAAAAGTTTATATTGATTGGTATTTTTTACCTTAAAGAAGGATTTGAAAGTTTTTAGATGTTTTACGCTTTTTCAAGAAAAGAGCTTTAGTCTTAATGCATGGATGCAAATGAAAGAAAAATCACCTAAGGGAGACTAACCTAGATCTATCCCTAATGTTATCATACAATGATTGATCCTAAAGTTGAGTTTTGAAGGGAAACATCTACCCTAAGTTGACGTGCATGGATAACAATCTTAATGTCTATCTCAACTCATCATCTATAGATGAATCAAGAAGTCCTAAAGGAGCATAGCAAGGGTCTATCACCTAAAACTATGTCTATCTCGAATCATCATCTATAGTTGAATGGAGAGCTCCTAAGAGAACATGCCGACGGTATATCATCTCAAAACATGCACACAAAGATGAAATCAAACAAACAAGCCAATACGCTCAAGAGAGCACACCTAGAGAGATCCTATCTAGGTTAGCATGCCAAAGAAAGTCTAACAAAACTATCCTACATGGAACATGCAATGAGAGCGAAGTCGTGATCTCAATTTCAAAATTGAGTGACTCATCGATCAACAAGAAATAAAGGAAAGCGATAACATCCTATAGGGATCATGCACAGAGAGCAAATTCGTGATCTCAATTCCTAAATTAAGTGACTCGTCAATCAACAATCAAGGAAACAAACACAAGCATAACACATATAGCAAATGAAGTGCGGAATGCCTGCTACATGTCTTTAAACAGCAACTTCGAGCGCATGCTATTTATTTCCTACTTCTCATGATATCTATAAAGCAGTAAAGAAATGTAGTAAAGTGCAAAAGAGTAGAAAGGTAGTAGTAGCGACTACCAAAAGCGAGAAAATCGTCAAGAGCGGACAAAAGCAACGGAGAAGTAAGGAATACATGTCGAGCAAGCTTCAACGAGAAACAAATGAAGTCAGAAGTGATATCCAATTAAAGTAAAAGTAAATGCATGATTATAAATTCCTGTACAATGTATAACAGAATATCGCATGTATCAGGACAACATGTGAATTTCTCAGGATGATGAGAAACAAGACGTGTCGCATCCGGAGCGGGCATAAACCGTGTGCTTCGATCATATGACAACTTGTTATATCACGTAATCGAAAGCACAAAAAAAAACCTCGCCCAATGAACAAACGCATCAAAAATGGCAAAGCGATATGAAAATACTGATAAAAACTTATAAAGAGAAAGTATTTATTATTATTAATTTCAGTTTTGTGTAGGGAGATTTTTTTAAAAACACTAGTGAATTAATTCCTAAAAATTAAAGTCTATTATTATTATTATTTATTTTTTTATCGCTTTTATTATACCATAGAAAAAATATAAATAAAAACAATAGTTCAGGGGGTAAAAAACTGGAGTCAGGGGTGTAGGAATCTGGGAGCTAGGCCTAGCTAGAGTGAATCCAAGAACTGTTCTTTTGTTGTTGTATAACACAAGTTTCAAACAAACCTAAAAAAAGGTCCAAAGTATAATGGTGGTCGGCCCTGTAAGAAATGCCGTATGTTGTTGAATTTTCTACCCAACCAAAAGCTTATCTTTACCAACTTTATTATTAGCATGCCACGTTTTATTTTGTATCTTCCTGTGCTGTTAACTAGGTAATGTAAGGCATCATAACACAAGTGAAACAACCCGGCCGAACCTGTCATCTGGATGTAATGAAACATCAATGAAGTCGCCACCGAACGTCTTTTATCCCGCCGAAAGGGAAAGGGAATCATTGAGAAAACCTGAAAAGGGAGAAATCACGGTCTTTCGACCGAGAGATCGGGTAAGGGAGTCTGTTACGCGAGGGGAAGGTATTAGCACCCCACACGCCCGTAGTACTCTACGGTATCCACTCTTGTTGTCTAATCTAATGGGTGTGGTCAAAACTTATGTCTATGGCTTAAAGATGAAAAGGGAATGCATGCGAAAGAAAAGAAGATAATAATGTAGGGAAAATAAAAGTTGTGCTCGGTTGGACCCTACCCCTTTGCTTACGTATCCCTTTTAAGGAATCAGAGCAGCCGTAGTTTGGCTTACATATTTTGGTTGGTTTGTGTTTTTTAGTTAAGACAACAAAAATAGTCAAGATGGAAAAACATCCAATAAAACAAAAAACAGATGAGATGATAAAACATCAACTAAATAATAACATGGTAATATATCAAAGATGACGAAACATCAAATGATAGAACAATCACACCTGACAATGACATTGAGAGTCAAAGTAGGATAACAAACATGTGCGATGACGAAACATCGGCTTCAAACAAGTGTGCAATGGTGAAACATTGGCTAAAAGATAACAAGACATCATGGCAAAGATGGCAAAACATCAATAAAACGGATGACAAAACATCACACCTAACAATGATATTGAGAATCAAAGTAGGATAACAAACATATGCGATGATGAAACATCGGCTTTGGACAAGTGTGCAATGACGAAACATTGGCTAAAAGATAACATGATGTCATGGCAAAGATGGAGAAACATCAATAAAACGGATGACGAAACATCACACGTAACAATGATATTGAGAATCAAAGTAGGATAACAAACATGTGTGATGGAGAAACATCGGCTTCAAACAAATGTGCGATGGCGAAACATCGGCTAAAAGATAACAAGATGTCATGGCATAGATGGTGAAACATCAATAAAACGGGTGACGAAACATCACACCTCACAATGATATTGAGAATCAAAGTAGGATAACAAACACGTGCGATGGTGAAACATCGGCTTCAAAAAAATGTGCGATGGTGAAACATCGGCTTCAAAAAAATGTGAGATGGCGAAACATCGGCTTCAAACAAATGTGCGATGGAGAAACATTGGCTATAAGGTTTAAAAACAAAATCCAAGAGGCGCACAAAAAAATAAGATTAATTTATATCTTTTAACTTGAAGAAGGGTTTGAGTTTATTAGAGGTGTTTTATGATTTGCCAAGAAATTTTTTTTTGTTTTAAGATGCAAAATGCAAAGGAAGGAAAACAACTAAGGGAAACTAGCCTAACATTATCCATAGTGTTATCATACAATGGTTGACCCTAAGGTTGAGGATAAAGGAAATTCCTATCCTATGTTAGCATACATGGATTCCTACTTTAATTAACATGTCAAAGGAAGCTTAACAAAACTATCCTATAGGGAACATGCACTGAGAGCGAAGTCGTGATCTCAATTTCTAAATTGAGTGACTCATCGATCGATAATTAAAGAAGAAAAACAATAAACATCCTATAGGGAACATGCAATGAGAGCGAAGTCGTGATCCCAACTTCTAAATTGAGTGACTCATCGATCAACAATTAAAGAGATAAAGCAATAAACATCCTATAGGGAACATGCAATGAGAGTGAAGTCGTGATCTAAATTTCTAAATTGAGTGACTCATCGATCAAAAGCAAACACAATACATGTATCAGACAAAAAAATAGAGGGCCTCCTGACATATATCAGCAATAGAGGTCCCATCATGCAACATAGAACTATGAAAGTAGAAGAAAGGAAATAGTGCAATACCCAAACGGATAACTATCCGTAGCAACTGAGCAAGAATAGAAGAAACCCAAAGAACTTTAAGCAAGCTGGCATCAGTAGACAAATCAAGTCATAAATTACGCCATCAGGATGTAAATATTGAGATTTTCAGATATGAACAGATCCCATGGGCAATGTATGACATTCATAATCACATATACACATCCTGCATAGACATTTAAATATGCCAAGCACAAGAGTAGTGCCAATACAATAAGTTGTGTTCCACAAATAAAGTGAAACACAGTAGCCTTAAGTCAAAAATGGAAAACCTTTCTCAAAGTACCTCGCACATTCAACAACCAAGTTAGTATTCCATAAAGTGAATGATGACTCACATAAGGGATGAATGAAACATGATGAAGTGAGAAAAAACATGATAACAATTATCAAAGCATCAGGTATGGTAGACAAAAGGAAACAGGCATATACACAATTTGGTCAAGAATTAGAGGAATGTTGCTCCTTTCTATCACCATATTAAATTGGCAATTGAATATCAATCAAGGATCATGGGAGCTTGAGAAGAATATAATCAAAGACCATGAAGGTCCATAGCAACCACTAATCAATCATGCATAATTAATTCATCACAGCTCACAAGCATAATAGAAGGGAAATCCCACACAATGCATCAAGAGGTTCAATCATTCAAACATAGGGCATTAGGTGAGATGACTTGTGTTTATTTGGATGAACATATCCAACATGATCATTAGGTGCCCAATTATAGTCCTCACTCAAGTTCATTGGCCATCAGACAAATTGCAACAAGATATGCAACATTAATTGGGTACCTTCACTTCAAAAATACATCAAAAATAGAAGAGGATCTCAATAATTCAAACCAAAAAATTTCTTAACGTCTTTGAAGTGTGTAGAAGTCAGAAAGTAAGTTCTAAGTTCATGAATGGTTGAGGAGAGGGTCAAATGAGGCCCAAATTTCAAAACTAGTTGGCTAAACTATCAAAACTAGACAAGTTTTCAAAATAATTCATGGAAAATATCAAACCAAGCCAAATAATTCAAGAAAAATAGTTTTCAGATTCTCAATACATTCATGAACCATAATCAAGACTTGAATTCCATTGAAAATCCAGGGCATAATGATTTTGAAAATGAAACTTGCATAATAAGCAACAAAACCCCAATTTATGACTTTTAATCTTAAATATTGATTAGATAAGATCAAAATTCAAACAATTCAAACCAAGATTATGAAAAAACATAAGGAAACCCTAAATGTCAGAATACATATTTTTCCATATTTTTTTAATTAAGGAAAAGTCAAAAATAAAAATCAAATTCAAACAATTAATCAATTAAACAAAAATTCACATCTCAAAATAAAACTCTAATAAAAAATCAGAAAAATATCCAACCAAAATTATATTCAAATATTAGAATTAAAAACACACATCCGTGATTTTTTTTGTGGAATTTTTGAACTAAAGGAAGTATTAAAATAAAAATCAAACAAACAATTAACAATTAAACTATTATTTAAAGGAAAAAATACAAACCCTAGCCAAAATTCATGAAAAGGTAAAAATAATATTATATTCAGATTCTATGATTCAAAACAAGCTTGTGTGATTTTTTTGAGAATTTTTGAATTAAAGGAAATATTAAAATAAAAATTATGAAGCAAAAATTCAAAATAAACTTCTCAAATTAAATTTCTAATCAAAAATATAAAAAATGCTAAACCAAAGTCAGAATCAAATTATACATTATTTTATGAGTTCTAAACATTTTTTGTGGAAATTTTAGATCAAAGGAACTATTAAAATAAAAATAACCTTTGAACAAAACAATTAATTAAACCTATGAATTTTTAAACCAATCAAAACATTTTAAAAAAATTTCCAAAAATATTTGACAAATACTAGGAATTATTATTGGCCTATGGTAATTTTTTCATGATTTTTGAAAATTTTTTGATCACAAAAATAAAATTAGAAAATCAAATAAAATCAAAAATATGAAAAATGCATTAAAAATCACATGGACCAATCAGATCCAGCCACACCATCATCTTCTTCCTCAAGACAATGCCCTAACGCGCGTTTTTCAGTTTCATGCTCTTATGTTCTGATCAACACTTCTGTTAGAACAATGTTTGAATCTACTACCCTATATTTAAGTTTTGATGATAACAAAGTGAAAAGATATAGTATTTATAAGTTTCATGTTTGAACTATCTGCTGCCTAAAATTATTATGTTCTGACTTGCAGATACTCTGATTGATGTAAGCAAGATCACGTCTATTCAGCATCAGAATTTGATTTCATACACCAGCATCAGAAGTTGCCACATCAGAACGTCAAAATCAGATGATCAACTCACGTACATGCTGAAGCCTGATGAACAAGACTGCGCTTAACACTCTGATACAGAAACAATAGTTCATCAGCAGCGAAGCAGAATCAGAATGAGCCAAGCCAGAACTTGCGTTAAAGAAGCAACGGTACTGTGCATTGAAAGCTAATTAATTCCAACGGCCTCATTCCAGACAAGATCTGCTCAATAAGGAAAGCTTGTTATTAGCATTGAATCAAGAATGTTGCATTCAACGTTCATCATCTCAAGTGCTATATAAACAAGGCTTTGAAGATTATAATGGCTAATGCTCTCCAAATCTCTACACGCACAAAGCTGAACCATAATCTTCGTTCTACCAGTTTTGCTAAACCACATACTCTGATATTCATTACTGTTTAGCAATCTAGTTTCTAAGCTTCATTTTGTGTATACATCACAGTTGTGATAAAGTTTTGTAGAAAACATTCACACACATAGTCTTATCTCTTTGTAAGAAAGTGTTACCTTGACAAACCGGGTTGTGGTTTGAATCAAGAAGGCTTTAGCAGTTGTTAAAGCAGTCTGTAATATTCAGTTGAATATAGTGAATTAAGACCTCGTTGGAGAGAGGCGAAATCACCTTGACGGGTGGACTGGAGTAGTTTGAGATCAAACGAACCAGGATAAAAATATCTTGTCAATTGTTTTAGATTTCAGTTTTACAATTCAACCCCCCCCCCCTCTTGTGTTTTTCACCCCTTCAATTGGCATCAGAGCGCCTGGTTCTGAGCTAAAACACTTAACCGTGTCAGTACAAGATCCAGCGTCAGAAAAACACAATGGCAGGAAACAATTCTCACATCAGCAATGACAACAATGAGGACAGAGACAGATTCAGTGGCAAACCTCCAGTCTTTGATGGAGAAAACTTTGATTACTGGAAAGACAGAATTGAAAGCTTCTTTCTAGCACATGATGCTGATCTGTGGGATATGGTGACAGATGGATACACGCACCCTGTGAATGCAAGTGGTCAGAAGATTGATAGAAAATCAATGACTGATCAACAAAAGCGTGACTTCAAGAATCACCATAAGGCCAGAACCATCCTCCTCAGTGCCATCTCCTATACTGAGTATGAAAAGATCTCCAACAGAGACACATCAAAGAATATCTTTGATTCTCTCAGAATGACGCATGAGGGCAACGTTCAAGTCAAAGAAACAAAAGCTCTGGCGCTCATTCAGAAGTATGAGGCGTTCAAAATGGAAGAATCTGAATCCATTGAAACTATGTTCTCTAGATTCCAGATTCTGGTAGCTGGTCTCAAAGTTCTGGACAAAGGATACTCTACTGCTGACCATGTCAAGAAAATAATCAGAAGTTTACCCAAGCAGTGGAGGCCTATGGTTACTGCTCTGAAGCTAGCTAAAGATCTCAACAAAATCACTCTGGAGGAACTTATAAGCTCCCTCAGAAGTCATGAGATAGAGCTAGAAGCTGATGAGCCTCAGAAGCAAGGTAAGCCTTTAGCATTAAAATCTAACAGAAAATTTGAGTCTAAAGTTTTGCAGGCAGTTGAAGAAACATCTGATGGATCCTCATCAGAAGAAGACGAACTTTCCCTTCTCTCCAGAAGAGTAAATCAACTGTGGAAGCAAAGACAAAGGAAGTTCAGGAATCCCAGAAGATCTGATCAGAACGAGTCTTCTTCCAGATACAGAAGGACAGATTCTTCCTCTGGATACAGAAGATCTGAAGGCTCCTCCAGTAGCAAGAAGCCAAACTCCAAAGACATCATCTGCTACGAGTGCAATGAGCAAGGACACTACAAGAGTGACTGCCCAAAGCTTCAGAGGGAAAAGCCCAAAAAGAAGTTTGGAAGAGAGAAGAAGAAAAGTCTCATGGCTACATGGGATGACTCTGACTCGTCTGAAGCTGACTCAGAATCAGATGATGAAAGGGCAAACATAGCTCTCATGGCAAACATTTCAGAAGATAGTGAAGCTTCTGAATCAGACTCAGAATCAGACACAGAAGAGGTATTTCCTAACTTCGCTGTTAACTTTACAAAGGCTGAACTTGCTGAAAGCCTTAATGAAATTCTGGAACGTTATCAGCAGATTAGAGCTAAATTCAGAGACCTGAAAAGGAATCTTGAATCTGACTCTAATAAGTCTGAGAGTCTCAAATTGGAAAATTCTGAGCTGAGAGATAAGATTTCAAAATTAGAAAACGCTTTACAAAACTCTCAGAAGGAACCAATTTCTGAAACTCCCAGCAACGCTGATGAGATCATCAAGGAGTATGATCATAGTTTCCAGAAGTTCCTAGCTAAAAGCATAGATAGAAGCAGAATGGCTTCAATGATCTATGGAGTTAGCAGAAACGGCAGGAAAGGAATAGGATACCAAGGTAAGGTTCCTACACCAAAGAATGTCATGGACTTAACCATTAAACACACTCCTCTAAATTCACACTTTGTGTATGGTCACACACATGACATCAAATATACTAGCAGTAAGCACTCTGTGAAACCAAAATTCAACCAGAGTTTTGGTAAAACTAACAAATCAGGACCCAAGAAAATCTGGGTACCTAAGGATAAAATAATACATGTTGCAGATATCTTTAGCAGCAAGTCAGAAACACCAGTCATGGTACCTGGACTCTGGCTGCTCACGACACATGACGGGAAGAAGGCATATGTTCCAAAGCCTGGAACTTAAGCCTGGAGGCCACGTTGGCTTTGGAGGCAATCAGAGGGGAAAGATAATTGGCTCTGGAACTGTAGGTAATGGAAATCTTCCCTCTATTAATAATGTTCTGCTAGTTGATGGATTGATGCATAATCTGTTATCCATAAGTCAATTAAGTGATAACGGTTATGATATAATCTTTAATCAAAAATCATGTAAAGCTGTTAGTCAGAAAGATGGGACTATCCTGTTCAATGGTAAGAGGAAAGACAACATTTACAAAATCAAACTCTCTGAACTAAAGAGTCAGAATGTAAAATGTCTTCTGTCTGTTAACAACGAGCAGTGGATCTGGCACAGAAGATTGGGGCATGTTAGTATGAGAAGAATATCTCAGATTAACAAACTCAATCTGGTCAGAGGACTTCCTAATTTGAAGCTCAATTCAGATGCTCTGTGTGAAGCATGTCAGAAAGGCAAATTTGCAAAACCTTCTTTTAAATCCAAAAATGTTGTTTCCACCTCTAAGCCATTAGAACTTCTGCACATTGACCTATTTGGACCAGTTAAAACTGCTTCAGTCAGTGGTAAGAAGTATGGGTTAGTAATCGTAGATGACTATAGCAGATGGACATGGGTAAAGTTCTTAAGACACAAGGACGAGTCACATTCTGTGTTTGTTACCTTCTGTAACCAAGTTCAGAATGAAAAGGATCTTAGAATCGTTAAAGTCAGAAGTGATCATGGTGGAGAATTTGAAAATAAAGATTTTGAGTCATTCTTTAATGACAGAGGCATTCTGCATGATTTCTCTTGTCCTAGAACTCCCCAACAAAATGGAGTTGTAGAACGAAAGAACAGAACATTGCAAGAAATGGCCAGAACCATGATCAATGAGACAAACGTTGCTAAGACTTTCTGGGCAGAGGCAATAAACACAGCGTGCTACATTCAGAATAGAATCTCAATAAGACCTATTCTGGAAAAGACTCCATATGAATTGTGGAAGAACAGAAAGCCAAACATTTCATATTTTCATCCATTTGGATGTACTTGCTTTATATTAAATACAAAGAATTATTTGAACAAGTTTGACTCTAAGGCACAGAAGTGTATTATGTTAGGATACTCTAAACGCTCAAGAGGGTACATAGTATACAATACAGAAACACAGATTGTGGAAGAATCAATCAGTGTTCGTTTTGATGATAAGCTTGACTCTGAAAAGTCAAAGCAGAATGAAATTTTTGCAGGTATAGAAATTGAATTTGCAGGTTCTGAAGACAAGTCATCAGAAGCTCTCAACACAGACATTCCTTCAACATCTGAAAGGAGCACTGCTAGAAATCCTACAACAGCTGCTGATCAACCTCAGAAGAGATTACCCAGAAGCAGCTTGGATCACCCAGAAGAGACTATCCTAGGAAGAAAGGAAGATCCAATCAGAACAAGAGCAAGCTTCAGAAACTCTGAAGAAACTCTTATGGGACTTGTATCTCTGATTGAACCTTCTTCTATTGATGAAGCACTTCTGGATAATGACTGGATTCTGGCAATGCAAGAAGAGCTGAATCAATTCACCAGAAACGACGTATGGGATCTCGTTCCCAGACCAAAAGGATTCAACGTCATTGGAACAAGATGGGTGTTCAGAAACAAGCTAAATGAACAAGGTGAAGTCATCAGAAACAAGGCACGACTGGTTGCACAAGGTTATAGTCAGCAAGAGGGGATAGACTATACAGAAACCTTTGCCCCAGTCGCCAGGTTAGAATCTATCAGACTTTTAATTTCATTTGCTGTTAATAGAGGCATCACTCTGTATCAGATGGATGTCAAAAGTGCATTCTTAAATGGTTATATAGAAGAAGAAGTTTATGTTCACCAACCCCCAGGTTTTGAAAATACAAAACATCCAGAACATGTTTTCAAACTAAAGAAGTCATTGTATGGTCTGAAACAAGCTCCCAGAGCTTGGTATGAAAGGCTAAGTAACTTTCTGCTTGAAAATGAATTCACCAGAGGGAAAGTGGACACTACTCTATTCTGTAAAACAGTTAAGAGTGACATCTTAGTCTGTCAAATTTATGTTGATGATATCATTTTTGGTTCTACTAATCCTTCTCTTGGAAGAAAATTTGCTAAGTGTATGCAGGCAGAATTTGAGATGAGCCTCATGGGGGAACTGAAATTCTTTCTAGGAATTCAGATCAATCAAACTCCAGAAGGAACTTACATTCATCAGAGCAAATACATCAGAGATCTTCTGAAGAAATTTGACCTCTCAGAATGTAAGCCATCAAAGATTCCAATGCATCCCACGTGCATTCTGGAAAGAGAAGAGGTAAGCAAAAGTGTAGAACAGAAAGTCTACAGAGGTATGATTGGTTCTCTCCTCTATCTGACTGCTTCAAGACCTGACATATTATTCAGTGTTTGTATCTGTGCTAGATTCCAATCAGATCCTAGAGAATCTCACTTAACAGCTGTTAAGCGAATTTTCAAGTATCTGAAAGGTACTACTAATCTGGGTTTGTTTTATAGAAAATCTAGTGATTACAGCTTAGTAGGCTACTGTGATGCTGATTTTGCTGGAGACAGAGTGGAACGTAAAAGTACTTCTGGAAGCTGCCAGTTTCTGGGAGAAAATCTGATCTCTTGGTCCAGCAAAAGGCAATCAACAATTGCTCTGTCAACAGCAGAAGCTGAGTACATAGCAGCAGCAAGATGTAGCACACAAATGCTCTGGATGAAAAGTCAGCTTGAAGACTTCCAGATTTTTGAGAGTAACATTCCTATACTTTGTGATAATACTTCTGCTATTTGCTTAAGTAAGAATCCCATTTTACATTCTAGAGCTAAGCATATAGAAATAAAACATCACTTCATTAGGGACTATATTCAGAAAGGTATTTTGAACTTAAAATTTATAGATACAGACCATCAATGGGCTGATATCTTTACTAAACCCCTTTCAGAAGATAGGTTTAATTTCATTCTGAAACATCTCAGCATGAAAGTATGCCCAGAGTGAAACTGTTTTAATTCCATATATTTACTTTCAGAATGTAATTATTTTACTGTGAACTTCTGATCAATCTCCTTTCAGAAAGATAGAACATGCAGATTGTATCAGATGCAAGTCTAAAGATTTGAGAGTCTAATCTCAAAGGCAGACGTGCTGATCACTACATCAAACAAGTGTCATCCAATCATCAGCATATCTCTGAAGCAGAACGCGTGCACGCTTCTGAGAAGGCAAAGCGCTGATTGGGTGCATTGAGACACATGTCTGGTAACCGTTTTTAAGTATCTTTCTCAAATCCCCCAAAATCAGCAAGCATTTAATGAAAAGTAATCATGCTTAAATGGCAATCATGATTTTTTCTCTCTCTTAAAAACGTTTATCTTTTCAAAATAATTTTGAAAACTCTATTTAAGCACATTAATCTCTCATTCCTATTCTTTACGCTTTCTCACTATCACTCAAGCTTTTTCTGCATATTTCTGAGTTCATCTCTTGCAAACCTTTTTTCTCAATTCATTCTCAAAAACCCTTTTTAGTGTGAACAATGGCATCCTCCAGCATTTCTGCAGGCAATCAGAAGAAAGCAACTTCTGAGCAATATCAAGTGCCACTCAGAACTCTCCTCACTTCGGTGAAGAACCTTGAAGTGCTCTATGAGTTAATCATTGACTTTGAAAGCTTGAAGGAAAATGGTTTTGACCTAACTGAAGAAATTAGGGCTCAAAAGTGGGAGAGGTATTTCGATAGGTTGGTTGGACCAACATTCCCAGCGCTGGTCAAGGAATTTTGGATACACGCCAAGGTTTCAAAACATCTAGTCATCTCCTCTGTCATGGGGAAGAAGATTGTGATTTCTGAAGATCTCATTGCAAGGCTAATCGGTCAAAGTGGTGGTGGCGTCCGTTGTGTGGACATGGCTGAAAGATGCGCTGATGTAGGTGTGGTAGCTAACAGGATTTTCACTCTTGGGATGCCCAGCAGCAAGAATAAGGATCTGAAGGATCATTGCAGAGTATGGGCTAAGATTGTTCTGGGGTGCTTCAACCACAGGAAACCAACAAGTTCTCCTGATTATATAAATGTGGATCAGCAGTTTCTGATCTACTTTATTGATCAGAAGATAAAGATCAATCTGGCTCACTTCTTGTTCAACCATCTCAAAACCAGTGTGAAAGAAACAAGGGAAGAAGAAAGAACCAAGAGGGACTGGATACCGTTTGGAAGGCTAATATCAAATATTCTGACAGAGAATAGGCTGATTGAACATCTGATAGAAGCTCAGGAGCTGAGCACTATTGAACCAACAATTGGGAAACCTCTGAACCAAAGAATCTGAAAAAGATGAAGCTGATAGAAAATATTCAGAAGGAACCCAGAGCTACTTCCACTGCTGATATCTCCAGCAGAAGAGTGCCTCTGAGTGATTTTCCGGTATTTTCTGAAATGGAATCCAAACCAGAGATGTTTCTCAGGTACCCAGATGCGTACAAGGCAGAAGATACAGATCCAAAGATGAATATCAAAGATCTGCGTCAACCCCAACCAGAAGTGACTTTGAAGAAGACAAAGAAGAGGAAAGCGCCATCAGAAGGATCATCTCAGCAGACTCCAAAGAAAAGAGGTATTTCATCTGCTGCCCCTATTTCAAATTCTTTTACTATTCCAGCATCTATCCCTCCTCAAACCTCTCACAGAATACCAATTCCAATCCCTACCATTGATGAAACCATACAAGAAGAAGACCCTTCTGAGGCATTAAAACTCAGAAGACCTAGAACCAAACAACCCAAACAACCAACAATTTCAACAACAACAACACTTGACCAAGTGCTGGCTGATATTGAGCGTGAACATGCCTCTGCTCAACCAAACTCTGAACCACAAAATGTTCCTCCTCCACAACCAGAACAACAACAACAACCAGAACCAGAACCACAACAACAACAACCACTCTCATAAGAACCTCTGATCCCTGAGCAATCAGAGATTCCACCTCCCTCTACCCAACCAGAAATAAATCCACCTTCACCATAAACAGAGTTTCACAATTCTGAAACCCCTTCTCCTCATAAATCTGACCCTCACTCTCCTCAACCATCACCGCTGGCAATGCAGTTGCCATGTGGAACCACTATTGTCATGCCCCAGTTACCATCCTCATCAGAATCGACACCACCAAAGACTCCCAAAACACCACCCACTCCAATTGAAATATCTGATTCTGATACCCCTCCTCCAAAACAAACAGCATCTCAGAAAACCTCAGAAAACCCCAGCAGGACTTTCATTGACTTAACCAGTCTTGACCGTCTTGCTGATCTAAAACACAAAATTGCCATCCCAAAACCAAAGCAACCAGATGTTGGCTCTGGTATTTTGAATTTTGAAACAGGTGTGCTGCAATGGATTGCTTCTTTGAAGCAAGTCTGTCCTGGGATGATTGACCCAGCTGCTTCTGATCAGCTCTGGTCACAGTTCAGACTATGGGTACGTGCTGAAGCCCTCAAGTTGCAGGATATCAACTATGAGCAGGCACAACACAATTTCAGCAAGCTTCTGAATGAAGCTGAAAGTGTGCTTCTGAAAAAGGACGTGCTCCCTCTGGACAGTGAACCTTGGTCTGAGAAACAGCAAGCTGCAAAGGTGCAACCATCAGAAGAAGACAAGACCATTCAGGATGAAAGTCAAGCAGCGGATGTGGCTGAAAGTTCTGAGAAGCCTCCTCCTTCTGATGCTTCTCAAGCTGCCTTGGACAGGCAGACTCTGGAAGAACTAAGGCTGAATGACATTCGTCTACAGCAGCGGATGGATGAAAACGATCAGAAGATGAAAGCAAGAATGGATGTGCAGGACAGCAAGATTGACACTGTTGTCAGCATGGTGCATAAACAGAATGAAACTTCTGAAAAGATTCAAGCCATGCTGGAGAGCCTGTTCTCACGCTTGCCTCCTCAACCTTAAATCTTTTTTCATGCATAACCTTTTTCATGTTTTCTTGATTTTCTGATGTACTGTTTTGATTAAGTTTTTGTAATATTTTCTTGCTCTGATTCTGAACTATCTTAATATAATTAGTTTTTCTGATCTTAATTGTTTTAGCACATCACCAACACTTTTTGATTGCTGACAAAAAGGGGGAGAACAAGAATGATATTTAAATCAATAACGGCTAACTAGACAGAAACTCTCAAACATTCTAACTCTATTACTTGAAATGTTTTTTCTGTTTTGTTTAAAGTCTACAGGCACAAGGAAGCTCCAGGACACTCTGAAGACTAGAAGCTCTGATCAAAACGAAGAAGCTCTGATCAATATGAAGTTGCTCTGATCAATATGAAGTTCTGATCCAAAGCAAAGCTCTGACAAGAAAAGCTCTGAAGCTCTGCTCTGACATAAAGCTTCTGATAAGTCAAAGACTCTGATAATCTGATGTTCAAAAAAAGAAAAAGATCTGATCCTGAAGAACACGTATAATCAAAGGGAAGTAATCAACTCAGGGGGAGTATCTCTTAACTCTGACTTCTCCGTACTTCTTACTCTGATACATTTTCCAGATACCTTTTCACGTTATTTTTCATTTAAAATATCTAGTTTTTGTCATCATCAAAAAGGGGGAGATTGTTAGAACAATGTTTGAATCTACTACCCTATATTTAAGTTTTGATGATAACAAAGTGAAAAGATATAGTATTTATAAGTTTCATGTTTGAACTATCTGCTGCCTAAAATTATTATGTTCTGACTTGCAGATACTCTGATTGATGTAAGCAAGATCACGTCTATTCAGCATCAGAATTTGATTTCATACACCAGCATCAGAAGTTGCCACATCAGAACGTCAAAATCAGATGATCAACTCACGTACATGCTGAAGCCTGATGAACAAGACTGCGCTCAACACTCTGATACAGAAACAATAGTTCATCAGCAGCGAAGCAGAATCAGAATGAGCCAAGCCAGAACTTGCGTTAAAGAAGCAACTGTACTGTGCATTGAAAGCTAATTAATTCCAACGGCCTCATTCCAGACAAGATCTGCTCAATAAGGAAAGCTTGTTATTAGCATTGAATCAAGAATATTGCATTCAACGTTCATCATCTCAAGTGCTATATAAACAAGGCTTTGAAGATTATAATGGCTAATGCTCTCCAAATCTCTACACGCACAAAGCTGAACCATAATCTTCGTTCTACCAGTTTTGCTAAACCACATACTCTGATATTCATTACTGTTTAGCAATCTAGTTTCTAAGCTTCATTTTGTGTATACATCACAGTTGTGATAAAGTTTTGTAGAAAACATTCACACACATAGTCTTATCTCTTTGTAAGAAAGTGTTACCTTGACAAACCGGGTTGTGGTTTGAATCAAGAAGGCTTTAGCAGTTGTTAAAGCAGTCTGTAATATTCAGTTGAATATAGTGAATTAAGACCTCGTTGGAGAGAGGCGAAATCACCTTGACGGGTGGACTGGAGTAGTTTGAGATCAAACGAACCAGGATAAAAATATCTTGTCAATTGTTTTAGATTTCAGTTTTACAATTCAACCCCCCCCTTCTTGTGTTTTTCACCCCTTCAACTTCTCCCTTATTTCTCCACCAAAATCTATGATTCAAATCACAAATCAAAGTTCAAACTACCAACTACATCATGCTTTTTACAAAATTCAAAATGATCGATCATGGAAGTAGAAGTCACAGCAAGAAAATTGTGAAAATCATTAAATCATGAAAAACCAGAAGTTCACCAAATTGCATATGCTTCAAAATCAAACAAGTTTATACATCAGATGTAAGATCTGGCCAGCTATGAACATGATCACAAGCTTTAAATCACATGAAACAAGCAAAATTATGGAGAATCAAGATCTGAAAATACCTTTAGAGTTGAGAAATAAACTCAACTATGGCCTCTGAAACATAGTGAAAACCCTTGTCCCTTGCTTCTAATGCTCCAATGAAGTGAAAATGGTCATGAATCAAGCTCTGGAATGGAGAATAAAGAAGCATCGAAGCAGAAATGTTTTTGAGAGAGATAACAGCTTCTGATTTTTTGAGAGAATGAAATCGTCCCTTGAAAGAGAGTGAGATATGGCTTATATAGAGTGACTGCTGAGGGTAGAAAGGTCTTTGAAGAACTCTAGGCCGTTAGAAGCAAAATTGCAAAAAAACAGAAAAATCAAGAGAGTGATCATGTTGATGCTTTTGCTTCTTGTTATGCCCAGCCTATAAGTCGTTTTGATGATGTCATGTTGAGTGGAATTTTGAGCAAAGAATGTGCACTTGGTGAGTTGGATATGTTGACATCAATTAAAACTGGATTTGTGCACAAATATGCAACATGGACATGGTTTTCAAATAATCTGGCTAGCTGACTTTATGCTTAGTCCACTTGAAATTCCTTTGTGCGTTTTGGATGCTTGAGGGGCCTTTCAAGAGCTCTCATAACATAGAACATCATAGGGCTTTGAATTTTCCAAATTGATGCTGACTTGATGGAGAAATGATGTTGCAATCTTGAGGAAAAAATGCAATTTGACCTGCCTGGTCCGTGCGCGTGCATGGGCATGCATGGTGTGCATGAAGCCAACTTTGAGATACAACCTTTGAAGCACCATAACTCACTCAATTCTTGGCCAAATTGAAAGATTCAAAGCTAAACGAGAAGCTCTTATGGAAAACAACAAAATGCTCTTTTTAATTTTTTTCAAATTGAGGCTTGAGTCTCAAGAAAATGATTCCACAAAATGGCATGCCAAGTGTTTGATGAAATTACGTGCATGACTTGCCCAAGAGAAGTCATCTTGACACTTAGAAATTTTTTAAATTTTTAAGTTACTTCTTGAACAAGTTACATTCAAATTCACCATTTCTCATGATTCAAAGATGAATTTATGTATGGAATATGAAAAGAGGATGCTTAAATTGATGGTTGACCAAAAGTCCAACTTGGTCAATTACTGATTTTGACTGATTTTGACCAAAATCACCATTTTGCCCCTTTGATCAATTGAATCATTTCCAATTCAAATTGAACCTCAATTTTTCAATCATAAATACTTAATAACATGTGGTGAATCATGGAAACAAGTTTGCATGAAAAAGTCAGAGAAATCCTGATTAAATCCAAAACCCTAGTTTTGTACCATGTGCTAGGAGATAGCTGATCAAGCTTCCAAACCCAAATCCCACTGAGAATCATAAGAGACTCCTTGATAAAAATTGATTCTAATGATGATAAGATAATGATGCTTCATGAACTGACTCATCTAGGCCCCAATTACTTCAACTTGGACCCAACCCTAATTTTGACTGATTCCTCAAAGGAGAGTGATGAACCATCTTCAAAACTTCAAATCCTCTGGATATCTTGGATAATTTATTGTACAAAGGCTTTTCAAATACCAATGAGATGTTGTAGCTTCCAAATCAAGACTTGTACATTGATCAATAGCCTTGATCAAACAAAACCCTAATTTGACTGGTGAATCAAAAGAGTGATTCTTCTTATAATCAAACACAAACTTCAATCCTTTGATGATCCAAAAAGATGCATAAAATATCTTGAGATATGCAAAAAATTTTGAGCTTGAAAGATCCAGAGGTTTAGATGATAAGGTTCTACTTGAGCAACTTGTCAATGCAATCAACCTTCAAAGCTTGAGGAAGACTTGATAACCAAAGTACTTTGATCACATCACAATGTATGAATGCAATGCAATATGATAATCATGATGAAACATAAGCCTAAATCAAGAGGGTAAATTTTGGGGTGCGACAGATGCCCCTATTCAAATATATTCAACATGATAAGTGAGAAAAGTGACAACTTTCAAGCGTTCAGAGTTAAAGATGATTTAATACAAAAGAACCCGAAAATTTACACTATTGAAGAAGAAAGAAAAAGAAGCAGGAAACCCCAAAGACATGCGTCATAATGAAGCTGTAACGCAGGTTGAAATAGAACGAAAACAAAAGAATAATAGACGCAACTAAACTTCCGGACAAATGTGCCAGGGCAAAACTGGGCTTCAAAAAGGGTGAGATAAAACTCAAACCACAGAGTATAGGCGAAACTAAGCTCTGGAAAAGAAAACGTACGCGGGTGAGGAGGCGAAACTATGAGCTCGACCCAAAGCAAAGTGGCTAGAGTGCGTGATTCTAGGAGCACTTTCTAATATCAACTAAGATAGACAATATGAAGGAACTGAAAGAATCCCAGAAATGAGGAACAAAAGCGAGACGAAACTCGACTCAATAACCAGTTAGACGAAACTAAACTAGATGAGTACCAGGACGAAACTGGATTTCACGCACGGGTAACGAGGCGATACTCGACCCATAACAAAGTGATGAGAGTGCATGTTTCTCAAAGCACCCGCTGGTCTCCGATCAATGGATAAACAGTGATGAAAACTGATAGAAGAATCCAAGGAACAAAAGAGACTGATCTCATACCAGGGACGCAGCACGAACACTGCACTTGGTAAACGAACACCGTCAAAGGGTCTAAGGTATGAAAGCAAAAACGAGACGAAACCTGACTCAATAACTAGTTAGACGAAACTAAACTAGATGATTACCAGGATGAAACTGGATTTCATGCACAGGCGACGAGGCGAAACTCGACCCAAAGCGAGAGTGATGAGAGCGCATGTTTCTCAGAGCACCTACTAGTATCAGGTCAATGGATAAACAATGACGAAAACTGATAGAAGAACCCAAGGAATAAAAGAGACTGATTTCAAACCAGGGACGCAGTACGAACACTACACTCGGTAAAGGAACACCGTCAAAGGGTCCAAGGTATGAAAGCAAGAACGAGATGAAACTTGACTCAAAAACTAGTTAGGCCAAACTAAAATAGATGAGCACCAGAACGAAACTGGATTTCACGCGCAAGGTGAGGAGACGAAACTCTGAGCTCAACCCAAAGCAAGGAGATTAGGGCGTACACCTAAAAACCTGCTAAAAACGAATATCAGGACGAAATTGGTATTCGAAAGGTGCATCAATAAACATTGGAATGAACCGGAGAGGGTAGTGAAAACTAAACCTGAGAAGACCGCGCCAGGGGTGAAACCGAACTACAGTCAAGAGTAGACACTCAAACAAACAAATGATTGACGCCAAAAGGATATTGGTATGAGGGGAAAACTGAGATAATGAGGACGAAGACCTCGCTGGGGATTTAATCCGAAATATTAGCAAATTCACTGGGGACAACAGAAACAATAATGGCTTATGTTCCGATGCATGTTTAAATTCTTTTTATATAGCACAATGCTCCATATAATGGAAATGCTATGTGTTTTGGTAGATGCAATATAATGATGCATGTTTAAAAGTTCCACTGCGGAATGGCCAATTGAGAAGTCAATAACCAAGAAGTCAGAATCTGACATGACTTGTAAAAATAAATTGAAAAATCCAAAGGAGAGGAGAAAATATGGGGAAATGCTAGAGAGGGAGCCTCAAAGAGATGAAGCTTCACAGGGAATAACAATCGAGCAACTAGTAGAAACGGGCCACAAATGTTTGAGGGGAGCTGCAAAAATAAATTGCAAACCCCTAGAGAAGATCAGATCGACACTCTAGCTTCTGGAGAAGATTAGACATTGAGGGAGAAAATCAGGGCAAGACTGTAATCTCTGGAAAAGATAGTGCATAGCCGTGTTGAGAATGATACCAAGACAACAAACCCGACGTGATGGGTGAAAAAATTTGATGGGGAAACAAAACTATGCTGAGGAGATGAGACCTCACCGGGGATACAGAACTCTGTTGAAGATTTGTTGGAGAGATTTTTCTTTTGGAATGCAATCATTGGATGTATCATGCAGATAGTCACACGGTACCGACTTTACTCGGGATAAGGAAATATCTTAACATAAGGATGCCCCAGTCAGTAGATCGGCTGGGAAATGAGAGGTCATAGCGAGGGATCTCTGTTGGCAACTCTGTTAGAGAGTTGAAACTTCTTCAGAATGTGAGTTCCCATTTAAACAAACTCCACTGAGGATGTGCGACATATCCAAACTTGAAGTCTCAGGATGAAGCCTTTAAAAGAAGATTCTAGGGGAAACAAAACTTCGCTGCGAAAACGAAACTTCACTGGGGATAGGTAAAGTCCTATCCATTACACGGGTCCTGTCTAGCAGAAGAAAACCGAATTTCCCTTCTTGACAATCATTAAGCTCTCTACAGGTGTTCAAAGTGTAAACTCTTTTTTTTTATGTCAAACAAATGTTTTGCATGCAAAAAAGTGTTTATTTTGGGAATGACAAACCCGATGCGATGATTATTTAAGCCTTAAAGTTGAAAAACCTTAACAAAGTGTCGCATCTCTGTTGTGAATGAATCACTGGCTAGAGTGCAAAAATTTCAATTTTTTTTATAAAGAAAAACGAGTCAAGATGCGGGTGATAAGATACCAACATGGATATGCAATACATATTTGGGATTTTAGGAAACGTTATCCTGTTGTAGTATGCTTTCAAGTTAAACCCTTGTTTCGGTTAAAACTTTTAGAGGTTGTAACAATGACCTGGTTCGAGGGTTTTTAGAAAAAAGTTTTTCAAGGCTCAAATTATTTGGTGCCCACCCCCTTCGTGATATTCTCCTGTCCTAAGTTCAGCTGACTTATCATAAGCATTCACCTTTCGAAAGGATTCATAATGAGTGATCACGACAAATCCTCCAACATGATTGTCACTTAACTTTTGCTGCTTTTGTTTTTGATATTATTGTTCCTCTTCTTTTGATGAAAATTTTATTGAATAATATCTCTTTTTTTTTGGCCTTTTAGGCTCTTCTTTTCCCTAACTTTTTCCTGGACAAAATCTTTTGAATTTCAATTTTTTTTTGGAGTCCAGCTGGACGCCCTAACTTTTGCCTAAGCGACTTGTTTTCAAGTTTCGACTTAGCGGGGCTTTTTGTTTATTTCTTATTCATACTTTCCACTTTGAACAAGTCAATATGACTTTAGGTCTTTGAACTTTTTCTTTCTTTCTCTCTCTTTTTTTTTGAAGAAAACAAATGCCTCATTCCTTGGTCGGCGAGGGATAACCATTATTGTATCGATTCAATCTCGACCTCAGGACTTTGCGAGGAAATGAACATCGTGGTTTAAAAATTTTCCTGATCTCATGATGCGAAATATAAAATGTGGTGATCCTCAGATGGGACATTCCTTCTGAAATTTGAATGCTTGGGCAAATTAACTGAAGATCTACCCTTCCCCTGGTTAAAAAAAGGTTTTTTTTGAACAAAAAAGAAACTCCTACTTCAAAGGCTCAGAGGGGTTAACGAGGGTCTAACTCCCTTATATCTCCGGTGTTTGGGGATTGAAACAATGCCTGTACATCTTCAACGGGGTTCTACTCAAAAGCATACCATTATTGTCATCGTTTTTAGCTAAAATCCTTCCTCCAAACTCTTGGCTAAGCAAAATAATTGGCACAGTTGGTATCAAAATGCCCAAATAATCGATTAAAGAGTGATACTGGATGGATTAAGTAAAATGAAACAATTTTTTTCAAGGCAAAAATATTCAACGCATCAAGACTGGCATTCGGCTATAAACAAAATCCTATATGCAGACAATGCTAAAACAATCAATCAAGATAACACATGAAAGTGCGGCAAAGAAACGTAATAAAAGCCATTATGGGGAAGAAATATCTCCAATTAGGTTCGTCGACCTCGCCGACCTGCCGTAATCTTGATATTACTCTGACCCATGACCTTTACCGACAGCACGGCGCTTTAAACAAAATGACAAGGCATCCGCCAATAAAGTGAATGAGAATCCCATCAAACTTAGAACCAAACATGCCCATTACACAATAGTATTTGTGTTTGTTATCCGTATTTCAAGCGGTCAACTGACCATGACTTAGATTACCATTTCCGTGTAAGGCCCACGAAGTTTATATGCACATGCTCATTAAAAATATTGGACGTTTTTGCAAACAAAATAGTAAAAAGGGAGAAAAGAAACATATACGTGTACTTGAAAGAAGATATTCTATTGATTTTGAGAAATCAGCCTGTGAAAAAGGCATTTACATTTGGAAGCAAGTAATTACAAAATCAAAGCAAACAAGTGTTTACAAGCAATGTGAATGTGAATATCCATCAAGTACCGACTCTACTATGGCTCTTATGACTCTTACGCTTCCATCTTCCTGCTTTTAGACAGATCATTCTTGGATTAGCTTCGAGCTTATGCCAGGTGACAGAACGAAGGAAAGAAACAAAGGATCTCATGCTGAGCGTAGTCATTTGTTTAAGTTCCTAACTTTTGCCTGAATCTCCCTTTCGGGTTTTCGATTCACCAAGACACCCTCTTTTCGCCTAAACCGCCCTTTCGGGTTTTCAGTTTAGCGGGTTTTTTTTTTATTTTTTATGCAAAGTATTTTTTAACTACATCAGCATTTACAGGGAGAGGGAAGTACTCTCCATCCATAGTCGTGAGCATCATCGCTCCTCCAGAGAAAACTTTTCTGACCACGAAAGGACCTTCATAAGTCGGAACCCACTTGCCCCTGGGATCTCCCTGGGGGAGAATGATCCTTTTTAGCACAAGGTCACCTGGCTTGTAACACTGAGGCCGTACCCTCTTATCAAAAGCTTTCCTCATCCTTTGCTGATATACCTGACCATGACATACATCCGTCAACCTCTTTTCGTTAATAATTTCCAACTGATCCAGCCGATTATGTACCCATTCACTTTCATCCAGCTCAACATCCCTCATGATCCTAAGAGAAGGAATCTCGACTTCCACCGGCAATACTGCTTCCATGCCGTAAACCAATGAAAATGGGGTTGCCCCAGTCGAAGTACGCACAGTGGTACGATAACCATGCAAAGCGAAAGGCATCATCTCATGCCAATCTTTATAGGTTACCACCATCTTCTGCACAATCTTCTTGATATTCTTATTGGCTGCTTCAACATCACCGTTCATCTTTGGTCGGTATGGGGAAGAGTTATGATGCTTGATTTTGAAGGACTCACAAAGCTCCTTCATCATTTTGTTGTTCAAATTAGACCCATTACCGGTAATGATCTTTTCAGGCACTCCATAGCGACAGATAATATTATGCTTAATGAACCGAGTTACCACCTGCTTGGTGACATTGACATAGGATGGATCTTCGACCCATTTTGTAAAATAATCGATGGCAACCAGAATGAAACAGTGACTGTTAGACACAGTCGGTTCAATTTTGTCGATCATATAAATCCCCCACATTGCAAATGGCCAAGGGGAAGTCAAAACATTCAAAGGTACTGGCAGCACATGCACCTTATCAGCATAGATTTGACATTTGTGGCAAACCCGTGCATGATTGTAACAGTCGGTCTCCATGGTGGAATAATAATAACCTGCTCGTAAAATCTTTTTAGCCATGGTGTGCCAATTGGCATGGGTCCCGAAACCACCTTCATGTATCTCCTCAATGATTCTAGCTGCTTCTTTCTTGTCAACACATCTGAGTAGTAAGCCGTCATGATGCCTTATATGCAACACACCACCACTGAGAAAGAACTTGGCTGAAAATCTTCTCAAGAACTTCTTATCTGTGACGGATGCCTCTTCAGGGTACTCTTGTGTTTCAAGATATCGTTTAACATCATAAAACCAAGGATTACCATCTGATTCCAAACTGGCCTCAAAATAGAAAGCTGACTCACTCAAACTTCTGATAGTAATGGAAGGTGCCTCATTAGCCCACTTAACCTTGAACATGGAGGACAAAGTTGCCAGTGCATCAGCTAGATTGTTTTCTTCTCTGGCAATGTGCTCAAACGTGATCTCTTCAAAGTACGTAATCAGCTTCATAACATGCTCATGATATGGAATTAGGTTCTGATGGCGAGTCTCCCAATCTCCATTAATCTGGCTGATAAAAAGATTGGAATCCCCGTAAACTTTCAAAAATTTGATGCGCAGGTCGATCGCCGCTTCAATGCCATAGATGCAAGCCTCATATTTGGCCATGTTGTTAGTGCAATCGAAACAAATACGAGCCGTGAAAGGAATGTGGTATCCCTCAGGAGAAGTGATAATAGATCTGACGTCGTTGCCCATGGCATTGGAGGCACCATCAAAAACAAGTGTAAACGTGATCCCGGCTCAGGTCTTTCGTCTGGGTCTGGCATATTACAATCCCAAATATACACAATTTCCTCATCTGGAAAATCAAACTTCATCGGTTCATAATCATTCATGGGCTGATGAGCAAGTTGGTCCGCCAGTACACTACCCTTAATTGCTTTTTGAGTAGTGTATTGGATATCATATCCGGTGAGTATCATCTGCCAACGGGCTACCCAGCCTGTAAGAGATGGCTTCTTGAAAATATACTTGATTGGATCCATTTTGGATATCAAGTAGGTGGTGTGAGTTAACATGTATTGCCTCAAACGTTTGGCGGCCCAAGCAAGCGCACAACAAGTCTTTTCCAGCAATGAGTACCTTGACTCGCATTCCGTAAACTTCTTACTCAAGTAGTAAATAGCCTGCTCTTTCTTCCCTGTCTCGTCGTGCTGACCGAGGACACAACCCATTGAGCTCTCCAACACAGTTAGATACATGATTAGTGGCCTTCCTTCCACTGGCGGCATGAGTATCGGAGGTTCCTGCAAATACTCCTTTATTTTGTCAAAGGCCTTCTGACAATCCTCATTCCATTTCACTGTCTGACTTTTCTTCAACAACTTGAACAAAGGTTCACAGGTGGCTGTGAGATGAGAAATAAATATAGAAATGTAGTTTAACCTTCCCAAGAAACCACTTGCTTCCTTCTCTGTCCTTGGTTCAGGCATTTCCTGTATCGCTTTTACCTTGGCCGGGTCCACCTCGATACCTTTTTCACTTATAATAAAACCCAACAGCTTGTCGTATCTCACCCCGAAAGTGCACTTATTCAGATTCAACTCAGCAAGAACTGCCTCAGTCTCTCGAACAATTTTTCCAGATAAACAAGATGTTCCTCTTCCGTGTCAGAGTTAGCAATCATACCATCCACATAAACCTCAATCTCTTTGTGAATCAAATCATGAAAGAGAGTGATCATGGCACGCTGGTATATTGCCCCGACATTTTTCAAACCAAACGACATCACTTTATAACAAAAAGTTCCCCAAGGTGTGATAAATGTTGTCTTCTCCATATCCTCCGGATCCATCTTAATTTGATTGTAACCCGAAAAACCATCCATGAACGAAAACACTTTGGAATGAGTAGTATTATCGACCAACACATCAATATACGGAAGAGGGAAATCATATTTAGGGATGGCCCTGTTCAAATCCCTATAATCCACACACATCCTGACCTTACCATCCTTCTTGGGCACATACACAACATTTGCAATCCATGGCGGATAATTGATGACCTTTAAGAAATTCGCGTCCAACTGCTTCTGGAACTCCTCTTTGATCTTCTTGGACATCTCAGGATGAGTTCTTCGGAGCTTTTGCTTGATAGGAGAACAACCTTCTTTGAGCGGTAGTCGATGCACCACTATGTCTGTATCAAACCCAGGCATATCCTTATAAGACCAAGTGAAGATATCCGAATACTCACGGAGTAGCTCAATCAATCTGACCTTTATACTTTCTTCAAGATCTGCCCCTATCTTGACTTCTCTTCTTACCTCTTCTATGCAAATATTCACCACCATAATCGAATCCTGATTCGGATGGATAACCTTCTCCTCTTGTTTTAACAATCTTGCTAACTCCTCAGGAAGATCACAATCCTCAAATTCTTCTTCTTCAGCTTGATAAATAGGAGTATCAAAGTCATAATGAGCCATAGTAGAGTCGTTATCAATATAATCGGTGGTGGAAGTGCATCTGCATGAATGACATTTTGGCGTTTTTTAGTGACAGTGTGTGAAAAGAGAAACATTGCCATTCAAAAAAATAAAAAAGAAATGGAGCAAAATTTTGAATGCAAAAAACATCCTTTATTTCATGATAAACTTGAAAATAAACATGGTGGCCCTACACAAATGATCCACTACGCCTTGGGCAGAGCGTAGGAATTATGATATGATAATAAAAGAAACAAGAAAATTACTCCTCAGCGCTTGAAACTTGTATAACATCCACAGAAGTCTAATTGTTGAGTGTTTGGCCTAGAATACTCGGACGAATCCAATCTTCGATATTGTAGCCATCAACCCTATCATCGCCAACTGCATTGACGTGTCCTTCTTGAGTAGCACAAGGACGGGAAAACTTCACAGGAGTAGATAAACTTGATTCTCCGGGAGTTGCACTCTGCTGACCTGGGCTAAAACCAAGACCAAATTTATTAAATTTTGGAGTAACGTCCAGCACCTAACCCCAACCTTCAGGGTTGCCATTTTCCATCACAGCTCTCGCATCCTTGAGAGAAGACATAACAGTTTCCGGTTTCCTTTTCTGCTCTGGAGGAGGAAAATTGACAGCATGAACTGTCTCAAACGCCTGAAACGGAGTCTCATGCATCTCGCCTTCAACTTCAACATAGCAGAATGATGTCAAATGACTCACGATGTACTCTTCCTTGCCGCACACAGTTATCACCTTTCCCTCTGCAGGATACTTGAGTTTCTGATGAAGAGTAGAAGTGACTGCCCCTGCTCTATGAATCCATGGCCGCCCCAATAAATAACAATACGCTGGCTGTATATCCATCACAAAAAAGGTAGCCGTGAAGGTGCGAGGACCGACCTTAATTGGTAACTCCACCTCCCCAAACACTGATCTTCGAGACCCATCAAACGCCTTCACCATTAAATCACTAGGGCACAGCTCCAGTCCAGAATAATCAATCTTCATCAATGCTGACTTTGGCAATAAATTTAAAGACGATCCTGTGTCCACCAAAACCCGGGATAAAGTAGTGCCCCTGAACTCCATTGAAATATGCAACTCTTTGTTATGGTCTCGCCCTTCCGGAGGAAGATCAAAATCTGTGAAGCCCAGACCGTTCCCGGCAGATATGTTAGCACAAACATTCTCAAACTGATTGACTGTTATCTCATGTGGCACGAACGCATTATTTAATAACTTCATCAAAGCATTTCTGTGAGGTTCTGAATAAATCAACAGAGACAAGATAGACATCTTAGAAGGAGTATGGCTCAGATGATCAATTATTCTATAATCACTCTTTCTAATAATTCACATTAACTCTTTAACCTCATCGGGAACTGAAGAAGCTTCTAGTATCGGAATTGGTTGAGTCACATTGGCTGGTGTAACCCTTGGATTACCAATCACCGCCTGCTGTTTTCCTTTTTCTCTTGCAGAAGCATCTGCCGTATCTTGCACATTGGAAGGACCAAATACTCTCCCGCTTCTAGTCATTCGTCCCACACCAGAAAAATTATGAACTTCCTCTTCATTATCTTCAGCACGTTCTTCCTCAGACGAACGGGTACTTACCTCCTGCTTCACCCCATGGTAATAAACATCGGCACCATAATGCCATGGGATGGCCTTCTCACTGGTATACGGCATGGGACCAGGTACCGTAATCATCAAAGGAGGCGCCCTAGATGAGGTAGGAATGCACACAGGGGTGTAAAGAATAGATACCACAACAAAATCTTCTTCAGTAACCTTATGGTAGCTTGGTTTTCTATCGAACTGCAGGGAACCTTCCTTTATCATCAACTAGATACCGGCTTTTAAATCATCACAGCCCTTCGGTTGCTCTCTACACTTGGCACACTTTGAAGTACAACTCGGGAAAATAGAATTGTCAAGTAAATACCGCTTAACATACCACAACAGAGTAGTTACTTGTTCCACATTCATGATTAAATTCAACACTTCACCATTATCATCAATCATATTAACAACACCCCCTCCATGCCTAGGCATTGGGTTCTGAGTAACATTCGGACCGGTCACTGGAGTAAACTCAATTGCCTTAACATCCAACAAGTCTTGTATTTTTCACTTCAACGCAAAGAAATTGTCAGTAGAATGACCAACTCCGCCTGAATGGAACTCACATCTTGCGTTAGCATCATAGTTAGGAGGAAGTCTTGCGGGGGGTGGTGGCATATTTCTCAAACCGATCAACTTCAAATCGAGCAAATGGTGGAGTGCTTCAGTAAGAGATACCGGCAAGGGGTCGAATTTTCTCAACTGTCTCTGCTGTTGATTATTATACTGACGGGGAGCATCTTGCTGTCTCTGTTGTTGAGGCACTGTATTCGGTCTCTGCTGCAGAGGAGCATTAATAGGAATAGAAACAACATTGATTTGTTAGTGCTGACGATTGTCTCTTCTTCCTCTATGAGAGTAAACCGCACTTGTGTCGCCTTCTCTTTTCTTAGGGTAAGTGTTGAATGGTTTCTTACTGCCTCCTGATGAGCCACTAGAACCTCCAATCTGAATTTCCCCCAATTTCAAACCTACCTCAATTCTTTCACCAGCCATAACCAAGTCCGCAAATCCTGCCGAAGTACTTCCTATCATGTGCTCATGGAATGGTCCTTGTAGGGTATTCATAAACATATCAATGAGTTGTCTCTCCCTGAGTGGAGATTGAACCCTCACAGCCAACTCACGCCATTTTTGAGCGTATTCCTTAAAAGATTCTCTTGGTCCATGTGACAAATTCTGTAACTGAGTGCGATTAGGCGCCATATCCACATTGTACTGGTAATGTTTGACAAAATCCCGAGCAAGATCATTCCAGCAACGAATATGAGTTTTCTCCAACTTCATGTACCACTCCAGGGATGCCCCATATAGGCTATCCTGGAAAAAGTGGATCAAAAGCCCCTGATCCTTAGTATGCACCGACATCTTTCAGAAATAAGCAGTTGCATGAGTAATAGGGCATGACATTCCATTGTACTTTTCAAATACATGAGGCTTGAACTTTGGAGGAAAATTCACCCCAGGCACCAAACCGAGATCATTAGCATCCATACCAAGGACTCCTTGCCCTTCCACAACCTTCAAACGTTCCTCCAACAACCGATACTTCCTATCCTCAACCCGAACTTCCGGCTCTGAACGCCGAACAGAAAACTGATCCTCATCCTGATCAAAGTCATAATCCTGCTCCTGATAGTTCCTTACACCGCCCTGATTATCTCTTATGTTCCCCACAAGACAAGGTCCAGGAGACGGGGGAAACTTCCCTACGTTGCGCACAAAAGGGTTTTCAGGCATCTCGTGAAAATTTCCAATAGGCTGATCTTGCACATCCCCCAATCCTACAGAAATGTCCTGATAGAGCCCTTGATTTCCACCATCCCCTGGATAGAGGCACTGGTTGTTGACAATGGCAGCCAGTTCCTCCTGTCGGTGATTCACATTGGTGATGACCTCCATGAACTGGGTCATCTGAGTAGCCATCTGGGCCCTCATTTCAGCGAGTTCAGCTTGAACTTGTTCCATCTATCTTGGCAAATTGTTTCTGGTGGAATACCGATGAATAGTCATCTTGAATTATGAATAAGAAAAGCAGAAGAATAAGAATACCGTCTTGAGATAACCTGTAATGTTATGAAATGCATGATATGCATGATATGTTTGTCATTTCCAGGTATTCAAGAGTCCTTTTATTCATCAATCACAGCGTGCATCCAAAAATCAAACATACATTCAAAGGGAAAAAGGATAAAAAGACAGACACTACAATTATTTACAAACAAAAGAAACGATGTTCGAGTGACTTCAGACATTTAAGAGTGTAGCGATAAACAACAAAATACGTGTTTCAAAGTAAACTTAACAAAAAAATGAATAATAAAAACAAACAACGGTCCCTTCCAACAATCCTGGGCTGACCAAATACACCAAAGGTAAGTAACAAAACTAAATCTCCGGAACAAGACACGCTTCAAGGTGTTGACAATACTCTTCAAGCCTGGATTTCTCCTTCAAAAGTTGTGATGCGACTACTTTACTTTCTTGAAACCGATCCTCTGCGACATGCCTCTGGGCTGCTTCCTTCTTAAGCTGAGCATCTTTGTCTTTGAGCTGTTTCTCCAAGTTTTGAATCTTCTTCCTATAGCTATTCTCAGATGTCTGAAGCTTCCGGCACTCTTGCTGGGTCTTACTCAACTCTTCTTCCATTTCAGCATGAGATCTCTTCCTAAAACTGGTTGCATCAGAAATTTCCCCTTGAGCTTCTTTGAGTTTGCGAGCTAAGTCGTCCCTTTCTTGATCTACCCAATAAAGTTTCATCCCCGCCTCACGGTCTTTTGCGCGAAGTTGGATGTTCTCAACATGAACCTGGGTGAACACCTCGGTAGGCACCGTGTTACTCAGAACAATAGGAGGTTGCTCACATATAGGAGCCGACCTTGCAAATGGTAACCATAAAATCTTAACCCTGGCTCTAATCCATTCCAAGTAAGGAACCCTAGCAATAGGAACCTTCTTTCCCAAAGTAGTTCTATCCTTGTGAATTCCCTTCCAAGCACTTGTCACTCTTTTCAGCATCGCAGGATAACTTCCTCTAACAAAATACACTGATTCAGACACCTCCTCAACCTTTGGCGGTCCATCCATTGCATATCCCAATTGACGATAAGCAAGCACAGGATTATAGTTAATACATCCCTTAGTTCCTATGAGGGGAACATTAGGGAAATCTCCGTAGCTAGTGATAATACTTCGTACTTCCCCCATGTCATAATTCCATCGGATATCATATGAAGTAAGGCTGACAAGTCTTGATGACCATCAAAGAGAATGTCTAGTATCCACAAAAGGGCCACTTACCGTTAGGTGAAACTTAAACCATTGATACAACATAGAATGACATAAACTTACATTACCTCCTTTTCCATGCCTGGAATGAATGGTGTAAAAAGTATCTGCCAAGAGTGTCGGTACCGAGTTCTTATTTCTAAAAACACAAATAGCCGCCAAATCCACAAAATTTCTCTTGCGAGGGAAGAGGATGATCTCGTATATCATGAGATCAAATAGAGAGCTGAAGTCATTCCAATTCCCTTTCTTTTCCCAGTCTTCAGCTTTCTTCACTAAGAAATCCAAATAAAACCCTGTAGTATCCTCACTTGATTTCCAATTATCTTTCACCTCTTTCCAACCCAAATGAAGAATTTCAGCAATAACTTCGAACTTCAGCTTCTCCGGCACCTGGACAAAAGGAACTTCATCGGACAACTTGATATTAAGTAGGTACGCGTACTCTTCTAGTGTGGGAACCAGTTGATAATCTTGAAACGTAAAACACCATAATTCCTTGTCATAGAACTGGAAGAGGGTGATCAAAGCCATTGGGTCAACTGGAGTGTTAAGGATTGGTAACAAATTGCCATAATTTTTGTTGAAATTATTCAGAACATCACCCTTTAGATAAGAACTCAACCTCTTCAATTCGGACATATCAATAGAAGGAATCTGATAAGAGAATGTATGCCTGGTGGGATCTTTAACACGAACTGAATCAAACTCATCTGACGAGAGGCTAGCCATTTATGATGGAAAGAAGACTCTTGAATGTCCCTGGAAGATGACATGCGCATGCTAGTTATTTTTTATACATCATTTTTTTTAGAAATAAATATGCTATGATGCAACATGACAAGATCAAAGTTTCACACTAGATAATGGCTGGACCATTACAGAACAACACCACTCAAGATCAAAAGAAAATCCCAAAGCTTCAAAACTATCATGGGAACCTGAGTCACCTTCGCAACACAAAGTCACCAACAATACTTGTACCTGTAAGAAAAAGTTTTCCCGCCCCTCTCCCGGGTGTAGTCTAGGTCAAGGTAAGGTTAACAGCTAAATCAGAGTACAAGAGCTCGACTGTCGGTATCATCATACGATAACACCTATCCGAACTACCTCTAAAGTCATGGGTCTCATGGTCAGGTCTATAAAGCATCCGCCTCATAGCTGCCATGGTCACTCTATTCCTAGTTCCTATGGAATTCACTCATAGCTTGGGTATGAGGCCTTTTACCTCATGGAACAACCCACCCACCAAGAAATCCAGAATCCAAACAGTCCAGCCAAAATCAGTATGCAGAAAGTAAAGCGCACATAGGATGCAATGCAAACAGATAAATATGCAAAGCGGTAAAATAAACACCCAAAAAGAAAATAAGCAAGAGCTAGGATCGACTCCGGGATGGACCAGCAAGAGGTTAATCTATTCCCCAGTGAAGTCGCCAGCTGAAACAACCTGGCCGAACCTGTCATCTGGATGTAATGAAACATCAATGAAGTCGCCACCGAACGTCTTTTATCCCGCTGAAAAGGAAAGGGAAACATCGAGAAAACCTGAAAAGGGAGAAATCACGGTCTTTCGACCGAGAGATCGGGTAAGGGAGTCTGTTACGCGAGGGGAAGGTATTAGCACCCCACACGCCCGTAGTACTCTATGGTATCCACTCTTGTTGTCTAATCTAATGGGTGTGGTCAAAACCTATGTCTATGGCTTAAAGCTGAAAAGGGAATGCATGCGAAAGAAAATAAGAAAATAATGTAGGGAAAATAAAAGTTGTGCTCGGTTGGGCCCTATCCCTTTGCCTACGTATCCCTTTTAAGGAATCAGAGCAGCCGTAGTTCGGCTTACATATTTTGGTTGGTTTGTGTTTTTTAGTTAAGACAACAAAAACAATCAAGATGGCAAAACATACAATAAAACAACAAACAGATGAGATGATAAAACATCGACTAAATAATAACATGGTAACATATCAAAGATGATGAAACATCAAATGATTGAACAATCACACCTGACAACGACATTGAGAGTCAAAGTAGGATAACAAACACGTGCCATGATGAAAAATCGGCTTCAAACAAGTGTGCAATAGCGAAACATTGGCTAAAAGATAACAAGATAACATGGCAAAGATGGAGAAACATCAATAAAACGGATGACAAAACATCACACCTAACAATGATATTGAGAATCAAAGTAGGATAACAAACATGTGCGATGAAGAAACATCGGATTCAGACAAGTGTGCAATAGCGAAACATTGGCTAAAAGATAACAGGATATCATGGCAAAGATGGCGAAACATCAATAAAACGGATGACGAAACATTACACCTAACAATGATATTGAGAATCAAAGTAGGATAACAAACATGTGCGATGGTGAAACATCGGCTTCAAACAAATGTGCGATGGCGAAACATCGGCTAAAAGATAACAAGATGTCATGGCATAGATGGCGAAACATCAATAAAACGGATGACGAAACATCACACCTAACAATGATATTGAGAATCAAAGTAGGATAACAAACATGTGCGATGGCGAAACATCAGCTTCAAACAAATTTGCGATGGCGAAACATCGGCTTTAAACAAATGTGTGATGGCAAAATATCGGCTATAAGGTTTAAAAACAAAATCCAAGAGGCGCACAAACAAATAAGATTGATTTGTATCTTTTAACTTGAAGAAGGGTTTGAGTTTATTAGAGGTGTTTTATGATTTGCCAAGAAAACAATTTTTGTTTTAAGATGCAAAATGCAAAGGAAGGAAAACAACTAAGGGAAACTAGCCTAGCACTATCCCTAGTGTTATCATACAATGGTTGACCCTAAGGTTGAGGATAAAGGAAATTCCTATCCTCTGTTAGCATACATGGATTCCTACTTTAATTAACATGTCAAAGGAAGCTTAACAAAACTATCCTATAGGAAACATGCACTGAGAGCGGAGTCGTGATCTCAATTTCTAAATTGAGTGACTCATCAATCGATAATTAAAGAAGAAAAACAATAAACATCCTATAGGGAACATGCAATGAGAGCGAAGTCGTGATCTCAATTTCTAAATTGAGTGACTCGTCGATCAACAATTAAAGAGACAAAGCAATAAACATCCTATAGGGAACATGAAATGAGAGCGAAGTCGTGATCTCAATTTCTAAATTGAGTGACTCATCGATCAAAAGCAAACACAATACATGTATCAGATAAAAAAATAGAGGGCCTCCTGACATATATCAGCAACAGAGGTCCCATCATGCAACATAGAACTATGAAAGTAGAAGAAAGGAAATAGTGCAATACCCAAACGGATAACTATCCATAGCAACTGAGCAAGAATAGAAGAAACCCAGGGAACTTCAAGCAAGCTGGCATCAGTAGACAAATCAAGTCAAAAATTATGCCATCAGGATGTAAATATTGAGATTTTTAGATATGAACAGATCCCATGGGCAATGTATGGCATTCATAATCACATATACACATCCTGCATAGACATTCAAATATGCCAAGCACAAGAGTAGTGCCAATACAATAACTTGTGTTCCACAAATAAAGTGAAACACAATAGCCTCAAGTCAAAAATGGAAAACCTTTCTCAAAGTACCTCGCACATTCAACAGCCAAGTTAGTATTCCATAAAGTGAATGATGACTCACATAAGGGATGGATGAAACATGATGAAGTGAGAAAAAACATGATAACAATTATCAAAGCATCAGGTATGGTAGACAAAAGGAAACATGCATATACACAATTTGGTCAAGAATTAGAGGAATGTTTCTCCTTTTTATCACCATATTGAATTGACAATTGAATATAAATCAAGGATCATGGGAGCTTGAGAAGAATACAATCAAATACCATGAGGGTCCGTAGCAACCACTAATCAATCATGCATAATTAATTCATCACAGCTCACAAGCATAATAGAAGGGAAATCCCACACAATGCATCAAGAGGTTCAATCATTCAAACATATGGCATTAGGTGAGATGACTTGAGTTTATTTGGATGAACATATCCAGCATGATCATTAGGTGCTCTATTATAGGCCTCACTCAAGTTCATTGGCCATCAGAAAAATTGCAACAAGATATGCAACATTAATTGGGTACCTTCACTTCAAAAATACATCAAAAATAGAAGAGGATTTCAATAATTCAAACCAAAAAATTTCTTAACATCTTTGAAGTGTGTAGAAGTCATAAAGTAAGTCTTAAGTTCATGAATGGTAGAGGAGGGGGTCAAATGAGGCCCAAAGCTCAAAACTAGTTGGCTAAACTATCAAAACTAGACAAGTTTTCAAAATAATTCATGGAAAAATATCAAACCAAGCCAAATAATTCAAGAAAAATGGTTTTCAGATTCTCAATACATTCATGAACCATAATCAAGACTTGAATTCCATTGAAAATCCAGGGCATAATGATTTTGAAAATGAAACTTGCACAATAAGCAACAAAACCCTAATTTTTGACTTTTAATCTTAAATATTAATTAGATAAGATCAAAATTCAAACAATTCAAACCAAGATCATGCAAATCACAAGAAAACCCTAAATGTCAGAATACATATTTTTCCATATTTTTTGAATTAAGGAAAAGTCAAAAATAAAAATCAAATTCAAACAATTAATCAATTAAACAAAAATTCACATCTCAAAATAAAACTCTAATAAAAAATCAGAAAAATATCCAACCAAAATTATATTCAAATATTAGAATTAAAAACACACATCCCTGATTTTTTTGTGGAATTTTTGAACTAAAGGAAGTATTAAAATAAAAATCAAACAAACAGTTAACAATTAAACTATTATTTAAAGGCAAAAATGCAAACCCTAGCCAAAAGTCATGAAAAGGTCAAAATAATATTATATTCAGATTCTATGATAGAAAACAAGCTTGTATGATTTTTTTGAGAATTTTTGAATTAAAGGAAATATTAAAATAAAAATTATGAAGCAAAAATTCAAAATAAACTTCTCAAATTAAATTTCTAATCAAAAATAGAAAAAATGCTAAACCAAAGTCAGAATCAACTTCTACATTATTTTATGAGTTCAAAACATTTTTTGTAGAATTTTTAGATCAAAGGAACTATTAAAATAAAAATAATCTTTTAACAAAACAATTAATTAAACCTATGAATTTTTAAACCAATCAAAACATTTTAAAAAAAATTCCAAAAAATATGACAAATACTAGGAATTATTATTGGCCTATGATAATTTTTTCATGATTTTTGAAAATGTTTTGATGAGAAAAATAAAATCAGAAAATCAAATAATATCAAAAATATGAAAAATGCATTAAAAATCACATGGACCAATCAGATCCAGCCACACCATCATCTTTTTCCTCAAGACAATGCCCTAACACGCGTTTTTCAGTTTCATGCTCTTATGTTCTGATCAACACTTCTCCCTTATTTCTCCACCAAAATCAATGATTGAAATCACAAATCAAAGTTCAAACTACCAACTACATCATGCTTTTTACAAAATTCAAAATGATCGACCATGGAAGTAGAAATCAGAGCAAGAAAATTGAGAAAATCATTAAATCATGGAAAACCAGAAGTTCACCAAATCGCATATGCTTCAAAATCAAACAAGTTTATACATCAGATGTAAGATCTGACCAGCTATGAACATGATCACAAGCATTAAATCACATGAAACAAGGAAAATTATGGAGAATCGAGATCTGAAAATACCTTTAGAGTTGAGAAATAAACTTAACTATGGCCTCTGAAACAAAGTGAAAACCCTTGTCCCTTGCTTCTAATTATCCAATGAAGTAAAAATGGTCATGAATCGAGCTCTGGAATGGAGAATAAAGAAGCTTCGAAGCAATTTTTTTTTGAGAGAGAGATAACAGCTTTTGATTTTTTGAGAGAATGAAATCGTCCCTTGAAAGAGAGTGAGATATGGCTTATATAGAGTGACTGCTGAGGGTAGAAAGGTCTTTGAAGAACTCAAGGCCGTTAGAAGCAAAATTGCAAAAAAATAGAAAAATCAAGAGAGTGATTATGGTGATGCGTTTTGCTTCTTGTTATGCCCAGCCTAGAAGTCGTTTTGATGATGTCATGTTGAGTGGAATTTTGAGCAAAGAATGTGCACTTGGTGAGTTGGCTATGTTGACATCAATCAAAATTTGATTTGTGCACAAATCTGAAACATGGACATGGTTTTCAAATAATCTGGCTAGCTGACTTTATGCTTAGGCCACTTGAAATTCCTTCGTGCGTTTTGGATGCTTGAAGGGCCTTTCAAGAGCTCTCATAACGTAGAACATCAAAGGGCTTTGAATTTTCCAAATTAATGCTGACTTGATGGAGAAATGATGTTGAAAACTTGAGGCAAAAATGCAATTTGGCCTGCCTGGTCCGCGCGCGTGCATGGGCATGCATGGTGTGCATGAAGCCAGCTTTGAGATACCAACTTTGAAGCACCATAACTCACTCAATTCTTGGCCAAATTGAAAGATTCAAAGCTCAAAGAGAAGCTCTTATGGAAAACAACAAAATGCTCTTTTTAATTTTTCAAATTGAGGCTTGAGTCTAAAAAAAATGATTCCACAAAATGGCATGCCAAGTGTTTGATGAAATTACACGCATGACTTACCCAAGAGAAGTCATCTTGACACTTAGAATTTTTTTTTTATTTTTAAGTTACTTCTTGAACAAGTTACATTCAAATTCACCATTTCTCATGATTCAAAGATGAATTTGGGTATGGAATATGAAAAGAGAATGCTTAAATTGATGGTTGACCAAATGTCCAACTTGGTCAACTCCTGATTTTGACCAAAATCACCATTTTTCCCCTTTGATCAATTGAATCATTTCCAATCCAAATTGAACCTTAATTTTTCAATCATAAATGCTTAATAACACGTGGTGAATCATGGAAACAAGTTTGCATGAAAAAGTCAGAGAAATCCTGATTAAATCCAAAACCCTTGTTTTGTACCATGTGCTAGGAGATAGCTGATCAAGCTTCCAAACCCCAATTCCACTGAGCATCATGAGAGACTCCTTGATCAAAATTGATTCTAATGATGATAAGATAATGATGCTTCATGAACTGGCTCATCTATACCCCAATTACTTCAACTTAGACCCAACCCTAATTTTGACTGATTCCTCAAAGGAGAGTGATGAATCATCTTCAAAACTTAAAATCCTCTGGATATCTTGGATAATTTCTTGGACAAAGGCTTTTCAAATACCAATGAGATATTGTAGCTTCCAAATCAAGACTTGTACATTGATCAATAGCCTTGATCAAACAAAACTCTAATTTGACTGGTGAATCAAAAGAGTGATTCTTCTTATAATCAAACATAAACTTCAATCCTTTGATGATCCAAAGAGATGGATAAAATATCTTGAGATATGAAAAAACTTTTGAGCTTGAAAGATCCAGAGGTTTAGATGATAAGGTTCTACTTGAGCAACATGTCAATGCAATCAACCTTCAAAGCTTGAGGAAGACTTGATAACCAAAGTACTTTGATCCCATCACAATGTATGAATGGAATGCAATATGATAATCATGATGAAACATAAGCCTAAATCAAGAGGGTAAATTTTGGGGTGCAACAACAAGGAATTCAATTTTTGTCCAATCATAATTCATCTCTCAATATGGTTAAATATTTGGAATGAAACTAATAATAATAAAATGATAAAGCAAACTTTGATTGGTTACATATTCCTCCATGAGTAATTACAGACGGCGGTCCGACAATCTTCTCCAGCGGACAACTTGCCGGAAAGTATCAAACCGCAACTAAAATTTCAGATTCCGGTACCGTTCAAATCGTCTTGGTGAGTAGATCACAAAAATGTCCTTCAAATCCATTTATTCAAACAAAGTCATCACAAAAATCGCGCATACATTCTAGATCTAAAAAATAAATTGGACACAACATATATGTCCACAGAAAACACTTGAGCCTACTCTTGGTGGTTCTAGCATGCTAAGATGAGAGTTTAAGCAAACTTATCGATTCCAAATTCGCAAGATCTGAAAGAAAAATCCACAGCTCCACGCCTGTAATCTTAACGATGACAACTAATAGCTCTGGAATCCTTGAATCTTGATGTGTTCTTCGGTTTATTTGCCGTAAATCAAAGAAGAAGACGGAAACGCCGAAGCCGCTACGATGCACTTCAGTTTCCTGTTATGCCATCGTGAGAAAGAAGAGAGGTTTCTGCTTCTGTTGCTATGATTACCATCATGGAAAGAGAGCGAGAGAGTGAGGTTGTTGAAGATGATGTAAAGTGAAAGAGATAGAGCGAGAGAGAGAGAGGTTGTTGAAGATGATGGAAAGTGAAAGAGAGAGAGAGAGAGAGCGAGAGTGAGGTCTGCAACCGTTTTCTGTTATTCGAGAAAGAGAGAGGAATTTGGTTATCGTTGAAATGAGAGAGAAGGCGAAGTTGGTATGGAGAGAGAGAGAGAGAGAGAGAGAGAGAGAGAGAGAGAGAGAGAGAGAGAGAGAGAGAGAGTATGAATCTGTTATGTATGGAGAGTGGCGAAGTTGTTATGGCGAGGGAGAATATCAATCTGTTATGCATAGAGAGTGGCGAAGTTGTTATGAGAGTGAGGTTGAAGTTCTATTATGGCCCTGTTCTTGTGAATGAGGGATAGAAAATGAATTTGTTATCAAAAAAATCAAAGTGATAAAATGAAGTTGTTATTATCAGAGAGAGATAGAGGAATTTGGTTACGTATGGCCAATGAGAGTGAGGATTCTATCCATGCATGCTGCATGAATGACGCATGGACATGTAGTAATAAACATATTACTCCCTGCATGATATAATATAGTAGCTTTTCCTCACATATTCCATTTAATACGCATGGCCACGTAACCTCCTTTGCGCTCGTATATCTTGCACTATAAAACTCCTCACGGCGCAATCTTAGCATCACGATGATTATCTGTCAATGCTCTATCCTCCACTTTATGGCTCAATAACTTGAAATATAGAATTCTTCAAGGTGAGATCTCAACATTAAATTTGAAGAGTGAATTCCTCTAAACAACTATTATGTTAGAAGTTTCTTGAAATAACGCTCGAAACATACTAAAAAATGATCGCGAAGTCGTGACATTAAAACTGTGCGGTGGCTGAAAACTCATCATGTAGAAATCAATTCAATTATCATGATTTCAAAACCTCATAACTTTCCCAATAACAACCGAAATGCCGCAAACTTGATACCGTTGGAAAGAGGGAGAATGATAGAACAAGTTTATAGTTCGCCTCCCATCCGGACATGACCTTAATCATAGAGAAAAAAGTCATGAATATACGCCTTGCAACTGCTATAAAAAATGGCAGGCCTGGCAGGGAAAGTTCTACAGGTGACACCATGCATCTTGTCCGCTTCAACCTTCCTACTTTGCGCTTCGATATCTCTATCCACAATGCATAAAATGAAACAAAGTTTAAACCCAAAGCAAAGAGTACGCAACACATTCCATCTTTCATGTTCGACATTTTTTGAAACGAGAATTAAATCCACGATAAAAAACATCCTAAACTTGCGCACGCCAATTGCTCGATAAAGTGTTGGGCAAGCAAGGAAAGTCTTGGCATCATTTTGCCTCTCAAGCCTTCAAAGTGTAAGCATCATAACTTTCTCTACGAGCCACCAATTGGTACGATTCTTGAATCAAAATCGGAGAGAAGACTTTGATCTTCAACTTTCATGTTCAAAGATTTTACATTTGAGTCTAAACAAGACTTTAAAAATTGCCATGAAGTTTTCCATATTTTGGAAAATCTTTTGAAAATTGTTAAGTGTCCACATTATTTAAAATGCAAGAAACTTCAAATTCGGCCGATTCTTTCGATTTTTCTCAACGGCTCAACAAATTTTCTCATATTTGGACCTTTATCAATAATCCTGACCAAAAATCTCGTTTAGTCAACCTTTGACTTTTGTTGAGTATTACTCATACACACTTAAATATCTTCTTATTCAATCGACCCCGATTCTTCTGATAAAAATGTGGAGATCAGTAGACCATGTGCATATACTTTTAACGCAGATAGAAAACCATGAGACCATCTTAAGCTTTAAAAAATCAGTTAAATCATGCCATCGATCATGAACACTAATTGCATTACAAAGATAGGAGATGTCGGCCAATAACTCCAAACACTAATCCAACTGGAATATCTTGAAGAACTCTTGTACCCATATACCTCGTGACTTGAGATGATGTTTAGGATGAAAAGACTTCAGATACGTGACCTTTGAATACATATATTCTTCTATTGGGAAATATTCACTTATCCAGCCAAACCCTTGATCACATGTCACTGAATTAACACAATGCAAATGATGAATATGATGGTGAAGCATAAGCCATTTTTCTTACAAGTAAGAGGGAAAATTTTGGGGTACAACACCCTTATCTTCAACCGTTTCCAGTCCATTCCAAGCATCAGTCAAGCTTCCTGAAGACTCTAGGAACTCATTCCAATCATCCCCGAAGCTCGTAGCGTCCTAGATCGTCGCAACCAAGCATCACCGATTTGGTAACTTTCTTTAATCTCAAACTTTTTATATGTGTATTGTTGAATGATTTGATGCACTCATACATGTTCATAATAATGTTTGGAACAATTTATAACCATTGTTTGTAAGGTTTAATGCAGGGATAAATATTTTCCACTGTTAGGGAAAAACTTCGTTTGAGATTCGTATTCTGCGCTACAGGCGTTTTCAGTCCAATCTAACACCACCATTGAACTCACAGAAGGATAATTAGTGGATCTAAGTTATTAGATCTCTCATTCTCACGTGTTTTTGCAGGTTTTCAAAATCTCCTCACCGTAGAAGATGAAGTTGACCACCCTCCACAGTGGTTTGACCCTCTTTGACTCAGGAGACCTAGGTATGGCACCATTCCACTGGTCCATTCAAATTTACAGGCCCACTAACGCGCACGTATTTAATTTTGTTTGAATTCTAATTTTTGAATTAAGTTTTATTATATACTGAATGATAGTGGTAATATGAACGTGTAACATAATTAGCCAAGTGGTAAGAGTGATGACCGGTATTGCAAAGGGCGTGGGTTCGATCCCAACTTTTGTCAATTCCTTTTGCTTTTCAGGTTTCAACATAGGTTAATACCAAATTGATTGATTCTCATTCCATAACACAGACAACACCATGGCGCAGTGGGTTCAAGTCCCACCCCATGCATTTTGTTGTTTTAATTTTCCTAACCCTATTTTCTCACTCCATTTTGTTTTCTAATTAACTATTAATTTCCTAATCAAGACATTAATCCATTAATTAGCACAAAACCTTTTTTAAAAAATAAACCATTAACCTTACTAAATTAGGGTTAGTTTCATAATTAATTAATTAGGCTTTAGGATTCTTATTAATTAAAATTAATTAGAATAGTTAGGGTTTTATTAATTATTAACCTAAATTATTTTCTACAAAAACACCAAAAAAACATTAAAAAAAACACAAAAACATTAAAACATTTTTCTAAAACTTTTCTTATTACTTTTGCTATTTTATTTCCTAGAACAAGTGTATAGGTTTGTACAACTAATGTAATAACATAGATTTATTTTTTCTTGTATTTTTCTAATTATGTAACTGCTCACAGGATGTAATAGCTTAGGTTTAATTTTCCTCACTTTACATTCCGCATATTATATTTAACTATTAGTAATTAGGGTTTGTATGGCAAGACTAAAAGCGAATCTATAAAACCCTAATTTTCACGATAAAATAATTGAAAACAAACACTTTGTAGACTTTGCACCTCTAGGGTAACCTCTCTTGTTGCCTTACGATACAATTGGTCACGTCCCTCGAAAGTGGGGATACTTTAGCCAAAGACCATGATTCAACAATATCATCATGGTCCCTTTAGAACAAAGATCATAGTCCCTCGATGGCTCTCCGAGTTTCCTACAAAATGATCTAGTCCCTCGATGATCCTACGAGCAAAATAATGATAGTCGATTTGATACAATTGCTAAAGTATCCTTACATGTTGCCTTCGATGACCATACAATGACCCTACACCTGTCCCTTCATATCCAATAGATAGGATTACCTACCAACTAATGGTATGGATAATACTATCTCCAAAGGAGAAGGAAACTAACAAGAAATACTTTAGTGGGTAAGAACTCTTGAATGCTTACTCACAAACTTTTCACAAACAAATACATTTTTTACACATCACTTCCAAAACAAATATTTTCTAAAAAAACTTTCTATACATTCTTGAGGACTGACACAAGAATTATTACAAAGTTAGCCTTACATTGGCATTTCAAAATATTTTCAAACAAATCACACACGCACAAAGAAAGTTTTTTAAAAGTGAGCGAGCAATTAAGAGCCTGTAGATAACTACGGATGAAAAGGGTGCTAACACATTACCTTTATATAACTTACCCCTCGAACACAAAATCTATCAAAGGTCTTTCATGTTCTTTTCACCTCTCCTAAATATTGGATAAAAGAAAAGTCGGTGGTGACTCTTGCTAACTGCAACATTTGCGATAAAACCAAAAAGTCAGTTCTCCTACCGTATAACAGAACTGGAGATTCTGTTGGGGAACTACTTAAAAAAGAGGGGTTACCTTAGAGTTAGATCACTTTACTTGCTTTTATTGTATGCCTTGACTGATTTACTTTAAGGGTTCTTGAAAATCATCCATTCTGTCATAGAGACCCAAGTCTTCACTTGGTGGAGGAAAAGGATGACACATATCATCATTAAGAATAGGAACCATATTCACCGAAGGAGGTGCAGCAGGAGCAACCGGCACCACAGGAGGTACAGGAGTAACAATAGTCTGAACAATTGGAGTATCTTGAGGACCAAAATTGAAACCTTCGGGCGTAAATTTCTTTGGAATTCCCCATGGATAACCTTGAGGCATGCAATTCTGAACAACAACTAGAGTAGCAGATACAGGAGCAGCCTAAGCTTCATTAGTAGCCCTTGTTGGTTGAGGTTGAACACTCAGTGGCTGATTCTAAGCAGCCACTAAAGATTCCATCAGAGCAGTAAGATTGGCCATGTCGGCCTTCAAAGCAGAAACCTCCTCGCACAACTCGCGATTCTATTGTTCTAAGTTGTCCATCTTCCTTCTGAAATTAGCCTGAGTGTTGTAGTGGTGAGTCAGCTTGCTGAACGAAGTAAAGAAGCTTGGTAAGACACCTGGATATGCATAAAAATGCAAGAAATATGTGCAATATGATGCATGATATGCAATGCACATGATTTTATTTTGTTATTTAATATTTCAAGGGATTTAAAGATTTATAGACACATTGAAAATATCAAAGTAATAACACATTTGAAATACTGAAAATGTTTATTATAATAACTTCAAAATAGGTTACAAGTCTCAACAATCCCAAGTACAAGATGAAAATAAAGTCTAAAACTCTGAGAAGTAAAGCTGTCGGAGATCACTCTATACGTCGGTGCTTCCCTGTAAGCCTGGCAATCTGAGCCTTCAACCTCTGGTTTTCTTCCGCATATCTGGTGGCAACCTCCTTCCAATTACCTGAATCAGGACATGAGTAATCAACATCTGACCGAGGCTTAGGAGAAAATAAATCCCCTAGCTCTCCATAGTCTCTATCGCCCGACTCTCAAGGATCTCAATCATGTCGTCCCTCTCTTTCAAGTCTGCTCTATAGGAAATCTCTAAAGTTTGGCACTTATTCTTCCAAGCATCCATTTCCTGCTGCATCCTAACCAAAGCAAGCTGCAACTCTTCTATATCATCCAATAAGGGAGGAGTGGTTTAAAAAAAATCAGGCATAGGTGTTTTCCGGGAATACGACATCTTCAACTGAATAACTCTCACTTGAACCCACTGAAGATATGGCTCCAAAGAAATATCCCCCATAGGTTCTAAGTCTTACCTACTCTTCTTATGAATGTGACGCCAGGCCTTCGCAATCTGCTCCTTAGCTTCCTTATAGTCTTCTCCCTCCTTCAGAAAGAAACTACTCAAATGAATACTATTTGGTTTATCCGTCATCAGATAACCGAGTTGTCGTCGTGCAAGAACAGGGTTATAATTAATTCCTCCTTTGTACCAAGAAGAGGTACATTGGGGAAACTACCACAACTGTCAACAATCTCTATATCCTGGTAAGCTCGATGATACCAATCAATATCCGAGTGAGTAAGTGCCATGATCTTAGGAGCCCAATAGGGTTCCTTCCTGACATCCCAGAAAGCATCAGACTGAGGCATATGAGAGATAAACCACCGGTACAACAAAGGCGTACAAAAGATAATCATCCTTCCATGATAATAATTCCGAAGATGAATAGAGTAATAAGCATCACCCAACAACGTAGGAACTGGGTTTCCAATCATGAAGATCTTGATAGCATTAACATCAACAAACTGTTCCATATTAGGGAATAAGAACAACCCATAAGCAAGTAGAGCAAAGATGGCCTCAAAAGCGACTGTACTCTTCATCCTGGAAAAATAACGAGTTTTCTCCAATAATAACTGGGCCGATAATCCTCTTATCCCTCCTTTAGTAGTCATATGGGCTTCCACCTCAGACTTCCCCAGATGTATCAAAACAACAATCTCATGTGGTTTTGGCTAACCCTCCAAACCAGTAAAAGGAACACGATCAATAACGGGTAAATCCATCAAATAAGAATACTCCTCCAGTGTAGGCATCAACTGATAGTCGGGAAAAGTAAAGAAATGATACATCGGATCATATAACTGGACCAAGGTCGAGAGAATACCCTCCTTTATCCTAATCTTCATAAGAGGAATGATGGATCCATACTTCTTTCGAAAATCTGCAGAACACTCGATCTCGGGAATTTGACTAATCAACTCATCTATCTTGGGATCCTTGAAACTGTACTTCCCGTTCTTTCTTTTTCCAGAATCCATGGTTAAAAAGCACATAAGATATTCACAAATGGTCAACTTTTAAGTTCCTTGAAATAAAATTTCTTCAAAAGATGCTTTTGAGTGCATGGATGCATGATGCAACAATCACACACAAGATCACACATATAGGGTTCATAGGTTCAACGTCACGAGCATGAGGTCAAAGGTACTACCCATAAGGTTTTGGTCTAAAAGTTATCACCTTCCAAATAAGGTTCTAAAGGTTCCCAGAGTCTACATCCTTCCTTCGGATATTACCAACTTTCCGATTAACTCGGTAATTAGTAATATTCTCAAGAAAAACTCGCTCGAGCGTAGTATCGCGTGACAACTATTTCTGGATTACTCCATCATAGCTTCTGCACGACACCTAAAAGGCCAAGATGGGTTTGGTATTCTACGGTCCTCAGCTTCAGGAGGCTCCCAGGTCGAAAGCAGTGCGTCTTCTTAATTATTCGGTAAATGACACTACAATCAAAGGGGCCTCCACTGAGTGGGGGATCTCATGCCTCCTTTTTTGAGATTACTCCCTCAAAGTTAACATGACTATACCGCCCGCCCTATCTTAAAGTTTGCCCAAGTCCGGGTATAGGACTTATAAGTAATCACCAAGCACCCTGAAAACCAGGAAAATCCAGACAAATATATATACAACATATAACACATAAACAGTAATAGCACATATACAGATAAAAACAAAGATAGGCTCAACCCACTTAAGGATGGACCAGCAAGAGGTCAATCTTTCTCCAGTGAAGTCGCTATTTTTTCTGTAGCGATATAAATGTTTAAGACTAAGCCATTGGATTGACTAGACTTATACAGATCAAAAATAAAAATCGCCACCATGCTTTATTGTTTCCAAAGGAATGGGAAAAGAGCGAGTAAGCCAAAAAAGAGGGGGAAAGATTTAAGGTAAGGGGGGTTGGTTATGCAAAGGGAAGGTATTAGCACCCTAAACATCTACGGTACTCCGCAGGAAACTCTTTGTAAAATCTGTATATTTTGGATATAAAATATTGTATAAAAATGGATGGTAAAGCTGAGAAAAGAAATATATTTTTATGGTTTTTTGCATCCGCCGCAGTTGTGAACCTTTAGTGCCTACATACCATCTTTTCGTGCAATAGGGGATCAGGGTACACGTAGTTTCTCTTTTAAATTTTTTTAAAACACAAGTGTGTTGGTTGATTTTATGAGATAAGACATAATTGTCATTTCCCGTGTGGAAAATATACTTACTACCCGCAATCATGAGAAAGGAAAATTTGCATCATCTCAAAGTGGAGGATATAGCTTGGATCTTAAAATCAACAATACCTCACTCAACACCCAAGTGGAAAATATCTCACTTCACTACATATTATAGAAGTATAGTTGTTTGCATCACTACAAGGATCAACAAGAGTCCAATCTTTTGAGAAAAGTTTTAAAGTAAAAAGCCAAAGTGGCAAAAATGGTCTGTAATGAGATTAATTGACTTCTAGTCTTCTCACAAAAAAATGTCAAGGTATTATTAAGTTGATTAGAGTTTATTTATGAAAATGTTTTGAAAATTCATGGACCTAAGTCCAAGTTTATTATGAAAGTGGTTCTAGTTTTAAAACAAGAAGAGTTTTCAAAAGGAGGAAGAAGATTTTTGAAATTAAAGAAAATGGGAGGAGAAGAAGGGATTACCCTAAAGCACAAAGTAAAAGTTAGGGATAAGAACCATCTAACCAACAAGAAGCCAATACTTGACATTATGAGTCAAGATAGAATTCTCATTATTTGGATTAGAATCAAATAAGCAAAGATACTAGACCTCTTGAGAGAACTAAACTTCAAGTGTATTAAGTCTTCACAAAAATTGGGTAGAGTAACGACTGTATACGGGTGAATTCCAGATTAACCTGCACACAAAACAAACAAACAACCCAATGTCTTGAGGTAAACCTCAATAACTCCAAACAAAATATCAATTAAGATCACAAGGTCTCCAACATAGGCCAATGTTTCTAATCCCAAGTCCAAGAAGTCCAATGCTCCATAATGCCAAGGGTAGTAACCAAATAGTCCAATTATTTTAAAGTTTTTATAGTTCATGTTGATTATTAGGTGTCTTAGAAGAGAAAAGAAAAGGCTCAAGTGAGCAAAATAAAAAAATGACATGAAATGTAATGCTTAAAGTAAATGGTACATAAAGAATAAAAAATAAAAGGGCACAAAGTAAAAACAATTTATTAATTAGTGGTTAGTTGGATGACTATCTTGAAACTTGCATTTGGAACTCATTAGAGGATTGGTAAAACCAAAGCCTCCACACAACAATTTGCATTTGCTTTTTGTCAAGTATATCATCCATTTAGAATCCTGAAAAGTACATTTAATGATCAACGATGTTTAAGTGATTCGCGTTGACCAAAAGTGTTGTAGATCCATAAGAGGATTGGTAGAACCAAAGCCTCCAAACACAATGAATCTCAAGGTTATTGGATCAAAGGAATCAAATTAACATACTTGGGCTTGCAAACATATGTTTAGGCCATGCATGATCATTTACTCGAATCAGGACAAAATTTAGTGCTATGTTAAGCAATCGTAAGTGGACTTATATAGAAGTCGCACCTATTTTGAGGCTGGACAATAGCAATCTATACACCATTTATTTTGAGAAATGATATAAAGATCATGCTCCAACAACACTTAGTGCAATAAGAAAGGGACAACATGAAGAGGGATGGGAAAGAATATACAAACCATTTTGAATTAAACTTAAATCAAACTATTATTAAAATTATTCATCCATTTTTATGAAGTTAGACTCAACACCACGGATCCATTGATGTTAATAAAGTTTATGATCAAAATTCAACCCAAGCCCAGTCAGAAAATAATCACAAAATAATATTGCATTTAATATATACATTAAAAAAAGTTTTTTAAAAAAGTTTTAAAATGGAAATAAGAAAGAAAAATATCAACTATATTCAAATTAATCAAGAAAAATTAAGTAAGACCATAGAAAAATATGAAAATGACTCTAATATTTTTATAAATTTTTTGCCAATTTTTAAAAGTCAGAAATTATTTTAAAACTAATTATAATTGTTCAAACAAATAGATAATAAATCAAAAATAGTAAACATCAATATAAAATTCCATAAAATTATCAAAAAAGTCAGAAATATGAAAAATGATATTTATGAATTTTTTTAGAATTAAGAAATGTCAGAAAGTATTTTTTTAGGTAATTAAAACAAAGAAAACAATGAAAAAAATATAAAAAATATCAATTGTCAAAATAAAAATATGATAAAATATTCATGAGATCAGAAATAATTCAAAGTATTTTTGTGAATTTTTTTTTATAATTTTTGGATAAAAAATAAAAGAGTTATGGATTTTTGAAAATTAAATCAATTAAAATATAAAATCAGAAAATAAATTAAAACCAAAAAGATATGGGCCATCAGATCATAGTCAAAACGCGTTAGTAAGCTAATCCAATGGACCAGACGCGTTGTGCTTGACATGGACCTTAGTAAGATGCGCATGGAATCAGAAAAAAGGCAACCAATGAAATTAAAACGTTTGGCACGCTATCATTGGCTGAGACGAGACATGTCGTCATCTTCAACCTCTAGCCACCCTGCAATGGAGATTTTGTGAGATCTTTCAAATGGTAAAATTAGGATCCCATACCAGTATCATTGGATTCGTCTCTTCAAGACAATCCTAACACCACCATCGCGCCAAATTTATATAAAGTATACAAAGAGATATGAATCAAAAACCCAGAAAATAGAGAGCACCTTCAATTTGAGATTTCTCTCTCAATTCTCAATGGATTTAAAAATTGTAAGAAACACTAGAATCAGGAGAAGGAGTAGAACAAGTTAGTGTTTTATTTGGATCCAAATGATGGAGAATTCTACCTTTTCGAAGTTCAAGAAAGAAGCTCTGAAACTGGACTTCTGTAGCTTGAATTATAGCTCGTTTTGCTTGGTTTAAGTGCTAGAGAGTTTGTATGATGCTTAAGGAAGATGAATGTGCAAATAATTTTGGAAGAAAAGACTGGAATCTCGGAAATTGATTTCAAAAATTTGAAGTTCGTGTGAGGTTTTGACAAAGTGTTTTTGGCTCTTAAAGCTTAAGGAAATAAATGGGGGATGACCCTCTATTTATAGGGAACCAAATGGAATGTTCAAGCGTGTGAAATGATGAAGTTTGGAGGGAAATTGTGTGAACCTGATGCACGAGCAAAGTGTGATATGATTTCCATCAAAATTCATCCAATCCTTGTGTTTTAAGGCCCTAATCCACTTTAGCAACTTGGTTAAACATGTTTAGATCACAAACGCGTGCTAATTTGATGTTTAGAGGCCAAAACATGAATTTCAAATTCTGACTTATGAAGAAACTTCAGTTCCAAGTTACCAAGTTCAATCAAATGGAATTCTTAGATCAAGGGGTCTTAAGGCATGATTTTGATGCTTTAGAAAGATGAGGTTACAAGCTTTGCAATGAAAAAAAAAATGGAATCAAATGGATGCTTGAGCTGAAAGTTGAATTGAGTCAAAGTTGGGGAAAAAAGGTTGACTTTCCATACTTAGAAATATTTCAAATTTATCTTCAAAAGTGACCTATAATGTCTTCCATCCAAACATGGCCTTCCACTTGGAATTTGCTCTTGACCAAAAAATATGGCATGAAATAGACCTCTTGAATGACATTTTGAAACTTGAATCATTCAAAATCTCCAAAAATTGAGAGATTTATGAATTGTTGAAGTTGGCAAAAAAGCATGAAACGACCTATAATCTTTTGTATCCTTAGGGAATCTCCCATCCATTTTCTAACTTTGCACATAAAAGAAGGCATAAAGTTCATTTCCTCAACATCATTATGGAAAAATAGTGGGCTCAAGGTGATAAAAATGGTCCAAGTTATGATCATTTGAAGTCATACACGAGAAATTATGGGTTCATCTGGAGGACTTGTAATCTTTCTTCATCATCAAGTTTCTTCCACATGAAAAATTGATCGCACTAAATCGCACTATGTTTCTGACTCAAATATCACATGTTTTCCTTAGTTTTTATTGTCATTTTCTCGTATTATGTTCCTTTTTCCTTTGTTTTCAGGATTCTTGTCATTTCAGAGCCTTCTGTGAAGAAACGAGCCAAAACGCCAAGAAATTAGGGTTTTTCAAGATATTTTGCACTTATGGCGTTCAGCACCGCGCTGGCTACAGGAAACGCGATGACGTGGCCCACTTTCACCCAGAGATCAACTGCCACGTTCCCATGATGTGGCGGTTCCAGGCGCCGCGCCCGCGGCCACCCTCACCGCGCCCGCGGCCTTCACAAAAAGGCTCCCGCTCAAAAGAAGTTAAGGGGCATGCTGGTCCTTACGCACCTCAAAGTTCCTCTATAAATAGCTTTCGATTCTCATTCTTTAGTTTCATCCAAGCTTAGTACAATCTTAAGCCATATACTATCAGTTTCTGTAAAGTAATAATCTCTTCACATCGGGGAGTTATTGCGGTGTAGATTGAGTTGTAATCGAGTCTTGGAGCACTTTGGTTGAAGTTCATCATACCGGCCTTACTTTTCCGTAGATTTGTATCAGATTCAAGTCTCCGACCGGAGCAAGGTTCTAATTTATTGCATTTCTTTATTTAATTGCTCTTATCATAGTCTACACGTTTTATAGACTTTAAATGCTCTTACCATAGTCTACACGTTTTATAGACTTTAAATGCTCTTACCATAGTCTACACGTTTTATAGACTTTAAATGCTCTTACCATAGTCTACACGTTTTATAGACTTTAAATGCTCTTACCATAGTCTACACGTTTTATAGACTTTAAATGCTCTTACCATAGTCTACACGCTTTATAGACTCGCACTTATTATGTCTGGCTAAACTATAAAGGTTAGGATGTAATGATTGTCATCGTGGTTGTGTTCCAATTATCATGCTAGTGAAAATACTCTGGGGATGTTTTGCTTCTAACTTAAGTCAATTGTGTTTAAATGTTTATTGGGTAAGATCGAAAGCCGTCCAAACTAATGATACGACTTGATTATTATTTAACCAAACAAAAAGAGCGACAGCCGTTGATTGGTTAAATAGGAATCATTGACCTTTTTAGAAAACGATTTTGAAACTATTTTCGGACGCGTTTGTAGGTTTAAAATCTGACTCTTGGCCAAAAGCCAAAAGTCTCTTTAAGTTAATCTTTCCGAGTAAGATCACTTTTCTGTTAAGTCAAAACTATCAATTTCTTAAAAATAGGTTTATCTCTTTAACGAGGAAGGCACCCTTTATATGTGACAATAAAGGAATTTAATTTAAAGAGTAAACTCGGTTCTTAGTAGTCAAAAGCTACAGGTTCCCGTTAAACTGATTCTTTGCTATCAATAGAAAATACTGCCCCATAAGTAGGTTCATCTACGCATGACCGGACCAATATCTGATTACATGATTTACATTCCAACCTGTCTTTTAAACTGTTATTTCCCTCGCATATTTACTTTGTGCACTGCACTCACATCAATATCCTTATTCGCCTTAGATAAGCACCTTAGCAATAGAGTTGATAGATTGACAATTGGTCTCTGTGGTTCGATAATCTTATATATTACTTCGATAGGCTGTACACTTGCAGTACTACATTTAGGCTATACGTTACAGATTAAAAAAGCCCATCAAGTTTTTGGCGCCGTTGCCGGGGAACAACTTCGTCAAATTTCGTACCCTATTGTTATCCCGTTTAGACTAAGGCTATTCTAGCCGGTAGATGCGTTGAAATCGTAGCACCGGCAACCTAATAGATCCTTTAGTAGAACCTGAACGTTACGCTCGTGCCCGTCTTTTTATTCGCAAGATAAGAAGAGCTATGGCAGAAGATCGTAACCAAAGACCGCTCAAGGAATTCGCCCAACCATCTAACGAGGAACCTAGTTCTAGTATAGTAAACCCTGCTATAAATACCAACAACTTTGAACTAAAGCCCTCGTTACTACAATTAGTACAACAAAACCAATTCGCTGGTCTCGCTACCGAGAACCCGAATCAACATTTAAAGGTATTTATCCAGTTAGCTGACACCCTTAAGGCAAATGGAGCCACGCCCGAAGCTATCCGATTAAGACTATTTCCTTTTTCCCTTAGAGGTAAAGCTCACGACTGGTTAGACGCCCTTCCAACTAACTCAATAACAACTTGGGAAGACCTTAGGAGAGCTTTTCTTGCGAGGTATTTTCCACCAAGCAAGACCGCTGTTCTTAGGAACCTGATCACTTGTTTCACCCAAAACCAAGGCGAATCACTTTTTGATGCCTGGGAGAGATATAAAGAACTTTTAAGAGCCTGTCCGCACCATGGCCTAGAGCAATGGTTAATCATACATACCTTCTATAATGGACTCCATTACAACACAAAGATGTCCATAGACGCTGCCGCTGGCGGAGCGTTGATGAACAAACCTTACCCTGACGCTTGTGCCCTAATAGAGGACATGGCCCAAAACCATGCCCAATGGGGATTAGAACGAGCGACAGTAGAGAAAAAGGAGAGCCATGGAGGAAAGCATGAGGTAAGTTGCATGGACATGATCAATGCCAAGATGGACGCCCTAGCCTTGAGAGTCGAGAACATGTCTCAAAACCCAACCACAGTAGCAGCAATCCAATCGGAGTGCGAACTCTGTGGAGCTCAAGGACATCAAACCGTTGACTGTAACCTTTTGAACGAATCAAGCTCAGACCAAGTTAACTATACTCAAGGGAACCCTTTCTCGAATACCTACAATCCTGGATGGAGGAACCACCCGAATTTCTCTTACAAAAACAACAACCCTATCCAAAATCCCGGACCTTCGAGACCTCAAGGGTTCCAAACGCAAAAACAAAACCAACCTATGCAAATAGTACCCCCAAGACCAAACCTTAAAGAAACCATAGACACCTTTATTCAAGCTCAAACCCAGCAAAATAAGGAGTTTATGAACCAACATATTCACACGAACGAACTGGTTACTCAACTAGCAACCAAGTTTGACCAGATAATAACCCACACCAAAATGCTTGAGACTCAGATTTCCCAAGTAGCACAAAACACCTCTGTACAAGTTGCACCTGGAGGACAATTCCCTGGACAAACTCAACCAAATCCAAAAGGCCAAGCAAATTCTATCACACTAAGAAGTGGAACCGCTTATGAAGGACCTAGAAATCCTGACTTAAGCACATCAGAAGATGCTACGCCCAAAGACCAGGTAGAGGAACCAGAGAAACCAGGAAAGCAATCAAAACCAGAAGTAGAGAAAAACACTCAACAACCTTATAAACCACCTATTCCATTCCCACAGAGGCTGAAAAACACCAAAGTAGAAAACCAGTACCAAAAGTTTATTAAGGTAATAGAGAAACTCCATGTTGAGATTCCTTTTACTGAAGCTATAACCCAGATACCATCATATGCTAAGTTTCTGAAAGATATTTTGACCAATAAACGACGACTCGATGATCCCAAGCCTTTAGAATGTCATTTTATATCCGAAAATAAACTCGCCAAGAAAGATAAAGACCCTGGAAGTTTTTCTATCCCTTGCATCCTAGGTAACCATATGATAGACAAAGCATTTTTAGACCTAGGAGCAAGTGTAAGTCTGATGCCTCTGGCCGTCTGTAAGAGGTTAAAATTAGGAGAACTTCAACCTACTAAGATGTCCTTACAACTAGCTGATAGATCTGTCAAATATCCCATGGGTATTTTAGAAGACATACCTGTCAAGATTGGTCAGTTGTACATTCCGACCGACTTCGTCGTAATGGATATCAAAGAAGATGAAGACATCCCAATCCTCTTAGGAAGACCCTTCCTATCGACCGCCGGAGCTATAATAGATGTTAAGAAAGGGAAACTGACTTTCGAGGTAGGAGATGAAAAGATTGAGTTCATTTTATCAAAATTTCTAATGGCACCAGTGATAGGAGATGCGTGTTATGCCATCGACATCATTGATGAATGTGTAAATGAGCTCGAACAAAACGAATTATTAACCAAATTACCATCAACCCCTATTTTAGAGGATGACGGATTTGAGAGTATCGAACCGTACATTGACGACAACCTTTTCGAATGCTTAGCTCTTACCCATAACCTTATGCCACGTGCTGAGAAAACCACTATAGAACTTAAGGAACTACCCAAGAATCTAAGATATGAGTTTTTGGATGAGGAGATGAATAGACCTGTTATAATTAGCGCCACTCTAAACCAAATAGAAACAAATCAACTATTAGATACCTTGCGAAAATATCCCTCAGCTTTAGGGTATAAAGTTTCAGATTTAAGAGGTATAAGCCCATCCGTATGCATGCATCGGATTATGCTAGAAAAAGATTCGAAACCCTCAAGAGAACATCAAAGAAGAATAAACCCTATCATGAGTGATGTAGTCAAGAAAGAAGTTCTTAAGTTATTAGAGGCTGGTATCATATACCAAATTTCGGACAGTGAATGGGTAAGCCCAGTCCATGTGGTACCCAAGAAAGGAGGTATCACTGTTCTAAAAAATGAGAAAGGTGAGCATGTGGCAAAACGAACAGAAGGAGGATGGCGAATGTGTATAGATTACAGAAGGTTGAATAAGGCAACAAGAAAAGACCATTTCCCTCTCCCATTTATAGATCAGATGCTTGAACGTCTAGCAAGACACTCATGTTTCTGCTATCTTGATGGATATTCGGGATTTTTCCAAATCCCTATTCACCCAGAGGACCAAGAAAAAACCACATTTACCTGCCCTTATGGAACATTCGCTTATAGACGAATGCCCTTTGGACTCTGTAATGCACCTGCCACTTTCCAACGTTGTATGATGTCAATTTTCGCAGACTACCTAGATGGAATTATGGAAGTATTTATGGACGATTTTTCAGTGTGTGGGTTTGATTTCAAAAACTGCCTCTCGAACTTGGAGAAAATCTTAAAAAGATGTGTGGAAGTAAACCTTGTGTTGAATTGGGAAAAGTGCCACTTTATGGTAAGTGAAGGGATAGTCTTGGGACACATTATTTCTGAAAGAGGTATAGAAGTCGATAAGGCCAAGATAGAAGTTATAGAAAACTTAAACCCACCTAAGACCGTTAGGGAAATAAGAAGTTTCCTAGGACATGCCGGGTTCTACCGACGTTTCATCAAGAATTTTTCCGCAATAACTAAACCTTTAACTAACTTATTGATGAAGGATGTCGAGTTTGAATTCGACCAAAAATGTCTTGAGGCCTTTGAAGTTTTAAAGCAAGCTCTTATTTCAGCACCTATCATAAGACCACCTGATTGGACACAACCCTTTGAAATCATGTGCGATGCTAGTGATTTCGCTGTAGGGGCTGTACTAGGGCAAAGAAAAGACAAAAAACTGCATGCAATTTACTACGCTAGTAGAACACTAGACGCCGCCCAGCTAAATTATACAACCACAGAAAAAGAATTGCTAGCCGTAGTTTTTGCTATTGATAAATTTCGATCTTATTTGGTGGGAGCAAAAATAATAGTATACACAGATCATGCAGCAATCCGGTACTTGTTAAGTAAGAAAGATGCTAAGCCTAGATTGCTCAGATGGGTACTTTTACTCCAAGAATTTGACTTGGATATTAAGGATAAAAAAGGAGCTGAAAACTTAGTAGCTGATCATCTCTCTAGGTTAGAACACCTTAAGCCTGAACTTATACCTATAGACGATCACTCTACTTATGAAAGATTAATAGCTGGGATAAACTCAACTGAAGAAGAGACTTATGAGGAAATCTCAACCATGAACAACATACCATGGTACGCAGATATTGTAAATTATCTAGCCGCTGATATCATACCCCCCGACTTAAGCTACCAACAGAAGAAGAAGTTTTTCAGAGATGTTAAACACTTCTTTTGGGATGAACCCCTCCTATTCAAAAGAGGAATAGATAATATATTCCGACGATGTGTGCCGGAGGAAGAAGTAGGCAATGTCATTAAACATTGCCATGCTTCACCTTATGGTGGACATGCAAGCACGTCTAAAACATGCGCCAAAATATTTCAAGCAGGTTTTTATTGGCCTACTGTATGGCGCGATGTCCACACTTACATTACAAAATGTGACCGATGCCAACGCACTGGGAACATCTCAAGACGTAATGAAATGCCTTTAAGAAACATCCAAGAAGTGGAAATATTTGATGTCTGGGGTATAGATTTCATGGGACCTTTTCCTTCCTCAATGGGTAACAAGTATATCCTAGTAGCTGTCGATTATGTCTCAAAGTGGATCGAAGCTGTTGCATCACCCACAAACGATACCAAGGTAGTTATCAAACTGTTTAAGAATATTATTTTCCCTAGGTTTGGAACCCCGAGGTTAGTCATAAGTGATGGAGGATCGCATTTTATATCTAAGATATTTGACAAGCTTCTAAGCAAATATGGAGTAAAACATAGAGTAGCATCACCATATCACCCGCAAACCAGTGGCCAAGTAGAGGTATCGAATAGGGAGATTAAGCAGATCCTAGAAAAAACCGTATCATTATCCAGAAAAGACTGGTCTGGAAAACTTAAAGACGCCTTATGGGCTTATAGAACGGCTTATAAAACCCCTATTGGAACAACTCCTTATCAATTGGTTTATGGAAAGTCCTGTCATTTACCCTTCGAACTAGAACATAAAGCCTATTGGGCCATTAAATCCTTGAATCTAGATTACCTGAAAGCCGGAGAAAAACGTATCCTGGACATTCACAAGCTAGAAGAGCTTCGCTTGAATTCCTATGAGAATGCCATCATATATAAGGAAAGAACCAAAATGTGGCATGATAAAAAAATCATCAAGAAAGATTTCAACATTGGTGATCCTGTTCTCCTATTTAACTCAAGGTTACGACTTTTTCCTGGTAAGCTTCGTTCAAGATGGACAGGTCCATTTGAAGTGTCAAAAGTTCTAAAGTCTGGAGCAGTAGAAATCAAAAACAATTCATGTGCTCCATTTGTGGTAAATGGACAAAGACTGAAGCTCTACAAAGGAGGCGATTTGCCTGTTGACTACTCTAGTCATATTCTTATAGACCCACCAATACCCACATAAAGTAAGATCTAATTGTCAAGCTAAACGACGTTAAACAAGCGCTGCCTGGGAGGCAACCCATGGTTTATTCTTTATTTTATTTTATTTTATTTTAGTAATTTATATATTTTATCTGGACTAATTTCTTGTGTTTATATTTTCAGGATGCATCACCCCGATGGTATGGTTGTGATTTTCAGAGATGAAGCGCAAAAGGCCCGATTTGCTACCTTATCTGCTAGACCTATGGTACCCACTAGGTACCCCGATCAGAGCTGCATGGAGGCACTCGGGATTGAGCCAAGTATTCGATATCTATGCAACCAACTTAGCTGGGATTCTTATGCCGATGATGTCCACAAAACCTACAGGAACCTTACTCTGGAGTTTCTTAGCTCTATGGACTATAATCCACGAGTAGGTGAAGGAGATGAGCGAGGACGCCTGAGTTTCAGATTGTTTGGCACCGAGTATACCCTGACCACCAAAGAATTTGGGGATTTGCTTGGTTTCCAAACTGGACCGACCGCTATAACTGAGTTCCCATTGAGTTGCTACATGGACAGAGACATTGACAAATTTTGGCAGGACATTACTGATAGAGCCAGTCTTGACCCCTCTACCCAGCTGTCCCGGAAGATCCATAACCCGGCCTTCCGATACTTCGAGATGATCCTATGCCACACTTTCTTTGGGAGGAGTTACTGTGACCACTTGGTCACCGCTGAGGAGATCCTTTTCTTATACTGTGCTAGTCAGTCCAGACCTATAGCTAGTGGAGGTTTTCTGATAGAGAGCCTCGAGCAGACTGCTCGATCCGCTGTAGGGCTCATTCATTCCGGAGGGAATGTGACACAGATAGCTTCTGCTTTGGGTTTAGACAGTATGATAGCACAGCTGACCCCATACTGTGGATATACTTTTCTGGATTTAGACTTTTGCATGGATCGTGGATTCATGAGGAGGGCCTCTTTCCACCCATATCGGTACAGATTGCTTATCAATGACCAGACAGTTTACACCTTCACCATGCCAGACCCTCAGATGACTTGTGTTTCCAACTCTGCTAATTGGAACTATTCTGTAGAAGGTTGGGGTGAGATATCAGAGTACACTCCAGAATACACTCCTGCCTCCGAAGAGTACACTCCAGAATACACTCCTGCTTCCGAAGATCTCACTCCAGAATACACTCCTGCTTCTGAAGATCCCACTCAGGACTACACTCCTGCCTCCGAGGACTCCGCTCCAGATCACACATCCCGACCCGAGGTTACACATACTACTGTTCTTACTAATAACCTCAGCTTGCAGGAACCTGATATTCGCACTCTATTGACTGCTATGCGCACTGAGATAACCACTCTCCGCAATGAGGTGGCTGACCTTCATTTGCAGTTGGAAGTGAATGATGTTACCTTCGCTGGTGAGTTAGATGAATTAGCTCACGAGGTGGCAGAGATTCGACGCCAGCTGACTGAGCTGCGTGGCCCAGGCACTCCTGCAGAGCATCCTACCGGTTGGCAATAGATCTTTATTGTTCACAAGATATCTAGTTTCAGTATTATTAGTATTATGTTGATTTCCTTTTCAGACTCATTTTTATTTTTGCATTATCTGTTTCCTGAGTTGTTAATATTTATTTTGATGACCCAATGTCCGTACCTATATCTATATATATATATATATATGCATATGTTTTATTTATTTACTAATGTTTTTGTTTTTCTAGGTCACCATAGTTTTAATATAAAAATAAAATAAATAAACATGTGTATATGTATTCACGTACATATATGCACATTTATAAGAAAAATAGGTACACCTCCAGAAATTGAAGATAATGGCGAGGAAGAAAAAGCCCAATGGAAAGAAAGCCAGGCCAGCCCAACTGACCTCGACCTCACCGCGCCCGCGGTAGGCCCTGCCGCGCCCGCGGTGACGCAACGGTCACCTAACGGCTAATAGCTCGTTTTTCCCCCCATTTTACCACTTTTTCAATTTCCAATCCCATTTTCTTCCAATTTTAACCCACTTTATTACCCATACCAACCCACTACATTTATTTCCATTATTTTCATCATAAATATTTACAACCACCATTTTCTTTCTTCCCTTCCTATAAATACCCCCTACTATATCATTTTCTTCCTCACACCTTCATTACTTCTACATCCCATTCTTTCTCTCTTTTTATCCACAAGAAAATCCTATGGAATGTCACGGTTACATTTTACGTGGTGGTCAAGCCGGAGAAAGGCAACTAAAGCGGCTTGAAAAATTGCTGACAACACCAATACACTCTACCAGGTATATCGATGAAAACTGTCTATATTCATTAGGTATATACCATAGTGTATTCTTCCTTCTAGATAAAGTAGGTATGCATGATATTTTTGCTACTCAAGCACCGACCTACCCTAGGCTGACGTTCAAATTTTTAAGTTCTTTAATTTATAACGTCTCTCCTAACACTGCTAGCACCGTAGGTGGAGTCAAATTTAGAATGTTTAATGTCGAATATGATTACTCCACTGACGGTCTAGCCGCCATGTTAGGATTGCCTTATGGGGATGGTGCCATTTGTGAAGCACCTTTAGACACGGATTGGGCATTTGAAGCATTTTGGGCCAGAATTACTAAACAAAATGCAACATCTTTTGATGGCCTTCTTGCTTCTCACATCCACAATCCTGCCCTTCGTGTCTTTAGATTTCTTTTAGCATCCACCATCTTTGCTCGGGAAAACCCAAACAAGGTGAATGCTAAAGAATTAATTATCATGCAGAGCTGCCTCACAGACACCAAAGTTAATCCCGTCCCATTCATGATTGCCCACATGCACCATGTTTTAAGAAAAGGTGGGCCGATTTCCTTTGGTGGACTGATTACCACTATTGCCCGTGCCATAGGATTGGATACGGAACTTGCCACCCTAGAACCACTTCCTCCTCGGATTGCAAATCTTAAATTTTTCAGGGATATGCGTTTATGCAAGACGAGGAAGGAAGGTGGTTACTTCCTAATGGTTGGAGGTGCTGCTGTACCCAGTGTTGTTATGCCTTGCACCCGTCGTACTGATATTCGATTTGAGCGTAACTGGACCTACGATCTCAACGCTCCTGCTTTTATTGGTCCGTTGCCCCCAAATCTACCTTTAAATGAGGGTAACAACACTGATGATGAGTACGATTTCCAAACAGAGGAACCACCCCATTTTTCACCTTCACACACGGCACCTTCAACCTCTAACCCACATACAGGTACAGCTCCTAGCTTCCATGTCACTGAGGACATGTGGCGTGAGCATATGGCCCGAGAGGCCCAGAGGGACACCCTCCTTGCTACCTTGCAGCAACAGGCGGCCGACAACATGGCCTTCATGCAAGCGTCCCAAGAACAAAATGCTAGCTCTCTGCGCACTATTATGGAAAGTCAGCTGGCTTTTCAGAGAGAACAGCACCTACACCAGACCACAAACGCTCGTCACTTCCAATTGATGGAGGCAACCCAAGGCACCCTCATTGGTCGGACCCAAGAGCTACAAGCGGCAAATGCCGCCTTGTCAGAGAGACTGGAGCAGCTTGTTTTGGACCGAGATAGCCGCCGTCGCAGCCGTAGCCGCCGTTCCGGTCGTACCAACCAGGACGGTGAAGGTCCTAGTGGCCCCCACTAGTGTTTTCAGGTACCTCCTCCTACCTTATTTTGGAACATTGAGGACAATGTCTGATTTAAGTGTGGGAGGAGCATTTATCGCTTTTATTTCCCATTTTTCGCTTTTATTTTCCGTTTTTCCTGCTTTTATTTTCCTTCCGCATTTTTCCTTTTTTATTCGTAGTTAATAAAATGCATGTGATAGGCGAGTCTTTCTGCGTAGTGTACCCTTTCATTTCCCCCACCTTTTAGCCTTACAAAATTTTTATTTTTCAAAGATTTATGGTTGTTTTTAAGGATTTGGGCTATGAGACAGGTCCTAGATAGGGTCTGTTTCTCGGACACTCACTTTTTTGAAAAATTCGTTATCATTTTTACACCATAAGCCTTTTTGAATATTTAGATTAGATCCTTTCTCCCCAATATGCTATGATTTTGAATAAAACTGTACAAATAGGTCTTCAAGTAGTTTATCTTAGCAGTCAGCTCCGGCCTAAGCATGCTCTAAGTGTGGGATCGATGAATATAAGTGGATGATCTCTATTTTTGCCTTAAAAGTTACAAAATAAAGTATGAATACGACTATGAGTTGGGTGATCCTCACAAAGATTACTTAACTCAAGAAAGTTGTAAACACTAACAAAAACAAAGAAAAAAATATATAAGGCATATCTGTTGTAGTTGGTTCAGAGGTATCTGGTGCTGAACTTGGTAGGGCGGACTACGGTCCGATCCCCCGCAACTGCAAATGGGTAAAATAAAAAGGGATTAAACCAACTCTTGTACCAGAATCCCATCACTTGAGATCAGAGTCACTAACCGGTCACTACACCATGAGTATGTACGGATAACGGGCTTAATGTGATTGCGCCTGAATGAAAAAGGACCTCGTACAAAAAGAAGTCTTAGCATAGTAAGGATATTTGGATCAATCTGTATACTTATGAGGTTTATGTCCGTATTTCTGCGAGTAGTGTAATTAAGATACCCTTGATTCAGACAGTTAGTGCCTGACAACACACCCTTACTCGGACTTAGAAGCCCTCTTTGCCCAAAACCTGTATACACCATAAATTTTCTTTCATCTACTTTTAAGAGTTGTTGCTTGAGGACAAGCAAAGGTCTAAGCGTGGGAGGATTTGATCGCACTAAATCGCACTATGTTTCTGACTCAAATATCACATGTTTTCCTTAGTTTTTATTGTCATTTTCTCGTATTATGTTCCTTTTTCCTTTGTTTTCAGGATTCTTGTCATTTCAGAGCCTTCTGTGAAGAAACGAGCCAAAACGCCAAGAAATTAGGGTTTTTCAAGATATTTTGCACTTATGGCGTTCAGCACCGCGCTGGCTACAGGAAACGCGATGACGTGGCCCACTTTCACCCAGAGATCAACTGCCACGTTCCCATGATGTGGCGGTTCCAGGCGCCGCGCCCGCGGCCACCCTCACCGCGCCCGCGGCCTTCACAAAAAGGCTCCCGCTCAAAAGAAGTTAAGGGGCATGCTGGTCCTTACGCACCTCAAAGTTCCTCTATAAATAGCTTTCGATTCTCATTCTTTAGTTTCATCCAAGCTTAGTACAATCTTAAGCCATATACTATCAGTTTCTGTAAAGTAATAATCTCTTCACATCGGGGAGTTATTGCGGTGTAGATTGAGTTGTAATCGAGTCTTGGAGCACTTTGGTTGAAGTTCATCATACCGGCCTTACTTTTCCGTAGATTTGTATCAGATTCAAGTCTCCGACCGGAGCAAGGTTCTAATTTATTGCATTTCTTTATTTAATTGCTCTTATCATAGTCTACACGTTTTATAGACTTTAAATGCTCTTACCATAGTCTACACGTTTTATAGACTTTAAATGCTCTTACCATAGTCTACACGTTTTATAGACTTTAAATGCTCTTACCATAGTCTACACGTTTTATAGACTTTAAATGCTCTTACCATAGTCTACACGTTTTATAGACTTTAAATGCTCTTACCATAGTCTACACGTTTTATAGACTCGCACTTATTATGTCTGGCTAAACTATAAAGGTTAGGATGTAATGATTGTCATCGTGGTTGTGTTCCAATTATCATGCTAGTGAAAATACTCTGGGGATGTTTTGCTTCTAACTTAAGTCAATTGTGTTTAAATGTTTATTGGGTAAGATCGAAAGCCGTCCAAACTAATGATACGACTTGATTATTATTTAACCAAACAAAAAGAGCGACAGCCGTTGATTGGTTAAATAGGAATCATTGACCTTTTTAGAAAACGATTTTGAAACTATTTTCGGACGCGCTTGTAGGTTTAAAATCTGACTCTTGGCCAAAAGCCAAAAGTCTCTTTAAGTTAATCTTTCCGAGTAAGATCACTTTTCTGTTAAGTCAAAACTATCAATTTCTTAAAAATAGGTTTATCTCTTTAACGCGGAAGGCACCCTTTATATGTGACAATAAAGGAATTTAATTTAAAGAGTAAACTCGGTTCTTAGTAGTCAAAAGCTACAGGTTCCCGTTAAACTGATTCTTTGCTATCAATAGAAAATACTGCCCCATAAGTAGGTTCATCTACGCATGACCGGACCAATATCTGATTACATGATTTACATTCCAACCTGTCTTTTAAACTGTTATTTCCCTCGCATATTTACTTTGTGCACTGCACTCACATCAATATCCTTATTCGCCTTAGATAAGCACCTTAGCAATAGAGTTGATAGATTGACAATTGGTCTCTGTGGTTCGATAATCTTATATATTACTTCGATAGGCTGTACACTTGCAGTACTACATTTAGGCTATACGTTACAGATTAAAAAAGCCCATCAAAAATATATGAAACTTTTGAAGTTATTTGTTAGTAAACCTTTGAAGAGAAGGATTTTTTTGGAATCATTAAAAAATACCAAAAGATGAGCAAGGTATACTTCTTTAAAGTTCAAAACCCTAGCTCCTAGATCAAGAAAATGCTTTGAGGAACTTTGACAAATTTGAATCACCTTATTGTACCAAAACCCTTGCTTTGTAAATAGAAGTTGTTGAGGATGAAAATGAGAACTTATAGCCACCAAAACCACTTCCATATCTTGAGAATTGAGAAAAATTTGTACTTGTAATCAATGGGAACAAGACCTTGTCCAACCATGACAACTTCTCCAATCAATCCCTTGCACTTTTAAATCAATTTTGACATATTGGAAATGTAGTGAACCAAAATAACCTTTCCATTCCATCCCTTCCAAAACAACTTCAATGGTGAGGTTTGGACTTCTCAAGCTTAATTGACTAGGGCATGGAAATAAAGACATGAACCCATGGAGCAACTTGCTAAATCTCATTGCTTTTACCTACATTAGTGTGGTACGATGGGAGAACTGACTTGAGGTTTTGCGTTTGTTTTCGCAAATGTTTCGGTTGAGCAAGAGTCGCCACCGACTTTTTATTTTATCCTATGGAAAGGTTAAAAAGCATAGCAAAAACCTTTGAGATGTTTTCTTGGGTTCGGGGGGTAGATTATAGAAAGGGAAGGTATTAGCACCCTTTCTATCCATGGTTATCCATGGGCTCTTAGTTACTTGTTTAGATCACTTGCCTTGTGTTTTCAATTGTTTGAAATGGTGTTTTGTGCGTGGGTTTGAAAATGTTTTGAAAAGAGGCCATTGTTGGGGCAACCTTTGTAATGATCCATGTTTGAATGTATACAAAGGTGTGTATCTTTTGAAAAGTTTTCAATGTTTTTGAAAGTTGTTTTGAAAGTGTGTTGTGATGTGTGTTTTTGAAAAAATAGGCAAGTGTGTTTTGCAAGTTGATCAAGTAACTAAGAGTTGCCTACCCCTAAATTTACTCAAAGGTTTTTCTCATGTTTTAACCCTTTTAACAATTTTGTTCCACCATTGTATTTGGTGGACAATCTTGCGTTAGGATGTTAACGGGACGGGCGCGGGTCATCGTATAGACCATGAATGCAATGGTGCCAAGTGTCTTTGGCAATTTGCTTTGAAGGGACTGTGATCATTTTGTTTAGGCAACTTTCGAAAGCGTCATCGAGGGACTATGATCATTTGAATTGTTTTGTTTTGCCAAAGAAACTCAACGTGCAAGCATGGCCCTTTATTGGAAGGCAACAAGCGGGATTACCCTAGGGGTGCAAGTGTGATTGTTTATTGATTTCATGTATTTGTCTTTGTATTAGGTTATCTAGCGTTTGATTTTATTTACATACAAACCCTAGGTCTAACCATGGTATTTTTGAAAGCGATAAATTGCGGGAATTTCAAGTCTACGCTATTACAAATAAGTATCCGGGAGTGGGGGTACAAATATTTACAAATGGGGATGAGACTTTAATAGGAGAGTAATGTCCAAATAATTTACAACCAAATCGAATTGCAATCTCAAATGTAATATGTAATGTATAGCAATAAAGCAATGTAAGTGTATTTGTGTAAGTGCATGTAATTATTTACAAGGTGAAAAATGTTTAACTTAATGAAAAATTAAGTATTGTTTGTTTATTTTGTATTCTTGTATTTTTGTTAAGATGTACAAACAAGAAAATTTAATAAAAGAAAAGAAAATGTTTTAAGTTCTATTTATGTATCTACATATTCATGTTTTTTTAATTAGTATTTTTATGAATATTTTATACAAGGGTTTTAATTAAGAAAAATGTTTTAAGAAAATTAAGGTTTTATGTATGAAGAAAAGATTTATCAAAAGAGTTTTAGGATAAAATCTATTAACCTAATTATATTTTAATATTTATGTATTTTTCATAAATGTAATAAAATAAAAGAAAAATTTGTATAAAAGACTTAATGTACTATTTTATATACAAAAATGAATTAAATTATGAAAAAGAAAATAAAATGAGTATTGTTAATTAAATTTAACATGAAAAATTAGTATGATATGATGTATATGTAAAAAAGGTATTATGTGATAAAAAAAAGAATTGATTTCTAAACAAAACAAAAAGAGATTTAACATGGGCTTTAGGGGAATTTGGCCCCAAACAGAATTTGTAGAAAAAAGGAAAAAAAAGGGGGTGTGCTCCATATTTCGTTGGGCTTAGGCTGATTAGGAAAGGGCAAGGCCCAAATGGGTTTCACAATGTTTGTAAGGGTTTGAAGTAATTGTTCATTTGGGATTCTAGGGTTTCAGAGTTTGAGAGCAGCGCCGTTTACTTCGTGTTTTCTTCGTCTTCATCCTTCTCACGCCCTAGCCTCTGAACGCCTCTCCGTCTATGGCCGTCAAGCGCAACTTCCACTTCTTCTCCCTCCATGGGTTGTTCAAGTAGTGACAAGCAAAGGTAGGAAATTTCCCATTTACATCTCTTGCTTTAGTTCGTGCATGTTCTGATTATTATTTTTGTTATTTGTCTCGTGAGGTGTTTTAAAGAAAGGAGAGAAATTTATACCTTTTGGAGACGAAGGCTTTTGGAGATGAAGGAGAAGTGGACCGGAGGTGCTTCAGGCGGCTGAAGGCGGAGGCTTGGTGATGATGTGCGCTTTGGAAGTTTTCCCTGGTACTCTGTATTCTTTCTTTGCCTTTTAGGGTTGTTTTATGATGATGCCTGGAAATCTGAAAATGCCTAGTATAATTTCTTTTCCTCTTCTGTCCACTTGAATGTTTGCCTCTGATTGATGGTATTGCTGAGATGCTTTGATGGTTTTGGCTTTGGACGAATTTTTGTGGTTGATTTGCTCAGTGATGAACCCTTTGATGTTCTAAGAGCTTGAGTGCTTGCCTCTGTATGCTTGTTGGTATTGATCTTGAATATTGCTTTGTATGCTTGGGTTCTGAGTATTGATGATATTGGTAGCCCAATGATGAGGCTGCTCTGAGGGCGTGTGTTGGTTTGAAAGCTGTTTGCTTCTAGACAATGTTTGGTTCAAGGCTTATGCAGGTTGATGGCTTTGAATGGTTACAGGCTGGCTTATGTTTTCTGATATAGATTTGTATCAGTTTGGATGGCTTTTTGGGCTTTTGACAGGTTGGGTTTTCAACAGGTAAGGCTGGAAGCTTGTAAGCTTCTGGTTTCAACAGGCTAGACTTTGGCTTGCTGTTTGAGGTTTGATATCAGTTTGTTTTTGACAAAGGAGGCAGGTTGTTGAAATAGGGCATAGGCTTGTGTTTATACCTTATGCAGGTTTTGGTTTGAAAGGCTGGAGGCTTGGGCTTCAGCAGGCTTTTGATGCTTGGCCAGGCTTAAGGTTTATGTGGCTTAGAAGGTTGTGAGTTTGTGTTTGTCACAGGTTTAGTTTAAGGCTTGATGTTATGTGAGTTATGCAGGTGAAGGCCTTTTGAGGTTTGGAGGCAGCTCTGTATATTTGTTGATACAGTTTGTGTTCTTTGCTTTTTTTGATATCTCTGCCTCCTTCTTTTAACTGTGTTGACTGTTTGTTTTATATATTTTCCTTCAAGCCTAAGCCTGCTGTAAGCTTTTCTTCTTTTTTTTCTTTTTCTCTCTCTACAATTTTAAGCATTTTTTATTGCTTAGATGTACTATTTTCTGAAAAAGCAACTTGGCTGGAAAGTGATGTGATCTTGATGTTGCATATTTTCCTCTGCATACTTCTTATCTCCTTTTTCCAGATTTTCTGCTTCTTGTTGACAACATTTTGTACTTGTTTGATAGCTTGAATAGCCTTTTGGACAGCTTTGGACAATTTGAAATTGTAACTTTCAGTTTGCCTTTTTGATTTGGTTAGGCCTAGTTCAGTTTGCCTTTTATCCTTGGTTTGGAATTTTGGATTTATGCAGTATGTTTGACAAACTTGAATCATGAACTATGCAGTTTGTTTGACCATTTTGAATTTGTGCAATTTGTATACTTGTGCATTTCATACTTTAATTGCAAACAAACTTCCATCCCTCTTTGTGAACCAAGAGAAATCTTGTGATTTGCAGAGAGGGCAAACTGATTCCGGCCAGTTGCTTTTAATGATGAATCCAATTTTTATCTGTCTGCTCTTTAATTTCATTTCATCTGCTTTTGACTTTTTCTTTTTCTTTGTTTTGCAGATAAAAATCAAAGGAGCAAAAGAGGAGTAGCAACTGGAGGATGAAGATTTAGAAAAAATTAGGATGCACTTTTATTTCATTTCAATTATTTGTAACATTATTATTGTAAACAAAGATGTAAATAGATTTACAGTTGTTCAAATAATAAATTGTAACAAAACAATTAAAGATGAATAAAATCCTTTTTTTTGATCAGTTAGTTCCTTTTATTTCTTTTCAATTGTTTATTTTAATTATTTGAGTTTCTTAAATTAAAACAATTGGAAGTAAATCTAACTATTCTGACTTAGAAAAAGAAATAATTAATAAACGTCCGGCGTTCCGAATTAAACCTAACAATGCACAGTCAATCACAACAAATGTCCACACGTCCTTTTTTCACTGATTAAATCCAACACTGCAAACTCAAATCAAATGCCTCAACTCATCTCTCAGAGTAAATTGAAAAGCACTGTAGAATTAATCCTTTCTGAGAATGCGCGCACAAAACCCTGATTTTTGACTTAACACTGGAGAAACGCCTGTCTGATCAAACTTTGAGCCAAACTCAACCAAAACCCTAGCAGTCTGCTTGAACTGTTTTAAAATCAATGAAAACCCTAATTTTGTCTGACTGATAAGAAAAGTCTGTTTGACTGATTCTTACGCCAATCTGAAAAATCAGGAAAAGCCCGAAGCTGTGATTTCTTGTGGAAACGAGGAGGGCAAATTTTGGGGTACAACAATTAGTAACAAGCAAGACAAACCAACATTGCATTTTATTAATTAAAATAAAAATCAAGACAAAATATTCATGGTCACAAAAGAAAATAAGTCAAGGTGCTTGGTGATTCCTCAAAGAATAAAGCTAAAGGTAGGGAGAAAATATATCAAAGCATTGCCGTTCACTAACGATGAACTACAAACGTTCACTAAGGGTAGCAAAAAGATAACAATCATCGATGTTCACTTCCGATGACCTACCAACTTTCACTACAGGTAGAGAGAAAATATATCAAAGCACCACCATTCACTGACGATGAACTACCAATGTTCACTGAGGGTAGCAAAAAGATAACAATCTTCGACGTTCACTGCCGATGACCTACCAACTTTCACTGAAGCTAGAAAGAGAATATATCAAAGCACCACCGTTCACTGACGATGAACTACCAATGTTCACTGAGGGTAGCAAAAAGAAAACAATCATCAATGTTCACTGCTGATGACCTACCAACTTTCACTGAAGTTAGAAATAAAATATATCAAAGCACCGCCGTTCACTGACAATGAACTACCAACATTCACTGAGGGTAGAAAAAAGATAAAAATCATCGACGTTCATTGCTGATGACCTACCAACTTTCACTGAAGGTAGAAAGAGAATATAAGTTTCCCCAAAATTATGGCGTTTCACCTAGAACGGGTCTCAACTTCTTCTTTAACCAAGTTATTCCGCCTGGAAAGGGTAATATATAAGCTGTCTCAAATAAAGAGACTACCACTTGCAAGGACTTCACAATGAACTGTCTCTGCGATATTGAAAGTCTTTCCATCCACTGGAGTAATTTGACAACGGACTGCAAACTATCCACTCATAGAGAAGATAGAAAAAAGTTACGTCGACTTTTACAGGGAAGTACAAGTTGCTCAAATAAAAAGACCTTCTACTTGTTGTTATAGGAAGGATTGTAAAAAAAATGATTTTCGGGGAAAGCAATATGACTTCCTGGGGAATGAATCATGACTTCCTGGGGAAATACCAATATATTCCCGCTGAGGAGATAAAGGTCTTCTCATGCACAATAAATGCATATTCTCAAACCAAAACTCGAAGCTTGCGGAAGTCCAAAGTAATAATATTGCTGGGCAACAAAGATTCAGTCCACAAATAAACTGGAGTAAAGCAGTCTACCAAAATACATTCTTTGAGAAATAAACTCAAGAGGGAAACCCAATTGTGATACAGTGACAAAACCAGACAGTTTGAATGCTGGTTTGCGTTTTGCATTTTTTATTTGCAAAATGTCGCGGTAAGAAAGAGTCGCCACCGATTTTTATTTCATCCAACTAGAAAGGAAAAAGTACAGAAAAAATTCTTTTTCGAGATGTTTGAGTACGAGGGGTAGATTATAGAAAGGGAAGGTGTTAGCACCCTTTCTATCCATGGTTTTCCATGGGATCTTAAGTACTTGCTCATCATTTTAAAATTGCTTGTATATGTGCTTTGTTTTGAAAATGTTTTACTTCGTGATACCCTTTGTATCAGTCCTCAAAGGTGTGACGAAGTTGTCTTGAAAATTGTTTGAAAAGTGTAAGTGTGAAAAGTTTTGATTTGAGCAAGTACCTACTAGCATCTACCTACTCGAAAAAAGATCATTTCTATTCTTGTTTCCTTTAGACAGGGCTATCATGCTATTGAGAAATAGGTAGCACCGTCGTTGGAGTTGTAAGGGTCAATTCGAAAGGGACGTACAATCACTAAAGCAATGTTAGGACATCTTAGTAATAACCCTAGAATCTTAAGGTCATATTCGAGGTAACATTTCCAAGGCAACCTTTCTGAGGCAACATTTCCGAGGTAACATTCGAATGGGACATTTGATCTTTTTAGATAGGAGGGAAACCACTAAGACACCCTATACTTAATGATCGTTTACCGAAGGCAACCGAAGTGAGAGTATAACCTAAGAGTGATATGTGCGAGTGATTGGTTTTCAGTTATTTATCTTTGCACATTAGGGTTTTCTAACTGTATTAAATTTGTCATGCATTCTTATCATACAATCCTATTAGCATATATCTAAACAGTCAAATATTTACGGGAATTAAGATGCGAGAAAGTAAATCTACGCTATTACAAGGCTTCAGAGAGGGGGATTAATTACATAGCCAAAAAACCCGAGGAAAAGCGACAAGTAAAAAGTCCTAGAGTAAACTATTACAAACCATGAACAATTACAAAAATATTTTCAAAATAAATAATAATAAGCGCGCGATGAATCAAATGCGAAACGACTAGGGTTTTGACCCTTGACTAAACCTATTTGCGATGGACTAAAAATAATGTTTTTTTATCATGTTTTATGATTTAAGAAAATAATGACATAATTAAATTGAAAAGAAAATCCTAAACTCTAATTGGTTTTAAATTAAGGAAAATACTTTAATTTATTCTAAAACCTATTTTTTTTGTATTTTTATTTTATTTGAGAAAGAAAGAAAAATTAAATCAAGAATTAACCTAATTTTCTAATTGAATTTTAATTATGGAAGAAATTAAAGTTGCCTTAAATTAATTAAACTAATTAATTAGAACAAACATTTATTAAGAAAAATAAGTCTTTTTTGTTATCTTGATTGGTTGATTTAAAATAAAATAATTTTTGTGTTGATAAAAAAAACAAAATAATTAAAGAAAAGGAATTAAAGAAAAATAGAAAATTAACCAAATGAGCCTGCTGTCAGCAGATCTGGTTCTGGCTGTGGATCCAGAAGAAGGTGACCCTCAGAAGATGGGGGCACTAGATCTGATCCTGGCTGGTGGATCCAGCAGATGATGACCCTCAGAAGATGAGGGCACTGGATCTGATCCTGGCTGGTGGATCCAGTAGATGCTGACCCTTAGAAGATGGGGGCACTGGACCTGATCCTGGTTGGTGGATCCAGCTGATGCTGAACTTCAGGAAGTGGACGTGCTGGATTTGGTTCTGATTGGGATCCAGAAGATGATGGCTCTCAGAAGATGCACGTGTTGGATTTGGTAAAAACAAAGGAGAAAATACCAAAAGCTCACGCCTAGAATCGAACCCCGAATCTTGAGCTTCTGACTTCCTTCTTCTGACCAACTGCGCTGGATGATAACTTGTTAACATAATGAAAAAAAACAAATATCAGAACAAACAAGTTTCTGGCCAGAAACGCGCCAGAATTTAAACTAGCCAGTTAGGTTGTGACACGCTGTTGTCTTCTTCCTTGGAACTGTCATTTTAAGTTCTAATTCTTTACCCACAGACGCAAGTCCGTTGCTGAAACCTGTGACATTCAAGAATCAAGTCTATGCAATATAAATTCAATTGGGGACCATGGATCAGCTGGGTTTGAAATTCTGATCATCGTGACTCCCATTATCAGACCTAATTCTGCTTGAAACCCAAAACCCCAAATTGGAACACGAAAACCTAACAATGGCAGAAGCTTGTTCCTGCACTATGAATTAAATCAAACTATCCAGAAACATTGCAAACATGATAATGAACACAAATATGCAATTTAAACATGTTGAATACGCAAGAATTTCAGTAATTGAATTTGAATAATTGTGCAAACCGTGTGAATGATAGGAGGAGATTTTGGATGTTCTGATGCCTGTAAACGATTGGGAATGCTTCCTGAAACGCCAAGGAATTGATTTCTAGCCTTGAATTGCTCTCAAAGGTCCTCTATTCTGAAATCAGAACTTCACTTTTTGTCAAGATTTTTGAGTTTTATTCTTACAGTCTCACACCTCCAGCCTCATCTTTTGATCTGCCTAGCTTTTTTATATAACCTAGCGGGAATTAGGTTAAAAAACTTGGATTAAATCTTTGCATTTATCCAAGATTTGATTTGATTTTCAATGTATATGATATATTTCTATTTTCATGCCAATCATGCCTTTCTTGTACCAATTGCCATTGATATGATTTGATTCTTATACGCCATCACTATGAGCTCGTGATTCTGTTCACAAATCCAAACAAAAACAAATCTTTGCTATTATTTACCAATTATTTGATTTAATTCAATTTTTAATAAATAAAAAATCAAAATAAATTAAATAATGAAGCAAATAACATGTGAATGCACATTTGGGTCGTGGACCACATTATAAGTGAAGTGTAGGCATAAAAAGTTAGGTCCATTTAGCAAAAAATGCAAATTTGAGCATATTTGACTTTTGGCAATTTTGCAAAAATGGTCAACTTAGCCAATGCATAACTCTCTCAATTTTGACCATAGAGAGGTTTTCTTGGACTTTTTAGAAAGCTTAGGATGTCCCATAAGCAACCCTTTTAGTCTCATCTCAATTGAGTCTTCCATGTTCATGTATGAAGCTTTGACCCAAAAGGTGTTTTTGTTGACTTTTTAAAATAACCTATACTGTCAAAATTCATATCTTTTTGTGAGTGCATATCTTGATCTTGGGAGATGAATATGAATTGTAGGGAATTGTATCCTCTTAAAAATGAGCTTTGGATGGGTCATTTCTGGTAAAGTATGAGGAAGTTATGCTTGGTCAAAGTTGAGTTGACTTTTCCTACAAAACCCTAATTTAGCAACTTTTGGGTTTTGATGAATTGTGAGCAATCCTTGAGGAATCATAATCAACCCTTTATCAAATGATGAACAATACTTCAAAATGAGGATGTTGACCAAAAATCTTGAAGTTTGACTGTGTGTGGGCCACAATTGACTTTTGACCTATCATAGTTGATTTTCAGGCATTTGAGCAATTGAATGAGCAAACTTCTTCTGCAAGGCTTGAAACTTGACATGGATGACCTTGGGAACATATTAGGACAATGGTGAGCATTTTAGTACTTTGTGGTTCACCATCTTGATGAAGCTGGAAACCCTAATTAGAGATAGATTTCCTTAGGAGAGAGTTTATCTGGTCAACTCTTGAACTTCCTTGAACAATTTGGGGACCTCACTTGCCATGTGTTGAGAAATATGGGAGGAAAAATTTTGGGGTACAACAGCTGCCCCTGTTCAATCTTCTTAAACCTGAGGATGTAGATTGGCTTGTCTGCCTTTCGTAATCTGAAGGTGGAAGATGATTGAACACTAGAGTGCCCAGAAATTTGCACTCGCATGAAGTGATACTTGATTTGTGATATCGGGAATGGGCTTATAGATGCCATTCGGTAGTCGATGAGGGGAGATGGGCTTAAAGATGCCATCCTAAGAGGTGTTGATCGCATAAGAGATTCCTTTGCGAGATCCTGTATACCTGTTGTTGAGTTAGACTTTACTGAGGAATGCCGGTCTCTGTCATGAGAGAAATAGAGTTTTAGAAGATTTAGTTGTCCGTTACTCTGATGGGGAATAATTTCGGTTTGGGAAGCGGAAGTGAACTGTGTGTTTGGTTAGGGTATATGCTGCACCGCAACTTTCTGGGGAAATGTGAAATCAATTGTGTTTGATCGGGTCCCAGTCTTACATTGTTGTGGACTGCTGTCTGGGGATAATAGAGGAAGAAACTGGATAGTAAGGTTATGAGAAGGAACCTGGATAGTAGGGTTACTTCGATATGAAAGCCGGGATAGTAGGGCTGTGAGAAGGAACCTGGGTGGTAGGGTTACTTCAATATGAAAAGCCTGGATAATAGGGCTGTGAGAAGGAACCTGGGTGGTAGGGTTACTTCGATATGAAAAGCCTGGATAGTAGGGCTGTGAGAAGGAACCTGGATCATAGGGTTACTTCGATATGAAAGCCGGGATAGTAGGGCTTGAGAAGGGACCTGCATAGTAGGGTTACTTCGATATGAAAGCCTGAATAGTAGGGCTGTGAGAAGGAACCTAGATAGTAGGGTTACTTCTATATGAAAGCCGGGATAGTAGGACTTGAGAAGGAACCTGGATAGTAGGGTTACTTCAATATGAAAGCCTGGATAGTAGGGCTGTGAGAAGGAACCTGGATAGTAGGTTTACTTCGATATGAAAGCCGGGATAGTAGGGCTGTCTCGGAATGAGTTTGAGTAAAACTGCAGGGAGAACCTGGGTAAGGTTGTTCTTGTCGCGCCAATGATTACTCTGTTTAGCTTCAAGTGTTGATCATGGACCTGCTGGAGATTGTTGATACTAACTGTCTTTCCTGAAAGAAATATAAGGTTAGTTATGCGTGATGCATGAGATGCATCGTATGATGACGTTCTCAAAATAAATTAGACTATGTTATATGTGATGTATGCACATGTCATGATGTATGAACATGAAATGCGGACGTAATAATCTGAGTCCGGGAAAATAAATCCCTGATTGCTGTTTGGAGAGTATGAGAAATGGTATTCTTGAATGCTGTAAAAAAACCACAGTTCCTCTACTTCTGTTGGGGATGGTGAACAAAGATGACTATGCTGGGGATTTTCCCCTCATTTACGATTATTTTGCCGAGGAAAGACTCTGTCTGAGGATAACTCTGCGGGGGATAACTCTGTTGGAGAGGAGATACTTTGTCGATATATCTTCTATTTTGGGGAGTTAACTCAGCTGGGGATGAATTTCCGTTGCTGGTGATAATGAATTCTGTTGGAGATTGAATTTCTGCTTGTGAGAGAAATAAACTCTTCTTGGGGAAAAATTTACTGACTCACTCGTGATCGTGAACCTTAGTTGGGAAGAGTTATATCCTGTTCGGGAAAGCTAACATCACTGTCTTTGGATACCTTTTACTCTGTGGGGAGTGTATGTATCACTACTCATGTTCTCGAGCTGGCTCTATTCCGGTATTTGATGGGCAGAATAACTGTAAGGCGTGGGCACTTCTTATTTGTCCCTGTTCCTGGAATTACGAGTAATCGTATTTTGTTTCTTATGTAAATATTTATGAGCAAGCCATTATTTTCAATTGCATATATCAAAAATGAATCATTGGACGTTCTTGCAAAACAAAACAGAAAAAAGAAAACAATTTGGAATTTCTTATGAAAATGGATTGTATTGATTTTTGAAGCTGGCCTGCAATAGGCGTTTTGTACAAGGAGGCTGACGTTCTAGTAGGAGAACGCCACCGAAATATTACAATTTGAGTAAAAGAAAGAAAAACAGCTATGTGAAACAAATCCCATTGGGTTCCAACTCTGTTATTGCCTTTATATCTTCAAGCGTCTCATCATTTTGCCACTTGGTCGAAGGTAGATCAGATGGATTGGCTCCGTCTGAGCTTGATAGTCGATACCGAAGTCTGGTTGCGAGATAATCCAATGAGACATAGTGTTACACTTCGATCCCTAATTTTTTCCTGGACCGCCCTTTCGGGTTTTCAGTCCACCAAGATACCCTTTTTTGCCCAAGTCGCCTTTTCAGGTTTTCGACTTGTCGGGTGTACAGTTTTTTTCATTTTCATCCCTTACTTTTTCCCGAACCCTTTTGGTTCACCGGGAAGTCCTTTATTTTTGCCTAGGCCAGTCAACCTAGCGGGTCTTTGATTATGCGTAGTATCTTTTCACTATTTCTGCATTTATGGAGTGAGAAAGGTCGTCACCGTCCATGGTGGTTAGAATCATAGCTCCTCCCGAGAAAATGTTCTTAACCAAAAATGACCCTTCGTATGTGGGGGTCCATTTTCCCATGGGATCACCTTGCGGCCTGATAATCATCCACTTCCTGATGCGCCAAATGATCTGCCAATACACTCCCCTTGATTGCTTTTTGGGTTGTGTATTGGATGTCATACTCGGTTAAGATCATTTGCCATCTTGATATCCTTCCGGAGAGAGCAGGCTTCTCGAAAATATACTTGATCGGATCCATATTTGATATTAACAAAGTAGTGTGAGTCAGCATATACTGTCTCAGTCGGCGAGTAGCCCATGCCAAAGCGCAGCAAGTTTTCTCGAGCAATGAGTATCGGGTCTCACAGTCGGTAAAAATTTTGATAAGGTAATAAATGGCATGCTCTTTTCGGCCAGACTCGTCATGCTGCCCCAACAGACACCCCATTGAATTGTCTAGCACTGTCAAGTATAAAATCAAGGGTCTTCCTTCAACTGGAGGCATCAAAATTGGTGGTTCTTGAAGGTATTCCTTGATTCTTTCGAAAGCAGTCTGGAATTCATCATTCCACTTTACCACTTGATCTTTCTTCAGCAGCTTGAAGATTGGCTCACAAGTAGCAGTCAGATGTGAAATGAACCCGGCGATGCAATTCAGACGTCCCAAGAAACCTCTAACTTCTTTTTCTATGCGGGGAGCCGACATCTCTTGTATGGCCTTTACCTTTGCAGGGTCCACCTGAATACCCTTATCACTGACGACAAAACCCAGAAGCTTACCAGACCTTTCCCCGAAGGTACACTTGTTAGGATTCAACCTCAGCTTGTATGTCTTCAACTTGTCAAACAGTTTCCAGAGATGATCAAGGTGCTCTTCCTCCGTCTGGGACTTGGCTATCATGTCATAAACATAAACTTCGATCTCATGGTGAATCATATCATGGAACAAAGCGACCATGGCGTGCTGATAAGTTGCCCCAGAATTCTTCAACCCAAAAGGCATTACCTTGTAACAAAAGGTGCCCTACTGTGTAACAAAGGTCGTCTTCTCCATGTCCTCAGGAGCCATCTTGATCTAGCTGTAGCCAGAAAAACCATCCATGAAAGAGAAGATCTTATGCTGCACAGTGTTGTCGATTAAAACATCAATATGGGGAAGCGGGAAGTCATCCTTGGGGCTTGCCCTGTTCATGTTTCTGTATTCCACACACATCCGTACCTTACCGTCCTTCTTATGTACCGGAACGACATTGGCAACCCACTGTGGATAAGAAGTGACAGCTAAGAATCCTGCGTCGAACTGCTTCATGACCTCTGCCTTGATTTTCTCTGACATTTCAGGACGCATACGACAGACCTTCTGTTTTACCGGAGGGAAGTCTTCTTTAGTCAGCAGGCGATGTACCACAATATCAGTGTCCAAACTAGGCATGTCTTCATAGGACCAGGCTAAGATCTCAACATAGTCATGTAGCATCTGTATTAATTGTTGCTTGACACTAGGCTCCAAATTCTCACCTATCTTAACCTCTTTCATGTCTTCCTCTGTATCCAAATTCATTGACTCAAGTGGCTCTTCATGAGGCTGTATATCCCTTTCTTCTTGTAGTAATAGTCTAGCAAGTTCTCCAGGCACCTCACAATCATCTCCACCTTCGTCCTTGGCTTGGTTGATCGGATTTTTGAAATCATAACTAGCAGTAGCAGAGTTGTTATCAATGGGATCCAGGGTGGATATGGATCTGCATTATGATACGTGAGTGTGTGTAAGAGAATAGCTATTTTGATAAAGTGAGAAACAGAAAATAAAAACAAGGAGAGCAAAATTTGTATGCAAGAAACGTCCAATGCTTTATTAATGATATATGAAATGACAAATAATAAGCCCTCAAAAGCAAAGCCAAGGTGCCCCGGGCAAGGTTCTGAGCCGTAAAGTTTCAAACTCTTTATTACAAATCTTAAAACAAAATTCAGTTACTGTGGAATAAAAGAAACAGGTATGAAGCCTTTCGTCGTCCAGTTGTTCAGTCCACCATTAGTTGTAAGGTAGATCCAGTTGTCGATGTTTGAATCTTCATCATCAACATCTTCTGTGGCGGAGACAACCTCAATAACATTGATTCCCGAGCCATGTTTGGGCATGGGTGCAGTTATAACATTCAGATTTTCTGGAGCATCGAACTCTATCTCCTTGGCTTCAAGCAAATCTTGTAATTTATTCCCCAGAGCCTAGAAATTGTTTGTATCGTGGCCTGGACTCTCAGAATGGTAGGCGCACCGCGCGTTGGGATTGTATCTGGGAGAAGTAGTATTTGGATTCTTGGGAGCCTCTCTCAAGGTCGCCAAGTTGGATTTCATCAGGTGAGGCAGAACTTCAGCCAAAGTCATGTTGATGCGGGTAAGCTGTCGTTGTGGTCTTTCCACCCTTTGTTGATTGTTGCATTGTGGAGCAATTGCGAGTCTTGGTATTACTACAGCATTTACCGTTTGACGGTGTTCAAATCTGCTCTGGCACCTTGGGCTATAGACTGCACTAGCTTCCTTCATACCAGCGAAAGGCTTCTTTACCGAACTCGAAGAGGCATCCTTCTGTATTTTACCACTTCGAATGCCAGCTTCTACTCTTTCTCCAATCAAAATCAACTCAATGAAACCAGATGACGAGCTGCCGATCAAGTGATTGAAAAATGGACCAGATAGCGTCCCTAGAAACATGTCAACCAACTCCCTATCAGACAAAAGGGGTTGGACTCTTCCAGCCAAGTCTCTCCACTTTTGAGCATAATCCTTAAAACCTTCACCTGCACCCATTGACATACCCTAGAGCTGAGTACAAGTGGGAGCAAGGCCGGTGTTGTACTGATACTGCTTGTAGAAAGAAGCAGCAAGATCTTCCCATTTTCGGAGAATGGCCCCCTCCAACTGATAAAACAATATAAGTTGAGTCCCTGACAGACTATCTTGAAAGAAGTGCACCCACAAATTTCTATCACCAGTGTGGGGTTGGATTTTCCTGACATAAGAGCGGAGATGGAGCTTTGGGCAGGATACTCCATCGTGCTTGGTAAAAACCGGAGCTTTGAACTTATGAGGGATGACCACTCCCGATACCAGTTCCAATTCTCCAAAATCCAAACCAAGTATTTTCTGAATCTCCATAGCACTCAGACAGTCTTCTAGCTGCTTGTACCTATCCTCAGCAGAAGGATATTGCTCATCATCGTAATCTGTATCGTTATCAGAAACTGCAGGACTAGGGTCCTTTTCCCTTTCTTGGTTCTCCCCGTCCTTGGATGAGGAGGTCAGATCAGTTTGTTGCCTCAATCTTTCTCCGAATCTTCTACCCATGTTCAGAATACCTGTCTTCTTCTTCTTCTTCTTCTTCTTCTCTTTCAGAATTAGGGTTTTTAGATCCTCTTGCCCCTTAGCCAGACTTATGAACATCTGTTGGAACTAGGTGTTTTGCTCCTAAAGATCTTTGATGGCTTGATCGGAAGACATTTCTGCTGAAATAAACAACAAGGAAGATGAGAAACCTGTAGGGGTACCTGTAATGATGTGCATGATAATGGGATGCGCATGTAATGATTTCAAAGACTTTGGGAGATTTAAATTTGCAAACCAAAATAAATGAAAACTTTATTAGTTAAAACTTGAAGGGTTCAACAATGCCTTTAAGGCGTTACAAAAAAGTAAATAAAACAAATCTAAAAACTAGAAAAAGAAAAATCAAAAGTCCCATGGTCTCTTCCTCTTTGTGCTGATATAGTCATTGATCACTCTTTCTTCCTCGAGCTGTCTGGTGAGCTTCAAAATCTTCCTTTCTTGCTCATGGAACTGCTCCCGGTAAGTGTCCCGCTCATTCTTCAGCTGAATCCAAGACCTCTGTAACTCCCCAGGATCAGTGGGCATGTAAGGATAGAGAACCGCGTAAGGAATGCATTCTTCATTAGTGGGCTCCACAATCACTGGTAATACGGCCTCATAAGGCATCATAAGCTTCTGGGCACAAGCTCGGACCCATTGGAAATAAGGTTGCATAAGAAGGGAAGTCTTCGGTCCTAACTCTTCGGGGTCAGATCTGTTCACCCTGCCCCAAGCTCGTATAAACCTTCGGCGATGCTCCTTAACGTCCTCCTTATAGTCAAATACAATGTCCTCAAGAAGTAACTCATGGGGACCATCTCTTCGAGCATGACTAAATTGTCACAAAGCCAGACAACGATTGTAAGTTATACCCCCTCTGATTCCAAGCAATGGGACATTAGGGTATCCCCCACAATAGTCAATAACAGCAGTGTCTTCCATAGCTCGGGAACACCAAAGAATATATGTATGGGCAAGTGACATTATTCTGTACGACCAACCCAAACCTTCTTGGTTCTTTAGCACAGACTTAGGGAGGTGAGAAATAAACCACCTTGACAACAACGTCATGCAGCACATGAGAGTCCCTCTTATATTCATAGTACGGGTGTGGATGGCATGCAAGATATCTCCAAGAAAGGTAGGCAGGGTTGCGAGAAAGGAAAATCTTGACAGCATTCACATCTACAAAGGAGTCTAGATTAGGGAAGAGAACCAAACCATAGATAAGAAGAGCCAAAATATCTTCAAAAGCCTGAAAGTCCAAATGATCCCAAAATAGTTGAGCCTGGTCTACCATAAATTTGGCTAAAAAACCTTTGACCCTGCTTCGAGTTTCCCAATTGGATACCACATCGGCCCGTTTTAAATGCAAAGCTGAGGCGATGTCTTCTGGCCTAGGAACTTCTTCCATACCCGTGAAGGGTACCTGTTCGAGAATGGATATGCCCAATAGATGAGAGAACTCTTCCAAGGTGGGTACCAGCTGGTAATCTGGAAAGGTGAAGCAATGATGCACGGGATCAAAGAACTGAAATAGTATGCTTATCATCTGTTCATCAAGATTTGAAGTAACCAGGCTGAGAAGTTGACCGTGTCTCTTAATGAACATAGAAGTCTCATAAACTCTTGAGGCTAGCTCTTTAAGTTGGGCAAGTATTTGCACAAAGTTGACTCGGATGGTATTTCTACGCACGGAAGCCATGATCTGCAAAACAGAACAAAGATAAATTCCCTTGGTCTTTGAAATGGTTAGTGTAGTGAAGCATGAATGCCATGTTATGATGCATGATGTCATGATAAACCACAGGTATAGCAAACACAAATATTGCAAACACATTCAAATCACATAAAGCCCTTAGGTTTAAGGCTTGCATGAGGTCAAAGGTAATACCCTCTTGAAGTTAAGTTGGTTTCAAACCTGTCCTAGAAAAAGTAACTGGGTTCTAGAGGATCTCAATATCACTGACCATCCTCCATCGGTCATGGTTTCAGCTCACGCAATCTTTTCTTGCAGCCGTAACTATCTCGAGAGTATGGTCTCAATGAGTGTAGCATCGAGTATCAACCAGTTCTCAGTTTTACACCGAGGTCGTCTATCTCACTACTTTCTAATGGACAAGTTGGGAGATTAAAGGTTCTAAGGTCAGTTGATGCTTAACAACACCACACAGCAGCCCCGTATTCTCCTCGTTTCTCCATAAGGGATACCGATACCAACCAATGTGCCACATCAATGTAGCTACTACTTCAACCGTATCGGTCTAGGCCATACAGTTCCCTCACAGTCTATTGCTACTTACCTAAAAGGTATCCCCAGATCTGGGTTAGGATCTATAGTAACCCCAAACAAAACCCTTAAAAGTAAAGCAAACAAAGTAATCAAGAGAAACAATTATGATGAACTAGATCCTAAGGTATACCCCACTTATTAACACTCCCCAGTAGAGTCGCCAGTTCTGTGATATGGTGGCAGAACCAGACTGTTTGAATACTGGTTTGCATTTTGCGTTTTTTATTCGCAAAATGTTGCGGTAAGCAAGAGTCGCCACCGACTTTTATTTCATCTAACGGGAAAGGAAAAAAGTACAGAAAAAATCCTTTTTCGAGATGTTTCTGAGTACGGGGTTGAGATTATAGAAAGGGGCATGGAAATAAACTCATGAACCCATAGAGCAACTTGCTAAACTAATTACCTTTACCTACATTAGTAACAATCAAGACAAACCAACATTGAATTTTATTAATTAAAATAAAAATCAAGACAAAATATTCATGGTCACAAAAGAAAACAAGTCAAGGTGCTTGGTGATTCCTTAAAGAACAAAGCTAAAGGTAGGGAGGATAACCAAAAACCCTAATGTGATCTTGTTGTGATTGAATCAATATGGTATGATGAAGGGATCTTAGGGGCAAAAATTGGGGTACAACAGTCGTATATCGATATGGTTAACATGATAGCTACACTTAGTGTGACACTTTAGTTTGTACTGATGTTCCTTGAGTCAATCAAGGATAACATTAGGATTTCGCGTGGTTTCGTTAACACTAACTTGATTTTAGAACCCTAATTGACCTATCTTGGCCATTAGAAAGTAGTGAGATAGCCGAATTTAGTGCAGTCCAAAGTTGGTTGATACTTGAGGCTACGCTCATTGAGATTCGACTTTCAGGATGTTTTGGTGGCACGCCGGTTGCTGTGCTAAAATAAAGCCTGCGAGAAGGATCCGTGATATGAGATTCCTAGAACCCAGTTACTATTTTCGGACAAGTTGAGCCAACTTAACTTCAGTGGGAAGGGTATTTACCTATGGACTTGATGCAAGCCTTTAAAACTAAGGACCTTGTGTGACTTGTTTGTGTTTGCTACTTATTTAAACATGAACATAAAATCATAATATCGTATCATCATAACATAACATTTTCACTAACCATTTCAAGGACCTAGGTATTTATCTTTGTTCTTTGTTGCAGGTTACGACCTCCACTCGCATGAATACAATCTGAATCAAATTTGTGAGGATACCTTCCAAGTTTAAAGAGTTAGTCTCAAAGGATCCTGAAAACTCGCAATTCACCAAGAGGCGTGGTTATCTAATTAGTTTGGTCACCTCAGGTTTTGAAGAAGACATGATGAGTGTTCTGTTCCAGTTCTTTGATCCTAAGCATAACTGTTTTACCTTCCCATATTATCAGTTGGTACCCACAATGGAAGAATTTTCTATGCTACTTGGAGTACCTATTCTTGATCAGACACCCTTCACCGGTTTAGAGAAAGATCCAAAGCTTGAAGTTATTGCAACAACCTTACATCTGAAGCGGTCAGACATTGTGTCTAATTTGGAAACAATAAGTGGAGTTAAAGGTCTTCTTGCTAAATTTCTGATAGAGAAGGCTCAGTTATATCTAGATGCTATGAGTTTTCATACTTTTGAGGAGATCTTGGCTTTTTTGATCTATGGTTTGGTACTATTCACTAATCTATACAAACTCATAGATGTGAACGCCATCAAAATATTTCTTACTCATAACCCTGTGCCTACTTTGCTGGTAGATATTTTGCAGTCTCTTCACACTCATACTATGAGAGAGCAAGGGACTCTCATATGTTTCATACTGTTGTACCCCAAAATTTTCCTCCCATTTTCAAGACAAATTATTCTCAATTGCTTAAGACTACTCAAGGGTTGACCAGACAAACACTCCTCCTAAGTAATTGACCTACTACTAGGGTTTTTCTTCTCTCAAAGGAAATTGAGTTTCTAATTCCTTAAGAGGACTTCATGGTTCCTCATATGTCTCAAAGTATCCTCATGCCAAGTTTCAAGCCTTGCAATACAAGTTTTCTCAGTCAGTTGCTCAGATGACTGAAAATCAATTGTATTGGACAAAAAGTCAACTTTGACCAAACCATAATCAAACTTCAATATTTTTGGTCAACATCAACATTTTGAAGTCACATTCATCATTTGATCAAGGGTTGATCATGATTCATCAAGAAAACTCAAGATTCATCAAAAGTCAGAAGTTACTAAATTAGGGTTTTCTTTAGGAGAAGTCAGTTGAACTTTGACCAAGCATAACTTTCACATACTTCACCAGAAGTTCCTTAACCAAAGCCTATCTTAAAGGAAATTCAATTCCCTACAACTTTGTCTATATAAGCTCAAGGCCAAAAATGCTCAATTTGAGAGATATGAGCCAAGACATTACAGGTACTTTTAAAAGTCAGCAAAAGGACATTTTTGTCAAAGTAATTTACATCAAGTTAAAGACTTCAAATGAAAAAATGACCAACATGAAAGTTGTAGGAGACATCTTGAGGTTTCCAAAAAGTCAATGATAATCTTCATATGACAAAAATTGAGAGAGTTATAATTGAAGCAAGTTGGGAAGTTTTGAGAAAATACATGAAGTCCAAATTGAGCAAACTTGAATTTTTGGGCTAATGGGCCTAAATTTTTAGGTTTAAACGTGTTCATGACCTCATTTCAAACGTCTAAATCTGTTTACATATTTTTTGTGATTTTTATTTCTTTTATTTGGATTTTATTCATTTAAATTCAAATTAAATCAAATAAAATATGAAAGCAATGGATCAAGGCGTGTGGGCTCTTGTTTTGATCATATTTAAAGCCCAAAAAGCTCATGACCAGCTAGCAAAAACATGTAGAGATGATTGGCATGAGATTGGCCTAAAAAAGAAAGATTTCATGCAAAATTCTAATCAAAGATTTGATCATGAAATACAAAAGATTGATCTCACTTTTGTTTACCTAATCTTTTCTTCTATATATACTCAACATATTCAGACCAAGAGGACACGAAAATTGCCTCAAGAACAAGCCATAAAAATCTCAAATTTATCAAAACTAGGGCAAACTCAAACCCTTATTTCCTGCCACTTTCAATCCATTCCAAGCATCACACTAGCTTCCTGAAGTTTCCAGGAGTTCATCCCAACCATCCTTGACGCGATTCCACGTCCAAAACAGCCATATCCAACTGCACCGGTTTTGGTAAACTTCTTCAATATCAAATTCTTAATTCATGTATTAATGAATGATTTGATGCATACATATATGTTCATGATGATGTTTAGAACAATTTTGATTCATTACTTGTGAGATATAGCACAGGGACGATGAAACACCATTGTTAGGGCACGATCTGAGTTTGAATTCAAAACTCATTATACAAGAAGTTTTAGGCTAAACAAACACCACCATTAGATCCGCAAGGGTCAAATGAGAGAGATATGGTCCTTGTTATGATCTAACTTATGCGCTTTTTGCAGGTTGATATTTTACATCAATGGAGAAGATGAACGGAGCTAGGACTCCGACGCTTCTCTAATCCAATGATTTTATTATACAATATTTGATTTTTGTTTAATAACACAAATGCAACATATTGCAGATGGTGAGAGGCGTGACTGTTAACCATAGAGGTGTGGGTTCAATCCTAATGTTTTGCAATTATTTTGTATTTTTCAGGTTTTAACACGCAGGTTTATAATATATTCAATGCCTTCCATTCTCAAACACAAACAAGCGCGTGGCCTAGTTGTGAAGAGGGAAATCCTTGAGGCCAAGGACGTGGATTCAACGCCCACCCCATGCATTCTTTTTTCCTTATTTTTTCTAACCCTATTTTTCAACTTATTTTCTTCATTAATTATTTTTTAAAATTAACCATTAATTGACCTAATATTTTTTACATTATAACAAATTAGGGTTAGGTTTTTTAATTGATAATTAAATTCTTGACATATTTTTATTTACTGATTAATTAATTAACACTTTTCTTAATATTAAAATTAATAAGAAACAATTAGGTTTTAATTAGTTATTAACACTTAAATTATTTTCTCCAAAATACCAAAAATATTAACTTAGATTTTAGGTCTTTAAAATTTTTTTCTAACATTTTTCTTATTTTATTTCTTTACTATTTAATTTTATTAGACAAAATGTATAGGTCACACTATCAATTTTAATAGCGTAGATTTCTTTTCTCGCATTTTTTCCTATTATGTATCTTCTCCGAGGATGTAATAGTGTAGGTTTAAAATTAGGCACTTTACATTCCGCACTTTATTTTTATGTACATTTAACTGCTAGTAATTAGGGTTTGCATGGTAAGATTAAAAGAAAAACATAGAAAACCCTAATTGTCAAGACTAAATAACTGAAAACAAACACTTTTCACACTTGCACGTTTAGGGTAACCTCTCGTTGCATTACGAATATTGGTCACGTCCCTCGAAAGTGGAGATATTTTAGCAAAAGAGCCTTGATCAAATCATCATAGTCCCTTTCGAATAAAGATCATAATCCCTCGATGACCATTCGAGTTGCCTACTAAATGATCTAGTCCCTTTGAGTTGCCTATGAACAAATGAAGATAGTCTCTTCGATATAATTGCTAAAGTATCCTTATATGTTTCCTTCGATGACCTTACGCCTATCCCTTTTGTAATACCCTAAATTTGTCCTACCCCTTTTTAAGGATTATCTGAGTTATACATCTTGCATATTTCATATGAATATTCTCCAATAGGTCATTTGGCATTGCATGTAGTGATTATGGGATTAGTGGACTTGTTTTTTAGGCTTATTGAAAAGAAATCAGGCGTTTCGCCAAATTTGAAACAATGTGAATCTGAAATAGCGTTTTACTGGTTCGGACTTGAGAATTCACAATTTGCAACTGGAGTATCGTCTCGAGCTGATTCTTCAAGCATATCAATTGTCTTGGTATTCTCTTCACCATGTGTTCATGCCAGAAATTAATTGTCAGCAAAACATCTCTGAATAATTCGATTACTCTGAAGCGATGTTGGATTTAATTTATGGTTACTCGTTCCCCTGGCATTTGGGAATTTATAACTTGGATTTGATTCAGCATATTCAGTAGATTCCTCAAGTACTGTGACTTCTTGGTTTTATTACTAACCCTCATATTCAGTTCAAGGACTAGATCTTTGAAGAAAGCATCCAAGAAATTTATTTGCTTGAAGGTGGTAACTTGAATTAATTGTCGTTTCACCATCTTGCGGATATTAAAAAATTACTAAGTTCGATCTAGTTTATCATCTTGGAGTGGGTTTTATATTGGAAAGTCTGTCTTGATGTCCTCTCGAACTCTTATGTTAGGACAAAAAGCCAATTCCTCAACAAAAGTCCCCGAACGGGCGAATCTTCGGAAGATGCACAGGGGAAAATATAGTGAAAAAGTATGATGAAGGTGAAGTTTTTAAATGCTAATAAATTCATAATAATTTCATTGTTCGTTGTTTTACGTTTGTCCTGGTGGCCAAAATTTCGTCTAGATGTCATCTACATTTTATCTTTTATGGCCGAAAGTTGATTCTTTAGGGAAGGTGTCACAAGTTACGAATTTCTGAGGAATTTATCAGTATAAAAATAGTGATAAATAGTATTTTTGGAGACATTAAAAAATTCATATCTCAATCAATTTTTGTCGTATTGCATTGGTTCTGGCGGAATCTGTTCAAATATTTTGTTAGATTTGTTTTGGTCTCACATTCCACGCGTGTACGGTATCCAGAAGGCTTCCATTTTATGTTTGTTTCGCCTGTGACGCACTAAAAATCTCGAACTGGAAATTAAAGTTGTCTGAGGCGAAACTTAAAAAATTCATAACTAAATCAACGTTTATCCGATTGAGCCCATCTTTGAACAAGAGGTCATTCTTAATGTTAGCTACGTTTTAGTTTTAAATTTCGACCTCAAAAGTTTTATTGAGGCCCCTGCGAATTTGACCTGAACGTTTCAGACTCAAGTGAATTAAAAAATCTGCATTAATGTTTGTGACTATTTGAGGTCCATTAACCAAATCCATTCACATAAGCCCATACTACATATTCTCATTCATACCAATTTCTCTAAAAAAACTCATCAATCTTAAAAAACACTCTACGATTCTCTCTCTCATTCTCTAAAGGATCAAACACTTCTCTCTCAATTTTCTTTCAAGATCTTCATCAAGATCATCAATTCTAAAAAATCTTTATCAATTCTCATGATCAAGAATCACAAAGTTGAAAAGTCACTTTCCTCTTCCTCCTTGAATCTCGCGCCCCACTCCTTCTCCACTTTGCATCTGATTCTGAATCCTCTTCTACAAACTCCTTTTCTCTTCAAGAGGTAAACTCAATATAAACTCCATTATTTTCTCATAATTGAAACTTGATTGCATTTAGTTATTGAATTTTGAAATTGAATTGGTGAATTGAACTGTGATTGGAGGTTAGGTTTTAGTTATAATTATTGAAATTGGACATAGAATTAGGGAGTTGTGTTGTTAATTTGCAATGTAGAAATTAGGTGCACACTAGGTGTTTGTGTTAATTCCTAGTGTTAATTTTGATTCAAGAATTGACATAGATTAAGAATTCACATAAACTAACACATAAAGTATTTTAATTCTAATTTTCTACTCTAGTTTGACAATTGATAGCAAAATGTTACAGAAACTTGGCATTGGTTAATGATTCATGAGACTATGTCGAGTTCTTGATTTTACAAATTTGATTTTAAAAGTGTTGTTGTTCAATTAGACTCACGAGTTGAAAATCAATGCTTAGAGTTACTTTAATTAAGGTCTCAATGTATACTTTTGGTTACTAACTCTCATTAACATTCAAGTTTATACATTAACACTAACTTTTGATAACATGTAATTGTGTTGAGTTATGTTGGTATACATAGCTCCCTACTAACATAACATTGTTCACTAACATAAAGTAGTTTTCTCTTAATGCTACTAACATTTGATGTGCATATTCATGACATTTTCATACTTTGATATAACATGAGATTTGTTTGGTTAACATCGAAGTTGATAACTCTTGCTATTTTTATGAGTTATGATAATCTCTAATGGACTCAAGATGTTTCATAAACCGTATTTCACACTTCAAAACTTGACTTTAATGAGAAATATCACAATTCTTAGAAAATTGCAATTTTGTGAGATAAATATATTTTTGCTCTAACTTCCTAACTGTGATGAGTTTTAACACTTTTTAATAATGTAACCTGACTTTGTTGATGATTCCAGAGCCATCGATATACTTTTCAGTCAGTTTCGAACAAATATTTTACTGAAAAGTTACTGTCTAGCTGACGAAATTGACTTAAAAGTCCCACTTCCGGGTGGAATTAATTCAAACCGAGTTCATTATTTAATCCAGTGGCCCGTTTGCAAGCTTCCACTCAGGTTTCGTTCGATTCTGAGTAACTTTTTTTACGCGTCTCAAACAGACCATTCGTGAAAGTCTTTCTTCCGCTTCTTTTTTGACTGAACAGATTATGGATTTGAGTTCCTTAGCATGTTTATAATTTACCGGGAAAATCTCATTCCGTTCCAAGCATATTTTTCCAGACGCCTATTTTCAAAAATGTGTTTTACACCGTAATGCAAAAAAATTTCTAACGCGGTTTTAGTGCTGTTTTTTTACCCTTCTTAGTACATAATTTTAGTGCAATAATTTCCATTCAATGCATGCTTACTTGTTGCGCTTCATTGGTTGACCATCAGATTGGTTTTCATGCACTTTTCATACCATTTTGCCTTGTTATTTTTGACATGTTTGTTAATGGTACAAGGTACATTGTTGCGTTTCCAATCATATACCAAAATGGTGGTCATGTGATTGGGAAACACTATCTTATGCTCGCTTCCGATGTGAAACGCTTTTGTTTACCATTCCATGAGAAATGCTTATTACTCATATTGTGTTATATGTTGTTCGAATGTGTATAATACTTTATGATGCCTCGCAGAAACATTGTCATGTGTGGTGCTTCCATGGCACACATTCACCTTAGTTGGATTTATTTCTAACTTTGTTTGTTTCTAGGTGAAGCTTGCTCAGCGTGTACTCCTTGCTTTTCCATTTCTTTCGTTCGCTTTCGATGATTTGCTAGCTTTTGGTAATTGTCGCTACTGCTTTTACATTTTCCCACACTTTATCGCATCTCTTTACGACTTTCTAGATATCATGAGAAGTAGGAACTTTACTGCTTTCTGATGCCATGAGAAGTAGGAATAGAGATGTATGACGGGGGTCTCCATTATTGATCATGTTAGGAACCCCTCTAGTTTATTTAAAGACCCGTTTAGGGCAATTTTGCATTGTTTGCCAATGTGTGCTACTTGTGTGTGGTTTGTTTAAAACCCTAATTTTGAGTAGGCATTCCACTCGTGTATTTACATTTGTGCCCGCACTATTACCTCGTCCCTTATTGAAGTCCTCAAAAGGAGGCGAGCAGAAAGGGTTTGCAATCATCCCCCGCAATTTCGTTTGTGTCATCCTTAACTCATGACGCACCATGATGCTTTGGAGTTGTGCCTACTCTCGTTATTGAGTTGTCAAGTGGAAAATGGTTTTGCAATTGAACCCCCACACTTTGTCAGAAGTTTTCATTGGCCGATGCTGACACTCCGTAATTTTTCATATTGCCTTCTATCGCCTACCTCGATCTTCTATATCTTAGTTAGGTGTTCCGTCGCTTTGGACATCATATTTTTTCTTTTCATCTCACACCCGCTTGTTTTTCTCGGGTGATACACTCCCCTTGACTAAAGCATTTCGCTTCTTTTCTTTACCTTTTCATGTGTGTGCTCTTTCGAGCTTGTTTAATCACTTGCTTTCTATACCATGTTCCCTTAGAATATGCTTGTTGCTTTTGGATGCAAGTTAGACCTTAGGTTGCAAACCATGTAAGATAACATTAGGTAAACGTTTCCCTTTTGTTAATCCAAACTTTAGGATCACCATTGTATGATAACATTAGGATTAAAAATAGGCTAGTCTCTCGTTGACCTTTTTTCTTCCCCTTTTGCATATGCATTAAAACTAAAACTTTGTTTTTTAGAAAATCATAAAACATGCTAATCATACTTAAACCCTTTTTCAAGGTAACAAATTATAAACCAATCAAACGTGGTATCTTGCTTTAAGGGCGTAAATCAAAACCATTTTCAGGTAAGGACATGTTAATTTACTTCTGTACCAACGTGTGAGCCTCCAAAGGTCGAGCTGCAGCAGAAGACGGAATTAACATTGTTCCTAAAAAACACAAAACAAATAAAACATGTGAGCCGAACTACAGTAACTCTGATTCCTCCAAAGGATACATAGGCATTGGGGTAGGGTCCAAGCGAGCAGAACTTTATTTTCCCTACATTAATTTCTCCATTCTTTTGCATGCATTCTTGTTAAGGAATAAGCAGTAAGCATAGAATAAACACACCCATAAGATATATAACAAGATCACCTTAGAGTACTATGGGCGTGTGGGGTGCTAATACCTTCCCCTCGTGTAACAGACTCCCTTATCCGATCTCTCGGTTGCAAGACCATGACTTCTCCTTTCTCAGGTTTTCTCGATGTTTACCTTTCCCTTCATGTGGGATAAAATACGTTCGATGGTGACTTTATTGTATGATGATTTTCAGCCGGTTGTTTCAGCTGGTGACTTCACTGGGGACAGATCGACCAATTTCTTGTCCATCCCGGAGTCGCTCCTAGCTCTTGTTGTCTTTTCTTTGGGTGTTTATTTTTATGCTTTCAGTTTATTCATCCATACATGATTATCGGAGCATATGTATGCATTTCATTTTACAGTTTTCCATATACTACTGTTGTACTGGATCTGCTTCTTGTTGGGTGGGTGTTGCTACGAGGTAAAAGGCCCAGTACCCAGGCCAAGTGACATAAAATATGAACACTAAAAATAGAGTGGAACACGACGGATAAGGGATATAGATTATCCTAGACGACTGTGTCGTCCACGCTTAGATGGGGTTTTAATGAGGTGCTATCATTATCACGTAGGTGTATGATGATAGTATTTTCAAGAGAACCCATGATTTTGAGTTACCATTGACTTTACCATGATCTAGTCTTTACCCGTGAGGGGGCGGGAATATTTCTTCACAGGTACTATTGGTGACTTGTTCAGATGGTGACTATGTTCAGATGGTCACCGTATGTTCTGTTGGTGACTATGGGGTTCTCTAATATATTTTCTGAGTTCTAACTTATTTATTTGGAGGGTCATTCGGGACTTCGATCTTGGTATTCCCAGCATCTTCAAAAAAGGCTTAGCATTATCCGGTGGTCTAGAATCCTTGATCCCGTCCAATTGATGATCTACATGGTACTTGGTTCTTGTATATGTGGAAGCTATGTCAGACCTTTGATCTGATGATATTCATATGGTTCAGAAATAATGCAGCAATCATATTTAGAAGTTATGGAACTTTGATCCCATGTATTTGCATACATAACATTGTTAACCACATGCTTAACACACATGTTCTGTTATTTCCAGGGAATCATATTTGTAAGTATTGTGTTGAACTTTTACATCTCTTACCTGCGTAAAATCAAAATCAAAGCACATAAATTCCTTAAAAATGACGGAACATGGTATGGCATCCATTCATGCACCCCATGCATATTCATGCATCCATAACAGGTACTAAAAGATTGGGGATTCTTATTCAGACCTAGTGTTCTCCTTAGAGGGTCGAACTTAATTTCTTACTGTACGTGTTCAGAGAACAATATGGAATAACCCTGTGGGGGATTGACAGATACGAAGATCCCGAAGGGGTTAGTTGTGGTATACATGCAAGCTTTGGCCCGTGTTCGGGAATTCTTCGAGAAGGAAGATAATCAATTAATGACTCAGGTCATGGAATTTCTTTCAACCATGGAATTCTACATAATATTGAGTTCTTGGAACATCTTATCAGCAGATGGTTCCCATTTACTATGTTAATTCAAGAAACTTATCTTACCAGTGAGATTAGAATACACCTGAAGAAGAGTTGATCTTATATCAGCTTCATTCTCATTGGTTGCCACACTTATTTGAGTTTCAATGGGTTAGGCCTCGTACTTATGTACCGTCTATAAATTCCCTTCCATATCGTGATACCAATGTTAGATGTGGTTACCACTCCAGGGCATTCGGCTATTCAATAAGGGGCACTCCCCACAACTTTGCGTTCCCTGATTTGTTCGATAATAGCCAGTCTTTGTTCCCCAAGTAAATTCATGGGACAAAGCTTTTAAGAAAAGATAGAAGAAGCCTGGTGAGAACGTTGATGCGATCCCAGTGTATTACATACAATTATTTCCTCGCCTGGTGGAAGTTCAATTGGTAAAGATCGGATCTTTAGGGTCCTCCTCCCATAAACGTCTCTTCTGATTGCGATACACATGCTAGATGTGTCCCCTATTCTATGGTATCCATTTTTAGTATTGAAGACTATAAAGGGGTTGAAGTATAAATCCCAACACCTATCTGCGTCTCTTCCAAAATCCCAATTCCTATTTGCCCAACTGTCATACGCTAGGTGATGCAGTTTATACCAATTCGCTTGGTAAAGCATTCATTCGTTCTCCCGAAATAATATGCTATGCATATTATTCTGGGGGCACCTGGCCATTCGATTGAAGATGGTATGTCATCTAGAGACAAGGTCCAAGACGGGATCAATTCAGAGACTGTTTTGTTTACATCAGATCAGAAGGAGAATTCTCTCGCCCATTTAAGCATCAAGACTGTGGAAATTCGTCAAAATGAAGAAGTCCATATAGAGTCAAGTCTCCTCAACAATGCTAATCATGGGTTTCTTTACTGCATTTTCATTTTCATTCTTGCTTGTTTGTTTAAACATTGTTTCCATGTAGAAGCTTGTCTATTTTTGAATGAAAATCTTAATGCAATAAGTATGCTTATCTTGAAATGTTCCTTTCATTTTTATTCATCCATTTGTTAACACTTTTTAAATGTTTTACTTGCATATCGATGCCAAGTTTCCAAGTCTTATGCTTAACAAAATATTGGAGGGAGGATGACGATAATCTAAAAATGAAAAAAAATCACAAATGATATGCTTTTGAATAAAATCATGCTGGCGATGTACAAGCCTTGTTTCAATTCCTAAACACTGGAGATATAAGGGAGATAGACCCTCGTTAACCCTTCTAGGCATTCAAAGCAAGAGTTTCTTTTCTATTCAGAAAAAACCTTCATTTTAACCCTGTGCGCGTAATGTTCAGTTAATATGATCAAGTGTTTAGAACTCATCAAGAGTGCATCCAAGGATACAACATTGGTTATCCTTCAAAAGGTTAAGGAAATTCAAAACCGCAATGGCTAACTTTCACTTATCAGGAGTGTGCATCAATTAAAGATATCCCAATGGGTATCTCTTGTACATTAAGAAGTCGAGATCAGAACGATACAACAATGGCTATCCCTCATCTACCAAAGACTCAGACACTCACAATCACTTCCAACAAATAAAAAATGGCGTAAAGATCAACGACTTGTCCAAAATGGAAAGAATGAATAAGAAAGAAACAAAAAGCCCCGCTAAGTCGAAACTTGAAAACAAGTCGCTTAGGCAAAAGAAAGGGCATCTCGCTGGACTTCCAAGTCGAAATTTAATAGAATTCGTTCAGGAAAAAGTTAGGGAAAGCGAGAAAGAAATTGAAAAGCCTAAAAGGAGAGAAAAGGATTGCCAATAAAAATTCTTATTGAAAGAACAAGAGTTAGTGACTGTCGTGTCTAAGAAACCCCTGTGGTTCCTCAACCATCGCAAACTCCTCTTTTTTTGAGATGAATGCTTGTATCGGGTTAACTCAATTTAGGGCTGGAGAACATCATAGAGAATGGGTGGACACCAAATAATTTTAAGCCTTAAATCCTTTTTTCTAAAACCATGTTCCAGGCCACGTTACAACCCTTAAAAGTCCTTACTGATGCATGGGTCGATTCGAAAGCATGCTAGAACAAGATATCGTTTAATCGACTCCTAAGAGGTATGTTTAAATATCTGTGTTGGCTTCATATGCTTTCATTATCTTTAATGAAAAATAATTTTCAAATATTTCTCTCTAGCTAGTGATTCGTTCAAAACAGAGTTGCGACACAATTTCATTCAAAGTTTTTTTCAAGCTTCAAGACTTACATATGTGTTGCATTAGACTTATCATTATCATAATAAATGTTCTTCTGCATACAAAACAATTGATTTCCGTTGTGATGCGGTGGGAGAACTGACTTGAGGTTTTACATTTGTGTTTGCAAATGTTGCGGTTAGCAAGAGTCGCCACTGACTTTTCTTTTATCCAAAAGGAAAGGTAAAAAAGCACAGGAAAGACCTTTGAGATTGTTTTTGAGTTCGGGGGGTAGATTATGAAAAGGGAAGGTGCTAGAACCCTTTTCATCCATGGTTTTCCATGGGCTCTTAGTTACTTGTTTAAATCACTTGCTTTGCTTTGAAATTGTTTGAAATTGTGATTTGTGTGGTTTTGAAAGTATTTTGAAAAGAGGCCATTGTTTAGGCAATCTTTGTAATTATTCTCGTTCGTAAGAATGTATACAAAGATGTTTGTCTTTTGAAAAATGTTTTGAAATGTGTGTGTGTTTGTTTTTGAAAATAGCAAGGATTATTTTTAAATTGATCAAGTAACTAGAAGCTATCTACCTACTCAAATGTCTTTCTTATGCATTTTTATTCCTTTAACATTGTTGAGTTACCATTGATTTGGTAAACAACCCTATCTTTGGATGTAAACGGGACGGGCATGGGTCATCGTATGACCATAATAGCAATGTTGCCAAGTATCTTAGCTTGTTTGAGGGACCAAGATCATTTGTGTTTAGGAAACCTTTTGATAGCGTCATCGAGGGACTATGATCTTATATTGTTTTGTTTTGCCAAGATACTTCGCGTGCGTAACATGGCCATTTTATTTTAGGCAACCAAGTGGAGATACCTTAAGGGTGTTCGTGTGCAAGTGTGTTTTATTGCATGCATTTTTATCTTGAATTAGGATTTTCCATTTCATTGATTTTATCTTGCCATACATATCCTAATTGCTAGCATTTACATTTGAAAGCAATAAAAATGCGGAAATGTAAAATCCTACGCTATTGCAATATTTAGGGAGTGGGGGATACACACTTATAAATGGGGAATCCAACGAGAAAAATAAAGAAAAATAACAAGAGGAAGAAAAAGAGAAAGAGGGAGGGGGCCAGCGCGCTGCTGAGAGGAAGTCAGAAGTTCTGACCCAGACCTGCTGCAGGATATCAACCTGTTAGTGAAAATGTATGAGTCAGAACTTATGACTCTAGTGCGCTGCAAAACAGAAACCTGTTAGTGGGGAAGTCAGAAGTTCTGACCCTACTGGGAACAAAACAATTTTCAGAAGTTCTGATATCATTGATAACAAAACAAGTCTCGGAAGTGCTGGCGTCAAAGTCAGAACTTGGTTTCCCACTGTGCTAGTAAGAACATCTACAATTTGGTTATTTCTCCCCAAAACAGAAAACATGCCTATGGCACTTTCAGCAGGTATCACGGTGCCTCAGAAGTAAAGAGAAACAAAAACAAAAAAATCAGAGGCAAGTATGCCTTTTCTAATTCTAACTCTGAGTCTCAATTTCTTCCAGACAGTTCTGAGCTGATTCGTTTTGCACTTAAGCATGCAGAGGCGTAAAAATCTCAGAACGTAAACAAAATCAGAAGAATGATATTTACATTGTGTTTATTGAGCATGCAAATCTGATGATACTTAGCAGCATGGTGAGAGTCAGCAGGTGCTTACCTTGCTGTTGGAAGAAAATCTATGAATTGGAGCTAGCTTTAGCTCTGATGGTGTTCTGGAAAAATTCTTTGTATGAGTGGATAGAGGGTATATATGTGGTCAGAAATTGTATGGGCGTTCTTTAGTTAGGAAAACGAATTGGGTGCAAATGAAGTTTTAAGGCAGGAGATTCAAAGCTGTGTTTAAGGCTCTTGAAACACTAGGAATTTTGGCAGAGTTTCACAATGTTTTCTAGCTAGAATTTCCTGTGTCTCTTCTAGCAATTTTTCTGGGTTTTTTTTGACCGGCCTTTTTAGTGGACAATGGTGCTATATTTATAGGAAAGACTTTGTGGATTTTTTAAACGTTTAAGTGGCGCCAATACCATGCAATAGGTGCTGACTTGCTCTTGAAGGAAGTTCATGAAAAGTTATGATGATGGACAGCTTTTCAGCCTAGGCTGGAACAGTAAGCGAGGATTAAGGGAAAGTGACACCAATAGGCGAAAAGTGGCGCATAAATGCATGCCTAAACCTGCACGAGGGTGTTACTATGCCACACATGGAGAGACCCCTTGGATGAATGTTCAAAAGTGGTTATGAGCATTAATGAGCATTAAATGGTGATGAGATTTTTCAAAAATCAGAAATCTTGTAATAGGGGATTTTGCATCATTACCTAAACCTGGGCCAGCAGTTTTGCTTCACCAGAAAACAACACAACCCAAGATCTAACCTTGGCCTCCTGATGCCTCATCAAATTCTGAGGGTTTTCCAGAGTTTCCAGCATGTTCTTTTGATCTGCCTCTGAAAACTTCGGACTTAGAGATTCTGCTTCAGTATTACACCCAATCTGCTGATCCCATTACCTTCTGATCCCAGCATGTTCTGAAGGAGTCTTCAGGCTTCTTTACTTTCTTTGCATTACTCTAGCAAACTCTGGCTGAACTTGCGTAACTGCTGAGAGAGCCATGTTCTGTTTAAAAATTACGTGCTGAACCACGTTTACAACCTCTAACTGAGTTGGTGTCGCTGCTGAAGAGCCACCTTCTGACTGAATGTTATGTGCTGAGCCATGTTTACAACTTCTGACCGTTTCTTCCTAGAGGTTGGTTCAGAAGTTCTGATGTGTCATTTTTCTTAAATACTTTATAAAAATTCTAAGTATTTAGAATTTAACTTTTTCAAGGTAAAATTTGACTTTTGAGCTTACAAATGACCACTTTGCTCTTGTAAATGGTTTACTTGGAAAGAAATGATAACTCAGGGCTTGGATTTGTTTAAGAGGAAATCTGGGAATCTAGGATGATTTCTTGAAGAATGAGAGAGAAAATTTTAGGGTACAACAGCTGCCCTGGTTCAATCTTCTTGAACCTGAAGAGTTGGATTGACGAGCTTTGTCGTACGTGACTCGAAGGTTAAAGATGATTGGACACTAGAGTGCCCATGAATTTGCACTCGACAAAGTGTAATTGAGGGAATGGGCTTAAAGATGCCATTTGGAGAGGTGATATAAACTTGTTGGAGATAGGCTTGTAGATGGCATCCAAGAATGTTTATTGAATTGTAAGTTGTAAGTCAAAAGAATAAGTATCAGAATGGTGTCCATATCTGGAACGTATCTGAACTGTTTTGAACTTGAATCTGAATAAGTGACAGAATGGCAACCGTGTCTGGAGCGTATCTGAACTGTATCTGAAGTTGAAAACTGAATAAGCATCAGAATGGAATCCGTGTCTGGAGCGTATCTGAACTATATCTGAAAGCTGAATCTTGAACGAGTAACAGAATGACTTTCGCGTCTGGAGTGTATATGTACTGTATCTTGAAGTTGGTGTCTGAATGAGTAACAGAATGAATTCCGTGTCTGGAGTGTATCTGTACTTGAGATCTGAAATTTGAAATCTGAATAAGAAACATAATAGTATTCGTATCTGGAGCGTATCTGAACTGTATCTGATAGTTGAAATCTGAATAAGTAACAGAATGACTTCCGTGTCTGGAGTGTATCTGAACTTGAAATCTGAATAAGAAACAAAATAACATCCGTATCTGGAGCGCATCCGAACTGTATCTGATAGTTGAAATCTGAATAAGTAACAGAATGACTTCCGTGTCTGGAGTGTATCTGATAGATGAAATCTGAATAAGTAACAGAATGACTTCCGTGTCTGGAGTGTATCTGAACTGTATCTGATAGTTGAATCTGAATGAGTAACATAATGACTTCTGTGTCTAGAGTGTATATGAATTGTATCTGATAGTTGAATTTGAATGAGTAATAGAATGACTTTCGTGTCTGGAGTGTATCTGAACTGTATCTGATAGTTGAATCTGAATGAGTAACAGAATGACTTCCGTGTCAGGAGTTTATCTGAACTGTATCTGATAGTTGAATATGAATGAGTAACAGAATGACTTCCGTGTCTGGAGTTTATCTGAACTGTGTCATGATTGCATATTGTTAAACAGTAGCTGTTATTCTTAACCTGAAAAGGGTAAAATGTTAGCTGAAACACAAAGTTATGTTGCATGAAATGTATGATGCAATATATATGTTTTATCAATGTTTATGATATATGGATGTAATGTATGCGCATGTAAGCTGATCTGTTGTATTGCTGAGGAAAATAAATCCTTGACTGCTGCTGGGGACAATAAATCCTTGACTGCTGAAGATAAGAAATCCTTGACGACTTCACTAGGGATATATGGATTCTTCATGTCTTGAAGTTGGAATGTTTGACAAAAATTATGTTGTGAGTAATGCCATATACTGCTTGAGTAATCTGCTTGGGGAGTCCGGAGAATTTAATGACTTCTACTGGGGATTACACAATGGGAAACCCTTATTCTGCTGGGAAATAAAGAAAACTCTGACGACTTCTGTGGGTCATTAACAAAGAGAATCTTCATTCTGTTGGGGAGCAATAAAAACTCTGTGGGGAAGAAGGCTTACTGCTGGGGAGTAGGTTCAGGAGTTTGGATTGTCTGCCATTCTACTAGGGGAATTATCCTAGGTTGGGGAGAGACAAAAGTTAACTGTTATCTGGTTGATTTTCAGACTTCAAGATAACTTGCTGGGGAATTTAGAGAAACTGGATGGTTTCCGTTGGGGATTGATAGTTAGAAGTTTTGGCTCCGCTGGGCATTGGGAGTTTGAGGTTTTAACTCTAATGGGGATTGAGGGTTTGAAATTTTAGCTCCGTTGGGGATCTAGATGATGTATTGTAGGGATTGCTCATGGAATAGCCTAAAGACATTTTCCTATCCTTTCAACCTGTCAGTAATTGTTCTTTTTCATCCTATTTATTTGTAAACAGTAATTATGTTCAAATGCATATGTTCATCAATGAATCATTGAACGTTTTTGCAAATAAAAACACAAGTGTAAAGAAAAAGGCGAATAGTTTTCTGTACTTTGAAAGATAATATTTTCGTACTTACTTTGAATAAGTGTTTTGTACAAAGGAGACAGACATCCTAGTAAGAGGATGGTGTCATAAAAGTAATAAAAATTTATAAAAAGACATAGCTATGTGTAAAAATCCCATGGGGTTCCCATTCCGCTATAGCCTGCGTATCTCTGAATATCTTGTCCATTTGTTGCTTCGTCCGAAGATGATTGAATTGATCAGTAGCTCAGAGTTTGTCAGTGAAGAGATTGTCCTTAAAGTGATCTGACGAGACATAGTCATACGCTTTAATTCCCTAACTTTTGCCTGGACGCCCTTTTGGGTTTTCAGTCCACCGGGAAACCCTTTTTTTGCCCAAGTCGCCCTTTCGGGTTTTCAACTTTCCGGGTGTACATATTTTTTAATATTTTATCCCTAATTTTTGCCCAAACCTTTTTGGTTCACCGGGATGCCCTTGTTTTGCCTAGGTGTGTCAACCTAGCGGGTCGCTTATGCGTAGTATCTTTTGACTATGTCTGCATTCGCAGGGTGCGGCAGGTCGTCGCCGTCCATGGTGGTTAAGATCATTGCCCCGCCAGAAAATATGTTCTTGATTACAAATGGTCCTTTATAGGTAGGAGTCCATTTTCCCCTGGGATCACTTTGTGGCAAGATGATGCGCTTGATCACTAGATCTCCAACTTGATATACCTGGCTTCTGACTTTCTTGTTGAAAGCCTTGATCATCCGTTTCTGATATGTCTGACCATGGAAAACAGCAGTAAGCCTCTTTTTGTCAATTAGGTTCAACTGATCAAGTCGGGTCTGGATCCAATCGTCTTCACTCAAACCTGCATCTTTCATGATTCTCAAAGAGGTAATCTGAACCTTGATAGGTAAGACAACCTCCATGCCATAAACCAAAGAATAGGGTGTTTCCCCAGTTGATGTGCGAGCCGTGGTACGGTACCCGTGGAGAGCAAACAGTAGCATCTCATGCCAGTCCTTGTAGGTGACTGTCATCGTTTGTATGATCTTTTTGATATTTTTATTAGCAGCTTCAACTGCACCATTCATCTTTGGCCGATAGGGGGATGGATTATGATGTTGAATCTTGAACTGCTCGCACAAGGTGGTGATCATAGTATTGTTAAGGTTTGTACCATTATCAGTGATGATCCTTTCGGGGATACCATACCGGCAAATAAGATTCTGTTTGATGAAGCGGGAAATAACATTCTTAGTAACAGATGAGAAGGAAGCTGCTTCGACCCACTTGGTGAAGTAGTCAATGGCCACCAGAATGAAGCGATGTCCATTAAAGGCTGTAGGCTTGATCTCCCCAATCATGTCGATTCCCCACATAGCAAAGGGCCAAGGAGCTGATAAGACATTTAGAGGAAACGGAGGCACGTGCACCTTGTCTGCATAGATTTGACACTTATGGCATGTCCGGGAGTGTTGATAGCAGTCAGCTTCCATGGTAGACCAGTAATAGCTTGCCCGTAGAAGTTTCTTCTCCATCGTATGCCAGCTAGAGTGAGTGCCTAAGGTACCTTCATGCAATTCGGCCATGCTTTTTAACTTCAATCTTGTCCACACAACGGAGCAGAATAGATTCATGATTGCATTTGTACAGGATTCCATTACTTAGGAAGAACTTAGCTGAGAATCTCCTTAAGAACTTTTTGTCATTGACTGAAGCTCCTTCAGGATACTCTTGAGTCTCGAGATACCTTTTGATTTCATGAAACCACGGTTGGTCCACTACTTCTTCGGTATTAATCTCATGAAAGTGTGCTGGTTCGTCCATCTGTTCAATGGAGATTTGGGGAGCCTCATTGTCCAAATAAAGTTTAAACATAAATGACATTGTAGCTAGAGCATCTTCTAGCTGATTTTTTTCTCGCGGGAAATGCTCGAAGGTAATCCGCTCGAAATGTGGTAACAATGTCAAAACACGTTCTTTGTAAGAGATGAGGTTTGGATGCTTAGTGTCCCACTCTACTTTGATCTGATTGATGACTAAAGTTGAGTCCCCAAACACATCTAAGGATTTGATTCCCAAGTCTATAGCAGCCTTGAGTCCAAAGATGCATGCTTCATATTCTGCCATGTTGTTTGTACAGTTGAAGCAAAGTCTGGCGATGAAAGGAGTATGGCATCCTTCTGGAGATATGAGCATAATGCCGATACTGTTACCAAGTGCATTGGAGGCCCCATAAAAGTACAGGGTCCATCGGGATCCTTGTTCAGGTCCGTCATATGGTCTGATCTCTTCACTATTGTTCAATGTCATGATGTCTTCGTCGGGGAAGTCAAATTTCATAGACTGGTAATCTTCTACAGCTTGATGGGCCAGATGATCAGCTAGTACACTGCCCTTTATAGCTTTTTGGGTTGTGTACTGTATGTTGTATTCCGTTAGGATCATCTGCCATCTAGCTATCCTCCCAGACAGAGCAGGCTTCTCAAAGATGTACTTTATCAGATCCATCTTAGATATCAGCAAAGTGGTATGAGTCAACATATACTGCCTTAGCCAGCGAGCAGCCCATACCAAAGCGCAACAAGTTTTCTCGAGCAGTGAATATCTGGTTTCACAGTAGGTAAACTTTTTGCTAAGGTAATAAATGGCATGCTCTTTTCGGCCAGACTCGTCATGCTGCCCCAGTACGCACCCCATTGAAATCTCTAAGACGGTCAGATACATGATTAGCGGTCTTCCCTCGACGGGTGGCATTAGGACAAGAGGTTCTAGTAAATACTCCTTGGTTTTATCAAAAGAAATCTGACATTCATTGTTCCATCTGACTACTTGATCTTTCTTCAACAGCTTGAAGATTGGTTCACAAGTAGACGTTAGGTGAGTAATGAACCTGGCAATGTAGTTTAGGCGTCCCAAAAAAACTCTGACCTCCTTCTCAGTGCGAGGAGCAGGCATTTCTTGTATAGATTTTACTTTGGCAGGATCAACCTCGATGCCTTTGTTGCTGACAATGAAACCTAAGAGTTTATTGGACCGGACTCCGAATGTACACTTGTTTGGATTCAATCTTAGCTTGTACTCCTTCAACCTGACAAACATCTTTTGCAAGTGATCAAGGTGTTCTTATTCAGTTTGTGATCGGGCTATCATGTCATCTACGTAGACCTCTATCTCATAATGTATTATATCATGAAAAAAAGCTACCATGGCACGTTGATAGGTTGCCCCGACATTCTTTAGTCCAAATGGAATCACTTTGTAGCAGAACGTACCCCACTGTGTGACAAATGTAGTTTTCTCCATGTCCTTAGGTTCCATTTTGATCTGGTTATAGCCTGAGAATCCGTCCATGAAAGAAAATACTTTGTGCTGGGCTGTATTGTCAACCAGGATGTCGATGTGTGGAAGTGGAAAGTCATCTTTAGGGCTGTCCCTGTTTAAATCTCTATAATCCACGCACATTCTCACTTTGCCGTCCTTTTTAGACACGGGAACAATGTTGGCCACCCATTGAGGATAAGAAGTAACAGCCAGAAATCCAGCGTTGAATTGTTTCATAACTTCTACTTTGATCTTCTCTGACATGTCAGGTCTCATGCGGCGGGCCTTTTGCTTCACTGGTGGACAGTCTTCTCTGGTGGGTAGACGGTGTACCACAATGTCTGTATCGAGTCCCGGTATGTCTTTGTATGACCAGGCGAAGATCTCAACATAATCATGTAATAACTGAATTAGGCGCTCCTTGACACTCGACTCTAGATTGGCACCCACTTTGATTTCCTTTTTATCTTCCTCAATACCCAAGTTGATTGTATCCAAGTGTTCCTCATGAGGCTGAATTGCTCTTTCCTCTTGCTGTAGCAATCTGGCCAATTCCCCTGGCACCTCACATCTTCCTCACCTTCGTATTCGGCTTGGTAGATCAGATCTTCAAAGTCACTGAAGGCTATAGCAGTATCGTTACCCATGGGATCCGGAATGGAAGGGTACCTGCATTTGTGAGTGTGGGTGTGTGTAAGGGTATAGCCATCTTAAAACAATAAAATGTAAAAGAAAGACAATGAGCACAAAGGTTTATATATGAAAAAGCGTCCATGATTCATTGAATGACATATGTAGATGAAATAAAAACCCTTACAAATGGACCATTGTGTCTCAGGTAAGACACAAGGTTTTTAAAGTACGAATTGTTTGTGAATTATTACAGTCCAAAAGAAATGTAAAAGATAAATTACTGAGATATGAAAGTTATCGGAACGAAGTCTCTGGCTTCCCAGTTGCGCAGTCCTCCGCTGACAGTAGGAAAAATCCAATCTTCCAAGCTTCCATCCTCTTCATTTTCTTCTATTGCATTGACGCTTCAGTTGCTAATCTTTATCGGTGGCCCCCCAGCACGAGCACGGCACACGTCCTTCTAACCAGTCGAAGTAAACCCCAAGCCGAACTTGTCTAATTTGTAAGGAATGTCTGGAAACTGACCCCAGATTATGCATCCCCCTTCTTCCACTGCTGCCCTTGCATCCTTGAGATATAACATTCGAGGTGGAGGTCTGGTGATCTTTGGAATCGAAGATACCGCCTTGGTCGCCGCTATTTCTTCAGAGACTTCTTCAAAATGTTGGAAAGGGGTCTCTATGAACTCGCCATCTAACTCCACATAATGGAAGGAATTCAGATGACTAATCATATACTCCTCCGCCCCATGGACAGTTATGATCTTCCCTTGGACGGGGTACTTTAGCATTTGATGCAAGGTGGAGGTGACAACACTGGCGTTATGGATCCAGGGGCGTCCCAACAGACAAGAATAAGAAGGACGGATGTCCATCACATAGAAAGTGGAGTTGAAGACTTGAGTTCCCACCTTGATTGGGATGTCCACTTCCACGTGGACCATCCTCTTAGAGCCATCAAAAGCTCTAACCACTATGTTACTGGGTTTTAGAGTCAGCCCCTCACAATCCAACCTATCAAGGGCTTTCTTTGGCAAGACATTCAAAGATGATCCCGTATGAACCAAGACATGAGCTAGGGTTGTTCCTCTGCACTCCACTGAGACATGTAGTGCATCATTGTGTTTTCTCCCTCGGGGTGTCAAGTCATCATCAGAGAAACCCAGGCCATTATCAGCTGTCAAACTGGCTACACAGTCCTGGAACTGGTCAACAAACGTCTCTTGCGGCACGTGAGCTGTCTTCAGAAATTTTACCAATGCTTTGGCATGTGCTTCAAAGCAGAGCAGCAGAGCTAGCGTAGAGATCTTGGAAGGGGTCTGCCCCAAATGTTCAACCACATCATAATCACTCTTCTTAATGATCCTCAGGATTTCTTCCATCTCCTTCTTGGATGTTTCAGGAATAGCTAGTGATTGAGCCTTCATCAAGACATGCTCCTCTTGAACGTTCTTTCCTTTATTCTCAGCAGTGGAAGTAGGAATAGGAATTGTATTGTCTTTGTTGGTGGGTACGCTTGCAGGTACAATCACTGGTGTAAAGGTAATCTTCGGAACGGCCACGGGTCCAAAGACTGCTGCTGGAGGAGCAATCTCTGGAGAGAAAATCCTACCACTGCGGGTGATCTTGCTAGTTCCAACAATATTGCTAATGTCGGGACTGTCCTCTTCAGAGCTTTCTTCTTCTACAGTCAGTTCAATCTGTTTAATACCATGGTGTTGTATCCCAAAATTTTCCCTCTCATTTCATCAACATTTCTCATCACAAGACTCTTGGAATTCAAGATCAAGGTAGGGTTTGCTCTGCTCAAGACACCTCCTTGCACTGTTGACTTAAATTAGGGTTTGAGTTTGCACAGGGATATTTTGACCTACAATGCCCAAGGTGACTTTCATACTCCATGTTGGACTCACAAGTTTGTCCATACCAAGTTTCAAGCCTTGAATCAAATTTTTGCCCAGTCAATTGGACAGTTGACCTAGAAATCAGCTGTATTGGGAAAAAAGTCAACTATGGCCAATTTACAGTCAAACCTCGTGAATTTTGACCCACATCAACATTATGAACTCATATGAACCATTTGATCAAGTTTGGATCACAATTTCACAAGAAATTTGATCAGATCACCAAAAGGGCAAAATGGTCATTTTTTTGGGTTTTGACTGCACAAAGGCAATTTTTGACTGTTTGACTTAACCAATGGAAAATAAAGCTCAACCATGGACTCAAGGACTCAATGAAATAATCTTGACCCATTCAACAAGTTCAAAAGATCTCAAACGCATAGGATTGACAGATGAATTTTTCAGTCAATTGATCAAAATTTGACTGTATACTGAAAAGTCAAACTTTGACTTTTTGGTCAAAATGCCATGGGTCATTTTTCATCAAGACATGTCAAATTATGGAACTTGTTCATCAAGAAACCCAAAATTGCAAATTAGGGTTTAAAATGGAAAAATTTCATGACTTAGAAATTTTCTAAGTTATAAAATTTTCTTATTTTTTCCTAACTTTGTCCCATTTTTTCACCAAGATGCAAATGGATTCAAACAAAACTTATAACATTAAAGTTGTAGTCCATCACAAAGTCTACAACTTTGTTTCACAAATTTTTCTCAAAAGAAGCTTGGATCTCAAGTTATGATTTTTGGAACAAGGGTACCTAAAACTTTTAACTTAGAGAAATTTTGCCCTAGTTTAGGCAGGATTTTGACCCATCTTCTTGGCCATTTTTCACATAGTTCCACTTGGAGTTTCAAGTTGAATTTCAAATATATAGTACATGTTGCAAGCTTTCCAAATTGTCCAAGAACTCCTCAAACACCTTTGTGGTTAGGGAGAATCGAATGCTTGAAGTTGGCAAAAACTCACTTTGTAACCATGGCCAATACATGTTCATACCACTTGCCAAGTCTGACCAAGCTAGCTTATTACACAATTACAGGCCTCTAAACCAGTTTGTACTCCATAATTTAATGCAAATCCATTGATCCAATGCATTTTCTTGGTCATTAGGGTATTGTACACAAGTTTAATCCCTAAATGGTAAAAGGCACATTTCCATTTTTGCAAAAGGTTGCTTTATGTCAAACCACTAATCCTTGAGCCTTGAACAAGATCTTATGCTGTCAACCAAATCCACAAACTTGGGGCCAAGCTTGCACAATGTATGCATGGTTAGAGCTAGCCTGTACATGCCTGCTCTTTGTCACTTCTCATTTTGCTTCATAACCAAGCAACTTGTCAAAAACAAGAGAACTCACACATCTGATAAAACCAACTCAAACAAAGTTGTCAAACAAGTTTCTCAGACCCTAGCAAGCCAGAAGCACGAGCCTTTCACCCCTAAAGCACCCTCATACTCCAAAACCCCATTTTCTTGAAAAACAGGGTCAGTTCTGCATTTTGCAAGCCACCATCAAATTCCCTCGTGCGTTTTGTCCAAAACTACTTCAAACACATTCCAATCAACATACCTGAGCTATCCAGACCACTCACAAGTTGCTGTAACTCCATTAACACACATTGCCATTTTTGTTTGGAAGCTTTGCAGGTTGAGTTCTGTAGCACGATTCATGCCACTTCAAAACAAACTAAGCATTGGGAAAGGTTCAGTGGACATCAGGCAAGCTCAAAAGAACCTCAAGCACCATTGAAAGTTGCTACATTGTCCAACTCGAACTCAACTGAAACAGGTATTTTATGAACTTCTATCTCTCTATATAGGAATAGTTAGACTTAGGTTTGTGAATGAAAGATGTTGTATTCATAGCCATGAAACAATACATGTGCTTAGTTTTCATTTATATTAATCGTGCTAGGAGAATTTCATCCATGAACTTTCTGAAAAAAACTAGGTTAGAAATTAGGGCCAGAGAAATTCTCTCTGGTCTTTGAGAGTTAGCTTGAGTTTTTTATATGGTTTAGATTCGTTGTTTGATTCTCTATAAGTTTCATGTTTTGAGTTTTGTCAAAGGATCACAAATACAGGAGATACGGGTCTGTGTTGCTAGCGCGCATTTTTTTCAAATTTCTGTTGGACAGAGGAAGAAGATGAAGTAGCTGGGATGGGCCTGGCTACTTCCTGTTTTCACACCCCCATTTTTTCAGTTTCAACACCCCCTGGCCCATTTCTTGTATTTTTATTTTTTTTTTTGCATTTTTTATTTTCATTTCTGACTTTGATATTTTATTTTCTAACATAAAAAATACTTAAAAAATGTTTTCCATAAATTTTTATATTTATTTGGTATTTATTTCAATTACTTCTAATATTAAAATGCTTAAATACTTTGTATTATTTTCTTTAAAACTTAAAAGTAATGTAAAAAAAATACTTTTATTTTCATTTATTATTTTTATTCACATTTGAAAATATTTTCTGAAATATATACATTTTTGTAAATAATTATTTTATATTTTATATACACTTAATATATTTAATATATATATATATATATATATATATATATATATATATATATATATATATATATATATATATATATATATATATATATATATATATAATATATATATATATATATATATATATATATATATATATATATATATAATATATAT